>OX359250.1:37670244-38412244 GCA_947179485.1 Allacma fusca | reverse complement strand
TGCAATAACCAACCCATGGTCTTTCTTCCCATCTAATCATCCCGACAATGCTATCTTCTTTTTTGTTCCACTAATTGTCATGCCGCACAATTCCTCCTTCCGTACTTTCACCAGCTAATCAATGGAGCTCCTCACACCCACCCATCTATCATGACCTTTATGATCAGACACTTCCATCAAAACAGCATACCTGGGACGATAATTCACACCAAATGACATTTCGGCTGAGGATATTCTATACCTATAGATGTACTCCCCCCGAAGTTCCCATATAAAATCCCTTGTCAAATATCTACATAGTACATCCTATGGAAAATCAACAGAGGCTCTTTTGAGTTTTAGAAAGTCGTTCCATATTGTCAGGGTTGGGGAAATAAAAAGGAGGAGGAGATAAAAATATATCGAAGATTAGTACAATGTACTAGACTTTATTCAATTACATGAAAAGAGTAGGAGGCAAAACGAGACGCACCACGTTTGTTAAAATATAATAGTAGAGTGATCCTTAACAATTATCTCCACTATGGAGAGATCGGCCTTCCTATAGTTAGCATTAGCTAACTATATTAATTTAAAAAGAAATTAAATTGTAGATTTAATTTCAACAATTGGATAACTAAAATAAATATTTTAGTTAAACCAAACATGGCCAGTCGATGATGCTTGCAGCGGAGACGACCATGACATGACCCCTCCCCTTGGGGGGTACTCCAGCGCATAACGATTCATCTTGATCCTAATAATAGGATTATCGAGTCGCAAATCAGCGTAAGGACCCGGATGAATAAATTGAGTTCTACGAGCCTCCGTAGTGGTCCTTGACTCACTGTCATAATTGGCGACCCTTGGTTCACGGATATTCGTAGAAACACGTCGTAACGAATTTGAAGATACAGGCAGTTGCTTATCTGTAACAAACCGCTTAAGTCGACTTCGTACCGTCAATATTGGAGGTTCAACTACAATGTCCATTAACGAAGGTATCCGGTTTATTTCCGGAACCGTACAGAGATCCATAGAAGAAGTAATGGTTTCCACTTCAGTGGCAGGTAAAGGAGATGGTGAAGCCAATCCAAGAAATAAATCCATAGGAATATCGGCCTCCTGAATAATTGTATTTTCAAGAAATGGTAATGGCAATGGTTCGAGCACCTGACCGCAATCTGGAACTTCACAATGTAGTAAACAAAGAGGTTCGGAATTCAACTTTGGGGAATCAGGAAACTTTGGGTTATCTTTGGGTGTTAGATCTTTACACAAATAAGTGACATCATTAATTTGGGAGACAGTTTTAAAGGGGCAAGGTAAAAATTTATTAACACATCCAGTTTTTCTATAATGGTCTGCAACAAGAACTTTTTCATCAAGAAGATACAATCGAGGAGAAGGTAGGGGGTCAAAGTTAAGATTTTCCAGTTCTCGTTGGGAGTTATGGGGGTCAGCTACATTGTCGTCTGGGGTAAAATCGATGCTGGGGAATAATTCATCACAAGACATTTCTGGCTTGAGGGAGCAAATAATATCTGGGGAAACGTCTTGACCTTCCGGGGTAGTAAAATCAACAGGGTGTTTAAAATAGGTATCAGTATAAAAGGAAATATTTGAAAAATCAGGTTTAAAATTTTCAAATCCAGGAGGAATAGAGCTATTCAAGGGAATAAATGGGGCTTGGTTGGTACAATTTGTGGGAGCGTCAATGGGATAAATTTCTTTCTCGTAGATTGTTGCAATAGGAAAAGATTCAGAAGTAATACTATTTTCAAACTCAGTTTGAACAGCAATTGAAGAAACAGTAGGTTTGGGATTTGGGCATGGGGATATAATGGTGGACAACTGGGGAAAAGAAAGTAAATCAGAACCAAAATCTAATACAGCATTATAAGTTCTGAGAAAATTTAATCCAATTATGACATCAAATGATGCTTTAGGAACTATCCAGAATTTCCATTCGGTGAATAAACCATTTATTTTCACAGGAAGTTTAACTTTATGAGTAATTAGTAAATTACAGGAATCTTGGACAGCGAGGGACAGGGACACCGGTGTAACTAAGGGGGTTACAATTCCTTGAGTGGTCTTCGGTAACTTAGTAAAGAAATGTTCACTAATTACAGATACAGCGGCTCCACTATCAATGAGAGCATCACATTCAAGGAAGGCAATACTAGCCGATAAATACAACAGTTTAGAGTCAGATGAATTCTCTTTTGGAAGGACTGGGAGAAATGGAAAGGTTTTCATACGTGATATTTGGGGAGCAGGGGGAATAAAATGAATTGGGTGAGATTGGGGAATTTCTATATGCTTTGCAATATCAGCAGGTAGGGATGAATTGTTACATAAAGCGGTTGAAGTTATAGTCTGATTTCTCCATGTGGTCAGGCTATTCAGTTTTACGGAATCATCAAATGTAGGGTATTGAAACTGGGAATTTTGATTAAAATGAGGTTGATCATTAATGGTTTCCATATTATTGGAAATCAAAGATGGGATTTGATTAATCGAATTCTTAAATGTAGGTTTGGAATTTCCATTGGGGTTCCAGTTTCCATTTTGACGATTATTAGTGGAATAATCTTGGAAATTATTATGACGTTGTGTATTACGTTGTAAATTAAGAAATTCATAGCACGTAGCCGCAATGTGTCCGAATTTTCCACATATTTGGCAACTGGGACGGTTGGATGAATGGGATGATGGGTTTTGAGAAATCTGAGGTATAATCTGGGGAAAAGGAGCTAAATCTTCTTTGGGCTGAGAAGGAATGGAGTTGTATAATTCTGAATGAGGTATAAATTCAGTTGGGACAGGATTGAAGGGTTGGGAAACAAATAATTGGAAATGGGGATTTTCACAATGATAAAGGAAGTATTTTTCAAACTGGGCAACGGTACTGTCTGGGTTTAATTGGGATCGTAGGGTAAATCCAAGTTGAACAGGTAGGCCTTCAACTAAATGGTCAATCTTTACTTTATCATTCATTTGCGGGTCAATGTCATAAAATAATCCTAATTTATCTAATACATAATCCATTGGGGACTCTTTGCCAATCAGGAATTTTCGATATTGATTTAATTCAATGGCAACCTTTCTGGAATCGGGTTCTGGGAATTGTAGGAATAGCAAATGCTTAAAAATGACAAATTTATCATTGGCATTGTCAGCATCTAAATCACTAATTACACCTTGATTAGTAAATTTCCACCAATTGGCAGCTTGACTTTCGAGTAAACGGTACATATTCCTTAGAATCCAATGAGTATCAATTTTTAAAAGCATACAATCTTCATTTAAACAGAATAGCCATGATTTAGCTGAGGATTTGCCGTCGAACTTCGGGAGTTTGGAAATTAATTCGGAATAAAATAATTGGGACATAGTTTATACGGATTTATCAATATTAAGTTTAAAAGAATTTATAAGAAGGGGGAAGTTAGATTAAATAGGAATTATGGGAGGGAAAGTTTAATGTTTGAAACGAATTATGGAGGGGAGGGACAGTTCGAAGTTCAAAGGAAATTATGGGGAAGAGGGGGAGTTACAAGTTTGAAGAAAATTATTAGTAGCTAATGGTTGGAAAAGAAATGGGAGAGAGGAGGGCGGTTTAAGGATTTAAATATAAAAATAGAGTAGGTAGACAAAAGTCAATTTAAAAATAATAAATTCCGGTAGTATTTATAATATTTACCAATTAATAAATAACCTAAGCACAAGTGATATTTAATGTGTATAACTGTAATTGCGAGTGTGATTATTGCTATTTGCAATTAATCCCGATGTCAATTGTAATCACAAAATTTATTAAAATATTCAATAATGGTTGGTTAGCTACTCGCTTGGCATAATTAGTACTCTAATATATGAGAGGCACTTTTCCCGTAACACCACTTTTTTTTATAGAAAGGAAGTCTCAAAAAGTAATGGGAAAGGATAGGGGGAAATGCTCAATGATTAAGGATAGGGATTTTCGATTAATTCACTTTTCTCAAAAATGGAATTGAAAATAAAATAAAAATGTTTATTTGATACTGGGAGATAAAATTGTCAATGACAACTATGCAAAAATAAATGGGGCGGATGGTACGAGTGCTGGGCACAATAGAATTAATAAAAATAATTTCTCACAGGAAAAAATTAAAAGGCTTATTACCTTAAACAACTCTAAATACTTATTGAATTGAGGAAAATGGCTGGAAAATAGAATAGCCGATAGATGGCGACACAGGGAGCAGCGGACACAGGGACGTAATAGAGGGCAGCACAACGGCAAAATCACTCCAGATGGCGCCAGATGTAGGGGAAAACACAATTAAATTAAGGGCTACGGGAGGGTAGTTTTAAACGAAGGTAATCTACCCCGCACCTATCAGAGTTGGGGAAATAAAAAGGAGGAGGAGATAAAAATATATCGAAGATTAGTACAATGTACTAGACTTTATTCAATTACATGAAAAGAGTAGGAGGCAAAACGAGACGCACCACGTTTGTTAAAATATAATAGTAGAGTGATCCTTAACAATTATCTCCACTATGGAGAGATCGGCCTTCCTATAGTTAGCATTAGCTAACTATATTAATTTAAAAAGAAATTAAATTGTAGATTTAATTTCAACAATTGGATAACTAAAATAAATATTTTAGTTAAACCAAACATGGCCAGTCGATGATGCTTGCAGCGGAGACGACCATGACAATATGTATATGATAAAATAATTGCAATCCATGCCGTTTAGAATAAAATATTTGTTTTTTTATATTTGCATAAAATGAGTAACTCGCCAAAGCAACAAAATTGGATGCTCTTATAAGTTAAACATACTTTATAGTGCATATAATGGGATTGTAAGCCGACTGAAAATAAAAGGTGAAATTCAATCGCAACAACTGCAAATAGTAATATCATGTGACTAGGGTTGATTCCTTTTGTATTTGTGACTGTCTTTTACAGCTGTCCGTTAATTGGGAATGAATTTACCTGCATGCCTCGTGTTATAATTACTGCAAACTAATGAACTGCTTCAGTTTTACTTTGGATTTGAAAATGTGCACTTATCCTCGTTAATCTCAGAACATCATCAGATCAGAAGCCATAAATATCACCAAATACAAGCGTTCAGTTCTTGGAAGTGCTTACTACAAAAATCTTATTTACGTTTACATTGAAATTCCAATATGGTAAGGTTTTAAAAAATTTGCTGGGAAAATAATTTTTATTATGAATTTTTATTTTTCACAAAATATTTGTTTTGGCTAGTTTACGGTAAATTATCTTAATATTGTATCTCTACAGTTCAAAGTCTGGAGTCGCGGAAATACGCGGAAGTAAATCAAAGACATGTTTTTAACAATGTATTAGTGCCTGATATTTTACTGACCGTGCGTTTCATATTGCCCCCGGCCAAAATAATGGGTCGCATATACATAATACACGAACGATAATTTTGATGGAATTCAAATGTAAAAATTGTCTGGTTAATCTTAAGAAATGTTGATTTTCCTGAACTGAAGAGTGTCTTGACGAAATTTAGTAAATGTTGTACATTGAATTATCATATTTGTAGTTTCTTACTCTACATTTTATGTACATAGATGTCTGATAAGATGAAGTTAAAAAAGCTGCTGTATTGAATGGACATGGAGCTGGAAGAACTAGAAAAAAGTAACTTACGGGATTTCAAGGAAGGAAGGAATGTTTCTTCGCCACCCTATTTACACCACTATTTTGCCCACATTTCCTTTGCTCATTTTCTGCTATGTTTCGTATCAGTTGGAGTAAGTCTTATAGTTTTCGTGTCCGCTTGGTGGTGCAAGAGGCCTATTTCCCCTGGGTTATTTTTAAATATGTCTCTCGTCTTAGCTAACCTCTTGATGGGAATTTCGGTAATGGCTGAATTAATATTGGATGATGCCATACCTGGTTTATTTCAAAATAGCGGAAATTATGTCTGTTTTGCTGTGAATTTACGTATCCTGTGTCAGGGCTGTACTTTAATTTCGGCACTTCATTTTCCTGCCATACAAATCAATGCCTGGATGACCCTAGCAAAAAGAAATTACAGGAGTGTTATTACTCGTGGAACAGTTCACAAACTGGTTTGCATGATTTGGGTTGCTGTAATTGTTGAAGTATTTGCTTATTTCTTCGCATCTGGAGTTTTCACTGCACGTGCTGAGGAGTGTATTGGCCTTGTTGTTTTGAAAAGATTGTTCTGGAAAATTATTTATTTTTTCTGCTGCTTCAGTTCCTTCATAGCAACACTTGTGTTTTTTTTCAACTGCAAAAACTTGTGAGGAGTCGTACAAGGACTACTGCCCGCTATCAGGTACATACTCATTTTTTTCATGGTGACGATATTAAAAGAGCTGAGAAAATATTCTCTCCTATAGTTGTACACGTACCTTTGATCTTTTTCGGCGCAATTTCTGGTTACATTACTGGGGACCCGCTTTCTCCATTTGACCCTAAACCAGAGATTTTCAAGTCCTCGATTCAGGGACGTAATTCCATTTTCAGGGACGAAATCCCAACTTTGAAATGACGTCCCAATGATGATATCATTGGGACTGGGAGTTCACAGCCCCACAGAAGTCGGAACCATGGCTGCAGATACCAGGATTTAAAATATTTATAAAATGCAGTTAAAAAATGCTAGAAAAGTTAATATGTTTACGTTTAGATACGATGGACGGTTCCTAATGTTAATGTATACTCTTGTGGTATGCGGTTCCTTGAACAGGTCTAGGGACACTATTTTGTATCCCTGAGGTACTATAGTTCTAATGGCATTCAATTTTTTTTCGATTCGGGGGCTCCTATATAAACAGCGCATTCTAAATTTAATATGAATTGTACTAGTATATATGTATGTTGACTCTTTGTATGACACTTGCAGGGCTCTGGGACTCCAACTAGACGAATGTACAGCGACCTAAAGTTTACTTGTGGTTTATTGCTTCTAACATTTGTTATTGGGATTCTACCAGAATCCCTATGGAATTTGCTTATTTGCGAGAATTGTTTTTTTCAGCATTCACAGGTGAGAAAGTATATCATTAACAATAATATTATTTGTATCCTTAATTTGATATAGATTTAATTTGATTTATTTAACCGGTTCTAATTTTTATTCGTCAGATTCCAGAGGGCGTGCGAAATATTTCACCTTTAATTTTTCGAACAATCCTGATATTCATGACGTTGGCAATTCCTGTTATATTTGTTGTGCAAATCTCCGATGTTGCGGTGGGTTTTCAAGTATTTTTGAATTGCAACATAACTTTACAATATATTTGTACCTTAATACGATTCACAGTATTTTGAGACAACAATATGCACTTATTTTGTACTTTTTATCTGTATTTGGCTACATTTTGATATGTAATTCGCTACAACAGGCTGGTCTTAAACAGATGACATGTGGTTTCCTACCTGCTTGTACATACAGATCATGTACATCAAAAAGTCATCCTTTAATTACTATTTGAATGTTAAGATTCATTTGGAGATTCAGCGCATGGAATTTAAAGAAAATCAACGGAACTTGTTATTAAAATTTACAAAAATTTTCTGATACGGGAAGTACTAGTCCAGGTGTAATTTAGCAAATGAAAGTATCAGGTGTCGGATTATCGTAAATCCCCCTGCTGTTAGGAATTCCTCTACATTTGGAGAAAAATTCATATTGCAGCGTCTCTCTTTGATGAGAACAATAATTCTGGAATTTTTGTTACAAGTATTTTGTAATATATGTTATTACACATTAATTTTTTTCCCCTATGGTGTTTCCGAAAATGCATGAAATATAGTGACACTCTATTAAATTTTGTCGGAAAACGAAGTTCTGCTGCAGCCACCATACATTTATCTACATCCAACGTTTGAAGAAGAACTAGTTTTTACAGGAAAATCACGCATATACATATGTATACATTTACTATTGTAGTTTGTTCATAACACACTCCTTATAAGGAATTTCCTCCTTAAATTCAAATTGTTTGGCATCGTTAATTGTCAGCATTGTCGCCTTATTATGTTTAATAATTTGGCATGCCTCTTTTATAATATTATTAAATAATATTACGGAGATCCATGTCAAATAATCGGGAAATATCGTGTACTAGTCTTAAATGGATACATACAAACAATTCAGAGAATTCCACCTGGTTGCAAGCAGTTTGTGTTCCCTTAAACCCCGAAAGAACGAAACTTACGAAAACTCATCGGAATCACAAGCACAAATTTAGTTATTCAGCTACGAAGTTACATGTAATTACATATCGTCGGCTAAACTTCCTAACCGGCTATAATTTAAAATGCCTAAAATGAAAACCGGCTATAGCGCTTCCGCTAGAAACTCTAAAGTGAAACCCGGCCATAATTCCCCTTTGCAGTGTATCATGTAAGTGGAGTGGAGTTTACCTCCACTATCCCACAATTCCCCTCCACTTCCAGTCCACTTCAAAACCACTACCCTTAACTTCCCTCCACTACCCTCCACTTCGCCTCCTCTTCCCCTCCACTTCCCCTTCAAATACTCAACCCCTCCACTTCCCCTTCAAATACTCAACCCCTCCACTTCCCCTTTAAATACTCAACCCCTCCACTTTCTTACCACTTCCTTTTCAAATACATAACCCCACCACTTTTCCTCCCTTTTCCCTCCACATCCATTTCAAATACATAACCCCACCACTTTTCCTCCCCTTTCCCTCCACTTCTCATTTAAATGCTCAACCCCTCCACTTACCCTCCACTTCCATTTCAAATACATAACCCCACCACTTTTCATCCACTTCCCCTTTAAATACTCAACCCCTCCACTTACCCTCCACTTCAATTTCAAATACATAACCCCACCACTTTTCATCCACTTTCCCTCCACTTCCCTTTTAAATACTCAACCCCTCCACTTACCCTCCACTTCTATTTCAAATACATAACCCCACCACTTTTCATCCACTTTCCCTCCACTTCCCTTTTAAATACTCAACCCCTCCACTTACCCTCCACTTCTATTTCAAATACATAACCCCACCACTTTTCATCCACTTTCCCTCCACTTCCCTTTTAAATACTCAACCCCTCCACTTACCCTCCACTTCTATTTCAAATACATAACCCCACCACTTTTCATCCACTTTCCCTCCACTTCCCTTTTAAATACTCAACCCCTCCACTTACCCTCCACTTCTATTTCAAATACATAACCCCACCACTTTTCATCCACTTTCCCTCCACTTCCCTTTTAAATACTCAACCCCTCCACTTACCCTCCACTTCTATTTCAAATACATAACCCCACCACTTTTCCTCCACTTCCCCTTTAAATACTCAACCCCTCCACTTCCCCTCCACTTCTCCTCTCAGTATTTAAATGAAGGGGAAGTGGAGGGGAAGTGGAGGGGTATGTAATTGTAGGTTAAGTGGAGGGAAAGTGGAGGAGTATGTAATTGTAGGTTAAGTGGAGGGAAAGTGGAGGGGTATGTAATTGTAGGTTAAGTGGAGGGAAAGTGGAGGGGTATGTAATTGTAGGTTGAGTGGAGGGAAAGTGGAGGAGTATGTAATTGTAGGTTAAGTGGAGGGAAAGTGGAGGGGTATGTAATTGTAGGTTGAGTGGAGGGAAAGTGGAGGGGTATGTAATTGTAGGTTAAGTGGAGGGAAAGTGGAGGGGTTTGTAATTGTAGGTTGAGTGGAGGGAAAGTGGAGGGGTATGTAATTGTAGGTTGAGTGGAGGGAAAGTGGAGGAGTATGTAATTGTAGGTTAAGTGGAGGGAAAGTGGAGGGGTATGTAATTGTAGGTTAAGTGGAGGGAAAGTGGAGGGGTTTGTAATTGTAGGTTAAGTGGAGGGAAAGTGGAGGGGTATGTAATTGTAGGTTGAGTGGAGGGAAAGTGGAGGGGTATGTAATTGTAGGTTGAGTGGAGGGAAAGTGGAGGGGTATATAATTGAAGGGGAAGTGGAGGGAAGTTGAGGGAAAATGGAAAGAAAGTGGAGGGGAATGTAATTGAAGGGTAAGCGGACGGGAAGTGGAGGGGAATGTAATTGAAGGGCAAGTGGAGGGGAATGTAATTGAGGGGTAAGCGGAGGGTAAGTGGTGGGGAGTGTAATATAATGTGAGGTGGAGGTTAAGTGGTGTGGAAATGGAGGGGAAAGGAAGTGGACTGGAGGTGGAGGGGAAGTGGAGGGGAAATAATGGGATGGAGAGTATAGATGTAGTACGTATGGTAGTACGTACGTGGGGATTAGTGTAAGGGGAGCGGAAGGTGTGGTCAAGTTAAGGGAAATGGGGGAATTATGGCTGTTGTGAGTATTCAGCGACAGCGCTAAATAGCCGGTCTGTATTCTAAGCATTTTTTATTTTAGCCGGTTAGGAAGTTTCACCGACGATATGCAGTAATCTACACGACGTTCTATAACGAGCTTCAAATCCATCCTAGCTGTGTTCTAACATACACAAACATTGCAATGTTTATTGTATTAATCTTTGTGTAGGTATAATTACCGCGTACTAACTTTTTGGGGTTCATTTTACCTCGCCGGACAATACCTTTAACCTGATTCTTACACATGTATTTCCAGATAAATAATTACATAAATTCTGTGGAACAGCTCATGTTTTAAATGATTTAGATAGCAAAGTTGAGATAATCCCTCATGTTTATAAACTTGCTGAGAAAAAACAAATCAGTTTATATGTATATTTATATTATACCAGCAATTAAAATTTCAAGTCATTACTGTCAACTCTAGCTATAAGGGATACCCTTTAAGGGATTTCTCAATATAAGGGATCAGGATTGGCAATCCCGATTCCCATTTACACAACGTATAACACTATGCTTATAAGGGATTAGTGTTTATAAGGGACAGATTTTGCCGGTCCCTTGAGCATCCCTTATAACGAAAGTTGACTGTATTTTTCCACTTTGACCACTTTTGAATATCCCTGCTGAATCTTATGTCCCTGCATGAAGGTTCTCAACGGTCTCAAAAATTCCTGCTTAAATAAGGTCAACGATTTTCAAAATCCCAATTGGCAAAACTAATTTCCTTACAAGACATCAAATCCCTGCCAAATAAGTTCAGCAATTTTAAAGTTCCCTGCCAATAAAGGTCAACGAATTTACCCAACAATCAGGTTCGGTAAAAATAAACCTTCCCCGTGAGGATTTCCTTGCCGGAAATATTTTTCCCCGGGGCTCTTGACATCTAGAATGCACTTCCAACAATACATTACCTAAACTGTAAACTATCCGGCAGATTACAAAATTCAATAATTTCGTTCCATGAGTTCAATCAAAATACCGAATTTTCATTGCTAAAAATTTCCTAAAATATCAAAGCGAACTGATATTAGAATTAAACCAATATTTCAGTATCCCAGAGTTTCATTCGCACAGGACGACGCTATATTCATCCCGATAACACAATATCATACCGATTGCTAGTACGTACATCTAGTACTACCTACAATTTGTATCAATTGTTTCCAGCTGGCGAAACCAGGAAATGGCTGACTAAAATACCACCAGCGCTGATACCCGTGATGGTAATAGAATTTTGGTTTCCTCGGAAGCTCTGAATATTTTGATTTGTCCATTTAAGAGCTAGCAAACAATCTTTCAAGCCCAAGTTCCCTGGCACAACTCCATCGTCAGTTGTTAGGAAACCTTGCGGAAATATTCATTGCTTTCTCCATTATTACTTTTAATTGTAAGTAAGTAATTATGATTATTTGGAACTTAAAATAATTATTATGTACCTATAAAGCACCCAGTCTATAATTTATGGAAACGTAAACAATACATTCGTCCATGAAAAACAATGGGTCATATTCATTATCTATTCAATTAGCACACCTTAACTGAATTCTGGTTACCACTACTTTAATATGGGACGACCAAAACTCGTTATCGGATGATCACGTTCTGCAGAAGTTTGACAAAGTTACAAGATGGAGGCTCAAGTCTAGACAAAACCAAATATTCTGCTGATTCTTACACCGCAAACGACTGTTTTCACAAAGCAAGAACAAAATATGTGAAGTACATAGCGAATTATGGTAAAAACCAAATTGCTTGATTTATGTTCCAGAACACCCTCATCTACAGGAAAAACTCGATATAACAGATTTCCAGGGGACCGGTAAAATTTGTCCGATATACAAAATTTCCGTTGTATGCACATAACGGATTTTATCCGTTATATAATTTCCGAAATGACAAACAAGGCTGATTAGGAATATTGACTTAAATTCATCGAAATACAACATGGAAACACCAGACTAATAATATAATAATATTTATTCAACTGTAGAAACATTGAATTGATTAAATATAAAAGTACAATAATTTAATAAGTCCATTTTTACGTGAACACTTAAACAATTTCTTCCAAATATCATTCACTCTGGTTGATGCTAGAGCACGATCTTTGCATAGTTGAGTTTAAAAGTTCCCACTTTGAATTTCAAATATAATACTTGCTTTTTCTCCAAAATTTAAACTCTCGGTTTGATTTTTCGGACATTTTAGCTTTGTGAACAAGTTGCAAGACATAAATCCAAACTAATTAGATGAAACACGTAAGTGTTCAAGAGTTCTTATTCATTCAACCAAAATGTATGTGCAACGATTTGGCCCCAATATGACCATTCATGCTACATACATATATGAGTAACAAACGTTTGAATTGCCTTGGCTAACGATTACATGTTAAAGGGAGCCAATCGAATATTTTGTAATAAATTTCCGCTTAAAATCCGTGATATGCATGCAAAATGTTTCCAAAGGGCTTCAAAGTGTGTCCGTTATAACTAATTTTCCGGTATACAAATGTCCGTTGTATGCAATATTTTTAGCATTGGTTATATGGGAGCCTTGCCGGGACAAATAAATCTGTCCGGTGTAACTAAATATCCGTTGTAGAGCCATCCGTTATATCGAGTTTTTCCTGTATTGTGCTTTACCACACGAGCAAGAACAAACTTCATCTGTGATCAGCACTACGTGCTAAGTCACCAGGGGGCGAAGCGCCGGCGGAATGTGGCAACAAGAGTTCTTAACAGTAGTGTGGTGTGTACAAGGAAACGTAATTATTTAATTTCCCCCCGTACTGGGCACATTCATATGTACTGGGCAAAGATGTTAACTGAAGCAAAATAAAAAATGGTTTATACGTGTGCTTCCTTGTATGTAGTATTATATTCAGTACGCAAATAGGAAATTGTGCAAAACGTTTCATATTCGATTTTAAAACACCATGTACAAGTTCTCCCGACCTCTACCGGTGGTTAGAACACACAATTCAATGTAAACAACAAATCCTACAATAGATGGCTCAAGCTGTACTCCCCAATGTGAACACATATGTATTAATATGAGTTTATACGTGACCTCATTTAATTTTCTGAGGTCAAACGAATGACACGATGTCCTTCAAAAACAATAGGGTTCTTCCTTTTTGCATGATCTGTCCCGATAAAAAAATTGTGGTGTGTAGTTGCAATGGTTCTGCAGATATCGTGTGGACAACACAACCTCTGCAGACAGCCAGACCTTCGCAATAGGGACTCTCGCTTCGCTTCGCCCCTAAAAAGTGACAGTAAAATCATCTGTGATGATCCGAGCACTACGTGCTAAGTCACCAGAGGGCGAAGCGCCGGCGGAATGTGGCAACAAGGGATATTAACTGTAATGTGGTGTGTACAAGGAAACGTGTATTTTAATTCCCCCCGTTATGGTCACAATTTTATGTACTGGGCAAAGATGTTAACTGAGGAAAAATAAAAAAAATAAACGTTACTTTGCAAGACGGATGGAGCATATGGTATGGAGTAGTTTGCCTACATATGTATTGCCTTAAGTTTATACGTGACTTCATTTAATTTTTTGAGTATCAAACGGATGACACGACGTCCTTCAAAAACAATAGGGGTTTTCCTTTTTGCATGATCTGTCCCTGTAAAAATGTGAAGTGCGTAGTAGCAATGCTTCTGCAGATATCGTGCGGACAATACAGCCTCTACAGACAACCAGACAGGCAGACAGCCACACCTTCGCAATAGGGACTCTCGCTTCCCTTCGCCCCTAAACACCAAATGATACTTGCACCCTCAAATATTGTTTTACCGTAACATCAAGAACAATTTAAATTCTATTATTAGTTCAAGTGACACTTATGGAGAGTGAAACCAAACCCAGGAAATTAAGTATTAACATGAGTCGCGGGCTAAAATGTGTTAGATAAAATTAAGTTAATAATAATTAAGTTTTAACAAATATACCAAAGATGCTTTTTAGTGCTCTAAAAGTAAAAAAGGGATGCTTCATAATGGCGTCGGATGTCGGATGTAGAGAATACGATGCTGTCCTAATCTCTTGAAAATTTGGATACCCTGTCCTTTACATACAGACATAACTTGGAATCTCTAGAACTTCCTCAATCATATTATTCCAATTTTATGAACGAACTCTAGCATAGTAACCATAATTAACCAAAATTGCCTCAGGGACAATTTTAAGGGAGTCCCTTTCTGTTACACTGTAAGATTTTTCATACTAAGTTTAGGAAAATTTGACACATTTTTTCAAAATTTTATCAAAATCGGCCTGATGTAAGACTTAAAATATGAAATTTTAACAGGGAATTCTACATAAACCCCCAGGGAAAATTTTTCAGAAACAGTTCCATATCTCGTAAATTATTCGTGCTGATGACGTGAGTAAAGTAAAGGAAATTGCAAAAAATGCCATTCGTTTTAAGACCTTCAAAATCCGTTAAAGGGTTTGGAAGTTATCCTAAAATCTATTTCTTCACGATCCAAAAGTGCATACCTTTAAATTATTCTTTTAAAATAAATCTTCAAAAGTTAAAAATATTCTAAACTTTGGGAAACAGTAAAAAAAAAGAATTGTAAGTTCAAATTAACGTAATGAATAGGAACAATATGAGAAAATTAACTATTGGGTGGGGGTCAAGCAACCATAGCTCTCTGTATAATCCCTAAGCCTTTTTGATATTATTTTTAAGTTTTTCAGAACTGTCGTCAGCAGTAATAATAAAACGAAAAATTTCAAACACAACATTTCCGTCCTTGCATCTACCAATTTAAATTTTGATTTCTAAAATCCATCCGACTAATTAATTACACGTTATTTAAAGGTCTCTATCATTCTGCAAAAATACTATTTTATCACATTTTATTTCTCCTCGACTCTGTTACAAATGTTACAATCCAATCGCGTAAATAATAACAACATTGCGTACATCTTAATATATAATTTAATCATTTATTTTAAAACCTTCTAATTCCTTTACAATAATTATTTACCCGGTCCTCTCATCAATGTTTACATAACACACGCTACTAAAATACATTTATTACTTATTGAAAGTACTAATTATTACAGATATTTTTCTTTTCCCTTTTACTACAATAGTGTACACTTGACAGAGAGACCTCTAAAAAAACTTGCCTCCTTGAGCTGGCCAAATACAGATTAAAACACATTCGGAGAATAAATAGAAAAATATAAATCAAAATGGCAAATCCAAACTGCTCATCTGGCGTGCCTCAGGTGGCAAAAGGTCCAGGAGGAAATCAAGGCTTCGTCCGAAAGCGCAGGAAATGTATTCAGCCCAAATCGACTTTCACCACATTTATGGATGAAGGAGTCATGCATTACAGATCGGGTTACTACCGAAAAGCATTGTATTGCTTCGATAGGGTAAAAATAAAATCATATAAACATATCTAATTTTAACTCCGATCTATTAAAAAAACCGCTGGTTCTTACTGTACCGAACTTCGGTGTAACTTTCCTATACTTTGAATTCACTCAAGGCTTTAGAGCTACAGCCCACCCACAAAGCAGCATTAGTGGCCAGGAGTCAGTGTCATTTGAAGTTGGGCGATGCAGCCTCGGCACTTCGCGATGCAGAGAATTCTTTCGAGGGAAATGAAGTGTATATAATGGGCCTTTATCAGTATGCAGAAGCTCTGTATAACCTCGGACTATTTGAGAAAGCCCTCATTGCTTATCATAGGTAATTTTAGATTGTACTCAATAACATTTTTAGAAAATACTTTTGCTTCATTCGGTCAAAATAATTAATTTGTAGAGGATATCGGATACGAAAAGTAGAAACATTTCGTATAGGCATTCAGAAATCCCAGGAAGCTATTCGGAGAGCTATTGGAGGTAAAATTTAAAAAAATTTAAAATAAAACTCAGAACTCAGGATATAACTTCTATGCTCTTGTGATAGGGTCAATAATAATGACTTGACCTAACTTGCAAAAATTTTTTCCCAGATCGCTCCGCCACCCAAATCGAGGACCTGGAACAAGTCCTCCCCTTAATTGAAGACCTAGAGGCTTTGGCTAATTGTAAATAAATTATTGGAATTACTCCCAGAAAATATGTATTACTTCCGGGGAAGACTCCATACTAATTGGAACGTTTCATATGAAAATATTTCAGTGAAGCAAGAGCATTGCTGCATTCGTCCCGCCACCAATGAATCAGAGTTACTTGGGAGGAAAGCCGGGAGTAAATTAAAGCCTCCGTCCAAAGCCCGGTCACGATGGGTGGCGAGAGAAATTCTGGGACAGATGTACTTCGATAAGGACTACCTCACCAAATTCTTGCATCGACCAGGTTCTTATTCCCATTTACCCCCCTGGGCTCTCATTTAGTAAAACTGTGCTCTCTAACTTTGAAATACAAGATTATTTTTGAAAATGCTTTACCAGACATTCAAAGTGACCAAGGCTCATCTCAGGAATTACGATCGAATGCTACGGAAGCTCTGAATTATTTAGAAATCCGGGAACAATTCTGGCGCCAACAGAATCCTATGTATGCTAGAAAGCAAGGGCTCAATTTTAATAACAATGTATACCCATTTCCACTCAACCATTCCCTTTTAATACGTAATCTTCAAAATATTTGTAGTATCTAACACATTTTTTTTATACCTGTTACAGATGGTCATTCAATACGAGGAGCAGGAACGAGAGCGACGGGAAGCATCCAGAAGAATCAAAGTGGATGCTGCCGAGGGTGCTGTTTTAAAGAATATTTCATTAATAGAACATGGTTCGTAAATATTTTGCAACTCATTAGTTCCTCAAAATATTTTCTAATCAAAAAAGCTAGCAATGTCCTGAAGCAAATTTTTTTTAATTGTAATATTAATGAATTATAGCTCTCTCAATCGGAAGAGCCAAGGATTGTCAGTTAGAGTGTGACCGGACGCTCCGTCAAATGAAGGAAATTAGTTTACAACTTTTACCTCGTAAACCCGAATTTATGTGTCAAGTCTTACACTACAAGGGTTTGGCGTTCATGAAGCAAAAACTGTATGATAATGCCGCGGAGACTTTCCATCAAGAACTGAACATTGCTACCGAAAAGTAAATTTCCTGTACCCAAAGAAGTTACGCCCTCATTTTTTTGTAGCAATTATTATTATGGAAAATATAAAAACTTTATTGATTTTGTCTAAAGTAAAATGACGGAGGTGAAGGCCCGAGCTTTGGATCATACCGCCAGAGCTTACGCTCTCAAAGGGTCATACACAGATGCGGCTGAGATTTGGGAGTCCAGGATGGCTATGGCAAAGACGTCTCTTGAAAGAACGTACCTGTTCCATGAAATTGGAAGGTGTTACCTCGGTACGTCCAATACATGGAAATTATTATTTTATACAAAATATTATTTTTCAAAATAATTCTTTGATATTGATTATTACATTCCCCGCGAAACAGAGATGAACAAGAACGAGATAGCAAAATATTATGGAAATCAGTCATTGGATGAAGCTACAAAAATTAGTGATAGCATTTGGATGATGAACGCTCGTATTTTGCTGGGTCAAGTTGAAAGTAAGGCTTTGAATCCCTGTTCCTTGATTTTTTTTTGTACCTATAAACAAATATTTTTAAATGGGATTGGAGTATATAAACTTGATTTCGTATGAATTCGGCCCATAATAAAAAAATTGGGAATCTTCCACAGTTAAAAATATGCAATTGGACCAAGCGGAGTCACAATTCTCAGCCGCCGAAAAGCAAGCTATGGTTGCAGGGAACTTCGCTAACTTGACCCTTCTCCGTGAAGCTCAACAGTGTCTGAAAGTATGGCAGGAGAAACGAGAGGCCGCCGAGAAAACACCCTCAACAGTGAAAGTAACGGAGTCGAGTGACTCCAGCGATCTGAAAAATGAGCAGAGTGCAAGACTTAGTCAAGGGACGTAGATTCTTAATTCAAAATACCTTGTAAATTTCAAGTGCAAAATAGCTACAAATGCTTTTGAAAATTCTGAGTTGATTTCTTTTAATTTTTCTGAATAATAACTTTATTACCTGTTTCACTCATTCCCATCTCACAGGTTATTTTTGTAGACTAGTGCACGCAGGCTCGTTCAAATTATCGTACATAGTAATACGCACAGGCTTGCTCATATCATGCGTCCATATATGTTTGTATCAAATAACATATACATATTATATATAAACACCTCCAATTTATGTGAAATGTTCTTAAATATATACAAAAATGTGATTAATTATATAAATATTTTCTAAAATTGTGTAGTCATACTACCCGACTACCCTATGTTAATTTAAGATTAGTGGTCAAACCTCTAAGCAAATTCGGGAATTTTTAGGATATCAAAATAACCAGTTCTTTTTTCCTACAGTCTAAATTTTTTCCAACCAAATTTCCCGAACAATACACCAGTTCACAAAATTCCTTCAAAAATTCATCTGTCCAACTCACAAATAATTGCGGCTGCATTATAATAACCAGGTCGGAAAAATTGCTTTGTCATCCTTACTTTATCGGACAACTTGGCGTTGTGGCAGATACATATCCGCCAGCTCGCTTTGACAATTACAAGTATCGGATGTATTGGTTAGTGGATTTTTTACAGGGGTAAGCGATCTTATTCCGTGTGAAGAAGTAGCTCTTCCGAAGAACGAAACGTCAGCATTAATCCAGTCAAGTTTGTCACTCACTTTATTATAGTCAAATCAGTGGGGAAGGTCTGAGTGATTGGTCTGATTGTACATAGTCATTGGAGTATTAATTACGGAGCTAAAAATTGAAGAATAAATTGAAGGTACAGGAATTAAAAAGATTGTCACCTGCGTCGATTCCTTTTTTACTAGCAATTATTAAGAAAGCTTTTAAGTCGTACTTGGACACCGGTTCCCCTTTTGCCTGTAATTCCTTAGAGATATTTTGGCAGAGGATGTTGTCCCCCTGAATTGTAGTTGGTATTAATGTGTACATATTTTTTAGCGTAGTTTGTTTTGTAATATTTGTGTAGTGTCCGAATGGTATTTGCTGATTTTGAATTTTTAAGGAGTCTGCTGTAATCAATAATATCTGAGATATTAAGTGTGATTTTTAGGAAGTATTATATCATGTTGTGAGCGTATTGATTTTATTTGGAAACTTTTTTATGCGTAGGTAATGATCAAGATCAAGATGAAGACGTCGATAGCACTGATTCTCGGGATTTTGGTGGCTCTAACAGATGTAGTTCTCTCTGCTGAGAATAAGTACTCGAAGGAAGCTAATGTGATCAATTACCGAGAATTAGAAAAACCTTTCAGGATGGCTAAAATTAACCTAGTGTGGCAGAAGGCTTTACAGGTGGGTGCCGGAATTAATTTTGTATTTTATTTATATTATTCAACCATTTGATGGCCATATTCAGTATAGGGTGGAACGTAATCTATTCTTTTTTGGTAGAAATTAACGGAAACTAAACTAAGGTCGCTGTACACCGACCTTCAGTTACAGGACAAAGAGGAGATTCAACTAAAACGACTTAAAGCTGAGGGTGGAGACAAGGAGGGTCTTAAGGAAGCTACTTTAAGGCGCAAATTTAAAGGTGAGCGATAAAAAATTTTTAAATCGTGGTTGCGAAGAGATGTGAAACTGTGCTGATTTGTGAGCTGTGGTGGAGTTTCTAAAACTGTTGTGGACTTCCAGGGCTGCTGAATTCATTTGGGCTAATTGAGTATTTTGAAGAAGGAGCCACTCCGGAAAAAGAACACAAAAGCTATCGGAATAGTGACAATCACATCAATAAAAGCCTTTTCAAAGATAAAAAATTGAATAAATTGTGGGAAAAGGCGGAGAAGGGAGGATTTACCCAGCAAGAGCTGAAGACTCTGAAAGAAGAATTTTCACACCATCAAGATAAAATCGACGAGTATTACAATCTCTTGGAAACAGTTAGTAAGAGTGATAAGAGTAAGTGAAACATAAGTAAGCAAAATTAGGTTACTGTTTAAGGGTACACCGTTTTGGGTTATATTATTTTGGTTATATAATTATCATAGACGACATGAATAACGAGGTGTACCATGATTTGAGTCTTCTGGAGGACTCTGACAACCTAATACCTAGCCAGAAGAAGTCAAACACGTCTTTAAATGAACTCAGGTGAGCAATATTAAGCAAACGAGTTATATTAGTAAAGTAGTAAGTTAGTAGTAAGTAAAGTATTCAAACCTGCTTTTTTGTATATTTTAAGGCAAAAGCATCGTGACATCAAGGATGGGTACGATGTTTTGCATAAAAAAGCTGCGTCAGGTCCTTCATCAATTGATTTCACGGAACCTCGGGTTCAAAATCTATGGAAAATTGCTTTGAATGCGGACTTCACTCCCGACGAACTTTCATCACTGCAGGTTTGTTTCATTGCAATAAAAATCTCAAGTTGTGGCTATGTATGTGGGGCAGCTTGTTGAGTTTTTACGGATGTTATTTTTGTATAGCTGGAACTCAAGCACTACGAGAAGCGAATAGAAAAGCTCCACATGCTTCAAGGCGAGTTACTGGTGAAGTCTGACTATGTCAAAGACGCGAATACTAACAAAGATGTCACATCGTTTTTTGAAGATAAAATTAAGCGTCATGAAAGACAAGTTGAAAAGTTACATAATGAACTGGAAACTAGGATCCTGAATCGTCATAATGAGCTTTGAGTGTTTTCTATCTTTTGTTGTGATTTATTTGTTGTTGTCTTAAGGATGTGTTATCCTTTTTGTTGAACTTTACACCGATTGTTCCTGAAACGTAGATCTGAATTTTTCTCAAGGGTGTGTAGGCGAAAGCAGTTAGATTATTATTTAAGTTTATATTCTTTGTCAACTTGTGCAATCGATAGCTTTACTGTGGCAGTCTAATTTTGATTAGCTGTCAAGTCACAAAAGTTTACGTTAGAGGTTTCTCAATTACTGTGTGGTTTGAGGTTGCCAAAATACAACATTTGAAATTGTTTCAAATGAGTGCCAATATTTCGAACAGCTTTAACTTTACTTTAACTAAGGTGTATTTTTACTCAACTACCTACATTTCCAGTAACCATACGCTAAGTACTCTTTATCATTTCTACAGCTCTGCTCCACCTGTAAATTATTCATTTCTATTATCTGGTACTGTTTTTGCAACTTACTAAATATATATTTGTCCACGAAAATTATATGTACTTGGAATTTTTATTGATTTCTTACTAACTTTTTTCATGTTACTTTACAAGCAATCATTACGTAAAATTCAAACGGAATCACCAATTATCATTAATATAAAGGCTTCAGACTAAGACTGAATGTTCGCACTCTTGTGATCACAAAGCTTCAAAGCCTTTCTTCTTAAGACAATAACAAGGAATGATACTGTTATCGAGTACTGGAATTATTAAATGGAACCCCCTTTTAAAGTGCACACAGAAAACATGAATTACCAGTTCACAAGCTCTAAATACATAGAAAAAAAGTGAAAAAGTGTTGGTTTACAGAACCATTAAATTAAAAAATAAAGTGCTGAATTGTTACTGTGTATTAGAAATACATTTAAAACCGGATTTAAAACAATTAAATGGCTTAAAAATTACGGCATGAAAAGTCATTAAGCAACTGATAAGGATTTCTTAGCAATCACTGATCGTGGTCCACTAATTTTATCCTTCGTCCATATCAATCGGCTCACTCTTAATGAAAGCCATCGCTGCATAATTCATTTTCTTGCATTCATTTAAATGACTTTCATAGGTTTTAGTGGAAAAGAACAGGTAATTCGGACATGCTGGACATTGAAGAATTGCATTAGGTTCGGTCTTCCTCGGGTCATCAGGTTTCAAATACAAGTATTTACGTCCTACTTGCTCCGGTTCCAATTTCTCCACAGTCCGTCCCTCCTTTTACAAAGATGCCAATAATGCTTTCAAATTTTCTACCCATTTTTGCTTGAATAGTCAATTCAAATATTAGCAGAAGACTACACTTACCTTCCTATCAGCATCATGGAACATTAGATGTGTAATGTATATGTCCTTCTCTACTTTCGTGTCACATTCATAACAATGAAGAAATGCGGGCGTTGGTGGCTTTTCCAGGTTAACCAAATGAATTTTCATGTGCTTCGCCCTGGCCACATTGGAATTGAATGATCTTCCACAAGTTTTGCATACGAAAGCAACTGATGGCCTTGCTGGAGTAACCTTCTTAATAGATTTTAACGTAGCTAGACGTCATTAGCAAAAACACAGGATTCAGTTAATTTCAATCACAAATTAATGCAAAATCCTATTTAATTAGCATATACATTTAAAAAACAAAAGAAGCTTACCCTCGGATTTTTTCGGAGACGGTTGAGGTTGAGAGGCCTTCCTTTTAAAATTACTTGAAGGAGTCTTAGTGGAATGAGTCCTACTGGAAGGAGTCCTGGTTCCCTTGGTCAGTACGTTCCCTTGACTGTTATTGTCACCCTGGTCGTCCCGAATCCTATTTGGAGTACTCACTAAACCCTTTGGTTTGACCCCATGAACCTTCTCCTCGTGCTCCTCATAACTAATCGAGGATGGAATAAATGACTCGCAAGATCTGCACCAAGAACTTTGTTGAGTGGTGTGAATACTCCTGAAACAACCAACTGACTTCATGAGGTTACAAATTAATACACAATTTTTAATTGTAATTGACAACGATTGAAATAGATTCTTACGGCATTTTTGAAACCTTATTTGTGGTTTAATTCATTTCAGAAATTCCGAATACACATTTTTTGAATCCTTCAAGATTTTTTGAACTTATAATGAATGAATAAACCTCGTCGCTGTTTGAATTGGGCTTCTGTAAATTACAATTTATGCTCAATCTTCAAAATGGTACCGATCACAAGCTTACTTCAATAACGCCATTGTAACTTGTAACTGTCATTGAAAGATCCAATTATTCCAAAGCAAAGTATTAAACACCTTCAATCTTTTTGTAACAATTATTCTTCTCTCGTAATAATCAATTCACAATGCACTCTTTAATATATTGACGCTCTCTTTATAACAATGAATAAGGACAATAACAGTAACGAACAATTATTACTCAACTCAAAATGGACCTTACCTCATAAAGTGTAGCCGCCTTAACGTTTCCCTCGCATTTTGCTCTGCACTTAAATTAAATTGTCAATCCATGCTCATCCACGAGGCATAAAGGAATTAACGTATTAACAGGACCAGGACACCCACTTTACAACGTACTCTTTGGGGAGTGAGGACACCTACTAGTATGCCTATATGATTCTTGGTCAGTATAAAAATCACCGTTGATAAGCATTATAAGATGCTAATTCACTACGGGGCGAAGTGCCACATTGTAGCTCGCTAGCTACTTCGAAGGACTGTTGACTGACCTGCGTGTGCAGTCTCTATCTCCAACCGTCTGCCCATAAGTATGTATTTGCATGAGTTCATGCCCGACCCCTATTAATTTTAGGTCAAGTGGATGACCCGATCTCCTCGAAAAATAATAGTGTCCTTAATTATTTTAACTACTATTGAACACACTGCTCCTTGGATTTAACATAAAATGTGAAGCTTTGCCTCATGGAGATTTTTGGATTCCAAGAAGCTCGAATGGTCCAACTATTGCCGTAATTTATTTCGAGTTTATAAACTCACAATGAGTGAGACACAGGTTATGAGACTGAATGAATGACAGATGGAAAAGTATGAGTGACAATGAGACTGAATATGTAAGACATTAATAAGTTCCTGGACCAGGACAGCCAAAAAGTAGGACAGACTATAGGACTTACGAAGAGATGGGGCACTGTGAGATCTATTGTTAGTATGTATCTACATGTGTTATAGAGAGCGTCCGAAAATAATGTCGTGCGTGTGAAGCTTTTAGGACCCACTGACATCCCTGTGCTGAGCAATTATGTTAGAGTAGATTATCTGGATAATAATGATTAAGATGTAGAGGCCTGGAGATAAAATACATCAAATGTCAAGAGTGGAGATGTGGAGATGTGGATTCGTCCTTGTAAATCTTAAAACTTCTTTCTCTGTGAACATGAAATGATTAATGGATCTGGATGCAGTTTGGTGTAGTACGAGTGATACGCACAACTTTCCATATTTCTCCTGCTTAAAACAAATTCATGGAATACTTGTTGCTAATATTACCTCAGCAAAGCAATCATTGTAAAATATCATTCTCATGAAGTTTACTATGTTACTGTAAACCTGATCTCAAACAAAAACAGTCACAGGTATGATAATTTTGAAACATTGTTTTGTTCTGGGTTTTGACTGAAAATTTACAAACTGAATAGAGTGCCTTGTCAATAGCAATTTAATAGTAAGTTTCCAATTCAACAAAGCCTCCCATATACTTTCGCAGTAAGAATCGCCGAATTTCATCATAACACCAAATATAAATCGTGAATGGGACAGGAAGCAGCCACCATTCGGGCCTGCGAAAAAAAAGATGCGTGAGTCACAAGTCAATGATGTAAACTAAAATATAATTATATGGACAAGCTGTCTTCCTTACTGTAATGGATATGTCTTCAGAATATCCGTCATGTAAGGCATGTAGCAAATTAGCAGGGCAAGACAAGTTTCAAAAACTAATCCAAAGTTAAGAATCCAATTTCTGAAATTTTATAGTCAGTGATTAATCCAAGGTTGAAGCTTCCAAAAACAAAATATTAAAACTATACTTACGTCATCCCTTGACGGAAAAGAGTATTTCTTCTGGTTTTGCTGATGATTAAATCAGACCACTGGACAATAACAATAGCAACGAAAAAGCCAGTCTGACATGTCCACTCCAGCTCTTTTCGTGCATTGAAGCTCTATTTTAAAATCAAAATCTGTAGATGAAGACATACTCGAGTTTCTTTGGGGTCATTTGTGAATCACAAGGTACTCTAGGGTTACTTACCCATTCTTGGCCGTAGGAATCTACCATGGCTTGGTTAGTTTTATCATTCCATGCTTTCATGGTGAAAGGAAGATCCCAAGGGAGAAACCCGTTTAAGGCCATGATAGCAAAGTAAGTAAAGAACCCGCCCGTAGCTTGCATAGGACCAATTTGCCCGTAAGTTATGGATATTAATCTACAAATTAATTCAAAAATAAAAAAAATATTATAATCAACAAAATTTTAGCAACTACCTCTATTTTGGATTATTACAGGTATGAACGTCACAATTGTAAAACCAAAAAAAAAAAGTAAACCTGTTCATACTAGTTCGCATAGTTCTTGATTTTTAATTCTGAAGGTACAAATTTTTACCTTTCATTTACTAATCGGTCGTTTGAAGGATCACGGGGCTTCCTTTTCATAATATCTGATTCAGCCTTTTCATACGCAAGGGAAATAGCCGGCACCTGTTTGAAACCAATTTGAGTTAAAAGAGAATCAAAGGAATTACCAGGGGTGGATTTATGAGGTGGCCCACCCTGGCCCATCCAGGGTAAACAATTTAGGGCCAGGGTAAAAAAAATGTAAATTAAGGCCCTCAGATTGCATGTGTAAAGGCCCACAAATCTATTTTGAGGGTTAGGGTCAGGTTAAAAATTATTTTATTAATCCACCCCTGGGAATTACTATGAGAACATTACTGACAAAAAAACAAACCATGTCTGTTCCCAGATCAATGCAAAGGATCGTGATAGTTCCGAGAGGTAGGGGAATTCCAATGACGATAAATACCAAAAAGGGAGATATTTCCGGAATATTTGATGTAAGAGTGTAAGCAATGGATTTTTTCAAGTTATCAAAAATAAGTCGGCCCTCTTCCACTCCTACTACAATAGAAGCAAAGTTGTCATCCAGCAAAATCATGTCTGCAGCCTGTTTGGAAACGTCGGAGCCAGAAATGCCCATGGCAATACCTGGAAACGAAACCTCGACAATGAGAACCATTCAGATACATTGAACACTTGAAATAAAAATAAGAGGTTTACCAATATCAGCTTTTTTAAGTGCAGGCGAGTCATTCACACCATCCCCAGTAACAGCCACCACAGCTCCGTTCCGTTGACATCCTTCAACGATAATGAGCTTCTGCTGTGGGGAGGTTCGTGCAAAAACGATTTCCGTGTGAAAAATTAAAATCTCATCTAGAGTATCATCATCCATGTCAATCAAGGAACTGCCATTAACAACAGCAGCCAATGCATCTCTGGGGTTGATTTCGGAAACGCTAACACCTCGCTCTTCCGCAAGGTCTTCAATGGTCTTGTTATCTTCAAAATATTTTTTTTTATTATAAAGACACAAACACTGAAAGATCGCTTAATTCAATATACAAATCTTGCAGATCTGATACAACACATACCTGCTGAAATGATGCCGACGTTCCGGGCAATAGCTTTGGCAGTGATGGGGTGATCGCCAGTAACCATAATAACTTTAATACCTGCAGATCGGCATTTTGCCACAGCATCTGGTACAGCTGAACGGGCAGGGTCAATCATGGACATTAGGCCAATAAATCGAAGTCCCTTTAAAGGAAAGTTTGCATTGTCGACGTCGAACTTAAATCCTTCAGGGTACTGGCTAAAGGGTAGAACGAAGTCACAAAATCCTGCAGTAAAACATATACGTTTGTCTAATTTAGTAAGCACTCAATTCAATACTTTAAACACACAAGGTAGACAAATGCAAAACTTCTATCAAAATTTCCAGCAGGATTATGACACTGAAAAAAAATAATTGTAATGTAGGTACTTATACAGAAAATTTTATAACTACCCAAAACTCGCTCTCCAAGTCCTCCCAGATTCATGTATGCAGTTTCGAAATCATTCTTAAGCGTGGTATTTAAATCCATATCACTCCCGTGAACACGGATCTTGCTGCATCTTTCCAAGATTCGTTCCGGAGCTCCCTAAAAACATATTGTTACTTTTATCATTTGGAAGGGGAAGTATTCAATTTTATCTACAACTGTGATTGAAATAGTTAGTACCTTCATAACTAAAATATGTGCACTTTCTTCTTGAGACACATGGATGGACACTTGGTACTTGTTGGTGGAGTTGAAAGGAATTTCCGCAACTTTTTTGTATTTTTGCTGGTATTCTGTAACGTCTCCCATCTGGGATGCCATACATTTTAGGATACCAGCTTCTGAAGCATCCCCAATAATTTCACGCTTCATTACAGAAATAGCCTCTTGACCACCTTTGAATTCCGCCCGATTGCAGAGCATTCCAACACGAGCTAAAAGCTATCAAATGACAGGTGTTAAAATTAACTTGCCACTTGCAATTAACTCATAAAAATTAGCTGATCTGATTTAATTTTTTAAATTCATCCCTGGTTCATTTATGAACGTCTTGAAAAGAAAGTTCCCTCACTTTTAATCCGTCCTGCGAGTTGTCCAGTTTATCACCACTTTGGTCTTCGGAAGTGTCCACAGGGACAATTTGGCCATTGTACCACATATGAGAAACAGTCATTCGGTTTTGAGTTAAAGTTCCAGTCTTGTCAGAGCAAATTGTTGAAGTGGAACCCAGCGTCTCCACAGCTTCCAAATGTTTCACCAAGCAATTTTTCTTCGCCATTTTCTTTGCGGTTAGAGTCAGCGCCACCTAATTTTTCAATAATTGTTTTAATACCACAAAAATTCTATTTATACCTAATTATAGAAAAGCAATCATTAATTTTAATCTACGATATCTCCTTTTTTGACAAATAAATCAAGTACCGTAACAGTCGCCAGAATTCCTTCTGGTACGTTCGCAACAATGATACCGATAAGGAATATGACCGCATCCAGCCAATAGTAACCCAAAGACAGAGAAATGATGAAGAATGAGATCCCCAGAAAAAGGGCTACTGCTGTAATGATGGCAATGAATCGATGAAGCTCTTTCGCAATCGGCGTGACACCTGAAGCCAGACCGGAAGTCAACCCAGCGATCCGGCCCATCACGCTGTTATCTCCCACATTGATAACAATCCCCCGACCAGAACCTTACAGAGCATAATTGGATTAATTAATTGAATATTGGAAATGTCATTTACGCACCACTCAACGTTTTAAATACCTTCCAAAACATTAGTCGAAAAAAATGCAATGTTCTTCGTTTCTAATGGATTTTCGTGGGTGAACTCCTCAGAGCGGACCTGAGGCTCTGACTCTCCAGTTAGGGAGGAATTATCCACCTGAAATGACATTTTGCATTTGGATTACATTTTGTAATATCACATTAGCACAATATGCAAAAAAAAAACAATTTGTTAATCACCTTCAGACTCATAGCGTCAATTATTCTCAAATCTGCGGGAACTCGATCCCCAAATTTAATATCAACAACATCCCCTAAAGTTAACTGATCCGCGCTGATTGTGATTTTTGCTCCATCTCGCAGTACTTTGGCATGCTGAGGAACCATGCTTTTGAAAGACTCCATGATCTTGCTGCTCTGATGTTCTTGGAAATAGGAAAACACCCCCGTGACAACCACAACGAAAACCAGGACGCAGCCCAAGTACATCTTAAGTTAATAATTATGGAGTGAATTTTGATTTTAATAAAAATCCCTGATGAAATTATTACTCCTGAGGATTCATGAAATTTTAAAAATTACATTGTCGAATTCCGGTTCAGGGTTAGTTCCAACCTCTACCCCAAATGCAATGAAGCATAGAATCGCCCCAATCCAGAGCATTGCCGAAAATCCACCCACTAAGTTATTCAAAAATTTGATAATCTCTGGTGTTGTTTTGGGAGGTGATAATGCATTTGGTCCATATTTATCATATCCTGCTTTCGCTTGAGTCGTTGTAAGACCCTAGATTCAAAATTGAAGCTCAAAATGTAAAAAGGAAAAAGTTCCTCATTGTAAATTATGTACAAAAAACTTTCACGAAGAATTTAAATTTCTTACTTTGTCAATGCTCGTGTCATATTTTGTCTCTAGTTCTTGTATACTCAACTTGTGATCATCAATGTCCAACTCTTTCTTCAGGTCATTTAAGCTGGCTTTCTTTTTTCTATTCTGTTGGACAACAAAGGTATGGGTTTCTGAATTGTCCGAAACCATTCATTACAATTGGGTTATAATTTCAATTCTTACTTCTTTTTTCTTCCCCATTTTGATAAATTATGCCCTTCACAACTTCTGCGAGTACCCTTTAAATCCTTCCCCACCAAACCGACATAGGAAAATAGAACTTTGTAGGAAATTAAGTACAAGTCAAGTGATACTTTTACTTTCTGGCTCTTGCTAGTGTTGACTTGGCAAACCCAGCATAAGCCCTAATTTCAAGATTAAAATTTTAAAAAAAGTTTGCTATTATCATGTATGCAACTTCATTAGCTGGATTTCATCGTCTTCTGATTTTGACAAAAAACCAGAACCTGACGGCGAGCTGCTGATATTCTATTTGTTGTAATGTGCTTTTGTAGAGACATATTACACTGAAATTACTGGAGAAATATGTAACTAATTTCTATTGTGTAGTATTGACCTTATAGTTTTTTTTACTACTACTTGCCCATGTAGTTTTGTAGCGGCTTCATAGTCACCTCCTACAGTGGGATTGTGATTTTTGTAAAAAAATCAGATGAGAGATAGTTAATTCCCAGTGATGTTGGTCTTCAAAAACAGTCATTAGTGAGTAACTCACTAAAGAACGATAAAATAAAAAATACCGGATGCTAGTAAAATAAAAGCCTTAAAACGTTTTATCAAACAAAGTTGAAGATTGTTACTGAAGGTTACTATTCCAATATTTTGAGATTTTGTCCCCATGCACATTTGAAGTTCTTTCTGCTAATCAAAAAAACAAACATCTCGTTGTAAGGGATCTCTTGTTGTAAGGGATGCATTTACTTACAATAAGTTTCACCATCCATTTACACAATGCGTAAGAAATTGCTTCTAAGGGAGAAAACTTTCCCGTTCCTTACACAACGAGATATTTAATGCATATAGACACTGGAATAAAGCTACTGATATCTTATTATTATGACATATATGATCTCAGAAGTTGCTTAAAATGTGTATACCCTCCACTAAAAGCACAGTCGAATTTTGGAGGTTTTAATATTTCTAACACAATCTAAAAATTAAATTTAAATAACGACACAAGCAGAAAGAATATCTATCGATACGTTTCTATATACATCTGCTTCTCATGTATTACTTAATACGCGAATACAATTATTATGGATTCCTTAGAACTGATTTATTAAGGTGGTGGAGGTATCGCTCCTACAAGGTGCTGAAGAATAACGTTTCATATAATTTAGGATCAGGGATTACAAATTACAAATCTGAAAAATTGTTCGGGATTATGGTTACGGATTACGTTTACAAAAGCCGGACAATTAAATTGTAAACAAATGGTTCTGGCTATATTTATAGATATCCCGAACTAAAATTACCCGGGTCATCAAATCATCACTCATGACCAGCACATTCCCTGATACTTAACTTCTTACCCCTATATACTTACATAGGTACTACCCATTACAATCCATACGATACGTAACAATGGAGTTACCCATACCACTACATTTGAAAATGAACGTTACTAGGCATATAGGACGAGCCTTACTTATAATAATAATTAATTATTGCTAAACAAACATGCTTTCAATTGATGTATAAGTCATATTACTAAGAGCAAATCATTACAGGTGGACATGTGTATACTTACATAGATTCACGTGGATAAAAATTTATTTTCTGTAAATCAATCGGCCAAATAGATCCTACTTCCTAAATGCGTCCACGCTTACCACTGTAATTAACTCTAACAACCAGGAATAATAATAACTACTCAATAACAACAGAATACAAAATGAGTTCATTAGCCAGTAACAAGGATGATAGTAGGTAACAGCATTGAAAAAATCGGCTGCGCCCGTGAGCGAGAAGAAGTCCCAAAACAAGATCGGATATGAAATACAAGATAAAACTTGAGTAACTATATATCCTAGGCACAATAACAAAATAAACTCGAAATGAAATGAAATCACGAGTATTTTAACTACGACAGAATTTCCCCGGCTTGACTGCAATTTCCTCAAAGAGTCGTCGGTCAACCGCCTGACAAAATCTAGGGTCCGAGTCCGGAACATTCCAAGAGACATAGAAAGGTTTATTGGTTCTTTTCGCTAACTTAGCAGCTAGTGACGAGCTTTGAGAGTGATCAGCCGCTCCAAATATTTGAGTTGATAGAGGAATTCCTCCCTGGTCATACGGAGTTGGCATTGACAGGGCCATATTATTCAAAACTCCAGTCTTCGTTCCAATCCAGACGAATGTGTACTTGGCTGCACAAATCACACTGAAATAAACCGTTACATCCGCAATGTTCTCCGCAAACACGTAGTTATTAGAGCCGCTCTTGTAACTTCCTTCATAGCCGCTGGTGCTGGGACGATTCTCTTCATTCTTCGAAATCGGGTCAACATCCGCCAACGACACCTTCTCAATGGCTTCTCGAATCCCTTCAAAATCCGCTTGGAAGTCATCCATCCTTTCCAGTAATTCAAGATCAAGTCTTTAAATAAAAAAAAATGTCATTCTCTTATCACCAACATTACGGTCAATGTCAACACAATAAAAGTAATTTCAGAAAAAAAATTACCAATAGGATAAAAAATAGAATCCATAAAAATAATAATTCAATTCCAAATTGTACCTGTACCAGATCAGTAGCAACAGAATTCCTTCTTCAGATGACTTCCCCTTCTCAACTGGTCTCTTCAAAATTCGGTAATAATCCTTCTCACAATTTGTCAGCCAACGAAGTTAGACACGTATGATTACATGTGTTACATAATGCAACTACTTAAAAATTATTCACAAATCTACAGGACCTAGCACTTCCCAGAATGACTGGCTAGATCGCAATACGACTACGACTCTGCGACACGACTGCACACTGTCTGAGCACTTGCAATGTGTTCCATAGATGGGCCGCGTTCATCATTGCTGGGCATTTACTCTACGCCCACGCTCCTCACTCACTTCTTGCATACACTCGATTCGAGCAAAATTGCAAAATATTTTTATAAACCTGATCATTAGATTTCAAGCGTAAATTTAAAGTTAATTTTTGTTTAATACAAATTTTGGGGAAGGGGCTCAAGGAAATTGCATGATTTTAATGATTTTCTAAGTAGGGGGCGGGGTGTGCAAAACTACCGGAAATCGGATGTAAAAATCGGAGGCTTTATTGGAAATTCTTCAACTGTAACTAGTGTACCTTGCAATTAGAAGGTCACTTGAGGTACTGTTAGTTCCTTTTGCCATTATCGATTTATATTTGACTGAGGTGAGATTAGGGTCAGCTTTGACCCACATTATGTGCATGATGTTGGTGAGAGTTGTAACCGAGCTAACGCTATCAGGATCAAAAGTTAATATGCACCGAAAAATGACATTTGGTTTAAAGATGCACATAAACCCGTAATTAAGCATCTAAGGAAGTGAGAATGTGCTTGATGAACCTAATAAAGTCGACCACGATCAGCGGTCGTGTAAACCAAACTTGTTGCTTCCAGAGTCCCAACCATATTCAAAGCCATTCGTGCCCGATATGGTCGACTAAATTCTTGGTGATTGCGCCTGATTTGTAATTTTGAATTATTGTATGCTTGACATTAAAGTTTAATCATGTTCCCGATTCCGAAAGAAGCTTATGGTCTCTAAGGGATGCAATTCACACACGGCAGTGTCATGCGGTGAAGTCACAGAAAAGACTGAATAAAGTGAACCTGGGAGGGAAATAACATTGTTAGAAAAATTAACTTTTAGAACAATTTATAGAATGTTAATACATTGAATATGAAAACTTAAAGCCTTGCGAGCCAAGGAATTTACACGTTTTGCTCAGAAGCAGGGAGAGGACCGATTGTTCATTACCTGTCCAAGTCATGGCTACACGGCGAAGGTAACTTATTTATGAAGACAGGTAATTTTGGAAATGGGAGCTGAGAGGTAACTTCGTCACAACCGAAAGAAAATCCATGGATGGACTCTGAACTTATAAAGCATTCATGAGAATGGTGTACTCTTTAACTCGTACGATCCACTCCCACTTCTGGGCTAGCAAAGCAACTTTCCCAGCTTTTCCTTTCAATACATACATAGGTCACAATTTCTTCCGAATACACATGTATAATAATTAAACATATACATATATGAATAAATTATTAACATAAATGTACATATCTTGAGGTTGTGGTTAAGTGGGTTAAATCCACATAATTACATATATACTATACACTACTACATATTTTAAAAAACTACTTTTTACCCAATACAGACTAACTGCCTCACATGATCAACTCAATCTCAATAGTTTAACCTTTCTACGTTGGTAGTTAACACCTCTTTTGAATGCTTTACCTTGATAAACAATATTCGATTGCTATTTACCTTTGTCGCAAACATGAGTGATAGCAGAATACTTGAGTCTTTAATAAAATCATTTTTTCAATGGTTACCAACCCGGTTGGAATGTATTATGAATCTTTAGAAGAGCGTAAATGTTACCTGAACATATGTTATATTTGGATTCTTTCACTGCGCATTAATAATAATTATTGTAATTAATAAATGTTGCACAATCTGGGATCACAGTTTTTTTATCACAACTGTAAATTGTCATTTAGTAAGTTCATGACTAGCACCCGCACCGTAAATTTTCTATGCGAGAAAACGTGATTAAAACTTGAATAGAGATGATGAACAAGACTTGATATTTCCAGCAAGTCTGTGATTAGAGTTGTAGTGAAGTAAAACAAGATTCTGTTTCTAGTTTCTGTTAATTTCGGCAAGTATTTTTGGTTCCACATTCTGTAGGCAAGTGGCTAAGGGTGTACCGAGAGGGCTGAACCAGGGTTGGAAAATATATGGAACTGGTATGAACTTGACCAAATACGAATCAAAGTCATCACTTCTGTTTAACCTTTATGAATAGTTGCCCCATGTGGAGGTTTCTTTCGAGGATGATCTAATTTACGGTCATTCGGATCGGATGAACCGTTTAGACAATTACTTGGGTAGATTAAGAGATTCTGTTCTTCTAATCCTTTCTGTAATAGCAAAAATCAAAACGAATAAAATTCCAGTAATTAACAGTGATGAAAATTTGTGAATCTGAAAAATAATGTTGCACACATTTTCGGATACACTTTCAGAAAAAGCGATTTATGAATAAAAGTAATTACCTTCACACAAGTTGTGTATCTGTGCATTAAATCTTTACAAGGTTCTAGACTTGTTGCTCCATTAAGGAATTCATGGGCAAACCAATGCTGGAAACACTGGTCGTATTCTACTTTCAGCTTGTAGCATTCCGGGACAAGACTTTGAATAGGCTCCAGCTCCGACTGCATAGATAACTCAAGCTTTATTTATCTTATCATATAACCAAGTTAGCTTCCCAGTATTCCCATACTCTTGACTATAATTCAAATTGAAGCAAAGAAATAAAGCATATTTCCAGCTTACTTGATCAATATGATCAGGGAGATTTAGATCAACCCGTTTAGTCCTTACATGTCCACAGTCTCGGTACTGATCATCAGTATTTTTCTGCTTGAGATCAGGAGTACATTCATTTGCGTTACCCCGAAGACAGTTTTGTTCGACTGGTGAATTTGAAACCCCGGCAGCTGCTATTGCGCTTTTGAGCGTTTCCTTCTGAGCTACATTATCAGATTTACTCTTCCCCACTACAGTTGATGATATGTCAGTTTTTCCCTGTGCTTTTTTCTCCACCTCACCAACTTTGGTTTTTTTAATTGACTTGATATCATCTTGACCCACCTTAGGTTTATTGTCTTGTCCAGGTTTTCCCTTAGTGCTTTTTCCATGGACATTTGAATCTTTTCTGCTGGTTTGTCCCGCTAATCGAGCAGTGTCTTCGCTTTGTACTTTTTTTCCATTCACGTCAGCACTCACGCTCGGGAAGAAGAATTCCCACACTGATCCCTGTAAATTCAAACAATTTATTAAAAACTACTTGAAAACTAAACTACTTCCATTACAGAGAATTTAAAATCCCCTTAAAATTACCATAAAGGTCAATTCCCCAGTCAATTTACTGGAGCGGGTAGCGGGTCTCACAACAAGGATTCCATTTTCAGTTGAAAAATTGTTCCATGCTCCAACAGAGCAATGCAAAAAAGCCTAAAAATTTGAACTCCCTCAAATCGTACTCGAAATCATTATTCACAATTTTATCCACAACGGAAATAAATTAATAGCTCCAGGAATTGTAAATCATCATTTGAAAAATTCAAGTCCTAGTCCTAAAGCGTAATATTGGTAGAATAAGTAGAAAGTTTTTGTGCATATGTGGTTGTTGATTTGGAATGTTAGTAATATTAATAAAAGTTGCTCCATACATTAAAGCTAGTACTAAGCACGACACACGACCATATACGCACGATATGGAATACGGAACCTGTGATGTTGTTTACAAACAAGTTACATTTATAATAATTCAGAGCAGGGCCTTTTTGTGTTGGTATTATTGACTTTACGACAAGATGGTTTCCGCTGGACTTTTTAACAACAGTTACATTTAAGACTCGATTTTGTCACCAGATCTCCCCTAACAAGTTCTATCCCTTATTCCTTGAAACTTAATACTAATAATACAGATACTTTAATTTATATTTGTCTTATCGTTGAAAAATCTCCTATCTTCAGACAAATTAAACTTCGGAAATCATTACAAAAATATTCAAACACAGTTAATGTTACAAAATACTATTTATTACTATATTTAATAATTGTTTTTTTTATGAAGTAACCCTGTTATTAAAATCCTATAGCCTCAAACCCAGAGCACAATACTTTGATATCAACTTCATCATGACAATCTCAAATTCTCAAGGTACTGTGGAAGGATACAAATTAATATTTACTAAAAAATCTCCTTAACATTTCGTATATAATATCTTGTCACAAAATTTTAAAACCGGGCTTTTTAAACACAAACGACCATAATCTTGTCTTCTTAATGTACTGTTGTCAAATGTCAAATGTCAACTGTTGAAAGTATCAAATTACCACACAATAATAATTTCACCAATCGTTTTTAAATACAATAATTAATTTGAATTGCACTGTAAATATAGATATCTATTTAGATTTGTGAACAGGATGAAGCAGGGACGCTGATTTCTGATTTAAAAACAATTTGAATTTCAATTCTAAATCCTAATAACCAAGCCAAAATCCAAACCTCGCAATCAATGAATCATTGTGTAAACACGTACAAGATATGTACGCCCATGAACAAAATGAATGACATTTTGACAAACACAAGTAAATTAATCTTTTTCATATTCGCCGCGAAATCTGTGCCACTTGAGGATTTCACGGGCAATGGATACTGTCACGAGCGTCAACACAGAGCTCTTTGTACATCTGGCAAAAAAGTTAGGAAATAGTGGATTCTCTCCCTGGTCAATTAGCACACCTGATATTTTAAGTACATAGTACCAGGCAGCGAATTTAAAATTAAAAGACTATTTTTGTTTCCCAGATGGATTTTATTCCACAAGACTTGACAGCATGTGTATTGCAAGAATTTTCACAATTATACGGGCTGCATTAAATCTGTACAATCCCCCGTTTAAAAAATGCTTAAGAAACAGCTTTAGGGAATAGTTTTTATACAGGACAAAAATTTTGGGTCCTTTAAATCCATTAAATTCGTTGTATATTACTAGATTTTACTCCATGACCTCGAGCGGGTCAAACAGGGCATGCTACCCTTTGCCCGTTCTGTTATAAAATTTTATAACGTTTTAACAAATGTGTAAGTATAAGTCTGGAGTTCGCAATTTGCATATACGGAAGATCTATACCAAAATACTTAGTGTAAAAATCCCTGAAATGCAGAAAGTAGTCATATAGTATGTAAATGGATAAAATGCGCTAACTTTTATTAGAAACAAATTATTTATTTAAGTGCAGTTTGAAAAAACAAAAAGAATCAAGTGCATTGAAAAATAAAAAATGGACCACTTACAATTTAGAATCAAAATGGGTTTCTGGTATCATAAGTATGTTTGACTGCGATACATTATACACGTTTAGTTTTGCTTTTCAGTAAAAACTGCATATATTTCATGTTGCTTTTACTGAAGCTCCTTTCCTGCTCATTTTGTCTTGTTAGCGAAAAGACACATTGACCATTTTGCTCCGTTACAGATATAGGGATTTTTTCATAATTTAATAATTATGAAAGAGTAGATGAACAGCTGTACAGAAATGAACGACAGATCCATTAGCAGGTAAGTTCCAAAGATTTTACATGAATGTTGTACGCAAGACATTACTATAAATAGGAAAGAAATGTGAGGAAATCTTTGTAACTAGTATTTAGAGTTTGGAAGGAAAGGAGGAGAAGGAGGAGGGCTGCTAAAGCTGTAGTAGCTACATTCTCACACTTTCTCTGATAGCTGGAGCTCACTCCTCACTCCTTTCACTCAAAGTAGAAAATAAATATATAACTATGTACGTGCATTCGCACAATATTTATTATTTTATTTAGTAACTAATTATTGTGGACTGTTAGATGGATCTGGGAATTATTCCAAACAAAATCTATTGAAAACTTGCCATTACACACGATATTGTAAATGAGTAGGAGGTTTTTGAGCTGAGATTTTTGACTGAAAAAGTAAAGTATTTAATTCATGTCGGGGCTAAACACTGATATGCGTCTCAGGAACTTTATAAATGAAACAAATCAAATTAAAAGAAATTGACTAAGTTTTCACTGAATGTCTGGTACAGTTCTCTTTGGCATATGGGAAGAAACTGTGGGACTCATTCGCATGGGCTCCTTCCACTATGTAATGAGTAATGAGGGGGTAAAATATGAGAAAGCATCCAGCAGAAATGAGGAGTCCCAAAAGGATCATTTGACACCATTTCACTTTCAGAGAGACCTTATGACTTTTTCGGCTACGACTACTCTTCGCTGACCCCGCAGTTGACGTTGGCACGGACGAACGGTACGCATCCAACCAAGGGTAAGTGGACAAGTAACTCGTTTTTTGATAGCCAGGCAACCATGTTGGACTACAGTTATCAGTTACTTTGACATGGTGACTTTCCTTCTTTCCATGGTCTGTAATGGGATCCTGTAAAGTCAGTTGAACAAAAAATTGATTATTTACCATAAAAGTATTCTCGCTTTTTACACCCAACTTTTTCCCTGTCCCTGTTCCCATTTAAACAATGCTTAAGTATGTACTAAAATTTCCCTTTATTCTATTTTCAGGTATATGTTCTTAGCGTGGAAGCAAGAAGCAAAATAAACTTGAACACGTTTCGTACTGGTAGAATTGTAAGCATCCGTCTCAAATTAAGGAAGTACATGACTAAATATATAAACACTTACCATTGTATTCTAGAGCAATAAAAACATTTAAATGCTCAGCCATTCGCGAAATAGCTTATTGGAATAAATGTTCCTCTCAGGTCAAGTGGCAACTCCAGATGGTATATTTCCGAATAAATTGTGACGCCACAGGGAGGACGCGTTTCTGGAAATAAATCCAATAATTTCAGATGATCAAATCTGAAATGACAACTTGCAGATGCAGATATGGCCGTGTTCTGAGTCTGGGGAGTCTGACTGTGAGTGTTCCAATCCCATCACGTTAATATTTCAGAAGTTGAACATATTTTGCTTCACATTACCCATGGCCATGTCTTGCATTCTAACAAGGAGGAAACATAAGAATGATAATGATTTAGTAATAAATTTTTTAATAGTGTGTTGTGCTGACTCTAAAAAAGTTAGCCCAACAGGCATTGACTTGTGTGACCTGATTTACATTTACGAGGATATAATAGTGTACACTGAGAATGATCACGATAGAGGGCTTTCAAATAATTGTTCCAGCTATTGAGTAATATAATTGAAATAACGATAATCGATCAAGTGAAAATAGTGCATCAAGAATGGTTGAGCTTTCCGTTAAAACTGTTTCGACTCATATTTTTATGAACACAATTTAATAAATAAATGATTTAACTTAAATGATAAAATGTTGATAGATTTCAAATGATAATGACGACTGAGAATTTCTATAGTGAATCCTTCCCAACCAAACAAAAAACAACCCCTTTCTGGTACGTTCAAAAAAGCAACTGTGATTGGCTTGAATATGATGACATTTTTGCTTGTATAGTATATTTGCACAATTGTTTGGAATCAATGTCATTGAAAACAAACAATGTAGACAAATAAACTTTAAATATAAACTTTATGTATGAGTGATTTGAATTAACGAGGCTTTTAAACCATAAAGGGAGTGTTATTCAACACTGTGATAATGTTTTAAAAAACGTATTTAAATGCATATTGTGTATTGATATTGATACAAATGGTTAATAAAAAAAATAATAATTTTCTTTAGCAAGCGTAAAAGCAGTTGGAAGCTAAAGTATACACTTACAAACAAATTTTTTCTGATGCACTATTCGCAAGCTTTTCGATTTTGCACAAAATAAATTAATATTATTTACCTTATTACCCGACCTACATTCTAATTATTACTCTTGTGATGTAGTAGATGTACTTCAGATAATGTAATTTGTAATGTAATTGAAATTCAAAATTTTTAACGGAATTTTTCTGTTCTTGGTAAGTTTTGTAAAATTCACTTACCCTTGCAGGGGGCGCAGATAGTCGACGGCAAATTCCTTCAAAATTAAAACAGCAGTAGACCCCAAAACAAAATATGAGAGGTTGGTTAGGGAACCGAAAAACACGATTTTCTAAATACATGGTTTCCTATTTTATTAACGCTTGTTGCGACCTTATCCTGCCGGGCTAGATCAGATATCCCTTGACAGGATTGGCCATCCGATTGCATGAGCCTATAAAATAGCCCACATTTTTTTAATTCAAATTGTATTTTTGTAAGAAATTTAATATTTTCTTATAAAAACTCCGGCATTGTCAGACTCGTTGCATATGCATAACTTTTTCCATAAGGAATATATCGGGTATCATTTAAATTTGTGACCTGGAACTGAAGAATTATTGGATATATAATGTTTTCTCCTTTTACAGACCCCTACTAGTACCTTCTCCGTAGTGGTCGAAATATTCGGGCACGTTTCAGGGTGGCACAAATTTAATTTTTTCCTTCATGAGGGTATCTCGTTATACGAGCCAAGTTTTCTGTTTTTGTCTCACCACTTTTCTGTTTCCTTTGAAGTGGAGCTGAAATGTAAAGGAATTATGATTAACTTCTGACCATCTGATTGTACTGATGCTTTAAAAAGATAATATGAACGTACATATTTACTTACAAGGAAAATCGTCTCCTTGGAAGTTCAAAAGTGCAAAACCTTTTTACCGAAATCAAACACTACATACGCTTCAAGGAGATAATGAATTTTTGATGATGTTACGTATAATGTAATTGTGAGAACCAGAGCTGCGTTCAAGTCAAGTTATTTAAGATAACTTGACTTGAACTTGACTTGAACTTGACGTGAACTTGACTTGAACTTGAAAAATTGACTAAACGAGGTATCCGGACTTGTACTTGATGAATCAAGTTTCTCAAGCAACTTGAGTATTCAAGTACGCGATTTTCAAGTTCATTTTGTAGAACTTGAACTTGATTAGAACTTGACGTTCAAGTTGGACATAACTTGACTTGAACGTGAACTTGAATTTGTACTTGATCTTGATTATTCAGTTGTATTAGTATTTTTTTCGTAAATGAATAAACCATATTAGAAATTTCGTCTACAATTATTATAGCTAACAATGGTTAGGCCGTAATAAGGATAAACTAAACGGCTTGCGGACGATATTCTTTACTTTAAATTGCTAAAACGTTAAAATACATGGTCAAATAAATGTAAACATTGTAGTCTAATTTCTATAGTTAACAGGTTAGCAATCATATTATTGGCAATAAGTCAGGACTTTTAATTATTCAAACTATGGAAACAGGACGCAAGAATTATTCTCGGTCTCGACCACTGGGCTTCGTGGAGGCCACTTTAATGCAGGTGGAATAAAAACAAACTCAAAGATGTTATTATTATATGATTCGCATTCAATATTATTTTTAGTGGGGTGCAAAAATGTCACTAATTCCGCAATGCTTACATTGCTCTTCAGGGACAAAAATCCAAGTTTTATTCAAGTTTTATTCAAGTTTTATTCAAGTTTTATTCAAGTACTTCCATTCAGTGTACTTGAACTTGACTTGATTTTGCTATCAAGTAATAAATTATCAACTTGAACTTGATCGAACTTGAACTTGATCGAACTTGAACTTGATCAAACTTGAACTTGATCGAACTTGAACTTGATCAAACTTGAACTTGATCGAACTTGAACTTGATCAAACTTGAACTTGATCGAACTTGAACTTGAAAATTCAAGTTAAAATTATAATTTCGAAAATTCGAGTTATACTTGAACTTCAACGCAGCTCTGGTGAGAACTTATACCGAACTCAGACAATGGAACAGGAACTTAAACTGGTAGAATCGTATCAGGTTCGGTTTTTTATATTTTATATCCAAAGCAACAACGGAGTAAAACATCAATCACGTTTCACGTCTGGTACAAACATCAAAATAAAGGTAAGACCATGATAATAAAATGCATAGCATGATAAAATAATTAATCAACTTACATTATTGATTTTGATTAAGTCTTTAGACTTTGGAAATCTCTCAACGTGAGTCAACGCCAAGCCAAAACTGATCGTTACTTGTTGTAAAAGAAATTAAAAAAAACCCGAAGTCACAATGCCCCGAGAAAGAATCAGGGCACATATGCCCAGCTCCGGTAATGTTCGCATCCTAAAAGTTAGAATTCAATTATCAAAAGTGTTCTACAGCAGCTAAATATTCAAGACGTTAAAGTCGCTATAAATAGGATTAATAATAATATTAACTATTCATGTGATTTTTATTCACCCCAAAAAGCTACAAAATTCGGCCGGGGAGTGCCTCCACTTTTCAATCACTTAATAAATACTCCTACGGAATCCGATAATGAGAATGAAGGAGAAGAATTGGACAATCATTGGAAATTTTTGCAGGGAATTTCGCAACAATGGAGGGGTACAAAAAGTATGTACACTCTCTGATTACTTATTACTTCATCCTCCATAATTTACAAATGTATTTGATTCCATAAATGATATCAACAGCAAAATGATGGACTGTATTGTGAGGAAAGGCATAAAATATTTAATTAAAGTTGTCAACGAAAATCTATTTATTATTATTGTAGACACTGCCGCATTTCAAAAATTTTGTACCGAAATTCTGGAGCTTGACGAGTTCATTGTGGATCATCAAGAAGGGTCGGGAATCCCCCCAGAGCCGTCCAAGGCAGACGATGGGATTGACATGGGCGTAATGGATAAGTACATCGAAGGGATCGTCATTCATAGGGAAATAATTGCTGAAGAGTGCTTGGATATTAAGAAAAGGTGAGAACTTTAAATTCATCCTACCAGAAAAAAAGTAGTCCGAGATGATCGGGAGTATTGGACGAAGGAAGGGATTTTAATAAAAATTCTTTATTCCAGTTGGGATTTAATGACAGATCAAAAGGCTCGACTGATGTCCTCGATATCCCGACTAGCTCGGTTGGTTTACAATGGAAATGAAAATTCGTACTTAGTTGCAGAAAGTTGCATTCCGATGTACGTTTGGATTCTAAATAAGCCCAAGCTCCCAAAGGACATCCATTTGCTCACTATGAAAGGACTATCTGAGATGCTCTATAATTCAAAACGACTCAAAAAGAAAGTATTTGAACAATTTTTACTTCCTAATTATTTATTAGGATTCTAGTATATAATTATCTGTATACACTTAATTCTCCCGTTAGTTTTAATCATCTTCATATTTCAGTTCGCAGTTTCGAAAGGCACCAAAGTAGTAATTCATTGCATGAGGGAAATGCCTATTGATCCAGAACTGGCATGCTGGGCATGTTACACTTTAGCCATGGCTGCTATCAACAGTGCTGAAATAATATCCCAAGTAAGTAAGTATAGCTTTACTCCTGTTTTGTTTCGATGTATTTCATCAAAATCCAGTATCTCCAAGGCTTAGACTAGAATTGTATTTTCGATCCCTTGAATTATTATTTCAGGCTAAAATGGACCCAGGACTTCTGGATTTGGTCAGTGAGTTCGCCTTCGATATTTACTGGTTCAACTGGCCGATCAATTATGGATCGGTTCTTCGTGGCATTTTTTTTGGTCCCACTCCTCCGAGTGAACGAGAGACGTTCCAATTTATATAATATTAATATTAAAAAGCACATATAATATACAAATAGTAATCGAGGGATTGTACATCCCAGTTTAAGTAAATCATGTATAATTACGTAACGTAAAAACAAAAAGTATTTTCCAATAATGCGTACTCATATCGTGGAACTGGATGGCTCTTTTTGAGTAACGATCTCAATAAATTACAAATCCTTTTACATAATTACATGCCAACTGTATTTGTCAAGACTCAATAGTTTACACAGAAATAAATACATAGATTAGCAATAAGATATTTTTTTACGACGGTACTGAATCCACAATCTTTATAAAAATTAGGTGACAGCTGACGGGTGGTCAATTTAAGGGTTGCCAGTTGCCCCGTTTGGCCAAATATAGTCAGGGCATGAACGTTTGGAACAATACTTTTTTTTATTTCCAGGGTTTTTGTGGTACCATCCCATATACCTAACGTGGTTGGTTTAATTTCCTGCATTACAGCAGTGTGCAATGTGCATGCATATTAGATCAAATAATAAACAATTGAACTTTATGACTTCCCAGAGTGTCAGAGATCGGTTAATGTTACTAAAAAAAGCTTCGTGAGGCTGCTGGCTGACTCATAATTGGTTAGAGCATTGACACTAATATCGCAACCTTGGCCACAGTTAATTGATGTGCCACAATTCTCAGTACAGCAGACTCAAGTAGCCCACTGGACAAAAATAAAAATGCTTTTTCGGTAAAATACCCCTTCTTGGGCTCACACTTTTTGTTATAGCATACATACATCAGCCGAAAATACCGGCTCGCAGGGAAGTCAAATAAATTGTAAAATTATTCTGGGACCTTTCTGCCAAAACTGGCGAATCAAATATTTTTTGGCTATAAAGATTGGGGAAGGGAAAAGTTGTCTTGACATCCTGCAACCATATTTAATTTGTCAGAGCCCAGTACATTGTTTCAGAGGCACTTGCCCACATGTACGTACGGAATATCCAGTAGAAATAATAATGTTACACATCTACTATATCTCTACGAGCAACTAACAATAAGTGTATAGTCTACGATTGTTTGTAGGCCCCGTCATGAAATAAGCAAGTACCTGTCAGACAAGACTAAATAAATACTATAGGGAGTCTATAGAGATTGGGTTGAAGTTGTTTTTTTCCCCGGCGGTGTGTACAGGAGTATAGTGGAAGGAAGTAAACAGAGCCGTTGCATAAATTTCAGCAGAGTACTGAAGTTGACACGTGAAATTGGCTTTCGTCTTGACCTTCACATGTCGAGCTTTTTTGAATTTTGATAGGCCGGAATTAATTGGAGTATTATCTGACATTGCTAAGAAGCTTCCAATCCTTTCTGCCCTGATGACGCTCTTCTGAAAAATATGAAATGCTCTGTACTAAATGAGTACACAGATGAGTATGTCCATCAATTACAATCTTCATAGTATCGTTTATCCAGTGATTGATGTGTTTCTCTTTGCAAGTATCTTTGGTGGTATGAAACTTCTGAAGGCTTATTAACATGCTACCAAAGATGTCCCCATGGCTTATAAATACATAATTACTATATACAAATAATTATTCTAGAATTCTATATTATAGAATTATTCTAGGCAAGGATACAGTATTACAGTGCAAAGACACATTCTCAGACGAAAAAAAGTACCATTTAGCCTTAAACGCTCAGGTTATAGACAACAATTTATTGTACGCTCCAAGGAACCTACTACACAGGACACCTAGAAAATTTTTTCTTTATTTTATTTATCTATAAATAATACTCCAGAGTAACGCCACACTTGTGCCTTGCTAAGGTGGAGCTGCAAAATTAAAAAACGCAGACAATCTTAAGCAAAAAGTGCAAATACCACAGTAGGGACTTAAAGCTTCACTTCACCCATAAAAATGCCTCTAAAGGAAATAAACCAGGAAATATGATTCCTGGTGGGTTTATTTTTGTAAAATTACATGTTTATAGTGAACTAAATTTTGTAGGTTGACCTACCTTAGGTCTGATTTATTTTCAGTCTTACCTTAGGCCTGAAAATAGGCTCAAAAACAGGCCAAATTCTAGGCATATAGGCTGTAAAGGCTAATGCTAGGCACTTCAATTGGGACATCTTTGCCTACTGACGGATACACTAGAAATTTCCTTGACACAATCTCATTGCCAGTGGTCAAACGAGCCATCACAAATCATACAAATCCCGTAATGCCAGTTGAATTTGAAAAGTTCGGCATTATATGAAAAGATTTACAAAATAGCCTCATGCATTCATTATACAGAGATGAGGATATGAGGATGCAGGATCCAAACTGGAGCTCAAGATGCTCTCATTACTTAGTCCATAGAATCAATAATTTTCCCACTGCCTCAATTATTGAGGACTCCGAAACAAAGGAATCCATTGAGGTATGTTTGGTATGCGGAATTCCCGTATCTCTTCACGTCTCAGTAATAATGGGAAGCTTGGAAATGTTATAGCTTCACTTTTGTATCTCTGCTCCACACCAATTGATCAGAGATTACTGCACAATTGTACAAATGGAATCAATAGATAAGTACTTAATCAAAGCATGAAGGCTTGTAGATTCTACATTTGTGAGCACACAACATATGTAGTTACATGTAACTTCAATGTATCCCTATAGGCATGCAGAGTGTATAGAATACGGGATACAAGATCCTCATGTTTTTATTGGGATGTACACCTTTGCCCTGAAACAGAGGCTGAAAATTAATTAGGGGTGTGACGAGAGTCAAAGTTTCGACATATGTGCATCTGTCTGTAATCTATGAACAAATATACTCATTGAACATATTTGATATGATAGTATTCCAGAGCCCTATAGGTCCAACAATGAAATATGATTAGAGCTATAATAGTTGGTCCTATAGTAAAGAGTGCACTTGAGTGCGTCACCATATACTATAGTCTGACAATGAGTGAGCTCAATTTGGATTTTTTGTCCCTTCAAATTCCCAGAACCATTTAGTTTACTGTCTTTTTGTCCGCCTTTTTATTCCTCCTTCGAGCCGGGGCTCATAATCATTTATTCCCCGGTAGGAATAAAGTCTGACATTTACTACTACTCCTTCATTATAGCTTTATTAGTCCTCCTAAAAAAATCCTAGTATAGATATACGAAACCCTCCGACTCCTTTACTAGAGTAGTAAACTTCATCCGGTTGAACTCTACTCGGACACAATTAAGGATCTACTATTGTTGTCTACCTTCTTCATTTTTGCTCCTTACTACATCCTTGAATTGATGTATCGTTCCTTGTTCGAGACCTCTTCTTATTTGTCTTAGGAATTATTAAAATTACGACATGACAGAGCGTCATAGGACTACGACTGTCAGGTGTGCTCACGAATAATCAAAATCAATCTTCCTGTTTCCTTATTGCCCGTGTGTGTGTGTGTGTGTATAGAATTCTTCGAACAGAAATAGTTCACGTCAAATGTATGGATTTTGCCTCCAGCCCCAATTCGTTTACTAGCCTTTGATTCCTGCTCAATTAGCATTTCAAAGCAATCTAGAACAAATAGTCAATTTAAATAACACGACGAAACTGTACCCTGCATCTATACATAGATAAAAAAAATCAATATGGAAATGATCTTGAGAATGAAGAACAAGGGCTACGCCTATAATGTAACGCTGCAATTTTCACGCACAGTGAAAATAAATTCTCCATGTTGCCTTCCATTTATTTCCATTCTTGTATGTACTCCTTGGGATCAAGTCTGCTCGACTAGGATATAGTGAAAGCATCATCGTATCTAGTTAGTGTACAAGCTCCACTCAGAAGTTGCACTCCCAAACTTCTGGTTTCCCATAAATTTTCCCATGGGATTTAAATCCCTTGAACATTTTACATAAGAAGATATTTATCTCTGTTCTATACAACTCTACTTTGATGCTAGGTACATGCCCGGAACTGAAAACTTTCTGAGGAACACGAAAGCATTATTGTGAGGCATGTTTTCTCAAAATAAAAAAAATAGGTTGCGTGAGAAGTATCCCAATGTTTCAATAATTGACGGAATTTTTAAAAATCCAATATTTATTGAAGCGGTCACGTGCCATTTCAAAGACAACAGAATGTAGCTATTGTGAATATGTTTGGGAATGAATAAAAACTGGGTTCTCAAAGAATAAAATAGAGCTCTGGGCTTTTATTTAGCAAAATATAAATTCATGGTTAAATCCTTCCCTATCTTGTGCCTTCATATCCCCCCTTGTCCTGTTATATTTATTCTATTTGAGTTTCCCTGTTGAGAGATTCCTGCCGAGAATTAAGTTTTACCATAAATTGTCTCTCCGTGTGGTGCGTAGGATCTCTGGTAGTTTTACATTGTATGATTGAAAAATAAAAAGGACAGGCAATTTGTCCGCAGGTATTACATTCTCTTGGACCGTGCAAACTGCTATGTACATAATTTCCCCTCATATTGAAGATTGCAAGTTGAGAGCCCGAGGCTTCAGAATGGGATGATGTGTGGAGCAGACAATATGTAGGGACAAAAATAAACGCTAGAAGAGTCTTGGAGAACATTACATCATAAAAATTCCTTTATTTTATTATTTGAAGTTATCTTAGTTAACTCAAAATAAATTCATTCCTTGGGTTTGCCCCAGAATGCACTGACCAGCTTCACACTTTACTATAACAAGGATTCAAGGGTACTCTTAGATACTGGGATTCGTACTAAACAATGTGTTTACTTATGAAAATGAGCAATTATCTACTTATCTATGTGTATCTAGTTAAAATTATTAAAATTAAAAATATTTGCTTATTTATTTAGAAAAGACAAGTAGACACTTGAAATTTTCAGCATAAAGGGTACTGGATCCTCGTTAATACGCAGCGACGATCCTAAAATTGTGGAGTTCAGGTCCTCCTGGTAGGAAACGCAGACGATTCTCTAAATTGCCTTGAGGATCTAAATTAATTTATATCAAGAACTCTAAATAGAAGTCCTAGAAAAACTGAAGCACGGATTCTTAATGCTTGCTTCAAAAAGTCCTATTGTTTATTATTTTATCTTCATAATATATTAGAATTCATGCGCTTGGGTGTCCATGTAATTAATTATCTTGGATTCATAGCCAGGTGTAAGTTAAAGCCCATTCTTGTTGTTCGATCCGAATATAATATAGAATTGAAATTGAAACACATAATCATATCAGAAACTGAATCAATAATTTTTTTTTGCCATTAAGGTTATGTAATAATTATAGATATACATTGTATAGATACATCCAATAATCATTTAATGTATCCCAGAAATGCAAACGTATTCTCCCTGCCTGACTATGCAAGCCTGACCCTTGAATTGAAATTAGTTATGAGAAAGATACTATTCCGAGGTAATGGAAATGTTACGCATACATGAAGAGCTATAAAGAGTGAGTCTCTCCACAGAGGTAGGACATGTCCCTACATACGTAAATACATTTAAATGTAATTACTTGTCCTTAGGTACACAGGGAGGTGGTCAATTTTCATCTCATTTGGCATTCATTAGGGCCTTTATTATGATTGGAGTAGGAAAAAACACTTGGAAATGTTATCGCTGTGAATTCTAGCCTATTTATTACCTTACCACCAGAGAACATGCGTCTCATGCCAAATAATATCTCCTGTTATTTCCAATCAATTTTATCACATCCCACTGCCCATAACTCCTGCCTCAATAAAATCATTTTATTTGCGGGAATTTTCAGCACATCAGAAACAAACTATGGGAATCTATCGTACTATATACTACAAGGATTATTACGACCATACACACAAATCCTATTCCTCTGTCTTTCCATCCCGTGAGTCCATAAATTAGCTCACTCCTCCAAGCTATTTACCACCTGCCTTCCGTCCATAAACGTACCATAATTGATTCATATACCGAGGATCTTCTTATAGGCATTTGAAACTTCCAATTGACGTGCAAGACTTGGGCAAATTCGCCTTCCTTCTTTTATCACAATATTGATAGCTACATTATTTGTCTTCCCAAGTCAAAAAAAGTTCACATCACTGTATTCATATGGTGTATGCTCCACGTGGGAAAAAAAACATCTACAATTATTCACTACCTCCCATAAAAAAGTCTATTCATATGATATCAACATCAAAGGAGGCTCTAAAAACACGAGGTAACGCTTTTATAAGTAGACATGATTGATGGGTACAGTGTTTATCGAGACGTTCTGGTGGACTGGACTCATTTGCATGAAAAACTCCAAGAATAACACTTGCCAATCAAATTGCTTTCGATTTATTGAGCTTTCAAATTAACTCTCTCGTAGTAACTAATCTGGGTATCCCCTCCGCTAGAAATGCTCTCATTAGAGCAAAAAAGTATATTCCCAACATCCTTTTGGAGGTAAAAAGTGTCAGCGTATGTGGGGTAGTGCTAATGTTAGCAGCTCAATGCTTCTAGATTCCTAAAACAAATGAAGCTGTTAATTTTATAAAGCTTATTGAAAATATTACATCAATTCCTCGAGAGCCTTCCCAATATTGCATCTCTGCACTGAAACTTTTAGTGCCTAACTTTTAATGTAGCTTAGCACTTAGTATGTACTTAGCTGAGTCAATTAGAGTAGCTGAGTTTAAAAAAAACGTCATCCTTTTTTCTTGTAAATCCAGAATTAAAAACTCAGATTTCTGACTTGAATTGGACAGCTTACAAGGGAATATTTTTATAAGGGACGGTTCTTTATACAAAAAACGTTTATTGTAATTTAAGAGATTTTATTGTAATTTTCTAGACAAGTATATATATTTATATGAAAGTTGGACAAGTGCAAGCTATTAACACATAATTAGATACGTTATCAACTCAATGAAATCCAATTTAATCGGTTCTTTTGTACAAATAAATAGGTGTCTGAGGTCTCAATCACAATTTGGGAATTACAAGAGGAAAAATCCTTGAGTATCTGTATACATACCTAAAAGCACACTACATTGTAGTTCTTGGATACATTTGTGACTGAGGAGCTCCAATCATGATCTACCCAATGACATGAATAGGAGGAAAAAATTCTAGGCAAAATTGCTTAGAAAATTACTGTAATTGTATACAGACCAGTAAGAGATCCTGAGAGGAGAGTCTGTATAGCTACCGCAGGAGCAGTATTATGAGCAAGAGTGAGGAGAGAAAAGAGACAACAAATAAATATTTGAATACCAACATCATTAGCATTAAGTACCTGCTAATTAAATGGATGCACAAGGAAAAAAGTACAATCAGGCGACTAAAGCTTTGTCAATAAACCACCTGGGATTTACTTACTTAACTTATGGTCTCGAAAAGAAAACACTCCACCCAAAATCCCATCACGAAGACTTCAACTCAGGCCCTTTGTTGTGAGTAATTTTCAAAAAATCTACTCAAATTTCTCTAAAGGTTGAACATAACTATGTATATCTATTGGTTAAATTTTTTTTACCCTTCAACAAATAAAAGTTTCAATCTACAGATAACCATACACATGTCTCTTTTTGTGTCATTGTTCGATTCTCCCTTTCCTCCGTTCATTTATCAAGTTCAGGAGCAAGTTTAAGGCCTTCTCAAAAAGCCTTTAAGCTACCAATTCGTACTGTGGTGCCCAGATGATCCAAATACACCCCTTTTGGTTCAGAGATATTACACTCCAAATGGAAAAATTTGCATACGTCCAAATAACAAGAACAAGCGAATCTCTACAGACAGCCCACAATCAACGGCACGTACTGTAAGGGAAATGTCATCAGAAAAATGAATGAATAGAGGAGTCGATAATTTAGATAATTCACAAATCAGACAATTTATTAACTTATGAAAGGAGTCAAAGCAGAAACAAGGTTTTTTGTCAGATTTTTTCAAAGAAATAATTTGATTGAAACCTGAAACAGATCATTCATTATATTAGCCCAAAGAAATCTACTTATGAATGCAAGTCTGAGTCTATGCTCATGAATAAATGCAAAAATTATTCACGAAAACTTTCAACAATATCTCTAACAACTTTAGAGTATAGACTAGTTACTTAAGAAAACATTAGTCTACAATTAGACTGACATCAATAAATTGGATATGATTAAATTATTAGTCAATTCTGGATCCCACCATTCTTTCATCGTCAATGAAACTTGAAGTGAGGCAGAGTCCTCACAAGGACGAGCATATTATTGCGGAAATGAAGTAATATTTTTTAAGTTGAGTATCTGTACAATATAGTTTGTATTTACTATGAACCTTGCTAATATATTACGACCACAGTAGTCTCAGTATACGTTTAACCATATAGCCATACGGGTTTTGGTACCCATGTCCATATCATAAACAATACAATTAAATCTGCAGCATTTTGCTCTTTGGGTATGTGTCAGGCCACCAGATTTTTTCCCTTGGGTTTGCGAATGATCATGTCCGTATGGATAACGATACGTATAGATATCTACACATAAATACACATATACTCGTACATGAATCTATATGTATAATTAATTATGGATATGCACTCAGGTGTGAATTGGTAGTTCCTGGCAACTGCACCACTCCTGGTCACAAGGAGCTAGTTTGGTTCCTTTTTAGGATTAAAAATTATTTGCCAATTTGCCACATCAATTTCAATGCTCTTGTTGAAGTGACACCTGTTCTCGGGATAAAAAACCTTATCTTGATTATAATTACTACCTTGCTTACCACTAAAATCACTTGTGGATTCCGTGCTGACCTGGCAGGAGGAAGATTTTTTTCTTCCCTCCTCAGCCTCAATGCGATTTGATCTTACTCTTGGAACTTAGTTATATTGACATTGTACTACAACATAAGAGAGATATTATAGCTTACTCATAATATCCTGGCTCGTCCAGTTAATCTGCACCTGCATGTCGGTTGAGCCTCTAATTATTATTACTGTAACAGGAAAAATGTATAGACACAAGAGCCACTCTAGTATAGCCTTGTGATTGGGCAGGCTGACAGCGGAGATTATTTACGCAATTACCTTTATAGTCTTATTGTGATAGGAAGGGTATCCCCATAGAATCCTGTAGAGTTGGGGGAGACTAGGAACTGGGAAAAGGCACCTAACCTCACGTGTGATATTTGTGAAGAGCGAAAATCCATGAGGTTTAACATCCCCTGGAAATCAATGAATCTAAATTAGTCATGCAAGATCATAAATAATAAGTAAATTATTACATTCAGCACTCAAACAGAAGCCACCTGTCTCCATTACCAGTGGGCATTCCAAGTTGTGCGGCATCTCATCATAATTTTTCTCAAACACGCTGATTCTCTCTCTCTCTCTCTCTCTCTCTCTCTCTCTCTCTCTCTCTCTCTCTCGCCTTATACTCATATTATATTCCCTCATTACATTTACACTTATAGTACCGTCCTATCTACAGGGGCTTCAGAGTTTACAATTCCTTTACAAGGAGTTTCTGGATGCGCCCAGAAGGGGAAAAAGGTCAGATCCTATAATCCTATACACTCAACACTGTACATGATACTTTTCAAATTACACTACCGCATCTACAAATTCCCCATGATTTACAAGGTACAGTCACTCTATCGTCACTCTTACTCACTGGCGATCCGGAATCCGGTCTCGTATCCATCACTCCCCTGAAAAACAGGATGAAAGCACTGCTCAACCTCTTAAATGCATTTTATGAACTGAGCCCCTATGAGTATGTATTCCGTCGTCCCAAGATCCCATCCAGATGGTTAGCTTATCCCCAACTCCTCAAGTGCCAGCTGAGCTCTCAAGACTTGGCTTGAGCTTTATTTCATCTTGCTAGCTGGGGAATGTAAAGAGTCACGATACTCACGACTATGTAGTAATACCCTAGGAGATGCCAAATGCTAAAAGAGAGTATTCATCAGAGTAAATTACAATAAAAATTTCGAGCTCTCAGTATAGTTCAAAACGATCAAGGCATCAATTATAAATACACCGGCACCTTCTCCGTATAGCTTTTCGTGTGTTCCTCCTTGCACGACGAAACGCACAGGTCTTCTGTACACTTTTACCGCATGTGATCTGCAAAACACCAGAATTTCCCCAGGGACCAAGTCATTTATCAATTAGGTGTAGAGACAAAAAAAAAGTCTGGAAAATAAAGTCATTATTTTTAACTCCTATAGCTCCCATGCCTTTTATTTTCCTCATCCGTTAATTATTCAAAATTCTATTGATACTGTATACTTTATGGTGCATGACTTTCGTACGGAAATAAATGGACTGGCGTGCACGACGCAGAAGAGTCTTGGACTCTTGGATAGAAAAACATGCACTTGGGAACATACGTACCCACAAATTATGAAAGCATGCGTAAGTGTCGATAAATAAAAGGTGTGCATATATTTATTTGCAAGTATGTATATATACATAGGTAAGAGTTTATAATTCACAAAACAACTTTTTTCGAACTAGTGTGTATATACAGTGCAGGTGGGGTATATCCAGATTGTACGTGTGGAGACTACTTCAAGTAAAGTAAATCAGTTTAAACTTACTTTCCGTTCACTTCACTTTTTTTTCCGCTCTCTGATCTGTGCTGTTGTGTTGTGAGAGATAGAAACATGTGAATATATGGGAACACCTCACAACAGCAAGTTTTAGCGAGTGCTTACTTGTAACACATTACACACTGAGGTATTAAATTGTTCGGGTGTGGCCAGGTAAATACTCTTTGCACTCGATTTGCTATGCTTACTTATAGATACTTATACAAGATTAGGGCATCATGTTCTCCTTCCAAATGGGATTCCAATGTAAACACATCTACCGCCAGTGAGTCTTATCCAAATGCTAATGACGGAAATACTAATTCTCATGTATGCTGCTGACATGGGAGTTGTGACCACGCGAGTCTCAAAGGCAAATAAACAGTTCAAGACAGCTCTTTAAAAGTATCAACTTCAAAGGTAACTTAGCGGAGACTCGGGTTCAAGTCAGATTGAAGTACCAGTCTTAGGAAATGCTACTTACTCTCAAATTACACAGATGCAGCTTGTAATATACATACATATAGAGTAAAGGGGGAACACTGATTGTGAGAACATAAATACGTTCACACGCTTTTAGGAGCATCATTCCAGTTCACTGACAATTCAGTAGTACTTACAACAAATGAACATTGTTTTTAGGAAGGGAGGCAGTAGCAGGTAATCTGGTTGATTCAAAGCTCATGAATATAATAAAAAATACAAGAGGTATTAGGTATCATTTAACTAGATGCAATAAAATTGTTAACCTTTTACAGCCGTTATTAACTCCTTTTTACTCTACTGTTTTCCTGCCTGGGACATTCTTTGATGATGCTTTTATTACCACGTAAGAATGTTACTCACAATCAGGCTCTTCGGAGCGTCTAATGCAAAGGGTGGGGCAAAACGTACTATTTGATTTTGGGGTAAATTTAATGCTAATTACAAACTGCAAAAGATGTATCTACATCGTGCAGAAAGCTAAAGATTTGCATGCACATTTTCTCTAAATGCTAATGACGGAAATAGTAATTCTCATGTACACTGGTGACATGTAGCTCAAACAAAAATTGTAAATTGCAGTCGTCGTTAGTTTCAGTGGGAATTTTTAGAATTTCTCGGTTTTACAGCAATTTTGTTCAAAACAAATCAGTTTTGAGATATTTGCAAAATTATTTTATGAAACATTTACACAAATTTGAATGCAATTCCTGAAAATTAGAACAAATACATATGACCGTCACTCTTGGAATTTATGTGGGTGGCATATCCCGCTTGTCCCCCCTGTGCCCGAGGGCCTGTGATGACTGTTGCGAAAGCTCATTAGTCAAAGAGGCCTTAGCATCTAGTAAAATAATAACAAAATTATTTCATAAAAACAAGGAATTTTAACAGCTAATAATAGACCTGCATCTGCAGCTGAACATTAATGATACTGCAAAAAAAAAAAACAGAAACAAAATCCATTTGAGATGCTCGGGCTGCATAAAAAGTGCAATAATTTAAAACGAGAATTTTTCTTTTTATCAAGCGTGAAGTCTCTGCAAGAGGCAAAATCTTTGTGATTCGCAACTCCAGGAACATGTGTGCCCAGCCTGTTGTTGGCGTATACCGTGTATCCTAAAAGTATCTTCAAATTGGGAGTATAAGTGCAGATACAGTGGAGTGCAGCTGGCGTAAAAATAACTTTCTGCGCCTTATGTTCCCAGAAGGGAGGAATCTGTGGAAAGAACGAGCAGTAATGATTTGATAACCCACAGGAAATTAAACTGAGATCGATTAAGCTCCTGTCAGAAGTCACAGTCTCAGTCGCTTATTAAGCATCAAGATCAACAATGTTAAAGTCATGGGTGAATATATGTATGTAGCTCTGCACTGATGCTACTATGTCATCATGGTTAGTTATTTCATAGCAATGTATCATGTAGAGCTGAAAAGACTTCCACTGTATAGTTTGCTATAGTGTCATGAATTCATTCATAAAAAATTCATTGCCACACCCTTGAAAAAATTAAACGTTTCTTCCAAGGTACGCTCCCCAAATAAAATCTAAACCTCTTAAGCTCAATTCACATAGTCAACCTTTAGTGAACTAAACCACTCACAGCTTGTCAGTATTACAAAGTTCAAAATCCAAAAAACTTAAGTTACTTTACAAAAACCTTCGCACCCCCAGACATGACCATCATGTACATGCTCCCTATAATGTATAGACAATGCAGTGAGAACACAAATTAAATCTGAAGATGTGAAACGAGCTTCAGACTCCAGTTTCTACCTAATGAGTATTATAAGGGCTAAGGACAGTCTGACCGGAATCTTAAGGTCATTTCTTACCAACTCCGGCAGGTTTTATTGCCACAGCCGCGATTGGAAAGCATCAGGATCTTTTTATATGCACACGCATTTCTGAGAATTTATTACAGAGTGCTGTGGGAAAATTGCTAACTAATAGATTTGGAAGACTTTTTTTCCCCTTTGAAAAATAATAACACGGTAGTATCTCTAACCTGAAGCAAAGGCAGTAATCCGTGTTCCACTGAGATTTAGAAGATCCAAGAGTATTTAAAAATAAAACCATGTACGATGTACAAATAATCAAGGTAAAAATAATCATCTTGTCTCCTCTATGTATCTAATATCACCTCACTGATTATACATAGCCTTTAGCATTACAAAATCCGTTGATGACACTATACACGTACAGTGACTTCGTGCCAAAAGAACTTGTCACCGAGTAAGAATTCTGAGAAATGTCATTAGGACTGTTGCACATTTCATTCATCAAGCAGTAAATCAATTTGAATGACAGAAACTTTTATTACTGTGACACGCTGCAATCGAAAAGATTTGTCAATCCTCACAATCGTGTTGAGGTGCTTTAAAAGTCTACTCCAATCTATTCCGACACCTCTCAAGATCAAACATTTGAGATGCGGAAGGACGGTCGGGTTACTACTACATACAACGGAAGAGTACGATAATCAACAACAAGAACTATGACTGACTACCTATGCCTATATCTAGTAGTTATTCTCAGGAGACATTTAAATGCCAGCAAATAAGCAAACCAACGGGAACTCATTCCCTTGTAGATTACATCAGCGCCCATTATGCAATTAACAATCACAGGCGCTCCGTAACAAAATTACCATTGAACTCACCATTTTAATTACCTATAAACGCCAGTGAGGCTTTTGCTTGTCAATAAGGGGAAGTCACAGAGTATACTTACAGTACCTTAGGATTTTAAATTCTAATATTAACTTAAGGTCTGTACATGCCTTCAGAGTCCTTCAAGGATTTCGGTTAAATTAAGTAATGACACTTATAGCTATTTACTGACGGTGTAGAAAATACTGAGCTGACCTATTAATGCAAACTTGATCATTGGCTCAGATAAGTTCACCATAAGGAAATCCATGAAAAAAACTAAGGGCTAATAATTTCCTTACCTGACTGACGGGGTTTCACTAATTTTATATCAACGCTTGATGGCCAAGGTCTTTTTATGTCTACTTCACAGACAGTAGCGTGTATAGGCACATGGATCGATGGATCTGTGAATATGTAATTACTAAATATAAGGTTCACATCTATAGTCGAACACAGCATTGACGGGGCAAGATCGTTCAAAACGTTTCTGCTGTATTAGCACAAACTTCGCTAGTACATAATACGTGGATGAGATTGCAAAAGCTTACCAAATGGTAACAGGTAAAAGGAATGTTTTTCAGAGGAAAGGAGAGCAATTAAAAAGCCCCACTAAATAAAAAAAAAAAGAGTTCAATGAAGATGCAAACAAGATTTTTTGTGAACTTTTTTTCCAATTCAAAATTCTACATATGATCAAATCATGTTCTGGTAATTACTGACATAATTAAAATCCACCAGCGCTTGCACATTCCACAGATTGGCTCCTAATTGTAAGCAATACTGCGGCACTATTACTGCCAACTAGAAACCATTGCATAGTGTTGAGTTCACTAATTTTTAATGTTGAGATAATTATTGTAACTGAAGATGTGGGAACGTATCAGTGTGCAATCTATTTATTACGTGTACAACCTATTTATTCAATACTAATTAACAACGAAGCCCCATACACTCTACAGTTATACAAACCAGTGTGACAACAAGACAACAAGTATTTACCCAAGTTATAGCACCGTGTTCTGTATATATATAACCTCTCTCAAGACTATTGATTCAGAATAAGGGAAAAAATAAATGCAAATAATAATTATTTAGAAACTCCTTTAAGGATACTTCATTTGCAATGTTTTAGGTATATATAATTACTTGTGGTGCTGAACACTCGTGTTTATAGAAATTATGCCTGTGAGGCAATAAAATACACCATCCTAAATTAAGCCTCCTCATATATATTCGAACATTTTCTAGTTCTTGTTCTTCCCTTGGAGAGACATACCGAACATTAGTAAAGGAGTCCTCAATAATGCTAATTGTACAGGGACGACGGTTATTAAGCGGCATTGCTGCAATAAACCTTTTAAAAAGTATGTTCTGCTCTTCAGAGAGTTATCCTACGAAAGCACATACTAAAAGTGGTTATTAAACCAATATTTTGTAGGTTGTAAATAATTGAAGCATCCTTAGAGTTTTGTAAGTATTCAATTGTCGTTTGCACTATACATATATATGTCATTATATATACCAAGTCAGATAATTATTTGTGGATAATTATATACCTCGCACGTTACAATCACTATCTAGTCCTGTAGTACAGATCTATGGCCTCAGGCTTCAGAGGAGTAAATTTGTAAGAGCAAATTCACATTAGCGGTAAATGTTTGTTTAATTTTGAGTAAACCAGGCATTCAAACTGAACTAAACAAGTTCTTCGGTACCTTTGTTCCCAGCTAGTGGACACATGGGAACCTAATTAGCATTTTGCAAGTAATGTGCAACGGGGATTGATTCAACTCTTCGACAGTCATTGCTATGTATTTTTATATGAGTCGTTAATTATAGACATATTTTTTCCTGTTGTTCCTTTCGAGATAACTTGTTTAAAAATAGTCTCACAGGGGTACTATCCTTGTCCGGTAGTCATTCCAAATTGAATGACTACCTGTAATGAAATTGATATGAATTTAAAAAAAAAAATAGACTAACTGTAGTAGTTTTTTGGAATGAGATTTGCATACGGTCTATACAGGGAGTAGGTATTTGTTGAGTCTCCTGGCTGTAATTGTCATGAAATGGAGAAGGGGGGTTCCGAATATATGTGACGGGAAAAAATCCGTGTTGTATAATGAGCGAATGCTAAACCGTCATTGCCAGAGCGTCAAGAAAAAGTAGAAAGGTGGATCAAAGTGTAATAAGAATGTGTGTGTTTATCCACCCAAGACAAGGAATTTAATTCCGAGGATATTTAGTCTCCATGAACACCCGTCCTTCTCTCAGTGTAAAAAGATAGAAGGTATTGTTGAGGTCCACTTGATAATTCCTCAGTCACTCACGATCATCAGGACTGAGTCAGAGGGACGTCGATCTTTGTTGCTACTTCCATTATTATATATTGAGCAAAATCACATGTACGAGAGAGGCATTGTTGCCCCTGCTCTGCACCATTTGATCACCCTCCAATTTATTACATACAGTGGACATAAGTACACTCAACTTTTAGCGTGTAAAAGTTACAGTGCAATAAAACTTGCTTCACCTGCATAATCGACTTTCAATTTCAAAGTAGCAGACACTCGTGTAACGTGTGGAATCTGAGACCATCAAGTCAAAATAATTGTCATTTTAATAATCTTGAGTGAGGCGGAATGATGGTGCTGTGGGCTCCTTCCTTTTTACAGTGACCGATTGTAACCGCTCCCTCGGAGTTCCTCTCATTGACAGCCCTCTCAAGTACTCTGAAATTGCTAAAATCTGTGAATAACTCTGTAATAACAAATTACACATTATTGTTTTCCTGGGATATACACTTAAAACAATAAACTCGTTCAGTTTTGCTTACACTAGCTCTCCAAGTGCTACTTCACTGTGATTAAAGTTTGAGGCTATCCAAAAGCCTTTGTTGACAACAGAAGGCTCCCGTGTTTTCAATTAAACTCGGTCCCAGCTCTTCTGTAAATTGGAGTTGAAGCTACCGCAGCCTTACAAAGGTGAGATTTTCCAATTGTAATTAAAATAAAATACATTTCTTGCACACAGGTCTGTAGAGGTAATATTTACTGATGATGGTCAGTTTTGCATGCGAAACATTCCAGGGATTTTTTTTCATTTCTACAGAAAAACTAGATGGTACATTGTACCCTCTCTAGCAGAAGTTCCCTTATTAGACCATTAGTTCTCTGGGAGAAAATATATTTTGATTTTTCTCAAAAGAATATCATAGTCCTGTTTTTGGCTTCTTTGAGGGTTGCTTTTAAAGACAGAGCTTAGTAAAAGTAATTGAATATTTTGTTGCACTGTAGAAATTTCTAAAATCTAGGAGTAAGATATATTTACGTAAATACAAATTTACTGTAATGTAAAAACGTGAAATCACTTGACTCCTTGTGACTCCCATTTATTTCAAGGTTCAATTGACAAAATGAGTTTCCTGCAAACGTTCAATTACACCTTCTCTCCTTTCGCTGGATCTCCCTTTGGACCAGCCACCAGGTTTTCTCCGTACAGCAGTGCACCTGCAAATCAGCTTATACCTCAGACACCACAAGAGCAAGCGGCTCAGTTCCCGCTCCCACCATCCATCACTTCTAGCACAGATTACTACGGAAACCCGGAGACACCGCAACAAATCCCATCACAACAGCCATTACAATTGCAACAACAACAGCAGAGTCAAATCTATTCATCTGATAATCTCCAGGGAGCCCAGCAGCTTGTCTCCCAGCAACAACAAATTCAACTTGAGCAACAGCAACAGCAACAGCAACATCAACAACAGCAGCAGCAGCAGCAGCAGCAACAGCAACAGCAACTGCTGGCCCACCAACAACGTCCGAACCCTGCCGTTTCCCAACCACGTAAAAGACGTCCCAAAAACTCACGTACAAGAAGCATCGATTTTGGGAATCCAAATGAACTTCGGGTCACGCCCATTCAAGGACCAATCTATGCAAAAGATGGCTTTGTTCCAGTTGTTCCACTTTACTCGTACCCCGCTGTCAACAATGGAAGTCTGTATCAAATACCGGTGAGGCTGTAATCATTATAATTATTAATCCTTTACCTGTCAATTCCTCCAAACTGGAATGGATTTAGTAGAGTGTAAAACCAGAGTGAGGATGAACTACAGCTGTGAAGGAAATAGCTCCATCAGAGCCCCGTTTCGACGGGAAGAGCGTACAAAGTATTCCAATTATTTTCACATATCAAAGTTGACATTACTGACACGACCTCATCGTAAAAGTCATATGATCTCACAATTAAGATACGATCCATCCCAAGTTTAAATTGACATGGAGAGAGAATCCTCCCCAAAGTCATACTCCTAACGAGGAAGTGGTGAGATACAGAGAGAGTAATGGTTTTAGAGATGGGAGCTCTAGGTGAGATAAATCAGGAAGATCAAGTTCAACCCATTCGTGCTTATGATCCTAAATGCAATTTCCAACCTGTTCTCCTTAAGTTTCCCGTCCGACAACTCCTACCCCATCCTGAACATTACACGCGATTCATGTTTACTATTATTTGCTTCCTCTTATCCTCCTTAGTCCATTTCCATCCTTCTTGATGCTCCCGGAGATCATTTTCCAACTGGAGTCAAAGGGACAGGATAATGAGTCACTCATATTTTTTTAAATCATTTTTATATCAACTTGATGTAGTTATCAAACAGGAACACTGGAACAGGATCTCTGCCTAGACAGGAATGATTAGTCAGCTACACAAATCCTCAATAATTTCTACCTTAATATCTTATCAAATGGGGCATAAAAGTTTACAAATTTTACAAAGGAGATCCAGACATTCGTCAGTTTATATTTCTCTTTCCCTAATTTGATTCACCTCATGAATTACAAGGGAAATGGGATTCCCGTTTCATGGAAAAAATTCTGGGAAGTCCGCCAATATCTCTTTCCATAAGGTAATAACTTTAGGAACTTTTCAACAAAAGTATGTCCATACAGCTGAGACTAAAAAGATTATTTTCCTTCTGCTCCTGCTCTCATACACTAATTTATACACTGACTCTAAGGCATTCGTTCCCATATACTTTGACACCCTATGTATGTACACTCGTCCATTGGGTTAAGAAATGAGCAGGAACTCGCAATAAACCCTCCTGATTTTAGAAGACTTCACTATTACTCCGTATTGTATCATTTTCGTATTACTTTGTCTTACGATTATTCCTCACGACGAGGTTTTTAACAATGCGTATCAAAGTGCCCAAGAGAAATCGATTGAGGCGTAGGAGCTCCTCACACGCAGGATATTGATTCAAGTCTTCATGCTTTTTCTTACCCCAAAACTCCTCCGTATGCTGTACGAAGCTCCTCTAAAAAGTTCAGACTCAGGCCCTCGTCCTTCGGAAACGTTGACCGGCAATGCCAACGTCATAGTTCTGAATCAGGCTCACATTCATCATAATGAGCTCATCTCATAACTAATGAGCTCCTTCCAGTAATTCATAAACCCTTCCATTATGCACTAAACGAGATTATACCTACGAATTCATAGAATTCAATGCAGTATTTTTAGCTCCCCCAGAAAGATAGGATCACGTCACCAAGACTAGGTATTTGCACTACATCCTGCAAGAGGAATCCTAAGGATCTACTGACGTATGCAGATCCAGCAGTCCAGGTAATTAATCCTAGGACAGTAGTTGAAACCTTCTCTGGGGAATCCTTGATTAATGGAATTCCATGCATGAAGCGATAAGAGTACCATAGGAGAGTTGTTTACTCACTGTTCCCTTTAACGTTTCATTGGAACTAAATCAAATGTGTAAGTATTTAGTAGTAGTGAGTCTAGCATAAAAGTATGCTCTGAAATTCTATCTGAGGATTGTTTGAATGGAAAGACGAAAGTAAAAAAAAAATAGAGACGTGAGATGCAGGAGTAAAAAGAGCCGACCCTTTTTTAATCTCAATCTGGATGACGTCAGGATGGTCTCCTATGTACAGTATCACATAGCAGAGTAATTTAAATTAATGACATACATCCACGTATATACAGAACTGAGTGTGAAATTATCTCCTGTGGGATCAGTTTTGATGTATTTACGCAGCTGACTCGGAGTTGTGCCTCTTATCATAATTAATCATCTTAAGATTTGGAATTGTCGTGATTGGAAAAAAGGAACTAGAGGAGACTTGCTCCAAGTAAAAGACATTGCTTTGTCTGTCCCTGCACTGGTGTACACTCCACATTGTACTCTGAGTAGGGACAGTTTACAGATACTACCAGCCCATGTTACAGGCATTTCCGACTCGTATGAATGAAATATGAAATAAAAATTTGTCAAGTTCAAGTACAAGACAAATCCAAGCCACAATAGGAATGAGATATGGTGTAACAACAGGAAAGCTGAAAACGCCTTTACCTTTCATTTGTTGCATATAAATATATGAGTTCCTTCCGGTATGTGAGTTGGTGTAGTGTCTGAGACAATACAAACGTGCAGAGCTTCTGTCTGACGTGTAACCTTCCAAATGTAGCAAAGTGAAGAAATTATATCCTACGATAGTCTTGTATAGGTCCCATTTCAGTTATGAGTTACGACTCTCTGACTCTATCCTGCTACCATTGGAGCCTACGACAAGTATAGCAACTTTGGATACTCTCTGATCCAATTCTGTTCATAATCATATGCCTTGTCCCTTGTATAAAAAAAAACCACAGATTGTTATCTCCCTATCTGTCCGTATCTAACGTATAGGAAGAGCATAGTGCGAACTCAGAGGTGCCAATAGTGCCAATATGTATTTTTCATCTCTCTTTTCCCATTTCCCTGTGCGTACTAAATTGCAAATGGAATGTGCTGGAGGGCTATGAATAATAAGAGGAGCGGATCAGAGAAGTAGTGCAAGAGTATATGTACAGGAATACGACTTCTTCGGCTGGAATAGCCAAAGGGTGGGACTCAAATGACTAATAGTAACAATTATATAGATTCAGATCTGCCAATTATATGAGATGGCATAAGACTCAAAAGTTATGTTGCAGTTTCCTACTCTCTGCCAATTACTATTCCCCTCCACTCCATATTCAAAGCATGTTGTATTTTAAACGTACACAATAACAAATTTTTTTGTGTGTATTTGGGTTGACGCATTCGATGCTGTAACATCATGTGAAGAGTGCAGATAGATGAACTGATACGGGAGCATAAGTGTGAATTTCTTTTGCATATGAATCCAGCAGGAGAGTTTCACAAGTTCCATTCACAAGTTCTTCTGATGGGGAGTGGGGATTGTCTCTGAAGGTACTTCTGAGACTGTAGTATAGTCAGGGAATTCATTTGAGACTGTAGAGTTTTAGAGAATTCCTTTGAGACGATAGACTACTGTAGTAGGGAATTCATTTGAGACTGTAGAGTAGTAGGGAATTCATTTGAGACTGTAGAGTAGTAGGAAATTCAATGGGGACGATATAGTAGTAGTTGTCAGGGTAAGTACATTTGAAGATACTTCCATATGAATAATTTAAATTCTAATGGGAGCTCAAAGTCAAGCAGTGAGTGTGTACCAAAGAGGAACATGATCAATCATTTGGTCAAATAAGAAAGTCTCTGTAGGTTTGAGAGACAGCGTTGGGGTTCCCAATTGTTCCCAAAATCCTCCTCGTCACAATGTCGCAAGGCACTTGAGGAATTCCGAGGTATGGGAGCATGTTCAGACTGAACGATCAAGACTTCATAGTCGTGCTCGTGATGTTAAAAATAATGACAGGAACATACAGTGGTAATAGCATCATTTAAACTCTAATGGCTCCAACTTAGAGCATGGAGCTCAATGCTCTGTCCCACTGATATGAATCACTTTTAAAAGCTCTGCCCTTGCCGTTGTGTATCCTGACTATTCATTATTGCACATCAAAAGTAAGTAATACTTTACCAGCTTATTGTTAGTAGGTTATCATAATTGCACACACTACAGTAAGTGCACGCACTCATGCTCCCTATATACAGTCTCCCTGGTGATTGTTGTTCGCGAAGAGACACTATACTACCACATCAGAGGCACGCTAAAATCTTGAGAGCATCTTAGGACAAAAATTCTTGAAGGTGTAGTAAATATTTTCAACTCAATTACCAACAACATCACAAAATCAGGAATGATTTCCGCAGTCATTTTTGTAAATATATGACAAGTTAGAAAGGAGTTTGCATAGATTTTTTTTTCTTGTCTATGTATCTAGTTGCCTTTTAAAACCATCCATAAATTTCTTAATGAAATATTAATGCCGCTCACAAGAGTCTTATGTGCACCCCAGTGGTTGGCTGCAGTACTGGTGGTTGGGACGTTGGGAGTTGTCACTGGCTCAGGTCCCTGTAAAAATCCACCTGTTTACAGATTTTCCAAGTCAAGTGGTAGTAACCTATATAACGGCTTTGTTTTCGACGTGTGTAACGGAGTCGTTTTGCATAGTCTCCCAGTTATGATGAGGAGCTTGATCTGGATGAGCTGATGATGGTACACGTTGAGACGCTGAGTATTTACTCTTGGCAAAACTCAGAGGAGACTGTGTGTGTATATAACCATGAACGGTTGATTGCAAATATGTACGACTATCCATTTATTCACTGAAGGCACACAAGCACTTATGGTTTCGTCCACAGAATTTAATTACATAATTGTTTTCTCTTGTAGTTGTCGACACTTTGTTGATAGGTGAACCTTGCGTGTTTCGGAACAGATTATTCCATGTTTCTTATATGATAACACCTCGACAGTGTAATAAGTGAACAATTTCGAGTAGTACGGACAACTTTGACACATATTATTGATTCGGCTGTTATTATGATGTGCCAAGTCTTCTCCAAGAAAACAAAATGCTTACAAGAAAAACTACCAGAGACAAAATAATGACATTACGCTTCTAAGGTTGGTAGTAAAATCTCAATGCTGACTCTTCCTCTTACCTTACTTCAATCTCACCGTACTTACAAACGTACATATACATACATACATGTTTACATCTAGTTCTTACTTACGTTGTTACTTAAAGGAATAATACATAGAAAGGGTCATTCAACATTCCGACTTATTGTGAGTAGGGGAAAAAAATTGCAGCTTGCACATACGTAGATACAAATACTAGTTTGTGGTTAGGACGTCTGCATCTTTGAATTGTCTTGTTCATAGTTAAGATTTCTGACAGCAGAATTAAATATGACTGGAATTACTGGATGTAGGAATTATTATAAAAGTTTTCGGACGAAAATTAGGAACGTAGTAGGATGTATGACTTCCTATTTGAGAATAAAGTAAAAACTAACTTTCGGTCTGTGGAAAAACTGACAATGAGTGACTTTCCCTATTTCCTTGAGTTCACAGGAGAGGAAATTATTGTAACTAAAAACTATTGGGCTATTCTATAGATATGTGTAAAGTAAGAAAACACCAGTAGAGCAACGTCAAGTGTCTGTCTAGGGATTATGTTTGCCGAGCAATTATCTCTGACAGACACTTCGCTCTGTCGTGTGAAGGACTAGTTACAAAATCCTAAAGTGAAACTGTACAGATTAAGTAATTTGTAAAACACTTTAATTTTAAAAGCAATAATTAAAACTATTTTTTTAGCTCAAACTGTTTAGTATACAAGTATACTTACTGTTTGTTTGAGAATTAGTTCTACAAGGAATACAGGAGCGGCTCAAAGGGAGCTAATGGGCGTAACTACCTCATGCCGTGATTTAATTGTAATTTGATACTTACTGTCTTTTAACGCATCATACTCCCTGCACAACTCATGTGCTTTGACCTGTCATTATTTTGTCATTAATTGTTCAATAGCATACAACTTGAATAACGATGAGGAAAGCTACCGTCACTTACTAGTACAGGGAAGTCTGACCAGACGTTTGGCAAGCTCTGAGGAGGTAGCTCTAGTAACTCATCAGTTTATGATAAACTACTTATCAGCTCGAACGGCTCAAGAAGACATTACCATTACAATATGGAAATTATTTGCCTCGTAGTAGTAGTACTGCAGAAAAAAAAATTAATTTGAAGATGTGTAAAGGTATGAGGGGAATGGAAGATGATCGACTCTTCTTATGTGGTTTGAACTGTACAACCTTATATTTCCATGAGGAATATGAAAGTTTAATGGAAAGTCTTGATGGGGCTCGTAAAAAAACTAGAATTTGGTGGACCGTAATTGTTTTCCATGGAAATTGGGATCACATTATGATGATCCCAATTAAAGATAATGCCTGCAATCAAAATAATTGTATTAATGCTTCATGTTTGTTTTAAAGTGACCATAGACAGCAAATAGAGCAATATGTCCGTTCCATATTATCCCCATGGATTTTCGTGGACAGTGTGAAAGGTCCTACTGCTTTTTGCAAATAATAGTAGAGTATTGATTCATGCTCATAATGATTTATGCTCTGCGGTCCTTATCTCCGTGATTTTGTCTACTTATTCATATTTGATGTGCCACCAATACTATGTAACTTGCAAGCCACCTTTACACCTATCGTGATACAAATCTCAAGTCGCTCAAACCGATTAAAAAGAAAATTTAGTGCGAGGAATCCACACCACCAGACAACTTTTTACTATTGACGCACTCTTATCTCTGACAATCAGAAGGGATGATTTACAGTGTGATCAAATTGAATGCAATAATTGAATGTGCAAGAGCAAATCTATCACATGTATGTGGATTTAAGAGCAAAATTGCGTACTACTCCTCAAGTGAGTCCAGAGAAGGAAGGACTACTACTGAAAATCCACTGAATGGAGTTATGCAATATTACACTATAGTAACTGAGGTGCTAAAGATAAATTGAGTGTCCATGCAAAACGAGAAACTTGTGAAACCAAAATACATAGATTCACATACACCTTCATGTAAATGAAGTCACCAAACTTGAAACCGTACAATTCCTCTTTCGACCAGAGTCATAGTATCATTAACATTCAGGTAAACGGCCACGTTTTTCTTGTCCCATTCATTCAACTACTGTGCTTTACAAGGTGTCAATTCCATTCCTGATGCTATTTTTCTTCACCGAGTACAATAAGTAACAGTAGTTTGGATTTTTTTGAGAACTGGCTTGAGCACTGTGAGCTCTCAAAATATCAACTTTCTTACATTCCAGTCCATCCTGCCATCCTGTATCAAAAATAGTTTTTCCCAATTACTTCTGAATGACAGAACGTCCATTCAAAGCTAAAGGCTTAAAGTCAATCAATGAGAAGGGCTAATCTACAAGAATTGTATTGGGAAGGTACATACAACTGAAGGATACCAAAATAAAATTGTCATAATATATTTGCAAATGCCAGAATATTTTTGAGGTCGTTTGTGTGTGTCAAGTAATTGATGCACTTCAAAAGCACCAGAGAATTTTAAGGGTCTTCCGTCTGACGGGATTTATGGAATAATTATCTTTACTCTCATGGAAAGTCAAGATGATTCATAATCTATACCTTTAATATTTTTACAAACATGTATAAAATTATGATTTACCTGCATGTGCCCGTCCTTTCTCAAAATGAGCAGGGTAAAATGGCAAGTGCCCCCTGAAATTAAATAGAATCAACTCCATTCAACAGTTACTGTTGTCACAGATTTTGTGTTGAAAGAAACCGTGACCTGCGACCCAGCCCTTGGGTAGGGAAAAAAATGTGATGTGTCCCAGTGAATGCACAGGTTTAAATGGCAAGGCTACTTTGAAATGTAGAAAGGTATGCCATCGTTTTTAATTAAATAGAATTGTAAATGCATTAGAAGTTAAAATTAATTTGAATTTAACACCAATCCACAGCTATTGTCTCATGAGGTTAGACTTGAAAGAATCTTTTGAGGACTCGAGCAACTTCACTTTCAGTTTTCATACTTTTAGTTTATTTGCATTCCCCATCGTGTGTACGCACCACAGTCTTGGTAGGAAAAAGGAGTTTTTCATAAGAATACATATTTATGGCTGTACTTGTTTGTGTTTATCAGAACCTATATTTAGCTAAAAATCAATGACAAATAGATTTTGCCCTGCAGTGAGTAAGGTTAGATGCCAACTTCCAACAAATCTTGTCCTTATAAGTCGAAGTCAAAGGTTGGATGAAAACAAACGTTTTTTCTCAAGTGTTAAAACTTTCGTAAGTTTCCAGCCCGACTTTGGTCTTGTTAGAAATTTATTACGAATAAATGTAGATATGTAGAGTCAAATCATCACTCCGCTCTTTCGGTGTGTGGTGGAGCAAAAAATGATACGATTACAGGGCTGAGACAATAAATATTAATACATAGTGTCGTATGTAGATACATGTACAAACATAAATGTGCTACTCAATACTCAACACCTCATGTCCCAGCTTAAATTTAATGACGAAGCATTCATGGAATGCAGACGTGGAAACATTACTACAAAAAATACTTTTGAGCCTTACATTTTGTACATGAGGCCTTTCTTCCCAACGTTCGCAATTATTCTTGTGCTTTATAGTGGGTCTTTGAAATTGCCGTGAAAACAGTTTCATTTTCACATTTCACCCACTCCACTGTAAATACTACAGAGGATGTTTCCTGGTCTCAATTTACCTCACCTTGTATGTATGCACTCATGGGTGTTGGTGCGGCGTAAATTGTCATATCTCCTCCTCATCAACTTACTACACACTAGGAGAGAAATCACACCTGGTCTACTCATGTAAATCAACTAGTTGTGTGTTAGAGGAATCGCATGAATCAAGCATATTTTTGTATCTGAAAATCCACTTATTATTGAGACTGCACTAATTTGCATATGTACAAAACAAGTTACTTGCGGGGATCCTCACAAAACGCATTCCCACTTCACAGTGTAGGACTCTTGAAATCTGTAAACAATCCTCGGGTTTCATTGAATCATTCTTATTGATAGCGACGGATTTTTTCCCCCTTTGACTTTTTACCTAATAAGGAAATAAAATCCCTGGAAAAAGAATGGACTAATGTAGCAGGTTATACAGACACTAACAGTAGAGTCATAAGCAGAAGTCTCTAAAGAATTTTAAAACTCGTTAGCTAATTTCGATTTTTTCGACATTTGAGAAAGAAGATGTTAAAAGACGGAGGTTGGTCAAGTGGCGTTTTGTAGACAGCCCTCTGTATATTACTCACTTCCCTATTAAAGGAACTGGAGGTGCATACAAGATTAATTATCTGAGGACCGCTGCTGTGACTACTACTTACTACTAGGTGAGTGTGACTATATCCCATCCCTTGTGGAGATGAAGACGAGTCAGCAGGTATACAGTGATGTGTTGGCCAGTTCGATAGTAACAATCAGAGTGGGATTACAATTAATGGGAAATTCCAGCCAAAAGAGATCCCAAGATGACGGTCATGTTGCTGATGAATGAACGAGTAAAAGCTCGTGGTTGAGGGCCGATACGGCAACTATCAAAGAAAACGTGGTTGCTTTTTAAAACGTTGATCATATGGAATTAATTACAAGTCCACATGTGAGATTGTTGTTGTAGGCATATTACTTCATACAAGATAAAATTACGAGTCTCCTCATATACATATATAATCTGTACTACTAACAACTTTTCTGAGTTTTTTTTTATCATTCCTGTGATTTATCTCCTGCTGTAAGCGACTCCACGGCTTTTGAAATTAAATTCATTTTATGGTAGCCTCCACTACTAGGGATGTGAAAAATTGGTAAATATAGGTAGAAATTCAGTATGATTTACCACACTAGGCCATATAACTTGAACTGTAGTGTGTGCAGAGGTATCTCAGCTCCTATCCATGTGAGTATTTATGTATACTAGAGTGTCCTTAACCGTGAAAGTGTGTGGGGGAACGAGCCTTGGCTGGCATCAGCCGACCATGACTAAAAACCCAAAGAAAGACACAGACCATGATTATGCCATTACCTATACCTGTTATAAAATCTACCTGCAGCTATAGCCATTATGATTTCAATACTTGTATAGGGTGGTGATATTACTGGTGAACTCGTCATTGTGTCTTGAAGACAACAATGCATAGGATGGATGACGAACATTGCATCTTTTGAGTAAAAATCTCTTATATAGTTAAAATATCCATTACATTCCCATTACTAACCCACAATGTACCTACGCTCTCAGAACTGGGATCCCCATATAGTGCGTTCAGTTGTCAGATCGTCTTACTCAGTATTTAAATGCTAAAAAAAGAAGATACGCTCAATGAGCGTCTGCAGGGGAGAAAAAAAATAGTCAACTTCACTACAAAAATCCTTTCCCTTTTAACGGATCCAGTTTTAATATGAGCAAAAACCCAAATCTGTAGATTTCAGAATAACCTAAACGGTTGCTTGTTCATACACTTTAATTCTCCTCATTTCAATTACTCTTCACTTCCTTTTTGTCTTTGTGCGGGGTGCATTGTAAATTGCATCTCAAAAACTGAGTTAATTCACTGGGCTCACTTTTTTCCTCCTTTTGTTGATTCCTTCGTCACTGAGGACGTTTCGTTGTCTGCATATGGGGTAAAGGAAAATCCTGCGTTGAAATTATCCTGGCTCAACTTTTGCGAGCATTTCACTTCTTGCAAGTTCCATAAAAAAAAACTTCCTTTTGTATAGCCGGAGCTAATAATATCAGATACTCATCTTGGGAAACAGTAGTGCAAAGATCTTGTGCATTTTTCTCACACATAATTTTTATTTATTCCCAGTACTCTCTCAACTTTTGTTTTGTTCCAGTACTGTGAATTGCAGGAACTGAGTTTTTAGGTTTTTCTATTTTTTTTTGTGGTTCTCTTCTTCTGAGGTTTCCACTTATTTTCCTGTCCATCGTGTCGTGTGACAAATTCAAGTGCTTGAACTCCTGGGCTACTCTCTTTCCTTATCCCGTGGTCTCTATACAAAAGTTTAGAGCAAAAAGAATCATGCTTGAATAAAATGATTTACCTGGTCACCTCACACTTGGGCTCATCCTTGTTTACATTTGAGTGCGTCAATAGATCTTGAGTTGGTTTCCTCCCAGTGAGTTACGTAATTCAGCCCCTATTCTTTTGTTGATTTAACGCTGTCAACCAAAACACTAGCATCAGTGCCGCTCATACACGATAATTGTAAATTATGCCGAAAATTTCAACCATGCGTCTTTTTCCGCTGTTGGTGGTAAGCGTCGTTACATTATATGTCCTTCCATTTGAACATCTTACACCAATTAACACGAAGCCAGATTTGAGCTCCTTTTAGAATTCTGTACAAGGGTGTAGTCAACTACTTTGAGGAGTAATGATTTACAGCATTTTTTCAAAAATCCAACCGCTTCTTACTTACATACTACATTCACTGTAATTACCCCAAAAAAACTGTGTTTTTTGTCCAAATGTTACTTAAGACAAATGCAGTTATACTAAAGTATCGTCTACAAAATAAAGATGCGTTAATAATTGATAATAAGTTTCAATGAATAAAAACGTAAAATAAGCAATAACAAAATAAATAGTAATGGGTTAATAATTAATTTAATTTTTACAGATTTTGTGGACTGCCCTCTCGTACGCCTTGGGCTTGGAAATTCGAGGAGAGATCTTAAGAGGATTACCATGCATCAAACGACTCAATCAATTATTTTGTCCTACTGCTGGAACCACATACCCTTTGTAAGTTCCCTTTGAAGATTGAGCCTCTTATTTCTTTCAGCTTCCTTATTTATATTTATGGTGCATTTTGTTGTCTCTGGGATGAGAGAATCGATGAGATACAGGAAATATAAAAATGCGTGACTGTAAACAATTTCTATGGGAAATTTGTTGTCAGAGACCGGATTGAGCGCTTCATAGATGAGAACAAGGCTCTCATCAAGAGAATGTACGGAGAATTTTCCATGAATCTTGACACATATGTGGGACCAGTGGGAGGAAATACACTGAGACGGAGTACAAGAGAAGTTTATGAGGATGAAGTGCCTGACTTCCTCTCTGAAGCCTTCCAGAAACATAATGGAAAGAGAAGTTCTGGAGCATCCGCTGGCAATGCCACAGACTCTGACTCTCACGTGCGGACATCAAGGCAAACTGTGAATCCTCGAAATGGAAGTCCCACCCAACAGCCCAAATCCAATAAGTAAATTAAATTCGGAATTTTCTCAACATTAACTTCTTATTTAGTTTTGTTTGGGAAGAAAGTCGGGGCCAAGTCCTTTTGAAATAAAAATTCCAGAGCCAACCTAATACATTCCTATGATTTTTGTTCCATCCACAGAGTCGACTCGTGTGAATCCACTGTGGAGATTGTAACTCCATACTGGGCAGCCAACAGTTCGGGGAAAGTTCGAGCAATCGTGAACACACAACATTTTGAGCAAGCTATTCACCAAGAAGTGTGTGCCAAAACTTCTACCAAACGCTGCACCGGCGACTGTACTTGTGAACAAAAGTACAAATGGCATAGACTTCTGGCTTACGAGCCAGACAATGATTGTCGGGGAATATTTATGGATTGGTTCCTATTCCCCTCATGTTGTGTTTGCCGTTGCAATCCTGCCGCATGAGAAAACATGAGTGACACCAATTATTCGACCTTCAACCGACAAAAGAGACGTCGAGTATTTAATTGCAGACAATGCTAATTAATTATAAAATTAACTAGAATAATTTTGAGGCAAATTAGGTCACTTAGCTTTAAATATAAAGAGCTCGAATTATAAAGGAGGATTAATGTAATTATTATCATATAAATATAAGTAGCACTCTCAGCAACTGTGTGTGAGCATTGATACTTCCGTGTCCTATATTGCTTACTATGCTTGTTTCAACAGAGGGGTTTCATTAAATATGCTTTCTTTGATTTTTTTTGTATGCACTTCCCGTGAAAGAATAAGTGGTTCCATTGGTTTTCACGCCAGTGCTGAATAAATTGTATTAATTAAAAAAACATGTGAGAAACCAGTCCTGGGGACTTCTCAATTATCCCGAATTCTAGAGTAAAACAAAAAGCCGAGGTTCTTTGCTAAAAATTTTATCTTGGGGTGAGACTATGTGTGCAATTTTATGAATCTATATAATAATTACTAAAAATATATATTTTTTATTTAACATTAGATTTACCAAGTACTGTTCTTTTCCTTCTTTCCAGTTTTTTTTAAACTTGAAGCCTTATGTAAATGCCATACATTTTAATGGCAAGAACCCAGCGCTTCAAAGAGGCAAAGGATCCCATGCTTAAGGCACGGAAGGTCATCTAAAATAAGAATTTTTACGTAATCTGCAAATATTTTAAGTAGAAGTCATGCAAGGAGAAAAATAACTTCACTGGCACAAGAAGTTGTCTATAAAATATTACCCGCATAAATGTAATGAATTCGCTATAATTTTATGCGTTGAACATCTTGAGAGTGCACATGGTGTCGTATACTCACGTTAGACAATTTAGAATTTAATTTGAGACTATTAACTGTAATATGGCAATGTTCCGCTGTGTTATTGGAATGGCTTGCAATATAAGTAAATGATTTGTTTATTAACCGTAGTGTCGTACTGAATGTTTACATACGAACTTATCTACCAGAAATTTTGTTGTGTATTTTGAGGAGCTATAAATACTCCAGTAACTTTAAGAATGCATCATTAAAAATGTGAATTTTTATACTGGCTAGCTGTTGTATAGGTATGTAATTATAGTATGTAATTATCTACTGTTAACTATTAACTTGCTACTTTGCAGAGAAAACTCCAGAAATGACAAGAATCAGAAAAAAAACTGTCAACAGGAATGAATGCGAATTTAAATAATATTTTCATTATGACATGAATACGCCAATTAAATGATTTTTTAAAACGAAAATATCAATACTCTTGTTTTATACTTGAACACGCTTGTATAAGAACTCTTGAACATAAATATAATAACTAGGTTTGTGAGTAAATAAAGTTTCCTTTTAGTTATACACATTCCTGCCTTCTTTTATTTTCACTATGATCTTCATTCAAAAATTTGAAAAGAGTAACAATCAAGTAACATGAAAAGTAACAAAAATAAACACTAGGGTTGAGATGAAATTTCAAAGGAGTTTTCATAATTGGTAATACTCCAAGCACAACAGTCGATGTTATAAATCATGATTTTATTCTCATTATTACCATGAAGTTGAGAAATTTTAATCCTCATCTGCAAAACGGATGTGCGTTGCAGTCTTCATGGCTTGTTGCAGAAGTTTATCACGTCCACGAACTTTCTTCTTGGAATCGGTTTTGATTTTCAGTCGAACTTCATTCCAGAATTCTTGGGTTTGCACATCTGTGAAGAAGTATGTTTACTTTAAATTAAGCATACTAGACATAAAAATCTCCCCAAGCCAAATGTAAATATACTTAGAATGTAAAACTAATGCCGGAAAATGCTATCACTTAATTACCATTGAGGACAGCAGCTGATCCGAAAATGCTCGATGCGTTCCTTAGAAACTCTCCTACTTCTTCAAAGTGATCGGAATTTCCGTCCAGCCTTACATATGCATATTTGTTGGGATTGTCGTAATCGACAAATAGAAGAGCCGATGAATTATCCTTTGGCATCACATCAGTCAGCAATCGATTCTTCAGGGTTTCTGAGTTTTCATATGGCTCTTGAAATTCAATTTTCGCAATAACATTTTTAGCTGTAACAATGCCTTCTTCCTCAGATTTTGTTTGATCAGGTTGTTGGCGAGAGTCGTTCCTAGGGGGACGATTCTGGATCCTCAACTGTCTCTTTAACTTTCCTAAATTTTCTCTCTGAAGGTTTAGATATCGATTACGCAGCTGACGCCAAATTTTTTTCGGTAGAATCTTCAATTGAATAGAATCACTCTCAAGTTTTTCAATATTATCCAACTTTTTAGTTTTATAGAGTCGTCGCCGTTTCTTCTTTTCTGCTGAGCTCTGAGCATTACTTTCACCGTTTTCACCCTTATCCTCTGTTGCCGTGGAGTCAGGTAAACGTGAGGGCGACTGAGCTTCGGCAGAATCTGTTCTTCTCCTCTTTTTAGGAACATCATCATCACCATCCACAACATCCTCGGAACGCTCCCTTTTCTGGTGGGATGAACTTGGAGAAGTGGAGATATCAGTGACACCATTAGGGGACGTGGATGACTCTGGTCGTTCAAATGTCCTCACACTTAATAATTTTTCCGGATCCAAGTCTTTCGGTAAGCAGGCCCCTATATCCCCATAAGCATTCAAACAATGCTCAGCCCCTTCCTTCTCTTTAAACTCAATAAATGCAAATCCCTTGGGCAGTCCACTATGTTTAAATTTCGGCATGGCAACGTAAGCAATGGGTCCAAACTCCTGAAAAATTTTCTCCAGCCACTCATGGTCAACATGAGTCGGGACATTTTCTACATATATCGTGCACTGTTCCACCTCTTCATCGGACTTCAATTTTTGCGGATCATAGGAGACCCGTCTCTTCACCCCCAACAAATCCGGGGATAACTCCAACACACTCGAGCTCGCCAGGGACTTCTGCAGGTACGCAATACTCACATCCGGTAATAATTTCTGGATTTTATGAAAACCCAAAAAATGGTCCAAACTCACGTACTCCGACCCAGCCACTAGCTCCAACATCATCCTATTCTTAGAAATGTTCGAGTCACTAAAGTAAAACTCAATCTGCTGACACACATCCGTGTACAGTTTCCTCTTCCTCGGACGGATCTTCTTCTTCTTCGTCGTCTTCTCCATCCCTCCAGCATCAATGAGTTCCTTCTTCATTTGCCCTCCTACCTCCACATCCTTCGTGAAGTCTTCAAAATGATTCTCAAAACCTTCCTCATTTGTAGACTCCGCTGGCTCCGCTTTAACCTCCGGCTCCACTCCAGGTGAAGGCATTTTGGTCAAGTGTGCCGACACTCACTCAAATCCTAAAATCATACAAAGTATACCTAAAATCAATCCAAACATCAATCTTCCCATTCCCTGCCTCCCAACCCTCCAATCATATCCAAATAAAAAATTCATCCAATAATCCCTGAATGTCATTCCTCCAATCTTAAAAACATTTCATTCCCTTCACATCCTTCATACCCAGGTTTCATTACATATGTACCTAAGTTCCCACAGATCTACGATCGAACAATGTTTTTTCTCTTAAGTCCCACATAACAGTCCATAAACACGCAAGCGAATGACGGCTCAAGGCCTCACTATGAAAAACAAATCCATCTTCGTCCCTCTTGGAAAAATTGAGCATAATTTAAATAATTATTTGTAGCATTCAATAATAAATATTCAATAAATTACAATACCTTACTCCGTAAGTCCAACTTTTACAAATCTCCTTCAAAACAAATGCAAACCTATATCCCGCTGGCCGAGTCGAGCCGAGAGTCGTTCAGACACTCTAACACACTGAGTGTACGTAAACCACTACTACATATAAGTACATACGTCCAACTTTTAAAATTCAGTTAATTTCCTACAACGTCTGGATTTCAAAATAATCCCGCGTACAGTCATCCCGGTACTGACAGAAGACTCAAAAGTAACGTGCACTCTCCCAACTTCAAAGCACACCAACACACACTCATCTTAAGGCCGGAGAGCCAGCACCAGAAAAAGCTCCCATTCTAGCCCCGCAGTACTACTGTTGGTTTCATATTTTTAACTACCATCATCCCAGGGCATATGCTCACTCACACTAAGACTCCCATTTGGCTCTAAAGTCCATCCACGGACTCTCCGCTCATTCCCAGAGCCTCCTTTCCTGACGCATTCTTTCGTCCTGCTCAATATCCCATACTCGACGTTCGTCCCAATGCATATAAGCACACCCTGGTCCTGGTCCTCTTTACAGAGGGTGACGCATGCAGGCAGAGGATCCCATTCCCTATAGTATGCTCTCCCATTCAATACAATAGGACCTATAACACGCACATAGAGAAACCCGGCGGCGGTGGCGTGTGAAACAAGCTAAATCCGAGAGTGTCTCGAAGTGGAAAAATTCTGTCTAGGAAAAACACCCTCAGTAGCCCCTCCGCATCTCAAACCTTTCCATAGCTTTAGCTCATTTTGCATTCCGCCCGTAACCTCCGTAGCGTCCCTTCTGCTGGCTCTGAATGAGCCGCACGGAAACTTCCAATGGAATAGCATCAGCCTTTAAACTCATACGTATGAGCGAGCCTCACAAATCAGTATGTATACCCTTGTGCTGTGTCCCCTTCCAACCTATAACATTAATACATATGCAGTCTCACATTCCCCCAACTCTCAAATATTTCTAAAGCGTATACAAAAGTTGTATCCATTCACTCATCGCATAGGCAGCCGAGCCAGAGGACACACATAGAACGCAGTATTGAGCATTGCACACAGCGAATAGGGAAAGGTAGTCTGACAGTGTCCTCACTGCTGAGAATATTGTCCGTTAAGGAGCAAACTACAAGTCTATGGAAATGTTCTAGGAGGATCCTGCAACCCCACCAAAAAAAAAGCATGTGGAGAAATGCATAGGGGAATGAAGTAAGTAATGAAGTATGAGTCCCTTGGATGAGTGCCTGTACGAAGGGATGCTGGGGTTGTAGCTTTTAAAGAGACGCAGCGGTGAGAGCATGTTGGTAAATACAGAGCCGGGCTCCTTAACAGAGGGCCGGAGCGGAGTGAGAGATGGGAAGGTATTATGTACTGCAGTTGAAAGGAGTTCAATGTACTGGGCCTATGAGGCCGGTAGAAAAGGTGCGGTGTGGACGGAGCCGGCGGGAGCTCCCTCTAGGAGCGTCGAGGGGAAGGACTGAGCGGAGAGTACTCCTCTGGCAGCAGGAATGCAAGAACGTTGGAAGTTTCAGTGTGTGGCAGTGGAGCCAGGCCACACCGCCGTGCTCAGGGATAGGATTTATGCATTTAATACAGGGATGCAGCAGAGGAGCTGCGAACAGTGCGAGTAGTGTGAGTGAGACTCAGGCACATACTTATATAGTAGCCGCACGTTGATGTTCAAGTGAGTAGGGACGGGGTGTTGTGTGTACATACGACTCCTCGGCTCGGAGCTCTCATTGTGTGTCGTGCTGTGGCATGTCATAGAAGAGAATAGAGAGAGAAAATCCTAGAAGTAATGTATAAGTATAGGGGAAGTGGATGAGAGTATTCGTAGAGAGTAGAGTAGTGGTGGTATATAGATAGGGGAGGGAAAGCATGGACGTACATATGGGAGGAACCGTACTCGCATAGGCATATGACTCGTCGCTGTTTATTTGAATGGGTCTGACTCTTAGAGGAGAAGAGTAGAAGAGAAGTAAAGGGGCATGGGGAAGTGGACGTGAGTATAGGAGTACATGGAGTGAGGGCTGGTGGTGCTGTCGTGCATACTTGGAGTGAGATGTGAGTATAGAGGAATGAGTGTGTGTGGAGCGTATAAATGGGAGAGTTGTGGGTATATAGCAAGGGTTTAGTGTGTATGGAGGAGAGTAATAGTACTAGCGGAGTGTGTTTTTGGTGAGGGTAATACATACGTGAAAGAATGGCTGACATGAACGACGAGTGGAAAAAGTGAACTGTTTTTAGATAAGCCCATAGGAAGAAAAGAGCCAAGAAATTGTCGCCGAAAATCCAGGTTCCACTCGTAAATTAAAATAGGTTAAGTGGTGATTCCTCAAGAAGGGAGCAGAAGACTTGGGCTGACCTTTGAACCATCAAATTTGTGTGAGGACTCAGCACTAAGTGATAATATTATATGGGAGAGAAAAAAGTACTGCGAGAGTGAAGTAGTAGTGACTTGACTACTGCAATCGCAGTTGTACAAAACATTGATAGTGTGTTTTTAGATACGTACATATTTAATACAGAAAACTACACAAAAGTCGTGTTGTTTGAGAACGTAAAAAAAATTACACAACAGGGAGTTATTTAGTTGTTAACTTAATTGTTGGGGGAAAGGTGTAACCAAATTAATTTTGCTTTCTCGATTTTCCAGAGGATAATAAGAAGCTACTCGGAAAGGGGGGAATTGAAAGGAACATTTTGATGGGGGAATAGTTGTGAGTTCCGGAAGGGATTTTTTTGGTTTTTTTTTTTCTGTACAGTTGCTACAACGAGAGAGAGAGCGGAGAGTAGCTGGAAAAAAAAAGGGATTTTTTTTTGTTGTAGTCACTGGTTTGGGAGCGGAGTAATTGACATTATTGTGTGTGGTCGAGACTGCTGTCCTGTTCCAACACCCCCAGACGTGTCAACTTTGACTGGAAGGCTGGGGACAAGGACAGACCCGGACTGGGACGCTTTTGGTCCGAGGTGTTGGGATTCCTACTTGTTTTCCTGTAGTATTATACAATATTGTTGATTGTATATGTTGATGCTGAGAATGAGTTCAAAAGTGTCTAGCGGAGGAGAGAAAGAGAGTCGCGGCGGGTGCCGTCGGAATCAACATAATGCTTCGAAATGTGTGCCTCAAACCCAATCATCCCCAGCAGTTAACCCGCCTTCCTCACCCATTCCTTCAGCGGCAAATACCGCCGCTTCCTCCAATACAACTACCTCTTGCCTCGTTGAAGAGATCGAGGACGATGATCTCGATGTGGACGTGGATGTGGACGGGGATGATGATGATGAACAACCCCTGGATGACTTGGATGACCTGGGAGGGGACAATGATGATGGAGAGGACAACTCGCCTGACCTCCACCATTTTCACCATGCATCCGGCCCTACAAATAATTTCGCCTCCTCCTTGGATCGCATCAACTCGTCGAGCGAAGAAGACGATGATGATGTGAGTTGATATTTACGTCTTCAGTTTTTACCCTTTTGCGACTTCATGCTAAATGGGTCATGACGGTCTTAATATTGACATTGCTTGTTACACGTGTTCATGGACAGCTATCCAGCATCACCGGGTGCCTTCACAAGTCTTAGAATTCACAAAGAAAACATTCGAATTCGTCATACTGTCGCTTCTTGAGTGGTGGAGGTTCTTATGATTATGGTCACTCTGTGATTTCGGGATCGATTTCTCGGACGGGTTGTCATTTCCCGAGCTCCTGAAATTTGTTTTTACTCGAGAGACACGGTTACGAGTTGGATTCTGATCAATCAAATAGACAAGAATCATCACGTTCTTATGGTTCCATTGTTTTTTGACATTCACAGAAAGTCAGACAACTGATTATACTCGGGGATCATGTTTACCAATTTACACTCAAGTTCTAGTTGACTTGGTATATTTTCATGAAGTCCTCCATTATTTTTTAACATTTTAGGAGTGCTGGTGCAGAATTTTGCGGATTCTCTCAACTCCTAGCACCTAACCATACACAAGGTCATATTGTCGAACTTTTGTGCCGAGCTTCTTCATTTAATCAGAAGAACATATCGGAGATTGTTGTAATCATGCAACACTATCTTGCTACTGTGACTTAAATTTTTATCGCCAGAATTATCAAATGAATCTGAAAGTTCTTCACTTTCAAAAGACAACTCAAGGGATATTCAAAGTATGCTGAAAATTTAATACACAATTGGAATTTTTGATTCCTATGAGCCGACTTAGGAAATTTTATCCATACAGTATCGATCTTGGTATTTTAATGCCTTGAATTATTTTGAATATTAAGCACATTAAGATCAGCGAACCGCAGCGTACCTTTTGGTGAGCATACGTTGTTAGTAGGAAAATCTGAATATTGGATTAGCTTAAAGCTAAAATCTCTAAACAAATTGCATGTAAAGATTCGCGCAGATGGAGGAACAAATATTGATAGCAGCATTTCAATTCCGAACATCGTTTGTTTTTTTACCGACACTCTGATGAATGATTCTTGTTTGGCGAAACTGTAAAAAAGGTTAAAATAATATGTGCCTGCAATACTGTTTCCATAAAAGCGGTGTTAACCTCCAACTGTCCATTTTAGCCTTAGTCTTAGTCATCGGCGTTGATACTTTGATTTGACGCATTTTGCAATCAACTTGTTTTATATTTTGCGTGTTTTTAAATAAGTGCTGCCAATAAGATTGAGTTCCTTTTCTGCATGAAACTTGCTGACACTGATTGTTCAAAAGCCTCTAAAAAAATCCACTGAACTGCTTTGAATGCAGTTTAGTATGCATTCATAGGAAAGGTGTAGATATATAAACTAGGTAACTAGGTGGTGTGGCTTTGAAATGTGATTTATTATGTTTTAACAGTAATTATTCAGCATTACACTGAGCACATTTTGAACATGGTTTGTTCCATGGAAAGTTCCTAGCGAGAGTAGTTCTGGCACTGACAATGTGTCGACTCACTAGCAATCAATGAATTACATTGCAATTATTCCCATGATTAAATTCACCTTTCACAGGTATATTTACGTAATGAGATTTTCACTTAAACTAAAAAATGCAAAGTAAAATTAAGTTGTAACAGTAATCTCGGGTTTATTATTCAACTGCTATAATTTTTATTTGTGGTCACGGTGAATGGTGAAGATAACGTTTTCCAATTTCGCATATTCTTTTTTATTAATTTGTGTTCATTTTCATATCTGTATGTAGATGTTGCAGTTGAGTTTGTATTTTGTATAGTATAGTATTGTCGGTACGCTGAAGTGCTGTGAAGCTTTCGTCAGTCGCCTCTTAGGGCATGTAATGATGATTGCTCAAAGTAAGTTGGGATGGAATTATTAATAATTATTAGCCTAACCCATAGAGTTCCATTGCATCAGTGACTTACATTTTTGCAAGCTAAGATTACTCACATTGTAGGCTTTGAGAATTAATAGTTGAGCTCAGTTACTTACATTCATTGATGAGTATAAAAATTAATCCAGGATGAATTATTTGTTGGGTCGTGTGGCGTAGACTCAGAATCTATAGGCCCATACTCCGTGTCTGAGTGTAGTATGACTGGGAACATTTTGAATTCGGAGGATGTGCAATACTAGTAGAGAGAATCCTGAATCTCGTGCATTAGGAATGTGTGCATTGTGTGGGTATTTTGTGAAGACACGGAAGTTAGTTTAAACAAAGAGGATTCATGCAGGCCATGTGCATACCTACGCTATATGCTTCAGTGCTGCGTACAGGCATAAAGTAAATGAGTATTTTCTAGGCTGCATATTAATTTGACGTACAGATGTGACAAGACATCCCAACATCGTCATCAAGTAGTTGAAATGTTGTTTATGTATACACTTATTTGCGTTCCTGCCGATCTGCGACTACTCATATTTCGCCACAGGAATTAGTTATATGATGCCTGCATGGGTAGCAACAACAGTAACAACCATGCCATAATATACGCTGCAAGGAGTCAGAATGAACTCCATGTCGCGCAGCTAATGATGAGTGTGTTAGCTTTGCTACAGATTTTTATATTAGGATAAATAAATTCATTTGCTGACCAACTGCTCACTCAAAGTCCGTAGTAAGGATGGATGAATGTAAAGTGTTGTTGAGCTGGAAGCATGCTTCCCATGAATCAATGCATGGAGTTACGGGTATGAGGTAAAGAGAGGAGATGGGAAAATTGGAACATTTTTTTCAATCGAATATTACAGTCTTCTAAAACCCCAAGAGTAGTATCTATAACTGGACAATCAATAAATACTTATTATATATATGGTCCATCTCAGTCCCCGGCAGTAGTGCCGTGTAGTAGATTGTCTTTTTTAGCTCGGCGTAAACATATCTTTCCATACATTTCTTTGGCAAAGAATATACTAAGAAATTGGGTTTTTTGTTTTCATTGGAAGCTTGTGAGACTTTTGGGGAAATGATTCAGTCAATTGAACTAGTGTTGGAGAAGCAATGACAGTGTCAAGAACCGTGTGTGATTCTTTAATGTTTAGTATATAAGAACATATACATACGTATAGATTATACATGTATGTTTTATTATTGTAAATTTAATCAGTTAGCACATACTCACGTTTACAAAATTGAAATGGGAATTGTTTTTAAATTAGGGTGAGGTAGATGAGTCGTTAGAGCGAGACGAGTCGGACGATGACGACGACGATGAGGATGACGATGGTTTGGAATTAGAACCACCCGGATTCCTTTTACCTTCAGACGGAGATACTTCCAGTATCCAAGGTATTCCCCCAGATGCTCAAGCTAGACTCGAAGCCTTCTTTGAAGCTGCCGGTGAGACTTTGTTTGGCATGTGGATAATATCAAGATTTATGTTTTAATTTTTCGAGGGAAATTCATATAAATGTGTGATGATTTCAGGTTTCACCGATGGCAAATTAATGTCTGATCCTGAGAATCTTCGGAAGCTAACCTTGACCGTTTCCTCAGCGTTGGGGGAAGCTTCTGCTGCCATAAACCGTATGCGGGATTCTCAAAGGTAATTTGCACGATAGATTTTTAAATGTCTAACTATATGGATACCCTGAATTGAAATGTGCTCTTACCTGTGAACATATTTTTTGAGTTGCAGGAAATCCATTGAGGAAGGCCGAAACGACTCCATGGAAGAAGGCGACAGCTTACTAGCTTTAGCCTGTTCTTCTGGTTACTTTGAACTTGCACGAGTGAGTTTTACTCTAGCCTCATTGCTGTACTGTAGATTCTTGATCATGATTTTATTCGTTGCTGGGCATTAAAGGTACCTGTGTTATTGGTAGTTGATTAGGCTTAACATTATTGGAGTATTCAGAAGATTAAAACTATTTTTTGAGCATTTGACATGCAGCTTATATGTGACATTAGTATAAAAAAAGAAAAGGGTGTATAAAATGAAACATTTGCGCTTCGTTTCATTAGTTTTGTAGTGATTTAATAAGTCTATATTAATATTTTTTTTTGTATTACTACATTTAAAAAAATTAGGGGTGGTATTTTAATGGGATGACAGTTACATTTACTTCAGGTTGGCTTTACTCATGTTTTAGGGGTTTTTTATTAATTCGAAATTTCGCAAAATAGTAGGTTCTGCGAAGTGTATATATTACATACAACAGAAATGTATCCAGTATTAATAGTAATTATCTATGCTTAATTCATTGGAAGCTTGATTTAAGTTCAGTGTCCATTAAATATACATTAAATTACAGTAAATTATAGTCGGTTTTCAGTAGGCCAACTACGTATAAAATAGATGTTTGGTAAAATGTCAATTATAGTGAAGTATGGTATTGTTGTGGATTGGATATGTCCCTGTAAGCTCCTTGTATTCATCATTTGTTCTTAAATTACAGGTCTTGTTAGCAATGGGGGCTAACGTGGACGACCGCGGGACTAAAGGTGACCTAACACCCTTAATGGATGCTGCTTCTCAAGGACACGTTGAAATCGTTCGCCTCCTCGTGAGCCATGGAGCTGATGTAAACGCCCAATCCGCTTGTGGTAAGTTGTTTTGGTGACTTTAATTCAGTAGCTCTGCAAAAATTAGCTTTGCATGATATCACATTCAGTTCAATTTTTGCGTGTTGGAATCATATCAAAAACTTCATGATGCTTCATGTTATCGGCCTGAAAATCTGAGGGAGTTAGGTTATCCTAACTTCTGAAGTTTGTCTAATGTTGTCAGCTAACCACCTGAAAGTAGTGGAGAAATTATTTCATGTACTAATTTCTAGTTCTTTAATACTACGTGAGTGATTTTTTTTATAAATAACACTCCTAATGTTTGGGTATGGGATAACAGGAAACAGTCCATTAATGTATGCCTGCGCGGCAGGTCATGAGGAAATAGTTCGAGAACTCCTTAAATCCGGTGCCCGAGTGGAAGATAATAATGAAAACGGTCATACGCCGCTCATGGAAGCTGCCTCATCTGGTCACGTTGGAGTAGCTAAGGTACGTATCTGTAGTTTAATCTCATAGTTACTGTTCTGTTGTAGGTTTTCCTGAGTTGTTTTACTGATCGACAATTAGACGTAACAGCAGTATTGTCTTTAATAACAGCTCTAAGCGGGGGCAGGTGTATATCTGCCATTATATAAGCTCGCAGTAAGTAGAAGGTATTTGCTTTATGTCAAATTTTGTAATATTTCTTGCGGAATCAAAACTACAACTTAATGATGCTTTAAGTTATCGGCCTGAAAATCTAAGGGTTAGGTTCTCCTAACTCTCAAAGATTATGTAATGTTGCCAATTAACCATCTGAAAGTTGACCTGACATTAATGTACACAAGTAAAGATGTTCTCGTTTTATTTAAAATTTGGTAATCACGACAAGCGCTGTAAAATAAGAAATTAGTGAACTTTGAAGGCTTCTGTAGTGATTTCATATGTAATGGATGAAAAATTTCACTTCTAACCATTCTGATGTTATATTGTATTTAGATCTTACTGGAACATGGAGCTGGAATCAATACCCACTCAAATGAATTCAAAGAATCTGCCCTAACTGTTGCCTGTTATAAGGGTCACCTGGAAATGGTTAGGTTCCTTCTAGAAGCTGGTGCTGATCAGGTCAGTTTGGACAAAACAGGTTACGGCTTTTTAAAAAAATTCGCGATCTAATTGTATTTAACTTCGTATTTAGCAACATAAAACCGATGAAATGCACACGGCATTAATGGAAGCTTCCATGGACGGTCACGTCGAAGTAGCAAGACTTTTACTCGATTCTGGAGCCCAGGTTTGGCTTTACAAAATCTTTATATTCACGGCGCAGTTTTTTAACATTGACTGCATTTGTTACAAGTACATAAATTTTTAAACTTCAGGTAAACATGCCTGCTGATAGTTTCGAATCCCCTCTAACTCTTGCCGCCTGTGGAGGACATGTGAAATTAGCAGAACTCCTCATTGAACGTGGTGCAAACATTGAAGAAGTAAGTGTGATTGCAAGAAGGTTTTGCTATACATTGTTCATTTTGCTTAAATTATAAGTCTTTACTTTAGCGTTACAATGAAAGTGAATAGAGTTGAAAAGCAGAATGTAGGCTCATTAATTTTAATACTGATTGTGTAGGTCAATGATGAAGGATACACCCCATTGATGGAAGCTGCCCGAGAAGGTCACCTTAATGTCGTTAAATGTCTGCTTAAAAATCAGGCCAAAATAAACGCTCAGACTGAGGAAACACATGAAACTGCCCTCACTTTAGCTGCATGCGGTGGTTTCAAAGATGTTGTTGAAGTCCTATGTGATTCCGGTGCTGATATTGAATCGGGCGCCTCATCCCCTCTGATGGAATCTGCCCAGGAAGGTCACTATAATGTGGTCAAGTATGTCGTACAATAATAAAATAATAATAACAGTCCTACTTATCAATTTCTTTTCGTGTAATCTCACGAGAATGTTTTGTCGCGTCTTAGGTTTTTACTTGAAAGAGGGGCGAGCGTCAACCGCGAGACTCAAACAGGAGATACTGCCTTGTCTTACGCTTGCGAAAACGGGCACGTTGATGTCGTAGAGCTGCTTATTGAAAAGGGAGCTGATCCTGTAAGTGTTTACTATTTTCTTTTTTGCTGACAATGAAGTAGCAGCGATTTATAATATTTGTGGTATTTTGTAGGAGCACTTATCGGAGGGTGGAAGGAATCCTTTAATGAAAGCATGCCGAGGTGGACATCTGGACGTCATCAAGTTTTTGTTATCCAAAGGAGCAGATATTAACCGGCAGACAGCAAGTAATGATCATACCCCCCTATCCTTAGCATGTGCTGGAGGTCATGTCGCCGCAGTAGAAGTACTGCTTGCCGCAGGCGCTAATCCCTATCACAAGCTCAAGGTATTGCTAATTTCAGATTTTAGAATTTAATTTTGTAAACAAAAGGTTATTAGAGGAATGTGACCAATTTGTTTCTTTGGTATTTTAGGATAACTCAACCATGATCATAGAAGCTGCTCGAGGTGGTCATACCAATGTTATACGGGTTCTTCTTGATTTCGCCCCGCAAGCAAGTCTGAAGGCCGCAGCTGAGAAGAGTATCCAGGGAAAAATAACACCTAAAGCTCAGGCGTCTACCCCCGTCAGTTCAGGTGAGAATAGAGTGGTGGTCAAGGTTTTTCACGCTTGTGTATTCATGGTTTATTAAATGTGCTACTATATTTGCACATTGAAACGCAGGTTCAAATCAAAATCAAGGTAAATCAGTCCTCAGGAAAAGTCGTTCAACGTCGACATTAGACTCGTCTTCCCCACAACAAGTAAGATATTCATTATATTGCATTACCTTGTAGGTGAAAAGCCATTGTACAAAAGTATTGGTTATTTAATCGTTGTTCACTTGGTAATAACCAGAAACCTGTGGACGGGTCAGGAACTGCCGAAGCCACTACCCCTCTTAAACCAAAGAGTGGCACGATTACCCTTGAAAGTCCCCTAGTAAAAAATCTAAATATTACTGGAGATGGAATTAAGAAGCCGGCTGTGGCAATGGCCACAGCAGCAGCCGTGAATCAGACAAATAGTATCTCGCTGGCAGAGGTGAAGAGTATCTCTACATCATCTGCTAATTCTTTACCTGCCAGGAAACAAGCAACACCATCATCAGCTAGTGTAACCCCAGCTGTTGTAGGAAGTAGTGCCACGTCTTGTAGCCATACGGGGTGTTGTCCCGAATGTGCGAAATCAAGCCCAGATGGTAACCATCAACACCATGTTCATGTGAAAAGACCAGCAGGAATGGAAAGCCTACAGCCTGCGACGCTGACCAATAGTATCTCACCGATTACTATGCCAATCACAACACCTAGCTCTATAACCAACTCTTTGTCTACTCCAGTTGTTCCGACCAGCAACGCTGGAATTCTTAATCCTGGAGCTGTGGCTGCTTCAGTCACTCCTACCGGGCCTCCACTTGTACCATCACAGGTGTGGGCTCATTTTTGTCATCTCTAGTTTTTCCTATTTTAAAACTTTAACAAAAAATTATTAACGCACGTTAGCTGTGTAAACATTTAATTACTTCCTTGTTCTTTGTATACTTTGTTTATGTGGTTGAAGTTTATTTTTATACGTATTTAACAAGCTTATATGGAGTTAAAACTGTTCTGTGCTGTAGTAGGGAAGTTTAAAATGGGATATGAAAGCTTATTGCTTTTAATAATCTGTACGGTGATGGAGTTTTGATATAATGTAGTAGTGAATGCATAATTTTGCGTAATCATTATTTTGGTTGTGGCTTTTTAAAAACGTTTGTTTTTGTTGTTTGTAAATATGCTTTTATTAGGAATTGATCCCTGAGCAGATAAAAGAAAGTAATTCATGGACTTGTTGTTGTCAACTTTGTGCTGAGGTAATGCAGGTCACAGCTCAAACGGCCATTAGTGAGCGTCCTAAAGCCAAAGCGAACAAACCCAGTGCTAGAAAACAAGTTCAGCTTCAACTGCAACAACAACTTCAACAGCAGCTTCAGCAGCAACAACAACAGGCAATTTCGACGTCATCAGCGGGAACTTCACCGGGAAGCGAGAAAGTGATGACTAGCTCTTCTACGAGTCCAAATATTGTGGGTCCGGCATCAGTTGTTCAAGGGTCTACGAGTTCACCGATAAGTCCGAGCAGTACCATCCAAGGGCAACCACCGACCGCCGGAAATATAATGCCATTGGTTGATGTTCATCCTCAACAGCCTTTTTCGGCACGCATTGCAGCACCAGCCGCTACTGGAGGACAACTCGAAGGTGGAATGAAACTTCCAGTTGTTCCAAATTCGCCTCCAACAAAGGTAACTATTTTATACTACTGTGAATGTACCTTTTTAACATCCTGGAACATCTATTATTGTAACGAATATCTATCATGCAGATATGATTTTTAAGTGATTATGGTGAATGCAATTTTTTGAATTGGTGTCATGAAAACATTGCTTGACTTTTGACTATCACACAGTTCATTGGGTCACCGCCGGTTTTTCAGATGCATGTGCAACAGGTTCGAGCAAGTCCGAACCAATCGGTGTCTAATTCGCAGTTCAAAAAGCGGGATTCGAAGCAGTGGGGCCAATTAATTGCACAGCATCAACAACAGTTACTCAAGGGAGAAAAAGGAAAAGGTGATCTAAAATACATTCCTACTTCATTGGGTTTTTCGCCATTGTGGTAGCACCGAGCAACGATTCTTACGTTTATTGTAGCGCAATGGTTAACGGGTGCATTGAATTATTTCTTGCAGAGACGCTCGAGGCTTTTCAGGATGAGAAGTGCCGGGACGTGATCGATTTTACCCAAGTCCTAGCAGCTGGAGCATATAATTCGTTAAGTGCTTTAGCAGCTTCATCTGGAACCAGTCAGTTGTTAGGGGGCCAAATCGTAACTGGAGCCAATAATAGTGGTGGGGTTATGACGGGGTCTCCTGGTGGGCATGGAGCAACAACTAGTACGACAACTACCACAACCGTTGTGGTCACTCATGGTAATGGAGAGACGGAGACTATTATTGAAGGAGAAGATTTACCCCCAGGAGCAAATGAAATAATTATGAGTGCTGCTGCTGCAACTTTTCCACTTGAGTGTTTTCCATTACAAGTATAAATACTTTCTCATGTTTCATCAGTTACCGTCTGTATTTTTATGTTGTCCAATTTGAAGTTGGTATTGATAACTTCGGTTTTTGTTTAGCAGATAAGTCCAAGTGGAGTTCATGTTCAATCCTACCAACTTAGCACACCTGCAGGTAGTCTGGGGTCGGGAGATTTGAATTCAGCCGCTGTACCCGGTTTACCCATGACATCTACTTTGCAGACTACAACAATCATTAATTCTTCAACCTCAGGAACAAGTTCGAGTGGAACCGCACCATTCACACCACCCATTTTACTTCCGCATCCACCGCCCCTACCGCAGGCGATTAAAGAAGCAGCTGCAAGTGCAGGGATCGTACCACCCTCTGGCGCTCCTCCACCTGGTGCTCTTAAGCAGGTCGCCGCTGCTACATCCATGACCAAGAGTAAAGTCTTACCGGAACAGGTGGTGGCGAAATCAGCTGGAACAATAGGTAAGTTGTTGTAGATTCCCTGGAAGTTATTTAATAGAATTCTGGATTAATAATTATTTTATACTATTTATTATTTTCAATTCGAATTGATTTAGTACTAACATCTTTGCTTATTTTGTTAATTCACTCTACAGCATCCATTGCTAAAGTACCGAGTTCATCCAATGTTGCGACTCAAGCTCAATCAACTTGTACAGCAGCTGCCTCCACTTCCACATCTACCACCGTCTCTAATCACCAACAACAACAACAATCTCAAGTTAAAAAGCCTGTGGCGAAACGATCCAGACCATTTTGTCCTCAAAGCTCTGCTGGAGGAGGTAACTGTAGTCAACAACCAAGACAATCCAATCAGCAAACCCAAACCTCAGCACACTCACATGCCGCAGCGGTGGGAATGAAACAGAATCAGTCGGTTGCCTCTACTCAAACAACATTTACCGGACAGCAAGATCCTTCAAAAATAATTTCGAAAGCGTTGGATGTTGATTCGGCGACAGAGTCTAATGGGGAAACCAGTTTGTCTATCGCTGCTGCTTCCGGGCACCTTGAAGTCGTTGAGTTTTTGATTAGTAGGAAAGCTCATATCGGTAAGAATATGATCGTTTTGCGGTTAAGAAATTTTGTGTGTAAGTCTGGCTTTATTATAGTATAAATTGTTACCAGGACCTGAATGTTTGAAAATAAAATAATTTCAGAACACCGTGATAAGAAGGGATGCACTCCTTTGATTTTGGCTGCTGATGGAGGCCATGAGAAAGTGGTAGAACTGTTGCTAAACCATGGTGCCGACATTGAGGCTCAGTCGGAACGGACTAAAGATACTGCCTTGTCTCTCGCTTGCACTAAAGGGCGTTATGAGGTATGATTGTGTTTTGTTTTGAACTTTTGCTTTAGGTAAATAAAAATATTACTTGGAATAACAGTTAACTAATTGTTTGTTTAGGTGGTAGATCTCTTGTTAAAACGTGGGGCGAACAAGGAGCATCGAAATGTTTCTGATTATACTCCATTAAGCCTTGCAGCATCGGGTGGTTACGTCAATATTATCAAGTTACTCCTTTCAGCTGGAGCAGAAATAAATTCACGAACTGGCTCCAAATTGGGTATCTCACCGCTGATGCTCGCTGCCATGAATGGAAATGTTGCAGCCGTGAAACTTCTGCTGGATATGGGATCTGACATTAATGCTCAGATTGAGACTAATAAGAATACTGCGCTGACTTTAGCTTGTTTTCAAGGACGACAGGAAGTTGTCCAGCTTCTCCTTGAACGAAAGGCTAATCTTGAGCATCGCGCTAAAACCGGCTTAACACCTCTGATGGAAGCCGCTAACGGAGGTTATGTTGAAGTGGGAAAAGTTTTAATTGAAAAAGGAGCGGATGTGAATGCTCCACCTGTTCCTGCGACTCGTGATACAGCCCTCACAATTGCGGCAGATAAAGGTCATTACAGATTTGTTGAGCTACTCTTACTAAAAGGAGCTATAGTGGATGCTCGGAATAAGAAAGGTTGTACTCCTTTGTGGTTGGCCTGTCATGGGGGTCACTTGGATGTGGGGCAGATCCTAATGAGGGGAGGAGCTGATATGGATGCTCAAGACAATCGCCGTATATCCTGTTTGATGGCAGCCTTCCGTAAAGGGCATGTCAAAGTTATCCGTTGGATTGTCAAAAATGTGACCCAGTTCCCTTCCGATGCTGAAATGCAACGATACTTTATGTCTGTAGCCACTGAACCCGAACTTCTGAAACGATGCCAGCAATGTGCAGAGTACATTCGGCAGGCAAAAGACAAACAAGCACTAGAAGCTAATAAAAATGCTAACATTCTCTTGGAAGAGCTGGATTTGGAGCGTACTAGGGAAGAATCGAAGCGTCTCGCAGCTGCCCGCCGTAGGGAGAAGAAAAAGAAGAAGAAACTTGAGAAGAAAAAGTTGTTTTCTGGCATCACAATTGAACCAGAGGAAGAAGAAAAATCGGAAGAAGAGGAAGAGGAAGAGCCTATTCCAGATGACGATGACGATAACGATGATGATAACGGGGGAATTTTTGATTCTGGGATTGATGCAAACAGCCTTGGATCAAACTCATCCGCAGGGAATCATAACAACCATGACGGGAAGAAAAATCGGAAGGGTAACAAAGAGAACTTCGTAAATGAAAGTTTGAACCAACATGTGCCACATTCAGAAAAGACACTTGATAAAGAACATGAAAAACCAGCAAGTAGTGGGAGAAATCGGAAAAAGAATAAAAAGAAAGGAAGCAATAATAATAATAACCCTGCAAGTAGCATCAATCATGCTAATTCCAACTCGATCACCAGCTCTGGCTCTGTAGTGATCAAAGAAGAATGTAAGCTAGAGGAGCCATCGAAAAAGAAAGAAGTATTGAAGGAAAAGGTGGAAGTGACTCCTGAACCTAAGATTAGTAAATCTAGTGTTAATTCTAAAGATTCAAGTCGAAAAGTGAAGGAAGAACCTGGCTCTGTCCAAGAAAAGAAAAAATCTTCTCAGTCCCAATCTCTGACCCAAACCGTGAAGGACTCTAAAACAGGAAACTCAACTGCAAGTAGCGCCACTAATGCAAGCTCCCCCATTGTCTCGAAGAAAAGTGGGAAAAATAATGATATAATTTGTTCGAATCATATCTCGTCGCAGTCCTTCACCCAGTCAAATCATACTAGCGGACCAGAGCCCCTAATGGGAATTTCCTTGAATCCATCACAGCTTCGAAAGAATACCTTTGACCACCCAGGAGATCATGTTTCCCACCACTCTGGTTCGAACCTTCAGTCCCATTTGAACCATTCTCACTCTCACTATCAGCTGGGGGGCAGTGGAGGGAAACATTTGTCCGGGAACTCTTCAACGTCAAGTATCGGTCAGAAGCAACTAAATCGCAAGGATGAAGGTTGGAAAGAAGTGACTCGAAACTGTACAAATTCCCGTTCGAAGAAAATCAGTGTACCATCCACGGTTATATCCAGGGTGATTGGACGAGGTGGATGTAATATCAATGCTATTCGGGAAGCAACTGGAGCTCACATAGAGGTGGAAAAACAAGTGAAAAATCAAGTGCAACCCGAACGGATCATTCAAATAAAAGGGTCCGCAGAGTGCGTCAAGCAGGCTCACACCCTTATTACAGCTCTTATGAATGAACCAGATATTGACGTTAAGAAGCTACTGGGCACGGGGCTCCGTCTAACCGTAACTAGTTCCAACATTTCAATGCAAACCAATCCCTCTATGGTGTCAAGTACTGACCGAAACTCCAGTTCTGTGGCCAGCATTCTGTCCTCAGTGTGTGGGAATGTATCCGGAGGTGACTCAATCCTCTCGATAAAACCTCTTGTACAGGGAACGGTTGGAAAGTCAAAGAATCAATCAGCATCTAAAATGTCCGCGTCCCCACCGATTATTACTCCAAAGAATTCAGTATCGCCCTCAATTAAGAAACCCACTCCTGTTATCAGTTCGTCTTCCAGTAGTGCTGCTACCTTCAAAGCCGTTAGTGCCGGCAAAAGAAGTTTAATCATTACACCAAGTCAAAACAGCACTTTAAATCAGATGAATAACAATTCCAGTACTTTTGCTGCCAAATTGGGTCATCAGCAGCCACCACCGATGGGGACATTCACAGCTCCAATTAGTAATAACATACCTCCTCCCCGAAATGCTACCCCTACACCTCAGAGTCAACCTCCTCAGCAACAACTTCAGTCCCAGTTGCAACAACAGCTTTCGCAATCGCAGCCACAACAGTCACAACAGCAAAATACTGCTTCGACCCCTACGTCCGTCACACCCACTCCAATAACTCCACCGCCCCAGTTGCAACAAATCTCAGCTCAAGTTCATTCATCAACCCAACTTACTCAGCAGTCCATCAACTCCTCCCCGATTTTACCATCAAGCTTGAACAGCCAGAATTGCTCTAATCCGCCCACCAGTAAGCAACTATCGACGCAAATAACTCATGGCGAGAGATCATCACAGCCGCAGTCGAATCCTTCTCTAAATAGCTTAATTTCCACTGGTGCTATCACCTCTGGACAGAATACAGATAACTTGAATATAAGGAACCAGAATGGCGGGGTGATTAACTCCCAGATTTTGAGTCCATCGGGATTCGTTCATCCTCCTGTCAGCAATCAGACAGGTGTTAATAACTTGGCTCCTGGTGCCGGGCTCAGTGGTGTCAATAAAGTGTCAGGGAATGTGAGAAGTTCGAATCGTTCATCTCAACCCGAAAGTAATCGACCAGATGAACCGACACAGACAGAAAATCAAACACCTTTGGAGTACTCACCTTTCAATTATACCTTCAGCAAAACAACTGGCTGGTTGTCTGGAGATTTGGCTAATCCAGGTGTCATAAGTGCGTCTGGACTTCAGCAACCTTTAAGTTCTCAATCGGGAAATGGTAACCATATTTTGGGCGGATCCAGCGTTGCTCGCGCGATGAATTTTGCCTCTGTAGCAGCTTCAGGAATCTCGTCTTCCAGTTTGAGTACCACTACAGCACAGATCACTCAGGCTGGAGGAATTCAAAATGGTAATTGTGTGGCTGGATCAAGTGTTGTTGGAAGTCTGGTGTCCAGCTTGAACTTAACAACCACAGCGAAAAACTTGGTGGACAACATGGTAGACCCCGAAGTTCCTAAAGTAAATGCCTTGACGTTAAGAAAATTATAATTTGGTTCTTAAGCATGTGAATGTGCGTGTGCTATTTAATGATGTCTATTGTTATCGGCCTGAAAATTTGGCTGGGCACATCAAATTTTGGGTGTCCAGCCACAATTTAACTCATGCTGAAAAATAACCTGCTGAAGATTTATTAGTTCTTAAACTGCTTCTTTTTTCTGGGTTTATAATGTTACGTATATGTATTTAATGGCTTATTCTGTTGCTAGGCCGATGCATCTAAAGCTCCAGGGTACCGTGGAAATACATCAATGGGTTCTCCAGTCCTCCGACTGCAACCTCAGCAGTTACATCCTCAGCCTCAAACTTCGGGTTTCAATGTCCTCGATGGACATTTACCTCACTTTGTAGGCCTGAATCCAAGTAGCCCCAACAATCTACTTCCAGGAAATATGAACACTCATGGAGGGAACATTTTAAGCAATCAGAGTACACCCCCGAATCTAATGACTTCCTTCTCAAGTCGTTCTCACCAGTCCCAGCCACCGCAGTCTCAGTCATCGACTCATGAAGGACTGAATGCAAATAATCATGCAATGTCTCAGCCTAGAACAGGGCCTGCATTTGGTCATCATGTTCCAGCTCCCACGATTTTAGGACAACAGCCACCTTCACAACACGGAAGCCTATCCGGGATGTCCCATCCGGACATTTCCTCTGGAGGCAGCAATGCTATGATCTTCTCTAATAACAGGTTATTTAACCATCATTTCAAAACAAACGTTATTCTTATTATTTTTATTTTTATATTTCAAATTTTATTGATGAAATTAAGTCCATAAAAATGACATGGTCCTAATACTTGAGAAACCGCGACAGACATTTAGTTGATACCTATTTTTTTATTAATCTTCTTACCTTTATGTAGTTTTGTAGTAATTATCGCTTTATATACTTATGTACTACATCTGGGGGTATAGTTTCTTTTGAGGGCTGCTTATTACAGTGTTATAACAATTATTTGGTGGTCTGTGGGTACGCTTGCCTGAATAAACTAATTATTCTTGGGTTTCAATGATCTAGTTATCGTCTAAAGTATTCTACTAAGTTGTTCTCGTCACGATTGTTGCACTAGCATTCAGTCCCTTCAAATGTCCGCTTTTTACTAACTTGAAATATTAAAGCATGATAACTATGTATACCGAATTTGAAAAAATCTCGTATGTTAATGGGAACATGCGTGGGAGTTGAACTAATATATTGGCTTTGAGTATTTGGTAGAGATTTTATTTTTGAAGGCTGAAGCGATAGCGGAGTAGTGCCAGATATAACGTATTTTTGGTGTGTAGTATTTTAAAAAATATAGACGGATCGGTACGTTGAAACTAACTGGTATTTAGTGGGCAACTGTAACAAATGGTTTTAATAGCATTTTGTTTTGCGGACAGCATGCTTTTTTGTGGACTTTTGTGGTGATGTTTGTATATTAACTCTAACGGTAAAACACCAATGTGTGGTGGGTATTAAACTATAGTGGTGGGCCTGTCGCGGGTGTTCCAACAAATGTGGTCATCTCCTCCAGGCTAAATCCAAGAGCTCCTAGCTTCAGTTTGCCGGTAAATAAGCAGCAGCAACCTCCACCGCCGCTTCAGCAGCAACCTCAATCCTCAACACAGCAAGGGACACCCCCGCAGAATGCGCAACCCCAGAATCAACCGCAGAATCAGCCACAGCAAAATAATAACTCGCCGATGTCTTCCGCCTACCCCATGTCGACGATTCACCAACAGTACAAGAACATTGGAATGAACCAGCAACAAGTACCACAATTTGGTAGGCAGAGTCGACCCGTTCCACAGCAAGGAGGTTGGCCTGGAGGATATGGAAATAATGCTGGAGAACATATGATGGACTTTCAAGGACTAAATGATCTAGCAAACTCTGGTGGAGCAATCGACCCACAGGCAATATTGTCTAGAATGGACGCGTCACACCATGAGAATCAAAGTGAGGATTTTGATTGTAGTATTGATTGTAGACTCATTTTGTTTAATGTAAGACCAGATTTGTAATATTGTGGCAAGAAGACATCCGATCTCTATTTATAAAGATTCCGGATTAGTGAGTGACGGTTGTGTTTTGTTTCTAGACGTACTCAAGATGGAGGATCGGAGACTTCCGCGGCCGATTGGTGGAGAACGAGCTTGGAAGAACACAGCGAATACCAGTGGAAGCTTAAATATGCCTTCTTTCACAGTTTTGGATTGTCTGGATACTACACAACTTCCACAACCAATTCAGATTCAACCGTCTCACAATTTACCTAATGTTCAGGGAGCTCACAATTTGGGTCCGCATTCAAATCATCAGGCTCAGCAACCACAACCTTGGTTGGGGTTATATCCGAGTTCCAGTCCTCAGCAGCCTCCGTTTCCAACTAATAATCCTCCACCACAGCAGCATCTTAGCTCTCATGGCCCGCCTCCTCCACCTAATCGAGATACCCGTGGATTCTTAGGACGGCGCTTTTTAGAAGAAGTAGATGCAAGTCGCATCCTAGAAATGCAGCAGGTTAGTCGCCTAAATTTTAGCTGTAATTTTTCTGTGCACTGTGTGCAGTTCAATGAAGAACAGAATACTGGATTGTTTTGTTTTCAGATGTTCGATAACCAACAGCGATTAATGAATGGCAGCGGTGTCCCGGCCATGATGCATATGGGCGGTGGTCAGCAACCTCCAATGTATCCATTTGGAATGGAGCACATGGAACATGTTCCGAAAATTGATCAGCATACATCATGGGATACTAGCCATCTTAACATGATGGATGATAAGCATATGGTAAGTTATAATCAATGTAGTGGAAGTTAATAAGTGTGAATCCAGGGTTTTAGATTTGTAATAAATGCAATTGAAAAAGTCAGTTGTTATATCTGCGCAATATTTTTATAATGTTGACGAATTAACTGGTTTTTTATTGTAGGGTTGGGGTGCCAACAAATGGGGCACGTAGGGCCATCGATGGAAGAAATGTTCAAGTCCTAATCTCATGGATGAAAAGGGTTTCTGAATTCGCATGTTAGTTGCAATGTTTGTAGTTGAAGGCATATGTCATTAATTTCTGCCATTATAATCAAATTACCGTAGATACTGTAGAAAATATGAACCGCATTTTTCTCTTTTCATTGCTAATGTAAAACTGAGGCAAATTACGCTGGTCAGTTGAAATGATATAATAACTTTTAATTTTGGTATTGCTGTAGTTAATCATACCGGTAGTTATGATTATTTTCTTTTTTGGGGAGGTGAGGGGGATGGTTTGTTCTTCCAGATACGTAAACTTTCTTAGAATCCTCAAACTTATGGAAACTTTGATATAGTTATAAAATGTGATTAGTTAAATCATGATTTTTCCTTCGCGTGTTTATACTGAATATTATTATTATGCTTTATAGGTTATTGCAGAAAATGTCACGGTCCTCGTTTATTTGTAAAAAACACGTGAAATCGCTTAATACTAATGAATTACTTATTCTCCCGGTTATAAAGCAACGGAGTTGGAAGACATAATATTCATTTTGCCATTTAATTATGCTATTTCTTCTGGTTTATAATATACACTTTGGGAATGATCTTAATGCTACCTCATTCTATATAATCCATAACTTGTTAAATGTATTTTACTACAAAACTGTGTAAACCTGGAAGTAGTACCAACTACTTAACATGTTCATTACCAGTTCATACACCATCCCTTCAGGAGCATTCTTTCCCGGGCCATTTAAAAACTTGGAATGCTACAGTGAAAACCGTAATGAATTTTGATAGTAGTGTTTTGTGTTGTCAGTTGTGTCGGAAGAGCTGCCACTTATCTACATCCGGATGAACCCTTTATAACACTTTGAAATCTTCATGTGTAACTAAAATATGTAAAAACTCGCGGGAAAGGATTTATAGTGAATATATACTACTCTGCTATATTATTACTTTAAGCATGCTCCCATAAATGTTGAAGTAAGCTCCGAAGTAATTATTATCTTTCTGGAAACAGACGTTTGTATAATTAATGGAGCATGGTTAAATGTTCACAAATACAAAGCTTTATAAAATTTACTGTACTTGCGCGAGGGAAGGAAAGTAATAGAATCATCCAGTAGGCACTAATTTAAATGATTCTATTTTAATTGTGCAAAATAATGTACAGGCATTTGATTAATGGAAACCAAGTTATATAGACGGAACTCTATATGAGACGACACAAACAGTGACAAAAAACTATAGTAATCTTGATTCAGCAGTATGTGTCAAGAATTTAATTATTGCCTCCATTGTTGAAACGTGGATTTTATATTATCAAGGAAATAATAGCAAAAGTCGTGAACCCACGATGCTTTTTGTTTCTGTCCAAAAAGGCATAAAGCATGGATAGAACAATATATGCGGTGATTAGACGATTGGGTATAATGTAATTATTACCTACTGAAACTGAGCATGAATATCATAGTTATTATAATTATTACATACACTATTATGTACGACGCATACATGAAAATACACTACTAAACTACAACAACTATTACTATATTATTATTACATACCTTCTGTAAATTTAATTATTATTATTATCATTATTATTATTATTACAATTATTATTATTATCATTATTATTATATTACAATATTATGATACTATTATTATGGCTACGAAACATATTCTAAAAAATTCCAGGAACGCATACTTGCGGCGAGTATGACGTGACTGTATAAACACAACGGAAGAGAAAATAAAGGGATAAAAACCGATGAAAATGTTAAAAATTGTCAACTTATAATTAGTAGTTACATAATAGAGAGAAAAAACTAGATTCATAGAGAGTTATAGGAGACCTATGGTATGTTATACTATTACATATTATATTAATAATAATTATTATATTATGCTATTTACTTGTAAGGATATGATAATAATAATACTATTGCGATTACAACTACTATTGAGGATTCATCAATTATCTACTTGAATTACATACAATTTACCTTGAAAATGATACAAAAAAATTAGGGAGAGGAAAAATTATTCATGCAAGTGTGCACCTTTGCACATCGTACTATTGCATATGATTGTAATGAAAGTATCAAGTGTACTACTGCTCCCGACATACTAAACTATATGACATGAGATGTGGGAATAAATTCCAACTGCAGTTAAAATGTTTAAATTATATTCTTCCCATGTCAGCTTTTTTTCATGCCAAGGCTCTGGCAGATTCAAGTCATTTCATACCCTTCGCTTCATTTAACCCTCAATTCGTTCTTGACGATCGCTTCTCGAGCTCAGTAGTAACTATTAACAATAATTGTTGGATACTGCGGCCTTAAAGCTATCATTCAGTATTCCATGAGGGATGTATAATTCACATGTATTTACTTGTGTACTTGCTTGAGTATAAAAGTACTAAAACTGTTATCCAATTTTTAATGAACAATCGCAATGGCTTTCAGATACTCTCAGTTCTCAGACGTGTAGGTAGCAATAATTATTCTTGAAATTATTATTCTAACAATATCTTTATTGCATCACTAAAGATGGTCTCCAAGATTACGTAGCCCTTGCTTGCTACCACATACAATTTACGTATAGATGAAAAGTTACAGGAGCGTACAATCAATACGCATTGCACTCATCCCCACAAAACAGAAATCCTTTTAGCTCATAAGATCTCATCTAACAAGATAAAGCAATTAGGCTCAGCTACTGTGAACTCCCATTATCAGTGTTTCTCGTGCCTACAAGGAGCAAAATTTGACTCCATTTTTACAAGGTTCTGTATAACCAGGTCAAATAACATTGTAGCACATACAAACAATGCGTAAATGGCACGGCAAACAACGGGTAGTTTTTATTGCGGATAAAAATCAGGTGCCCCAGAGCGTACTCTCTAGAGAGAGAATGTTTATAGTTCCTGTTGCCCCTTCTTCACCTTTGTCCAACACTACCATGTTAAATAAAGCAGTAATTACTGGAATCTGAGAGTGTAGTAAAATGTATACAAAATCCATAGGATATTCGTCTGTTGTTCATATAGTGGTCATTACCCAGATTATAGCACCCTATGATTTATTCTGAAACTACGAAGTTGGATAAATCTTCGATTAGGGCTAAAAGCAACAAAATTTTATCGGACAGAGGTGACCTTGCAAACTTTTGCTTATGAAAGGAAATTGTTTGACGTCACAATCCACAACACCTCTTACTTTCACCTCACCTAGAGTAAGTCTGCTGAACCAATAGGTCCTGTTGTCTTTCTCGTAATTTCTTATATCTTCATCTTGCGTCATCCGTCTCTCTTGTGCATATCTAATTTCAGCTCACACATCTTACAGCTTTTTATAGATGCGAAAAAATCCATGTTTCCGAGCCCGTAATTTCAAGCTCGCGTTCTGAGATTTTGTAATGCAGATGCAGAATAATTGTGCATTGAGACATTTATGCAAACTATATGTGTCTCCCTAAAATTTAAAAATAGCACTCTCATAGTAAGCAGTAACGTCGGTGAAGACGCAAATCGGACTTCATTTTTGCTAAGGTTAATAGAGTAATTTGTTGCCTAAAAGCATAAATGGTATGTATTTATACGTGACTCTGCTCTTAAAATGTGAAATGAACCAGAGGCAAGCATCCTGTTTAAAATAAACTACACATAATGTACAAACATAAATAAATTAGTAGTAACACAAGATCAAAATAATTACACCAATAACAATAAATGCATACTAAAAGGTATGATCTATGATGTAGTTTTACTGCCCTTCATTTGCCTTTAGGATGAATTTCAACTTGTTCATTTTTCTTTGAGTGTGTAATACACTTTTCGCTATCAGGCTATATTTGGCATTTCAGTTATTTATAACAGCGAAACTGTATCATTTTGCATCCTTCTCATCGAAAATACATAGTCCATTCTGCCTCTTCATCGACAATATCTGTATGCATAATACACACTTTACGTAATTATTATTTCCTCACATAAATGCACTTTTTGTTCCCCATGACAACATCTTTCATTAAATCAAAATGAAACCAAATTTATGGACTGATTTTTTCGACCCGTGCTGAAAAGCGTGAAAATTGTGGAATAATTATACAAAACAAAAATATTTAAATATATCGTTGGAATTTGAGAGACTTGGGATATTATTGGGGATCATTATTATCATGAATTTTCAATAAAATTACAATGCAGCTCACAACTCAGTGACTTCACCGTTTATTTTAGTATCACTGAATTACAGCAGCAAGTAACACTAATTGTAAGTACTGCACAAAATAAATAATAATAATTACACGATCGCAGTCCCAATCAATCTAAATTCAAAATTGTAGCAATTTATCAATTGCATAGAGATTAGCGAGATCAAAACAGAGATCTTTAAATAATTTCATAAAATGTCCGAAGAAAAAAAGGGAGGCAGTGGTGGCGAATGTGAAACTTGCCTGGTATGCTTCAATTTTGACATCCAATTTAAGTTTTATATTTCACACATGATAAAATAATAAATGAAGGACATGTAAATATGTAATTCAAAGCATTTCCTCCTAAATGTTCCTAATTTTGCTTACACCACTTGCAAGATTTGTAAGCGGTTGTAATTTGCTTTCATATTCCTAGCAATAAGTCTGAATTAAATAATTATTAATAACTCTGTTTCTCATGGTCAGCAACGTCGAGCCCCATATCCAGAGAACATATCAAAGTCAGACTCTTCTAGTGGATGGAGCTTTTGGGGCCTGGGGGGGTCCTCCAGTAACAAACAGTCTTGTGATTCTTGCGCCGCCAAAGAACCAAGTAAAAAAGAGGACCCCTGTAAAACAGGGGACCCTTGCCAGAACGAGAGCCCACCCAAGCAGGACAAGTGCGAGACTTGTGGGAAAGAAAATTGCGAGTGCAAAAAGCTCAGTGAGTACACATAATTATATGGAACGTGTACACCGTGCATTACAATTATTAAAAATGTCCCTTAGAAGCAGTAAAAGGCTACTTTAAAAGATTCTCATTAGGAGAAAGTAACATTGTGGTAAACCCGTGCTCAAATATTTTCCTCCGTACAGATAATAATTCAATTGTTGTCCTGTATCAAATATGTACATATTTGAACTTATTCCAGCAACGGAATTCAAGAAGCCCTGTGGTTCTACTTGTCCACCTTGGCCTGCTCCCCAAATCCCGGCACTGTGCAAGCCCCCATGGCTATGTTGTCCGGCAAAAATCACGGTTCCTCCTTACCCTTCTCCCAAAGGGGTTGAAATTCGCCCCATCTCCGAAGGTGGAAGGAATAACCAGGTAATCCCCGTTTTACGGCAAACGTCCTTTCCAGGTTTTGTAAAAAAGCATTTTTGATTGACCTACGTTCATACGGGGGTCAAACCGGGGATGATTTGGGGTCAAACTGTCAATTAACCTATTGCAAAGTCAGATTTTTTAAAGATCGCAAAATTACCAATATTTTCATTACCATACAAATTATTTTCAAAAATTTTGACGCTGAGGATTCCTAAATTGGGGAGTGCGGTTACGGCCGGCAAAAACTGGGAGCAAGGTTGGGAAAAATTCAGCCTCAGAATCGAAAGTGAGAAAGATGCGGAAGGAAGATGAATTTAAGCGGTTTCGGTTATATACTGGAAGATCTGGCCGTTATAAAAAAATTCAAAATGCTCACGTTCTGGGCTTGTAGAAAATTCTTTATGGACATCCTCAACCCAAGTGGAAAATTGGTTTGAGGATGTCCTTAAATTGTTCCTTCTGAAATTTATGAATTTTGCAGAATTAAATTCAGATTTTGAGCTAAAAATATTCATACTTTGCTTCACGTTTTTAACCCCAACTGTGACCAAAAATACTGACCGTGTTCAAAGAAACAAAATTTTAAAAATTAAAAATGGGAGAACCAAATATTTTGTATCATTGTCTCTCTTCTGGGGGAGTCAAAAGTCTTATATCACTAACGAAGTTTGTGAACCTATCGTCATCACTTGTGTTGCTTCTAGTGCCCGGGAGGTAAATGTACAAAATGTGGAGTGGTTCATCCTCCCGCGGCCTCTCCCAAAGTCTCTCCAAAGTGTCCTATGATGAAGCCCAAATGCATAACTGCAGCAAGTAAAGGAGCTGAAGCAAATGGAAAGAAGAATGACGGCTTTATGTCCAAGGTAATTTTATGTTGGTCCTTATGTAAAATCTGGTAACGAGAGTACAGTTCAGTATTTCCTTCACAAAACATACAATAAAAAAAACACGTACAAAAAATATTTGTTGTAGATAACATCAATGTTCAACATCTTTGGAGGAAAAGACAAGGAAAAGGTAAGTTCATATTTGTTCCCATTTTTATATTGCGAAATTAATAGCATGTGTACAGTACACTCGCCCTATATGAGACACCCCCACACTTTCGCTATAGGGGCAAAAATATTTGGACACATTCCGGGTTAGCGACCAAAGTCACACGTTGCTCTTTTGTAGGGGTGCTCTTATAAAGGGAGTGAATTTTAATTTATGCTGACAACGTTTAGTATATAGAATAAAACTATATTTTTCAAAAGCTCAAAACTAAAACGTATGAATTAACACGTGTAAATTATTAGAAATGAAGTTGACGTGCTGAGGTTACGGATGACTTCGGAAACATTGGAAGTAAATAATGACAATCGATAGTTATGCAGCTCCTCGGAGAAATTCCAGATCTCCCGTGTCCTAACTCAAAGACGAAACAGCAGCCACCACTATCTGCCATCTGGAACAAAATCTACCGGATACGTACACAATTAGATACTAAATACATAAACATTACATTTATGTTTCAAAATTCATGGAAATGCACTACATGAAATTGCAATAATTGCATTTAATAATAAATTAATGCAACTGAGAATAATAATTTCAGAAAAGGGCTGATCCCGATAATAAGTACCGTATTGCTAAAATATTCTACGGTTACAAAAAAAACGGTTACAAACATGTACAAAACTAAATATAAATCTTTCCAGGACTCATAGAATGCTCACTCCCCCATTTTCAAGCCAATTTTTTGCCAGATTTCCTAAAAACAATTTCGTTGACCGAGGTAAGTCTTTGCTGTCACAGTGGTCAAGTAGTGAATCGAACTGAATCAAAAAGTCAAATTTTTAAGGAATTCAAGACTAGAAATTTTTTCTCAATGTTATTTGACGCTTGTCTCATTCATGGTTGGAAAATTTTAAGAAACAAACAATTTTTTGTCTTCGCACAAATGACCCTGTGTCATATCTCTAGTTTCGATCTCTAATTCAAATCTCTAATTACCTGACTTTATGATAAAGTGGGAAAATCCTCATCAAATTTGTTACATCAAGAAACGCATTTCGAAATTTGTGTATGTACAACGGCTAGAGCTTTCATTATATAAATGGTCCATCGGAACTCAACCATCCTCCTCATATTCCTCACTTTTATTCCGGACATAAAATTTCTCCTTTGCTTCCTATTTTTGCTGACCAAGCTCACAGTTTTCAATAAAGTGAGCTAACGGGTAGCTCCACGGAAAGCCCTTAAAATCAGCAAGATTTTTAGTAAGAGCGTAGGGTATTTGAGTAGTTGAGCAATTGGATTCCATGTTTTACAGCACACTGGCTTTATTAGAGCACATCCTAAGGTGTCATGATACTATTGGCATGCTCTGTGACTGGAGAATTTTTTTCATTATAAAAAGTATTTATCTGTAAGCAGTTTCTGAAGAATTGTGTAAAAAACAGTTTTTGGGATCGAGTAAAAATGCATCCCTTAGAAATGAGACAGTCCTGATTAATCGAATATTTTAAACGGGACTTACGTGACCTCTTTCTATAGCTATGGTTAACCTAGATAATGGATATTATTGATTTGGCTTGTTGAAATTACTAGACATCTTCAAAATTCAAAATTTACTTTTGTAATTTTACTTTTAGTAGTGTGGTTGAGATGGAAGTGTAACTATTCATTGCACAATAATTGTTTGTAAAAAATAATTTTAGGGAATGTGAACTGTAAAATTTACATTTAATTTTACTTTCCACTTTATTCTTATTATCTGGATTGCGAAAAATTATAAAGGAAGAACACAGCGAGTTTGGTTTAAAAATTCCTAAATCTGTCTTCTCAATTTAAACAATAGAGATTGTCACTGACACTTTGGGTCGTTGAGATTGCAAGCTAGTTTAGTCGACCTGTACTGTGAGACGAGGGAGTAGAAGGCTTTAGACCCTCTTGACAGTCATAAGTGATAGTGATAGAAAAATTTATTGTGTTGTTTTTACAGTGATTTTCTCGTTCCTTTTAAATAAGTAAAATCTTTTAAAATTCTCTCGTACTAAGCAAACATGGAGTTTTTTCAACCCCATGAGGAATTCCTCGCGAATGGAGTGATTCCAGTGAAGAAATTTCAGTCCAAGAAGACCCCGATGAATGTGTACTTTGCGGATATTGACTCCCAAGTTGTGAATGGCTACTTCTGCTTTGGTACTCTCCTTTTATTAAATCAAAATTTATTTAATGTCATGGGTTCCAGGTTCCAGTGACACGGTAATTTATAACACCCTAATAATAATCCGGTGTGGAATTCCTGTGTGCTTGACAGGAGTGGATCAGCCGGAGGGATCAGGGATCGAGACTTTACTGTGGCACTTGGACTCCTCAGGAGGACTTCTCCCGAGACCAATGAGAGGAGAGATGCTTCGACCTGCTTGGCAATTTCACGGGGCTGAGAATCCATTGGCTGACAGAGACCAGTCTTGCTACGTGTGCTGCGCTCTGGGGGAAACTGCATTTCTGGGCACATTCTCCTGCTGTGTTTACCTTCTCCAGAACATTGAGGTAAGAATAGTTTGCCCTCAAATCTGATTGTGGGCAGACCCACCCAGATAAATCCTTACGAAATCTGCATTTATTACGAATTTAATACATTTGGTACGTAACAGTGTATCTGGTTAACCGTATTTCAAAGAGTTATTCTAAAAATCGGAAATACTGTATTGACAATAGGCTGTGTTCGAAATTCATGGACTCCAGTCTCCCTACGTTTTGAAAGCCCATGCTCAAGCTCCACCCAACCCAGAAGACCCTGTTGCAGACCCAGACAATGACTGTCGTAAGTTCTACACAATCGTTTAATTTCATGAATATTTGGTGAACCTGGACAACCTGCTTACTTTACATTTATATCCAGCTGTTGATGCCAGCATTTACGACGTTGCGGGTTCTGAAGCTGCTGAACCAAAAATTAGCAGCAACGAAGTTTACTGCTTGAGCGAGGCTGGTGAGGGTGCCATGGCCTGGGAGGCCACGTTGCAAGCCATGTTCCCCGGTGTTCGTGCTTTTTACAACCGCTTACTCTGTGATGCTAAGAGCAGATTGAGCATGAAGGTATCAATACTCTTTGATTTAGAAAACACAGATTTCACAAAGATTTTGAAATTAACACTTTCGCATGTCGTTCCAGATGCGGGATTGTTATGACTTGATGTACCGGCCAGAAAATCTAACTGTGATTGTCACCGGTACTCTCAAAGAACAAAATCATATTTTGGAGGTGCTTCATGAGTACGAAGAAGACTACTTTTATGGGGTAACGATTTAAAAATTGAAACCGCTCCACTGATCGATAGGAAATTGGGTTGAGGTTGTGTGTGGAATTTTAAGATGAGTAATAATTTTATGTCGCCTTTAGCATCCTCATGCCCCAGAGTTCGTACGAATCTGGTCCACACCTCTGCCTCCTATTCAGCCTCCAGCTGACACAACTGTGCGTTATGTTCCAAAGAGTTCGGGGAGAGTTAGTGCTGCAACCGTTTGTTTTGGTTGGAGAGGATGCTCGTCATCGGATTGGGAAACGTTGGAATCAAATACTTCATTCAGAAAATATTATCTCAATATCTCTTAGCATAGTGCCATATTCTTTTTTGAACAAACTAAATTAAATATTACAGAGCAATGGCCTTGAAAACACTCACAGCTCATCTGGCGGTTGGTCCCCTGTGGGATAAATTCGTGACTAAAGGACAGGCCCACCGAATTTCCTGGTGTCAACTGGAGTACGCAGACACATGCTCTCTAATAACCGTCCACGGGATCCAAAGTGACGACATCGTGGGGAAGATTGTGGCAGAGACGCCAAAGATAGTGTCTTCCCTACTTGGAAAATCAGGCCTGGGTCTGGAGGAGATCCGAAGCATGGCTGATCGAGTGGGTTGGCATTACATTCGGGAAATGGAGTCGGAACCATTCTTGGTCCTCGCGTCTGCAATCTCCAAGGCTGAAAGATACGGCCAGGGTTCAAAGGATCAAGTGGAAATTCGCTGTCATCCAAGAATGGTGTTCGACAGTCTCCTGGAAAAACCTCTTGAATACTGGACAACGCTTCTGAAAAGTTATTTCATTGACCAAGGGACTTTCATCACAAAAGTTCTCCCCAAAGTACACTTTGACCTTCTTTCGACATTTCCTTCTTCTGGAATTTCTTACAATTTTAATTACAACGTTTTTGAAATTTATTCAGGTTTATGGAAAAGTGGTGGATGAGGCAGTCAAAACTGAGGGACCTGCCCAATCAGAAGTTTCAGGGGAAATGAATTTTGTTGCGGGCTCAAAGCGAGCCTCCACTAGACCGAGAAGGAAATCAAACAATCCTGTTGCTGAAGAGTCCAATATTGCTGTTGAGGAAGACGGGCGAAATAATAACCTTGGATTGGACAAAGGTGACAAGAAGGAGTTGGAGTACAAGGAAGGTCAGTTGGAAGAAGCTGTGAAACGGAATCCTTTCCCCTTTGGAAATCATGTAATTTATAGAGGATTATGTTTTCAATTGGGCTACACACGAAATATGTGTGCTTCAGTGTTACACCGATTCTGTGTACTGTGTTAAGGTTGTTATTTTTGTTTAACTCAGGACGAAGAAATCACAGATTTCGTTAACCGTTTGGCTATGACGGCTGAGCTTCTCGAACAAGTTGGGAAGTCCAGTTTCTCGTCCATGCAAGTTGCTTCGTATGAATCCGGGAAGCCAGAACAACATCCTCTGTTCCCGATAAACAAACTGCCTTTCTACACCTACCTAGAAGATTTGGAATGCTCCTTTATTTATGTAAACAAAGATTCTTATCTATTCGTGAAACCTTTTTTTTACATCACAAAATTGTAGCATTTTCTAAAATTCCGTGACATGTGGATATCAAAATTGTCTCAAATCTCCATAGATGACCCTGGTACTCGATACTTCGAACTTGGACGATACGATGCGTAAGCTCATCGCTCCAGTCACAGCAGCTCTAGGAGCAGTGGTTTGTCCACGACCACCAGGTCTTGACACTGATGCTGACATTGTGAATCCAAATGAATTCAACCCCCCGAGCAATATAGCCGACTCTCAGGTTTCCCTTGGTTTGAACGGGGAAATGATGCAAAGTATTTTCATAAAGTTGATTGTCCGTCCCCATCAGTACACCTGGGCAGTGGGGATGTTTCATTATCTCTTGCACAAGACGGAGTTCACTTCGGCGTTCTTACGCTTTGTGGCCACTGAGGCTGCCAGAGGACTTGCTGCTAATTACAGGATGCAGACTGCTGAAGAGCCAAATTACGATTGCTTTGAAGCCTCCGAAATTAATTTACATGCTTTGGTCAGATTAATTTACAATCCAGGTAAAATATCCTCGGACCCAGCCAGGGTATGGTTGAATACAATCTTTTTAAAAAAACCCATGTCTAAATAATTTGTTCATTCATTTTCCAAACTGTTAGAATCCAACGCGAGGTTGTTTGTTGGACGACGACGCTTGGATTTAATAAATGAGTACTTGGCGGACTTGGAAAGGGACCCTAAACAGTGTACTGAAAACACAAACAACGCTTGGAGACACATGGTAGACTCGGGGAAAATTGTTATGCAAATTGCTGGCAAAATTTCTGAAATTGCAAGCGTCACGGAGAACGACGACCTCGTCAGTCCTTGGGCAATCTTCGAGAACACTCAACCACTTAAATTCAGGTATAGTATTTTTAACTTTTCAGTTTTAGGGTAATATTCAAATCGATTAATCATTATTACTGATGTTTTATATTCTTGGCAGTGATGCTCCTTTGACGATGGAGAACAACCTAATGAAAACCCCAGGCACTCAAGGGGTTGCAGTGACAGTGAATCATTCAAGACCCTCCTGCTTGAGTATAGCTATTCCAATTAACCCGAATGACAACAACTTCCCCAAACTATGTCTCTCGGCACAACTCTTCTCAATGGCTCAAAAGTGGGTTTGGGCCTGTTTGGACGAAGAGGACAATCCGACACCGGTGCTCCGAATGCCTTGCTCATACGCTAATTTGCTGACTCTCAACTTGGAATCCAATGATGTTATAGGAGCTTTTGAAGCCATGAAGATGATGATTCGGGTATGTAAATATATCTATGAATTTGTACTACCAAAAATGCTATTGGATTGTGAACCAATGTATTACTGCAGGAAGACTGGCCTTGGCTTGAGAGCTTACTAATTGCAACAAAACTAATGGTGGTCAACGATCCAGCAGCACTGGAACTGGGTGTCCAAGGTGCAATCACCTGTGCTCTTCTTGCACACTTAAACAACCAAGAGCTCCCTGTCAGAAGGTACGTGTCACAGGGGGCAATACTGAGAATTTACTACTCAAAGCTATTTAGTTTTTACTTGCGTTCTTATCCATTACTTATGTTTAACCGAAAACAAAAATTAATTATCGGAATAATGAATAGATAATCAATTATTGAAAATAACCAAATTTTAAATAATTCAGGGATTTGTTGGTGGAGAGCTTAAAAGTAACAGTGGAGGATGTGCGTTTTGTGATTCGAGAGTACCTGGCCAAACTTTTTGATCCGGACTGTTGCTGGTATGCTCTGGCGTCACATGGAAAGGAGAAGGACAAGCTGACAGACCGTCTCCAGCAACTGGGTTTCAAATTCACTGAGGGAAATCTCACGGAAATATGTACTACCTTGTAAACGAATGTTGATGCCGTCTTCAATAAGATTTTAGTATATTTATTTACAGGAAATAACTTGATAATCATGTGCAAAACCCTTAAAATCCGAAATAGTTCTGTAGAATGTTCTCTCCAAACCCCAATTTGTTACGTCGTGGTCGTGAATAATTTATACTTCAACAATTCCATATTTAAGCAATACTTGAGTATCCTAATATTTAATCCTGGAAAATACAAGTAATAAACTCCCTTTCTGTTTGTCAAAATCAACGCCTTTCTTAACCCCTTACTACTTATATAACTTAAATTGTTAATTAGAATAATTTTAATACAACATCAATAGTCAATGATCCTCAAAATCAATAACCGAAAATCACAACTATTTTTGAAAGGTCAAACGTCGAATGTGTTCAATTCAATTATTTATAAACAACCTGTTCTGGACTTTTTCACTCTCTGTGGTTAGGTACTAGGGATGAAAAAACGAGAAATAGTTATACTTAAACACGTTAATTAACCGAATTGGACGGAGCTTCAGAATGGGCTACTCACGACTCACATTCTCGGTTCCTTGAAAAAGTCTTTACATTATTAATTTATTTTGGATTTGTGACTGACTTTCCTTTTCCTTCCTGTCAATTTCGGATTAGGACAATTCCCCAATGAGAAAGTGAAGGCTCCAACCCTGAAGGAGAATTCCTCAGTAGACTTTCATGTTGAGAAATCTCAAACCTTACGTTTGCCCTTGCTCATAGTTTGTTCAAAACGCAGTGGAATTATTTCACCCATAACGAATTAATACCGAATGCTTCAAATTAGAACCAGCTATGGGGACATTTAAGTCCTGTCCAAAATAGATTCCGAAAAAAAAATATTTTTATAACAGATTTTTTTTTACTTGATTATAATGGAGATAGTGAAGTCTGTACGTTTTCATTTACAGATACTTGCACCGATAGTCTTATATTATTGAAGTAATTATACATGACAATATGAAGATAAAACTTGTCTCTTTAATCGCAATGGAGTAATAATTTTATTGTCGAGAAAAATAGTTTTGATGAGTTCTTGATTTTGTCCTTCTGGGTCCTGGACTTGGGCATTCCCCGAATTTACGTAAAAATCTGATTTGACCGCACAAATTAATTCGTTGATCACTAAAGTCGTGGAAAATACCTTTCCCACCCCAAATTACATGAAATTTTGAAAATATTCAGAATTTACGTAAAAATCTGATATAACCGCACAAACGAATTCCTTGATCACTATAATCGTGGAGAATACCTTCCCCGCCACAAAATTCGAATTTTGATGTTCGAAAAAAAATCATGAAATTTCGAAAAAACTTCGAATTGATGTGAAAACCTGATTTAACCACGGGAAGATACTCCTTGATCACTAAGGCCGTAAAAATAGCTTCCCCGACTCGAAATTTTATCAAATTTTGCAAAAATTCCCAATTTATGTAGAAACCAGATTTAACCACAGAAATGAATTCCTTGATTTCCAAGGACGTGGAAAATACGTTCCCCGCCACGGCATTAGTGTATTGGCAGCATAATGAACAAATAACACCGTCGACGCAGTGAAATATCAAACTTTAAAGTTACAATTTCGTTTCCATCACGGAAATGATTTCGATGATCACAAGGTATAAAATACCTTCCACACAAAGGCCAGGAAATAAGACTCATGATGAGAGCTGGGGTATATTTCCCACTCAGAAATTGCACGTTCGATGACATTTCCAAAAAACGCAAAATAAACGGTTATTATATCAACCTACTTTACTCTAAATATACATTTCGTGTAACAACAACCCAACCAGTCAAAATTACAACAACTTCCAATCGAGCTCACACTAGCGAGGCAGCAGCGCTTCGCTTCTGTTGCAATCGATTCATCGATTGGAGTTTTGGATTTTTATTGAATATAAATACACAAATACAAATGCTGAAACAACGCATTCAAGAATGACGCCAAGATCCACAATTAATCACAATCATCAACCATTTAATTCAGAACAATTTAGCCATTTACAAACATTATACATACTCGAGTATGAAACTTGAAATTAACCGTATAGTCCATTGTCTTTATAGGAACTAAATTGGAGTATTACCAGAGTTGCAAGTTGCAATATGCATATACGTACGCATATACGACCCCAAATGCATGAATGTACTTATGTACCCTTTGGGTGGTGGTTTAATTTAAATGACTAATTACGTTAATTGAGAAAATCGAGTCAATGTATGCCTATAAAGAAAGATCCGTTTTGTGATCATATATAGGATCAGACTTAACTGCCCAGAGCTTTACTGCTGCTAATAACTGTCAACGGTCGCGGTAGACATTTTTATAGCAATATAGCTACGCTGAGAATTGTGAGCATGACACGTGAGAGTAACGTTGGGGGAATTGAGCGTCAGCAGCGAAAGTGAGAAACAGGGGTGGATTTACGGGGTGGCTCACCCTGGCCCGGCCAGGGTAAAAAATGTTGGCTAAGGCCCTCAGATTGCAGGTGTAAAGGGCCACAAATCTATTTTGAGGGTTAGGGCCAGAGTAAAAATTATTTGTTTAATCCACCCCTGTTGAGAACCATGTGGAAAAGGACAAATTTATAATCATATCATTTTTATGGACTGACTGGTTATCATACTAATATTTTAGAACATAGTGTTTGTAGCAAATTTTGTAGTGATTCATTTGATTCTAGTATCATCTTTCTACTTGTAATTATTGGGATCTTAGGAGCTAAAATATGAGCTGAGATTAAACAAAGAATAAATATTTATTTTCATTGTAACGCTTTAAAACAGTATAAACTTTGTCCCACATTCGTAGGTACGGAGGCTTAATTTTTGACTTTTATAAACATAATATTACTCTCAAATTATTCCCTTAATTAAATTCTCTACAAACGAAGCGTTCTAAACTATTTGTATACCGTCTGAACGTCCAAGTAAAATGGCGTTATCAGAAATTCTTCCATATTCTCGGGTTCCTCATGATTAAGGCTCATCCCCCAAGTCTCAGGGAAGTCCTATCAATTAAGGACAGCAGGAGTAGTCTAACATTGCGATTATCCGATCGGATAGGAAAAACTGTGTACGTCTGTTATCCGCGGATATCCGAAGCAGGCCATCTGTTATTAACACAAATTTTGCTCTTACATCCACGAGACTTGTGGTTCTGTTTTATTACGGGACTGTTGTATGAATGTTAATGAAATTCAGGCACACGGTAGGTGACTGAAAATGCATGTAAACAAATTACATATTATCATGATTCATGTTTCATACTGTACGCATTCCTGCACCACTATTGGGATAAAAAATATTTAAGGTACAATATTGTATTGTAATTCTTGTGAAGTGGTTACTGTTGGGAAAAATGGAAACCCAAGAAGTGAATTTGCGTGAAACTATTGCTTTGGAAGCTGAAGGTATCTGAATCTGACCAACACATGTTCCGATAAACCAGAATCGAAGAAATAAAAAAGTGAATTTTGTGATGATCAAAGTTTTGGATATGATACGGATATGACAATTAATTTATCCTATCCGAAATGTATCGGATAAGTTTCGGATAAAATATTTTATTCAACCGACATTTCAGATAGGATAGGATACGGATAGGATAATGAATTTATCACCCCTTTAAGCCAACCAGGGGCGCAGTGATACATAGTATCACTGTAAGAGCCATACATTTGTGTGACTCTTACAGGTCGATATTGTAACACATCCATAAAAGTTTGCGCGGAGACCGTTATACCTCGGACAGCACCTCTGCCAGAGTCGTATTAATTAGCATGTATTTAAATATGCTTAACTATTTTAATTTCATGAGATCAAACGAATGAACCGGTCTTCTCCAAAATCAATGAGGTTCTAACATATTTGGTGACAATGGTTCGGTAGTGATTGTGAGGACGAATAAGAAAACAATCAGGCAACAAAACGATAACAATAGGAAACTTCGTTCCACTTTGCCCCTAAAAATACGTGTTGGTGCGTGCTTGTGTGTCACTTTTGTTATCTTATTAATTGGAATCATATTAGTTTAAAATGGAAAGGGCCAGCTGGATTCTGGATCCACTTCATTTATAGATACAGATATTTATTTCTGTCACAAGTTGAGAAAGTATTTAGGTGCTATTTCGTGTGCAATTCTGGTGGATGTACTCCGTGCGTTCGTAGTTGGATATAATCTCATTGTCAATCTGCGTTACCTTGCTCTCTTGCCTCGGTAGATTAAGTAAAATTAAGCTAATTGTTTGTTAACTAAATATATCTAGCAATGTTTGATACGGGCTCAGCCCGAAAAGAATCCTGAATAAAGAACTCTAGTCCGATCAATTATGGTGGTATTCAGGTTGCTACACTCCCACTCAAATCCGCACTCAACTCAATTGTTGAGTGCGATATGTGTACGTTTTGGTATTCAGGTTGAGTTTTCTCAACCTGCACTCAGTGAGTGCACTCCCGTTAGTGAGTGACATATAAAGTCACCAATTTGGTCACTAGATTCTCCACTCGCCTGGAGTTACATACACATGTCAATTGAGACTTATTTAAAATAAAGATGCTGCAACGGAGCATAACCTATAAGCGATTTGAACGCCTCCAAAAGTTTAAAAATCTGTTTAAACTGAACCTCAGGCATTTAAAAGATTTATCAAATCCCTTCGAACTTTTCAGTGACAATTTATTTCGGGAGAGATTTCGATTTAATAAAACCGTATAAGTGCTGTATTCCTGTTACCAATTGTCAAAACTCAGTTACTATCATCTAAAGGTGGACACATTCCAGTTATTTTTCAGATCGACTTTAGGGGTCATTCGTTAATTACGTCATCAAATATCCCCGATCCCCCCGCCCCTATGGTAAAAAGTCATCATTGAGCGTCATTTAGCCCGTATCCCCCGGTCCCCCCATTGTATTACGTAAGCATTTTATATACGTGCGTATGGTACTTATGTTTGACTGTACGTGTGCACTCACTGGCACAATAGTACATAATTACATACCACGCATTTCCAGGGCTCCTAAAGTAATTCTTGGAGGCTGCTTGAGCAGCGAGAATTAAAACCTACAATTTGAGTCGGATTTCGGTAAAAACAAGTCTGCTGCGCTGTGAGGACCAGGGATGAGAGTGCATGATTTAGTTTCGTCATATTTCATGAAAACCGGCACCCCCTCTATTTATGTCATCATTTCTACAAAAAACCCGCCCCCAGATTTTGATGAGGTAATTAAAGAATGAACCCTTATCGCAATAAGATTTTTGGCCACTTGGTTATTCCGATCAGTAATTTATTGCATTTCTCAGCCATCCGTTCACCGAATCATAATCAAAGTATGTACAATTTTGGCTACGTTGCAGTCTCGATTCATTAAATTTCCAAACTAAAGCAACGTTCAATCAGTGAGAGAGTTTTTTAGTTTTATGGAAGTTTTATGGAAGTTTTATGGAATCGCATTTAGTTTTTTTGGTAGTTCTCTTTGTACGGGATGGTTAGGGAGTCAACCGTTGTGACCATGTCCAATAATTGAAATTGCAATAAATAATTAATAATAATAAAAAATTCGAAAAACCAATTTTTGGGGTGACTTTGGACTGTCGAAAAACTACAATCACTTTTGGCTGTAATTTTGCATCTCGGTAATTATTGGCTTATTAGAAAGATAATATAACAGCTTTACAAACTAAATTAATGCCAACCGTAGTAGAAATTTTGGTAGGGTATTCAAAATCATCGATTTGTTACAAAAATTGCAGCCTTTTTTCGCCAATGTAAAATAATCTCAGAAGTTGACCCGCAACCCCCCCCCCCCGCATTCTTCCTGTGATGCAGTTATTAAATAAATTATACTAAATGTTATAGGTTGATATCCAAAATTTCAAAAAAACTGATTTTGGACCTTCGTAATTTCAACGTGGCTTTTAAATCGTAGTCAAGAACAACCTAAAAGAACAGTAACGAAAGGTTGTTGGTTTTTACAGATAACTCAGAACCCTTTAAGGGTATTTCAAAAGGAACATTCGTGTAGATTGGCATTTACCTTGGATTGACTTTTACCCTTGACCTAGAAGATCCCTGCGCTTTGTACCCCTCAAAAGTTACCACAAAATATTAATTTTTAATTCGGAAACATTGCGGGAATGTTGCTTTTTTAGTGAATTAAGAATATTCAAGCAACTTATACAAAATCATGTTTTTGTAATTTTAATAAAAAACTTATTTTGGGTAAAAAAAAATACTTCTAAAAAAAATTACCAGCTGCTAAATGCGTAAAAACGTTGGATACATCCAGATGACTCATCCTCACATTCGCATTCCTAACTAGGCCTCTGAGTTTATGGAAACTGGTGTTTTACTGTCACTAATAGACATTTCCGTGTTGAGCTTGCTAGTTTAGTCGACCTGTACTGTGAGACGAGGGAGTAGAAGGCTTTAGACCCTCTTGACAGTCATAAGTGATAGTGGTAGAAAAATTTATTGTTGTTTTTACAGTGATTTTCTCGTTCCTTTTAAATAAGTAAAATCTTTTAAAATTCTCTCGTAATAAACAAAATGGAGTTTTTTCAACCTCATGAGGAATTCCTCGCGAATGGAGTGATTCCAGTGAAGAAATTTCAGTCCAAGAAGACCCCGATGAATGTGTACTTTGCGGATATTGACTCCCAAGTTGTGAATGGCTACTTCTGTTTTGGTACTCTCCTTTTATTAAATCAAAATTTATTTAATGTCATGGGTTCCAGGTTCCAGTGACACGGTAATTTATAACTGACCCTAATAATAATCCGGTGTGGAATTCCTGTGTGCTTGACAGGAGTGGATCAGCCGGAGGGATCAGGGATCGAGACTTTACTGTGGCACTTGGACTCCTCAGGAGGACTTCTCCCGAGACCAATGAGAGGAGAGATGCTTCGACCTGCTTGGCAATTTCACGGGGCTGAGAATCCATTGGCTGACAGAGACCAGTCTTGCTACGTGTGCTGCGCTCTGGGGGAAACTGCATTTCTGGGCACATTCTCCTGCTGTGTTTACCTTCTCCAGAACATTGAGGTAAGAATAATTTGGCCTCAAAACTGATTGTGGGCAGACCCACCCAATAAATTATTACTGTAATCTTCATTTATTACCATTTAATACCTTTGGTACATAACAGCGTATCTGGTTAACTGTATTTCAAAGACTTATTCTAAAAATCGGAAATACTGTTTTGACAATAGGCTGTGTTCGAAATTCATGGACTCCAGTCTCCCTACGTTTTGAAAGCCCATGCTCAAGCCCCACCCAACCCAGAAGACCCTGTTGCAGACCCAGACAATGACTGTCGTAAGTTCTACACAATCGTTTAATTTCATGAATATTTGGTGAACCTGGACAACCTGCTTACCTTACATTTAAATCCAGCTGTTGATGCCAGCATTTATGACGTTGCGGGTTCTGAAGCTGCTGAACCAAAAATTAGCAGCAACGAAGTTTACTGCTTGAGCGAGGCTGGTGAGGGTGCCATGGCCTGGGAGGCCACGTTGCAAGCCATGTTCCCCGGTGTTCGTGCTTTTTACAACCGCTTACTCTGTGATGCTAAGAGCAGATTGAGCATGAAGGTATCAATACTCTTTGATTTAGAAAACACAGATTTCACAAAGATTTTGAAATTAACACTTTCGCATGTCGTTCCAGATGCGGGATTGTTATGACTTGATGTACCGGCCAGAAAATCTAACTGTGATTGTCACCGGTACTCTCAAAGAACAAAATCATATTTTGGAGGTGCTTCATGAGTACGAAGAAGACTACTTTTATGGGGTAACTTTTTAAAAATAGAAATTGTTACACTTTTGGGGGATCAATATTAAATTGGTTTGAGGTCTGCAAGTGGAATTTTAAAATAAGTAATTCAGGGCTGGCCGTAATCTGAGTTACAGTAATCCAGGATTACTGAAAATTGCGCGAAAGAATAATCCTAATCCGTAGTCTGGTTTCCAAAATTTTACAGGCGTAATCCTTTGTGGTAATTCCACGTGCAATAACTTTTCGGATTGATCTATTTCAATTATTTTATTTTTATCTATTATCTATTTTTCTTCTTTTTGCCTCCTTTAAAGCAGGGAAGGGAAGGGACTTGAATACGAATACTTTTTTAAACCTTGAGATACGAAGGAAATACTTGACAAATGGCTTTGTATGGTCGAAACAAATTTACAATTTTTGTTATTTTTTTCGGATACAAATTCCGATTCCGATTCCAATACTTTTCTTTAAACCCATCTTTTAGGTATTGTAAATATCGAATTTCAAAAATTCTTTTTAAATTCTGATTCTATTACCACTGATCTATTTGTCTATACTTACAACTAATCAATGCAGCTGGCCATTTACATACAATCGAGGTACAAAGTTTTTGGGGCACTGTGAAATTCGGATTCCGATTCCCTTCCCTTCTTTAAAGTAATCTGTAATCCGTAATCCCACAACTTAATATAATTAAATGTAATCTGCAATCCATAATACCATATTAAATGTATGTATCTGTAATTCTAGTAATCCTAGGAAAATAGTAAATGTACAGAGACCGGAGCGAGATTTTGAGGAAAACAATTTTAAAGCACGCGCACATAACCCAAGTTTATGACCTTCTAAAATTATGTGTAGTCTGACCTTTAACATTTGCGTACCAAACTTGAACAAGACTGGTATTCAAAAACTTACATCACAACAAAGCGACAAAATTAAGGGCTTTTAAAAGCTGAGTGCCGAAACGAAAATAAAAGTACAGGGAAATAATGTCAGGGTTCAGGATCTTAATATTAGTCATTATAAATAGATTATAATTTGGGCCAGGTAATTTGGCTCTAAAAAGAAAATCAGTATTGTGTCATCATAATCTACACAAAATTTTAGTATTTTGAAAAAAAATCACTATTGGTCCATTCCCCCCATTTTGACCCCGCGATTTCAAATGTCATAAAGATGACCTTAACTGTCGTTGCTAGAACCAGAGCTTCTGTTGGGGACAAAATTCCTGTCCTGTCCCCGTCCCGTCCCGATATTTTTTCAAAACCTTTGTCCCCAGTCCCGTCCCGACAATCGGGACACGGTGACAAAAACAGTGTCCCCGTCCCGTCCCCAAAATTTTTAAAAAACGTTGTTCCCGGTCCCGTCCCCAATATTTTTAAAAAACCCCGGTTACTAAAAACAGTAGTCGACATTCTCATACCGGAAATCGGAACATAGGAAAAAATCGTACAAGAAAAATTTGTACCAAAACCATTAAAAAACACATAGAATCGTATTTCCAAGATTTCTCCTTAAGGCAGCTTAAATTACGGTTATATTTCAACAGTAGGAAAGTAGGAGTAGTAGTAAATATAACTGTTCTATTTCAGTCACCAAAATTATTCTGGCACTCAAATTTCGAATCCGTTTTCAAATAATGTGTATGAATACTTACTTCAATTATGATTGTAAATATAATATATAACTTGTCTTTATTCGCTCTAATGCCAAAATCTACTAATCCTAATCATAAAACCATGATGAAGTACCAGTCATTTTTTGAGCAATACGCTTCATTTTCTACTGAAATAGAACTCACAGAATACTGTAGTACTGTAGTTTAATCACGAGCATTAAAAGCTGAAACGTTATCCTTGTTCTGCTTTGCTTGCTCGTCCCGTCCCGTTATACACACGGCCAAAAAGCATATCCCGTTCCGAATACAATGGGGACAATTGTTTTGTCCCCGTCCCACCCCAAAAATAATGGGGAAAATTTTTTATGTCCCCGTCCCGTCCCGAATATTATGGGGAAAATTTTTTATGTCCCCGTCCCGTCCCGAATAATATGGGGAATATTTTTTTTTGTCCCCGTCCCGTTCCGAATATAATAGGGACAATTTTTTTTGTCCCCGTCCCGTCCCGCATATGACATGGGGACAATTATTTTGTCCCCGGGGACGTCCCGTCCCGGTCCGTCGAGTGTCCCGACGTTCCGTCCCCGTCCCCGGCAGAAGCTCTGGCTAGAAATTTCATGGTTCCTTACCACCAATTTTAGGGAATTTGTTCTTTGAAATCGCTCCCTTAGCTTAAATATTTTTATATAGTTTCAATGAGGTTTCTACATCCAGATATGCACGTGGGCATTCGGGGGGATATAAATTTTCAGTTTGTTGACCAAGGTCACTTGGTAGCCCGCAGATCCGGATTGACATAAATTCAACAACTTGTTATTTTATTATATATAATTATTGTTGTTAAACTTTCGTGCCATCCCTTCCCAACAGGCCAAGAAATCTGTGTTGTATGGCTGCATTTATGCAGCCCCTTATATGTTTCCCCATATATTCGCACCCCACAATCAATACCCGGACATCCACATATTTCCATGAATTTTAACCATAGTGGGTTTTAATACTGAAATGTATGTGGTTGCATCACATTTAGTGCATCGCATGGGTTCAAAACAGTCGAACCTGAACCTGAACCTGGACTCAAACTTTGGGTACCTCAAAAGTGTGAACCTGTACCTGAAAATGTACCCATTTAACAGGTTCAAATATTTCGATCCTGAACCTGACATAATTGCATTTTTGTAGTACCCGCACCTGATTAGTACCTGAACCCGAAAAAGTACCCAAAAGACGACCTGAACCCGGGTATTTTTGAACCGGACCTGAACATGTTTGGGTACTTGAGAATCCGAACTTTTTTAAAATTTTATCTTGTATTAAAAGTACAAATATTACAAAATATATTTAAAATGAATAAGAATGCAAGTTCTCTGGTTCCTGGGACACCCTGCCATTGCTTTTGCGATGGAAATTATCTTGGAAGCTTGAAATTCTCCGGCCTTTAACTTTCAATTAATGAACCCAAACATTTCAGGTCTTTTGTGATCAGGTTCAGGTCTTTCATGTGTTACACCTGGTCCTGTCAGGTAAAATCAAAACGGGTTTTTCTCTGTACCTGGTCCTGAACCCGAACCTGTACCCAATTTCAAGGGTATAAAATATTGTACCCAGAAAAGACCCAAAATTATTGGGTCCAAAATACGTGCACCCATACTGAACCTGAACCTGGACCTGAACCCAAATACCCGGGTGCGACCTGAACCCATGCGATGCACTAATCACATTACAGTCCATGAAGTTTTCCCACCCTGGGTATTTGTAGGATTGATAACTAGACATGATTTTGGAAAACTTTGTGGAAGTAGGTTAAAGACTGCTCAATTATTCCGCCGGGGGTTAGAAATTCTTATCAACTGTGACCGTTTTCCCTGTCCAAATTTCATGGAGAATACAAACAATTATCCCAATAATCCCGGGTGCTCCATGAGCCGATAATCTCTCCCCGTCCGCTGTAATCCAAAAACCTGCAAAAAGTCCATGACCATCCCTTTTTATAGCCAGTGTACTTATAGCATTAATATATCGTCCGGTTCAATTTACCTCCTGCTACCTAACAGCAAATTAAAACGAGATATTAGAAGTACTGCTCAGTCTCAACGTACCACTTGGGACTTGCAGTCCAGATGATTGAAAAAAGATTATGGTCATATATAGTGGGTAGTTTAAAGCTTGTAATCCACAAACCTTTTTCAAACAAGAGGAAGCTGTAATACGCGATCCAACATTTGTTTATGTAATCTGCCCAGCCCTAATAATGTTTTGTTCCCTTTAGCATCCGCATGCCCCAGAGTTCGTAGGAATCTGGTCCACACCTTTGCCTCCAATCCAGCCTCCAGCTGACACAACTGTGCGTTATGTTCCTAAGAGTTCGGGGAGAGCTAGTGCTGCAACCGTTTGTTTTGGTTGGAGAGGATGCTCGTCATCGGATTGGGAAACGTTGGAAGCAAATACTTCATTCAGAAAATACTATTTGAATATTTCTTAGCAAAATGGCATAATATTTTTTGAATAAACTAAACTAAATATTTCAGAGCAATGGCCTTGAAAACACTCACAGCTCATCTGGCGGTCGGTCCCCTGTGGGATAAATTCGTGACTAAAGGACAGGCCCACCGAATTTCCTGGTGTCAACTGGAGTACGCAGACACATGCTCTCTAATAACCGTCCACGGGATCCAAAGTGACGACATCGTGGGGAAGATTGTGGCAGAGACGCCAAAGATAGTGTCTTCCCTACTTGGAAAATCAGGCCTGGGTCTGGAGGAGATCCGAAGCATGGCTGATCGAGTGGGTTGGCATTACATTCGGGAAATGGAGTCGGAACCATTCTTGGTCCTCGCGTCTGCAATCTCCAAGGCTGAAAGATACGGCCAGGGTTCAAAGGATCAAGTGGAAATTCGCTGTCATCCAAGAATGGTGTTCGACAGTCTCCTGGAAAAACCTCTTGAATACTGGACAACGCTTCTGAAAAGCTATTTCATTGACCAAGGGACTTTCATCACAAAAGTTCTCCCCAAAGTACACTTTGACCTTCTTCTTTCGACATTTCCTTCTTCTGGAATTTCCTACAATTTTAATTACAACGTTTTTGAAATTTATTCAGGTTTATGGAAAAGTGGTGGATGAGGCAGTCAAAACTGAAGGACCTGCCCAATCAGAAGTTTCAGGGGAAATGAATTTTGTTGCGGGCTCAAAGCGAGCCTCCACTAGACCGAGAAGGAAATCAAACAATCCTGTTGCTGAAGAGTCCAATATTGCTGTTGAGGAAGACGGGCGAAATAATAACCTTGGATTGGACAAAGGTGACAAGAAGGAGTTGGAGTACAAGGAAGGTCAGTTGGAAGAAGCTGTGAAACGGAATCCTTTCCCCTTTGGAAATCATGTAATTTATAGAGGATTATGTTTTCAATTGGGTTACACACGAGATATGTATGCTTCAGTGTTACATCGATTCTGTGTAATGTGTTAAGGTTGTTATTTTTGTTTAACTCAGGACGAAGAAATCACAGATTTCGTTAACCGTTTGTCCATGACGGCTGAGCTTCTGGAACAAGTTGGGAAGTCCAGTTTCTCGTCCATGCAAGTTGCTTCGTATGAATCCGGGAAGCCAGAACAACATCCTCTGTTCCCGATAAACAAACTGCCTTTCTACACCTATCTAGAAGATTTGGAATGCTCCTTTATTTATGTAAACAAAGATTCTTATCTATTCGTGAAACCTTTTTTTTACATCACAAAATTGTAGCATTTTCTAAAATTCCGTGACATGTGGATATCAAAATTGTCTCAAATCTCCATAGATGACCCTGGTACTCGATACTTCGAACTTGGACGATACGATGCGTAAGCTCATCGCTCCAGTCACAGCAGCTCTAGGAGCAGTGGTTTGTCCACGACCACCAGGTCTTGACACTGATGCTGACATTGTGAATCCAAATGAATTCAACCCCCCGAGCAATATAGCCGACTCTCAGGTTTCCCTTGGTTTGAACGGGGAAATGATGCAAAGTATTTTCATAAAGTTGATTGTCCGTCCCCATCAGTACACCTGGGCAGTGGGGATGTTTCATTATCTCTTGCACAAGACGGAGTTCACGTCGGCGTTCTTACGCTTTGTGGCCACTGAGGCTGCCAGAGGACTTGCTGCTAATTACAGGATGCAGACTGCTGAAGAGCCAAATTACGATTGCTTTGAAGCCTCCGAAATTAATTTACATGCTTTGGTCAGATTAATTTACAATCCAGGTAACATATCCTCGGTCACAGGCTACGATTTAATGCAATCTTTTAAAAAAACCCATGTCTAAATAATTTGTTCATTCATTTTCCAAACTGTTAGAATCCAACGCCAGGTTGTTCGTTGGACGACGACGCTTGGATTTAATAAATGAGTACTTGGCGGACTTGGAAAGGGACCCTAAACAGTGTACTGAAAACACAAACAACGCTTGGAGACACATGGTAGACTCGGGGAAAATTGTTATGCAAATTGCTGGCAAAATTTCTGAAATTGCAAGCGTCACGGAGAACGACGACCTCGTCAGTCCTTGGGCAATCTTCGAGAACACTCAACCACTTAAATTCAGGTATAGTATTTTTAACTTTTCAGTTTTAGGGTAATATTCAAATCGATTAATCATTATTACTGATGTTTTATATTCTTGGCAGTGATGCTCCTTTGACGATGGAGAACAACCTAATGAAAACCCCAGGTACTCAAGGGGTTGCAGTGACAGTGAATCATTCAAGACCCTCCTGCTTGAGTATAGCTATTCCAATTAACCCGAATGACAACAACTTCCCCAAACTATGTCTCTCGGCACAACTCTTCTCAATGGCTCAAAAGTGGGTTTGGGCCTGTTTGGACGAAGAGGACAATCCGACACCGGTGCTCCGAATGCCTTGCTCATACGCTAATTTGCTGACTCTCAACTTGGAATCCAATGATGTTATAGGAGCTTTTGAAGCCATGAAGATGATGATTCGGGTATGTTAATATATCTATGAATTTGTACTACCAAAAATGCTATTGGATTGTGAACCAATGTATTACTGCAGGAAGACTGGCCTTGGCTTGAGAGCTTACTAATTGCAACAAAACTAATGGTGGTCAACGATCCAGCAGCACTGGAACTGGGTGTCCAAGGTGCAATCACCTGTGCTCTTCTTGCACACTTAAACAACCAAGAGCTCCCTGTCAGAAGGTACGTGTCACAGGGGGCAATACTGAGTGTTTACTACTCAAAGCTATTTAGTTTTTACTTGCGTTCTTATCCATTATTTATGTTTAACCGAAAACAAAAATTAATTATCGGAATAATGAATAGATAATCAATTATTGAAAATAACCAAATTTTAAATAATTCAGGGATTTGTTGGTGGAGAGCTTAAAAGTAACGGTGGAGGATGTGCGTTTTGTGATTCGAGAGTACCTGGCCAAACTTTTTGATCCGGACTGTTGCTGGTATGCTCTGGCGTCACATGGAAAGGAGAAGGACAAGCTTACAGACCGTCTCCAGCAACTGGGTTTCAAATTCACTGAGGGAAATCTCACGGAAATATGTACTACCTTGTAAACGAATGTTGATGCCGTCTTCAATAAGATTTTAGTATATTTATTTACAGGAAATAACTTGATAATCATGTGCAAAACCCTTAAAATCCGAAATAGTTCTGTAGAATGTTCTCTCCAAACCCCAATTTGTTACTTCATGGTCGTGAGTAATTTATACTTCAACAATTCCATATTTAAGCAATACTTGAGTATCCTAATATTTAATCCTGGAAAATACAAGTAATAAACTCCCTTTCTGTTTGTCAAAATCATTGCCTTTCTTAAGTTAGGCTAAATAGGCTTTTTAAATGGGTATCACTTTTTGATACCGCCTCCGAACCTCGACCCCTTGCTGACCATTCATACCGAGGTATCAAAAGTATCAAAATAAAAAAAGATCGATCGTATCAAATTTTGCTGCGATACCGTGGAATTATGTCTCAGAGTAACAACCGGCACAATCACAAATCACAAGCATTTTTTAAATGCCACACGTCGAATGAATTTACAATCAAGAGGAAGCAGGTTGTTTAGTGGACAAAATGGACTTGGCCCAAGTGAGCTAAATCCGATCCCTATTTCACTAAAACGTTTCTAAACCAAATATTTTGGTCGTGAGCACTTCAGGAAAATATTTTCTGAAAAAAGCCAAGCAAGAAAATGACTATGACAGTATGTTAGATGTCGAAATCTCGAAAATTAATAAAGCTTGTCAATTTATTTTCCACGTAATCCAAGTATATAGGTAATATCAATCATGATTTTTTTTTAACGGAACAGCCTCGGGAGTGTTGATCGAGAGGGTTGTAAGTCAACCCACAATTTTTAGAACTATCAAGCTGCAAATCTGTGGTGCATAGGACTGGTGATGGATTTACGGGACTATATGAAGAGCCCTCACTACTAACAGCAATTGGGGCTCACCATTAGCAGAACAATTTACTATGGCAGCGCCGTAGTACTGATCTCCAGGTACTCGCAATATAGGGGAGAGCGAATTACTTTTAAAAAAAAAAAAAATGTTATAACAAGAACGGAATGAACTGCACTGTGGTGTTCGAAAGTTTGTGAAAGTGTCTTAAATAATTTGGAAATGTCAGGAACACAAAAATTAACTCTGTATATATAAGTTATGCCATCATACAGGAACTCTCCCCTTGCAGGCGCACAAATATTACAATATTGTATAAGAACCATGGGGTTGTTATAATAATTCAAGTTAAACGCCTCCAGTTTGTAGTTTTCCATCGAGAACCTGATCGTTGACCTAAGCCAAAATTGGCGGTCAAAGAATTCTAGAATGTCAACCAAAGTCCCTGAAATGCTTGAACTAATATTTTTTATTGACATTTTTTATTTTGCAGCACTGGACCTTCAGATAATTTCACTGGGGTGTATTTACAAGTTATTTTATCACACATAGTACATAAAAGTAATTAAATTCGTAAGATAATTTTATTTCAGCTAAATAGACCAATACACAATTTTAAAGGCAAACTTTTCAAAAACAAGTGTATACTTTTAGGATTCGAAAACGTCGCCCCCTTTGGGACAGGTACCACTAGCAGTCACTTCATAGTCAAAGCAACCTTTGAAATCATAAGTATTAAAGTTAAAGAAAACATTTGCCCAGGTGATCATAAAAACATAGAGAATCATACTGGTTCCAATAGTGATAAAAAACCCTGGAATAAATATATCCCAGACTCTCATATGTCCAGCTGTGTAAACTATGGCGTTGGGTAATGTTGAGACTGGAATAAAACAAATAATAATGTTTTAAATTATTTCACTACATCATATTTTTCACTATATTCCTATATAAATAAATGTCTTCTTTACCTGGAAATACAAATGCATGTGAGCCTACAAGGGTTGCTGAGAACGTTAAGAGCATTGGGTGCCATTTAAACTTCCGTGACTGTTCAGTGAAGATTTTTTTTATAAAGATATTATTCTCGGAAGATTCAAAATTGACAGCAAGAAATAATTTACTGCTGTCATACGCTTCCAAAATTAAGTTGACAAAGTAATAAATTTATTTACCAGTTGAAAATAAATTGGAAGGAGGATTGCAACCGCAGCCGTGTTTTCCGTTACGGCAGTGAATACAAGTGTGATGGACATGGTCACCAGTAGGAACACATAGGGTGGCATGTGTGGAAGTTTGAAAAACATTTCCGTAATTTCTTTGTCTAGACCGCTTTCCCTTACGATCTCCGACATTGCAAAGCCTCCACCTTGGGAGAAAAAAATAATTGTTTCCAATAATATTTGCAATTACAATAATTTACTCGTTAGCTATCCAAAACAACCATCTTACTTAAAATCATTAACGCTCCCCAAGGATAATGGTGCTGAAGATACCACCATTCCAAAACAGTTTCAAATTTCGTTTTTCTGAACTCTGGATGAATCCATAAATAAATCACACAAAAATGAATCTAAAAATTTAGACACAAAACCAATTTATGATTAAAACTTGTTTGCAGAAACTGTGTACCACATTTGCAGATACTACGGTAGAATGATGGCTTGCGAGGGATGACAAAACACAGAATGGCCGTCACTCCAGCTGGTGTGGCCAAACTGGGTAAGGATCCGGCCCACATGTAAGCCCAACCGGTTTGGTTCTCTTTATCCATGTCCTCAAAAAACCAAAGGACAACAAGTAACCCAAATATCATCAGCACTAAACCCTCGTGCAGGCGGAGTCCCCCCAAGTTGTTGTAGGATTGTCTCAAGGATTTTTTTAGGACTTCTTGAATCTCTGCCGTAACGACAAAGCTCCCATGCCCATGATCTTGTGCTGAAGTGCCCATCTGGGACTTACTAAAGCACTTCGTCCTTCTTGTGAACCAAAAGTAAATGAAGAAGTAGCAGAAGATTAAATTCGCTATCATTGGGGGCAATGCCAAACCAGACCAGTTCAATACCGTGGGCTCGGCCATGTCCCCATCGTTTTTGCTTGAGACTCTGCACATAGTCAAAATATAAATGAGAAAAATGATACCGATGCGATAATATTCATCGGGAAAGATTCAATAAAATTTTCTAGAGATTATGTGCAAAGGAGTTTTTTGATTGAGAGTGCACTGTGCACAATTATATGATCAAAGCCTCAATTTATTTTTACCTGTGTTTGTCCTTGTCCATCATTAAAACCAAATTGGTTCCAGTTCCCGTGACCATCCCCGTCCCAGACAAATTTGCAGAGTAAGCAGTTCCCAGAAGCAGCATAAGTTTTGTATTGCGTATAAAAATCTCCATGTTTTTTTCAACTATGGCCCTTGTAATAGAAAATGTAGTGTTCAATTTCCGGATTTATACTTTTTCCTTCAATAATTGACTCCTTATGTAGTTTTATTTTGATTATTCAACCCACTTATTTAGGCTCCACTCATGCTCTTGCTGGCTGGGGATCGCAATTTCTTGTTTCTTAATAACACTTGATGACTCTGAAACATCAGAAATAGTTGCTTCATGGTGTTCTGCCGGAAATACCTTGTTATTCCGCTTTTTAACGTTTTTTTTATTTACTGACTTTCTCGAAGCGGATTTCTGTTTCAAATTTGATTTATTTACACTCGATTGACTCTCTTTTTTTCCAGGTGTCTTATTAACATTGGGTGTTTGGACCTTCGCCTTGTCAGTCATCGGTATGGCTTTTGGTTTCGTAATAATTTTTTTTGTTTGTATACTTGTTTTGGATTGAATATTTGAACTCTGACTTCCTCCTTCAGCTGTTTTCTTATTGGGGGTAACCGGTTTTGCAGGAATTGCCTTTGTTCTTTTCCTAGAACTTTTTGAGGACACCGAACTGGAAGTCTTTTTGATTCTCTTCGCTTTTGAAATTGCATCTTCGTCAATAGTATCATTAATGGTACTCTCGATGTCCTCTGGAGGAATTTCATCCTTAGGAGGCTCTGTTTTTGAAAATTCTTCAGCCATGTAGTTCCTAATGCACTAAAAAACATTTGAGAAATATTAAAGGGTTTTTAGCCTTTGAAAATTATTATTCCAACTAATACTCCTACTTGTGTGCAACGGTGCATTTATTCAATTTTTACATATTTGATCACTTACATGCTCTAAGGAATCCATCAGAGCCATGACTATTGGGCACACCTGTCGGGAAACGAAGTCATTTAGATTTTGGGAGCAAAATTGCAATTATTTAATTACGAGACTTCTCAATTACAATACCAGCGTGGTCACGGATGTATTGTTCATGAAGAGGGAGAGCACTGCAGTTGTCATCATTATCCCCAAAAGCAACCTGGAACATTGATTAAGGACATTTGATTTTAAAATAATACTAACATTCGAGCTCAACCTCTATATAAAAGCAACTTTGAAACAAGTACTTGACTGTTTAAATTATTCCATGAAAATAAAAGGCAAATCATATAGTAAACTTAAAGTAAGGGTTTCACACATCTTTGGACTTGTCCCAGTGAGCAAAATAACTCGGAGAGCCAGTCTTTTGTGAAGATTGCTGAACTCGAAGCTCAGAGCAACACTGATTCCTCCCACGAATAGGAAAATAATGTCGTTCAAATAATTCCTCACCAGGTAGTCTGTTTAAATTGCACTAATCAAAAAGTTTACTCCTCACTAAACTATACAGTGTCAAAATTCATGAATCCATCATTATTGACATAATTGTAGGGATATTTTACCTGAGTCCATCAGACCAAATATGGGACCCATGAATATTGGAATGAGGGACGTAACAGGTAAGGGCACTGCAGTTGTAACCCAGAGTGGGACCATCAATAATAATGTGAAAGCGCCAGCCGCAAGCTGAAATACGTAATTTTATTTTTTCGCAATTTTATTTATACACAGAAGCCTTTTTTGTATTTATCATCTCGGACTTTATACATCTCAGCATTATTTTCACATTAAAAAGATTACAGGAAAAAGATAAATACAGAGTAATAACATCCGAAATTAAAAATAGGTATTTGATGGAGGGTCTCACTTCCGCAATTTCCCGTTCATGATGGAATAGATATGGGAAGAGGATGCCAAAAAGAGACAGAGGCAACAACACTGCAAAAATGAAGTTCCAATAATGCCAACAGGATTTGCAGCAGCTGCGTTTCTGAGGTCCATTTTCGTGTACAGTGGCAGTAGTTACAGCAGGTTCTGGAGCGGTTTCTGGAGCGGTTTCTGGAGCGGGTTTTGGTAACTCGGTCACTGCTGTAGCCGACATTGGATTTATACTGATCCTCCTGACCTCATCTTCCTAGTTTTTTATACAGATGCTGTGGTCCACGGACTAGCACTAGTAGTAAGCAGGTTATTCACTTCGATGTTTGATGCTATGTGAAAGGAGAACACACGGGCGAAATACATACTAGGACGTAAAACCTGACTTTGCAGGCTGGCAGTGGCTGGGAACTTAGGCGATTTCTCGCTATGCCATACCAGCCGTACTATTACTTATCAATGCATTTCCATGATGGAACTCTATGCTCTTGACTACCCGATTGAAAAAGCTGACAGTGTGCACTAGCTTTTGACCAAATAAGTTACAGGTCCTTATCAGTGCATGATTGTGTTAAATTTACTACTCTCGTTCAATCCCTTGAGCTCTGGTAATTGTAACCAGTGCTGCGATCGGGTCAAGTAATTTCAAAACTTGACCATGAACTTGACTTGACCCCGAAACTTCAAGTAAGTTTCAAGACACAACCAGAACTTGATAACTCGCGTTCGTGTAATTACTTGACTTGTCAAGTTCAAGTAATCAAGTAACTTTATAAGACCCGAACTTGATCAAGTAGTTAAAGTTCCAAACTTGACTTGAACTTGACTTGACCATGACTTGAACGCGACTTGAACTTGATAATTCAAGTTAAGTATCACAAAAATTAAAACATGACCACAATAACTTGTCGAACTTGTTTCGGCAAATTATTTCCTTTAGACGGAAAACCAAAACGCATTCAGAAAACAATTTTACTAAAATTGTTTATTTAAAACAATTCGAGGACAACTTTGAGCGCATATTGAATACAGTAAAAGATCGATATAATTGACTACAATTTATAAAGGATTTTCCCTTATAAAAACGTCTAAAGCATTGTATAAATGAAAGTTGGGGTCAAACAAATGCATCCCTGATATCGATACATTCCTTATAAGCTGAGCCCTTAAAACGGACTTTCACTGTATATCTGACAAGTTTTATTTAATGTTCATATATGCATATACCTATTTGAGTATTACCAGTACTCTTAACTTAATATTTAATAAACTAGTATTTACTTATTTATTAAACGCTTTTCGTAAAGGGCCATCCAAGTACATTTTATATTGTAATTTATTTACACAAGTTGAACTAATATTTCTAATTGTAAGCAACAATATGAATTATCAAGATAATTCTTTCTTTTCATGAAGAGGCCTCTGCAAAAACTAACAATAACGTCTGATAAACAAGACCTTCATAAAACTGACTCTGATTTTGAACTTTGTCGCTTAATTTATGACAAAATACTCTGAACACGACATGAAATTGGATTGTGATTTTGAAATTGCGTCCGTCCTTTATGGCATGCGCAATCTAAAATTACTTGAACTTGACCATGAAATCTCAAGTTCATGGTCAAGTTTTTTCTTTCCATTACTTGACCCTGAACTTGACTTGAGGTTTAAGTAAATTTCCCTTACTTGTACTTGAACCTGACTTGTCTTAAAATGTCATGGTCAAGCCGAGTACGTACTTGAACTTGACCCGAAAGATTCAAGTAAAAAAATTTGCATACTTGAACTTGACCCGAACTTGAACTTGACTCGAAAACTCAAGTATTACTTGAACTTGTCCGCAGCACTGATTGTAACCGAAGAAACGATAATCTGGGGAAATGTTCCAATGGTTCGATAATATACTGCGACGTGAACATTACTGTTACCCCGGTGTCGTTTCTTCGAATTGAATGCTGATGTCCTTTATCGAAGGTCACACGAGCCAACAAAGTAAACCTGGTGTTACTATCTGCTTCCATATTTCTACAGTTGTACTCCTGTTAATATGACCCATAAATAAAGCTGACAGATCCTCACGAAGGAAATAGTAGGCTTCCAAATTTTCATTGAAATATGTATTCCTGCTTGTAAAAAAACCAATACAGTCAAACAAGTGGCAGTTTTTAAGACTACCCCATATTAGGGGCAATGGTCAAAATTTCAATTCACCTATATTTCAGCTTTTTCCGAAGGGCACCGCACAATCCTTACGAGAATATGCCCCCTGTTCGATCTCGATAAGAAAATTCCTGGAGGGTGCACTGAAGAGTAGATCATTTTTGATAATTGGCCCAAAGAAATCGTAATGCAGGATTCGGAGATATCCCGGGTTAAAGTTAGTGAAAAATGAGGGGGGGCTCTTGGGGTACGAAAAATGGGCTCGTTCCATTTTGCGAAAAACAAAAAAAAATATGCAGCCGCTGTACCAACAATAAATTGTCGCCCAGCATCGTAGTAGTTAGCTCTTAACTAATGTTTACTATATTATAATTAATTAATCTTATTCTCTAAGTGTTTACTAATGAAAATATTATTGTGGTTCTGGTAAATTAAATACTTACATCGGAAATTCCTCGGACAAATGCACAAAATTACTGTAGAATAAAGAAACCCCTTACGTAAAACAATTAAGACTACTTCATACAAACAGTTTAAGTTCAATTTAAGAAGAAAATTAATGAAAACAAGCCAAAACACTAAACTCAACTCAATTCGAAACTCCTTTGACGAAACGGAAAGATTCGCGCGAGACTAAATGCATCGATGATAGAAACATTGCAGTGTGAATCATCTTAACAATAAATTCAACATATTATTTTCATTACGGTGCTTTTAATAAATTATTCATTTTAATCGTTTTAATACCATTATGTGTGAGAAATTAATTCTCATGTACATTATTAAGTACTCAAGGGACCAGATAAGGACCAGTAACTTATTTGGTCAAAGGCTAGTGCACACTGTCAGCTTTTTCAATCGCGGAGTCAAGAGCATAGAGTTCCATCATGGAAATGCATTGATAAGTAATAGTACGGCTGGTATGGCATAGCGAGAAATCGCCTAAGTTCCCAGCCACTGCCAGCCTGCAAAGTCAGGTTTTACGTCCTAGTGAAATACATATACGGTCTCGTTCGAAATCGAAAACTTATCTTAAGTTTTTTTAATAGGCAAATAAATTGGACTAGCATTTTCTAGGAATTTCATTTTTTTAAATTCATGCACTGCAAAACACGGACCTGTTTTAAAGTTCTCTGAAACGCCGTGCCGGTACAATAAATTAATGTCAATAAATCATGGACAGAAAAAATTGCAATATACTATGAGTAAATAAAAAAATTAATAATAAATAATCTAAAACTTACAAAATTTGATATTTTATTTTAAATCCTGACTTTGCTTCGTTTCCATGACAGCTGTAACGCTAGATTTTGGGTCGAGATGATACTATTCGAAAGGAGCCTCATTCGAACCGTTTCGCGTCGTGGTAAGCCCGACTCAGATCTTTGTATTAATTTCGGATTTTAAAAATTTTGACCAGGAATTTTCAAATCAAAAATTTCGGCTTGGTTTTTAAAATTACATTTTTGTTTGATTAGAAGGAATCGATTGGGACCTGACCCTCCACCATGATTAATCATCTTATGACGGAGTTTTTAAATAATAAATAAAAACAAATCATGTCGACTGGGATTCAAAATTTCGAAAAAACCGATTTTGAGAGCTCGAAGTACTTTCAAAATCCGGGACGAACTTTGTTACGCAAGGCACATCTCGGTCGATGTTAGCTCATTGGAAAGATATTTAATTTACTCAGCAAGTTTAAGTCATGTCAGCCGAAAGTCCTGGTCGAATTTTTGCCCGGATATTCAAATTAATCAATTTTTCGACTAAAATTTAAAAAAAAATTCCGTCAAGAAGGAACATCTGAGACTTGGACCTCCTCCCTCAGGATTTTGTCTTTTGATGAAGTTTTTAATAAATTAAAAAATTTTACATTCATTTTCAGTTGGAAGTTGCCCCTTGGGAGCAGCTCGAAAAAAAGTGCAATGCTTTTTAAATGGTACTTGGGTGACGCTGTGCTCAACAACAACCTCAAAATGATGTTGCCAATCGGAAAAATTTCCGTAGGCCTTAAGTATCCCACAAAATGAAAATTCATGAAGAGGGATATTATCATGGCATTGGCTTCAAGTTACTGAACGTTTTTGGTCAAATGGTTAAGGCTTTATTGGACAAAGTATCTTTTTGATAGGCGAGTGAAAGCATATAATTGTTTTTTGTTTGCAGCCGAGACGTGACTGTTAACAAATATCAAAAGCAAATCTTAGTCATAGAAAATTATTATTTTTCTTCACTTCTTATACGAGCAACGACTCTAGTAGGTTTCGTGGCACCCAGTGTGAGTAGGTACTATGTTATGGTTGCTGCACACATGAGAAACCACCACATATGGCTGTTGTGCACAGATCTGCTTTGACAATCTGTATCCCGTCGTTCCAACGCGACATTCTACGATATCCGTCCCCAAGCTTGAAAACTCATTCAACAGAATGTATCTTTCCCCAACAAAACAAATTGTCTTGCTAGGTACGGAGCCCCAACTTGATGCGTGCTTTGATGCTTCGACCCACAACTTGTTAATACTTACCACAACCTGCTACGCGTTCCCCTGCTCCTTTCATAAATTCTTCATATTCAATCCATTTCTTATCTGACTTCCAGAGATTACATTCCTCACCCAGGACATTCTCTTTTTCCTCTCTCCCTTTTATTCCATCTTAAGTTTGTCTTTTATAGTTGGGGGCAAATTTTGTCGAATGAAATGAGGATAAAGTGGGGACGGATTTTGTAGAATAAATTTGGAAAAAACTGGGGACGGATGACGGTTACAGTAGATTCCCCATTATGCTTACCTGGTCGACATAACGTTTTTATCCATGCGATTGAGTGCCATACAAATGCATGGGATTAAAAACTTTTAGCGGCTATTCAGTATTTATTTTCCGACGAAATTATTTATTATTCTACCGTCGCTCTGCGGCGATTTACCCTCTCCCAAAATGGAATGCATGCGAAGGGGCAGTGCAGCGTTAGCAGGAAGCTTAATCCGGGTTTTATGACAAATTTTTGAATGCATGTCGTTCTTTTATAGGTCTGTCCTTCTGCGTTGTTTCCACGAGATAAATAATCAAAATTTGGAAATTTTCTGTTAAATGTCCAATACTTATAGAAATTAAAAATTCTCTTTTATTTCAAAATTTTGAAAAGCTACTATCATTTGATATTTTGTACCATATAACTAGATACCGATTGGTGTATTTTCTTAGCGTACGTTCAAAAGTCGAGACGGGGCAGGTGAGGGACATGCCAAATTCAAAATATCCTGTCACTCACGAAAATCCTTTATATGTACAATTTTGTTTCCAAAAATTGTTTTGGCACTCAAGGTTGGAAAATGGTATGTTCTTCAAAAATCTAACTTATAGGATTCTAAACTAAGAATCGGTTGCATAGCCGGTAAAGTTAGTGTAGTCATATTTAGAGGTAATGTTAGCTACCTGAATGAAGACTCATTCCTATAAAAGCAGAGTACAGGCCAAGTAGCGGTAGCATTTCGGTAAATTAGTAAATTACACTAGGATATGGTAGCAATCCAAGGGAAAGAATACAGTAGCAGTAGAGACAACATAGCAAATTCACAATTACTAGAAAAGCACAGTACAAAAGAAACACTTATTTGAGAAAATGCAGTAAAGTAAAAAAAAGAAGCATAACATCCGAAGAAAATCCCACAACCCCAGGAACCTCCAACTTCTTCCCTCAATCTACTGACCAAACAACAGGGTCATGGACAGGGTCTCGGTAGGAAATTCCCAAATATGCCAAGAATCACTTAAATTATTATTGTACATGGTTTATCACATCATTTTGACCTATAATTTGCGGGTGGAATAGTACAATATTTTTACCCTGGCCCTAACCCTCAAAATAGATTTGTGAGCCTTGCATGCAATGAGCATCTTCGTTTATTCGTTTCCCCCCGATTTTGACAAATTTTAGCTTCAAGGCATTATATGTCACTCCTCTCTCAAGTAATGGGCCGGTGAGAACGGGCTTTCTTCTTGTGAATCTCAATGTCCGTGTCTGTGAATCTCTAAAACATAAAACGCGCGTGATGAAGCGACTATTTTAAAACTTCCCTCCCTCTCCTAAACGCGCTTTATAGGTTCGCGGATACAAATTACCATAAAGGTTATCCTCTCTACTAATTTGAGAGAGTTGATAGTGAAAGTGATGGTAAGATTCAAATATTCGCGCGCTCTAGATGTATCGACAACCATAGAACTGTACAGCTATCTATTGCAACTACTTACTGCCTTCCGTATTTACATTTGCCTAGCTGAGCCAGCAATTGCTGGCTGTGCAGTGCTCGTATGGCTTAGCAGGTAGTAGCAAGGGCAGTGATACTGTAACGGGCTACATTTATAGTGCCATAAACGGTGGCTACCCATTTATATTAAAGAGAAGAGACATTTTAGAGTACGCTTTGCAAAGACAGTAACTTAATAAATGTCGGGGACAAAGTTTTGGTAAAGTTGGCGTTAATTTTCACATAGACAACTGTATGTTGCTTTTCGAGGGATAAGTCTAAAGAAAATATCAAGGTCGGTAAAGGTACATACAAAAGTAATTGTGTTTTAAAGAAGTTTTGTAAATTGTTGCAATTAAAAAGGCTTTAATAAGGCTACTGGCTTTCTTAATACTAGGATTTGACGATGAGGGGACATTTTTAAATCTTCACTCTCTCTCTCCTAAACGCGCTTTATAGGTTTGCGAGTGCAAATTGTATATTTAAAGAAGTTCTGTAATGTTGAATTATAATCATACGGAGTTGTATTTCAGGAGCAAAGGTCATTTAAAAAATATTCTATTAGAAAAAAACGATTTCGGCAATGGAATTTTAATACTGGCGGATCAAACCACTAGACTTCGTCTGTGTTGCTATTGGGAAATGGGGGTCATCCACCACCTTCCGTTCTGTGGTGGCTTGATCCGCTATCGGATAACATCTCCTATTGGTTTGCGATTACAATTACCAATTACCTTAAAGGCTAACTATCCGGTTTATTTGTATTTTTATGTAATATGAATGTATTTACAACTGGGGTGTATTTCTGAATCATGAGCTATTCGACTGAACCAACAAGCTTGAAGCCTTTCGAAGCCAGCAATAGCTGGCTGTGCAGTGCTAGTAAATGTGAAGAAAAGAAACCTCTTTTAATTTTAAATTCCGTGCGGTTTACTTTTGGGCAACGCCACGTGCTTTCATTCAAGCCTTGACGAAGCAGGGCCTTTAGTCTTGTAACCATATGCCAAGAATTTAAGTACATAATGTAAATTCACATTGAACACAAGACGTTTTGAGATTGACGTTTAATCATCATGACAGGCTCCGTGTCTTTTAAATCCAAAAATATTTATATGTGAAGAAATTTACAATTGTTAGTAAACGTTTTGAATTAAAACTCATTCCAGCCACGGATTCTCTGTCAGCATTGAGACTGCTAAATTGCTAAAAATAGTTCCAGGTGTCTCATGGGATGTCATAGAGTCAAGGGCTGGTGCAGAAATATTCAAGTTCAAGAGACCATACTCGAGCAACAGGAACATAAGGCTGTTTTTACATCCCAGTTGATAACTCCAACGTTTGTGTACATAATTAAAGTGAAATCACGTTTACTGTAATATTAATTGTGAGCCGCAAGTATTAAAAGTAGATGCAATATGTGAACAGTAGGAATTAAGTAAATAATTACTATTGTATTAAGTACTTGTAATTCTTTTAAAAAAACTGGTGCATTAAAGTAGCATTTAGGAATAATTTCTCTCCCGGTGTTTCACATTGATCTTATTACATTGCTGTTTAATACTCGCCTGAGATATTATTTAAAGATTCTTTAGACTTGGAATTATTACACAAGTCTGTTCAATCTGGTAGATTTAATTTATAATTTAATAATTTATTGGGGTGAGATTTGTATCGTTATTGTGATTCTGTGTGTAATTATTAACGCGGTCTTGATTACTTAATTACTGGTGAAATGGCTGTCAATAATAATTCCTGGAGTAGTAATAATTCAATGAGTGCTAATAAGAAAAACCAAAATAGCTTCAAGGGAGAATCTGCCTACCCACCTCTGGAAGATAGACTCATTGAAGATGACCAAGTTGGTGGAGCTGTTAACAAACTTCCTGCGTTAGTAAGGAATTTTCTTGTGTTAGAATTCGACTTTTTTTAAATGTGTTTTTGAAGGAATTTAACAGGATTTTGTGGGATATGTACTTGTAATTTAAAAAGAGTTGGCTTAAATTTAAAAGAATTGGCTTAAATGGGGGGAATAGTTTTGGTAGCATGAATACTTTTGGCCATTAAGTTACAAAATGTTTTGGGAAGGATTCGAAATGACATGGTTTGTTTGTTTATTTTCCAGAGTAAAAGAAATGCGGAATCTTTCCCCTGCGTCCAGTTTTATATGCCGCGGGTGGAACTGCTTAGTAGTAATGACAAATTGGTTTACCAGGAGTGGGAGGAATCTATGAATATTTACCGGATGGATCTGATTTGGTTGCTCAAGTTACCGCAGTACAAGTTCTGGTCTTTTTTAATATTCTCGAAGAAGATTGCAAACCCATTATTATCCTCCTTCCTGTTACGAGCCCCAAGACCATACGACATTCATCTGAGAGATTACCAAAGGAACGAGTTTATTTGGCCGTTGTTCAGTGAAATTTATGGACTCGTATTTCGAGTTTTCCTTCGTATTTGCGTTTTCAAGGAAAGCAAAGTAAGTTAGAAGGGGTAGTGAATTAATATGGATTCATTACTCCATGACCTGATTGACTTGATTGGTTCAATTGTTAGTATTCTCGTGTTTTTGTAGGCTGATCACATAACACCGTCTAAATGGGGATCATGGCTAGTAGAGCACAATATACTGGACATTTCTAAGATCTTCGATTTGTGTGCACTGTACTCAACGGAAGATGAGACGGATAGAGAACTGACCAAGATGATGGAAAATGTCTTCAAGCATGAGTCGCAATTGTTGGAACAACTCGGGGCAGCTATACCTGTGTTTATGCAAAAGTTAAGTGAGCCTGAGCAGGCTTTCGGTGATCACATAAGGCAAATGACCCTGTCTGGAGAAATTGATGAACAGTTCATGGAAGACTTGTTAGCATTTCAAATTGACTCTTTAGCTTCCATTCATGGTTTTGTGAAGCACTTTCCGGAGTCGGCAAAGGAATTTCATAGGTTTCCTCAGTTTGAATTAAGGTATTATAAATTAGCTGTAAGGAATAGTTTAGATACCAGTCGGCTTGTGAGAATCATTTCTGCAGGAGCTTGAAATAATTGTTTTTTATTACGTGTACAGACTGGCTGCAGCGTATGGTTCTATCGTGCAACTTTTCGGTGGGGTCGTCGCTCAGTTTCCGACGACCAATATAGCACAAAGACTGCATGTGTACCGACAATTAGCTTTAAAAATTTATCGAATGGTTTTGACTGAGACGACAATTTATGCAACACGTGATTCTTCCAGCACGTAAAAAGCTACATTTGTTTTCTTGCGACATATCCTCAATACGCTTTTAGATAGCTATATTTAAAACTTTGGGTTCCAGGAATTCCGGAGATGAATTTTTAGATTGCTTCACCTCCTGCGTTGACGAGAAGGTGTTCATCTATGATTACACCAAGGCTTACCCATTTCTAGCAGATATAACGTACCTTGCTGACCAAGGAATTTCTATGTTAGTAGTTAAGAATTTTTCCTTCGGTTTATGGTTTCTCTATGCTAATATCACTTACTGTTTAACGTAAAATTTCTAAAGTCGAAAATGTAAAAATTGTGTAACAGAGACGAAACAAGAATAGAATATTTAATGAACGCAATAGCTGAGTGCTGGAGGGATTTTGGGGACGATAACGCTCCAGAGTTTAAAACGAAGCCTCGTCCGAAGAAGTCGTTAGATCCACTCGATGACCCTGATTTTGATCGTCAGCTGCTTGGTGCTTGTTCTCTAGATGTAACTGGTGTTGAATTTACTTCACTGGTGACAACTGTCAAGGATTTGTTTAATGATTTACCCACACGCTATATTGAGGTAAATTGTTGTAGCTGTTCAGTAGCCAAATTTTTCTTATTAAAGGTAGTCTATATCTCTGGAAAAAAAGACTTACAAAACATAATGAAGATTCATTTTGAAACGTATTTGTGAAGGAAAAAATATTAATCTTAAAGGCTTACAGCCCGAATTGTTATTCCTAGTTTTCAAATTTTTCGTGATTTTTATAAAGCATCTTCTTCAATCCTATTTTGCATTTCCGTAGTAAGAATAATTAAAATTCTAAAAGTTACGAAATATTATAAAATGCATCTTGTCAAAATGTATGGCTGTTCTATGCTTAGGATATTAATAAGTTATCTATGTGTTACCCCTGTAGGCTTGCCTTAAGCATTATGGCTACAGCAGTGAAAGTGTGATCAACGCAATTCTGGAATCAAGTGTACCATCTCATTTAGACGAGTACCGGAACGAACCCGAACCTGTAACAGATCTCCCACCGTCTACCGGGGAAACGTTCCACAGAGGGAAATGGAGCGGTGACTTTAATTCTGAAAAAGAGTTTTTAGACCGCAATAGAAGCGAACTAAAGACGAAGATTCTAGAAAGTCTTACTTTGCCCACTCCATCACTAAGCTACCCTCATCAAGTAAATGGCGGGATTGAGCATGAAGCCAAAGAGTCTTATGTAGATGAAAGTTTACTCCCGACATTTAATGATGAAAATGAATATGAAGACGAATATGATGATACGTATGATGAAGTAGCTGTAGGCAGTACAGAACCTGAGAACTGGCTATATAACCCTTTGAATTCTAAAGCGGATGAGAATGAGACTGAACGCAAAGACGATTCTTCAAGTGAGGAAGACAGCTCTAGAAGCACAGATCGAAAGAAATTGTATGACGATTTTGTTGAAGATCCTGCTATTGTTCGAGAGAGAATGGAAAGGAGAAGGCAGGAAAAAATGCACCAGAGGAAGTCGTTTGTACCTGATAAACCTCGAGATGTAGTCGGTAAGAAGATATTGAACACAAGCAAGTTTTCATATTTATGTATATTTGACTGATCTGACTGAATTTGTATGATAGGGAAAGCAAAAGGACAAGGGCAAGAAAAAGATGTAGTGCTCAACCGTAGACATAAGGAAATTCACTCTAACCAAAACAGAAGACGAGGAGCGGATCGTAAACGCAGGGAGTTTTGATGCTTCCGAGTTTGTTTTAAAAATGAGAATTCGATTCTTGTGTATGTGAGTCGACTGTTATCCATGGTTTCGTACTCTTTGTTTTGTTCAGTATTGTTTACGACGCTAATAAACTAATAACGTGAATATTCTGTACAAGCATCACCTAACCATTACTGTCATTTCGTCGAAGGTCGCAAGCTGGAAAGTCATTGCCATACTTCAGTTGTATGTATGCTTATTGTGATTTCATTTTGGACTATATTATGAAACATAATTTCAGTTAATATTACATTCACAAAGCAAACCACTGCCGCATTTGGAATAATTCAGTTGATGATGGTGGCTTGCGTTAAACTAGTTTGCTCTTGTACAAATATTCTGACTATCGCACTACCCAAGCAGATTCAGTTATTTGTTGATTTGTAGAAATAGATTCTTACAGAAAGTTCAAGGACGAAACATGAACCGAACTTCACTACACAACTTGAAAACTTCGTGAGTACAACTCCTGGTACAACTTCGAGTAAGCATTTACTGAAATATGAAATGAATTTCATTTAGGACAAAACCACTTTACGAATATACATTATTTCCATATTGTTTTTCATCAGAACTTAACTTGTAATCAAGTAAAAGCTTTATATGCACTTTCGGTACCGTCATAAAGGCATAATACTAATTTATCTATGCCGCAACTTAGCAAACTTATACTCGCGTTTGAAAATTAACAAGACACTCGTTTTTGTCAGGAGCTATGTATATAAGTTTATTTTTCATTTGACCATTAGAACATTTGTCTATTTACATTACCCAACAATCTTGTTGCGTGTAAAAATAATTAAAAAACAATCGGAGGAAAACGCTTTATTCCACAGAAGGCAATGGAAATTTTCAACGCCTGAAGCCACCGCCGCCACCTCCGCGTCCACGTCCTCCACCTCCTCCTCCAAATCCACCTCTCCCACCACCGCCTCCGCGACCACCCCCAAAGCCTCCACCGCGACCACCCCCAAAACCTCCCCCACGTCCAAAACCTCCCCCACCACCTCTTCCGCCCCGGCCACCACGGCCTCCAGGTCCACCACGTCCACCTCCGCGGCCACCCCTACCCCTTCCTCCACCTCTGCTTTCATTTCCGGGTAAAAATCTTTGTAAAGGTAACAATTTTGCCGGATCAATGAATAACTGAAAAGAAAGCATTTCAATTAACCCACGTTTCTGATTACAGCTCATCTACAAACACATTCATATACAATCGGTACATTCACTCACCTTATCGTTGACTTTAAACGAAGTAGCTTTCACATCTTCATTTAAATTGACCGAAACATAATAGTCCCGCATGGTTCCTAAGATTTCATCGATTTTGCCAATTTGCTGCTTGTTCTCAAGATAGATTGGAGCATTAAAGTAAGGAACATCTTCAATCTCCACCTTGCACACTAAACTATTCTGACATGGATGTGTGTAATGGCCCAAAACGATAACATGTTCCGGAGGCCCTTCATCCTGACGTCTTCCCCCGAATCCTCCGCCCCGGCCGCCGCCACCTCGACCACCTCCACGACCTCCGCCAAAACCTCTTCCCCCACCTGAAATAGCCACAAATATCCCACTATTTAAAACTTTCATTTTATCGACAACTAACCAAAACAGCGCAAAAAAATTATACTATAAAAGAAACAAATATTTACTAAACTTTCAATTCCAATACAGATTCCAACTAGTACATACACATATTCACCGCCGTACAACACCCATCATCATATAACGGACAATGTATATAGGCCTTAATTAATACAAAATAATTAAAACCAGCGTTAACTAACGGAGAAACGTCTGGTGCGTTCAAATCACCCTAAAATTTATCCCTAGCAAAGGTAGTAAATTAACGAGCACCAGCCGAACAAAATCCCGTTGCACGGGAGTTCTCATTTAAATGGACATATTTTGATTATTACTTTTTTATGACATAATTTACGAACTGCCTCAACCTCACGTAGATTAATTTGCTTCTAACCCAAAATACATATCGTCGTTGAAGAGTCAAAATGATCTACATGCAATGTTTTTGAACAGCATGTTGATCATTTTGCCTCTTCAACGACAACACGCAAACATTCCTTGATTAATCAACAATACATTAGTTTTAATAATTCGAAAATAAATTCAAAAATGATCACAAAAAAAAGTTTTGTACGGAAATTTGAACAAATTTGAACAAACCTCTGCCACCACTAAAACCGCCGCCTCCTCCTCTTCCTCCTCCAAATGGAGCCATGTCACAAAGTTACCTGTGTTATAAATATAAATTCAATATATTAATTATTGTGGAGAATTAATGCTCACAACTGTTACGCATTGTAAATAAATAAAAGCAGAGTTGAATTTTTTTCAAAATAGAATCCACGTTTACCTGGTGTTAATGCTTTCGACGAATTAATGGACGTATTAAGGTTTTATTATTGCCTGCAACTGCACTTGCATTTGTGAGTCCCTCTTCAACGCTATAAGGCTAAGACATTACGCGGCATGCACGTGGTAAACTCTGTAGTCTTAAATTCAACCGCGTAAAGACCAAACAAGCAAACATGAGATGCAGCATTTAGGCCCACTGTGTATTTATCCTATAGAACCCTTGAAGCCCATTTGCACACAACCAAACTGAAGTTATCTGGCGCATAAAATCGAGTAAACTGTAAAAGTGGTATACGGTATACAAAATCCAAATTATCATTTGGTAATAACCATTTGGTCAGAGATGTACCACAAAAATGTATTGTGCACCAAATTATTGCAACGTTTGGTCACAAACCTTGTGCAACAAACCATGAATTTTCAGACACCAAACCATTTAACCCCGTATTTTGACGGCAAATTTTATATAATTAATTAAATGATTAGAATATATTGGCTAGCTAGAATATATTCTAATAATTCTATGCACAGAAAATCTCCTAGGAGCATAAAAGATTCTCCCAAAAATTTAAAATACAGCTCAAGGAAATTGCCCATAAAATATTACGTTTACATCTCAATATGTTTTTGAATTTGAAAACGGACCAAAAAAATCTCAAAAATATGCAACCTGTTCGGAATCAAAATACGGTAGTTTCACCTAGAATTGCATGTACAATAGTGTTGGCAAGTGCGATACTGCGATACGATATTATCGCAAATATCGCCAAAACTATGTGCGATATTAGTGGCGATACTTATCGCCAATCATGTCGAGAATATCGGGTATCGCCAATGGAAATTATTTTAAACTGCAAGTACTTTCTGGCATATTTCTTTCGCGCGAGTCAAGTAAAAGGGTGCTTAAGCAAGCATGTCGTCGCTGAAGAGGCAAAATGGAGTATGTGCGCATGCTTTTGTACAGCACTTAGACCATTTTGCCTCTTCATCGACGATCTCCACCTTTTGTTTTTAACTCGAAACATTGTAGGAGATAAAACTTTTGAACGGTTCAATTAGAAATTTTGAAACAAGCGCAGATAGTCTCATATAAACCCTAGATGTGCAACTTGAGTTTACATTTTTAAATTTTCACAATTTTACAAATTTTTTAAAATTTGGAATTTTTAAAAAAGTATATAATTTAAGGCACATACATTAGATGCCATACAACCACATTTTGACAAATTTCCAGAAAATTAGAAAGTATTTTAAAAATTTCAGTAACATCACATGACAGCCAGAATGGTTGTCTTAGATGTAATATAGATAATTATAAAATTCAATATTTTGCATACTAGCTTCGCTCTCCATGTAATCGCCCAGTGATTACAAGATTCAGATTTTTCATATATCATGACAACAATGCTAGTAGCTAGTTCCGTTGATGTTAACTCTTTATACTTCATGTGCTAATTGACTTTAGCAAAAAGTATCGGCGATACCCGATATTATCGCAAATATCGCAAAATAGCATTCTACCGATACCGATATTCCCGATACTGACAAACTGGCGATACTTGCCAACCCTAATGTACAACAGCTAAAAGTTGTCTAAGTGAAGTTATATACACGTAACAGGTATGGATATCTGATGTCCCTCAGTTGAGAATTGTGGACCGAGAAAATAGAAATCAAGGTTGGGGGAATTCAGTCTGATTAGGAGGGAATGTGAAGAAGGAACTTCGGCTCTTGCCATTTTATCAAGGAAGACACGGCGATCGTAAAAATAGTTCAAAACACTTAGATTAAAAAATAAAATTCTTGGAGATTCATTAGATTCTACCATCAGTCCAGGTGGAATATTACTGCCACAGAAGCCGGAAATATGCTGCACTAAATTTTTTTTTCAAACAGGTTGTCATAACGGATAATTTCTGTAAATCTGACGTCACGGGTATTGTCTCCTGTGTCAGCAATTTGTAAATTCCAAAGGTTATACGACGCGAATAAGTTTCCTTTGCCACAAGCCCAGTGTCTTGCAAATGTTTTACAATAAAGGTAAAGTCTCACATGAAAAAATAGCAGCATAAAAATGTCTTCTCCTCCGTATCTTCCTCACTTTCTTTCGGAGCCTAGATTTTTTCTAGTGTTTCCCCTTTTTTGGTCATATACACAATTTCTATTAACCGGTAATTATTCAAGCTTAAATAAGTCTAAAAAATTAGAGAAAACAGGAGCAGCTTCACATGTACAGAATCTGATTGATGCAAAATTAAGCTTACGACATTGAAATATAAACTGAGTAGATTTTCGTAAAGAACGTGTAGGTATTTTAATTATGATGTTAATTGTAATTTAAGGGCCTCACAAAATACATATTGTTTAGCAAACGACCCAGTATGCCCACCTGAACTGCCCGTCAAATTGAAAATCTGCCTTCTCTACTTCTTTAGCTCTACTTCTTCAGCAGTTTTCAATATCGAGGCTATCCAATTATTTTCATTGTTCGACCGCATCATCAACTGCAGCCCTTGCGATTCTTACAATGACGACCAGGAACCCGATTCTCCATCAAATCAATTTGTAGCTGGAGCCCGAATCGTTTATACTTTATCAGCGACCCCATTGCTGACACGTTATTGCACGTCACTACAATATTACCCAGAGTCTTCGTTTCTTCAACTTGGTTGTCATTAATTTGTTGGATCTGTAGGAAAATAAAAGAATAATTATGTCTTTTAGAGCATTTATAGCAAACTCAATGAGAATACGTGCTACGTGCTTATTCAATGACTGGATTTTAAGACACAAAAAACTATTACACCTTGAGGATTTTATGTTCCATCCTTGAAAAACTGCCACCATCCACAATCTGCTCCATGGTGGGATGGTGGAGAGACACACGTTTGTTGGTTAGAGCCAACGAGCAGAAACCATTTGTTCCTTTGACCGAAAGAATGTAACTCAAGTACAACCAGACATCAGTGGAGCCGATTTTGTAACCAACAGAATCATGAACGGGTGAATCCCTACAATTGCCAAAGTCGAATATTTGCAAAGCGACATGACGTCAAATAACATGGCACGTCTATACACATACATAAATATTGTTGAGTATAAACAAAAATACTTCGGGGGGAAATAAAGAGTAGGTACAAAAATAGATACAATCGCCTTCAATCTACAGAAACCAATATACTACGGAACTTTTGCCCCACGAATTTTGAAACTACTTATCAATTTGAAAATTAAAAACTTGAGGATTGTGGACATGGTTAACAAAAATAGGGATCAAGTTCAACATCAGGAGCAAAATTGAGGAGAAATTATTGCTCTTTCCATTTTATTACGAAAGATCCGGCAGTTATACAAAGATTTCAAAGTGCTGGGCTTGTAGGATCATGAAACATCAGCTCAAGTTGAAAATTGGGACTGCAGGAGACAGAAGTGTGACTCAAATGCGATTAATTGCATGAAAACAATTTCACGTCTCACGTGTTAAAGTTAAATAAATCCCGAGTTTGCTTCATGCTATATGCCATTATGACCGAAAATATTAAAACAAGTTAATGAAACAATTTTTGTTTAAATCTGAAAAGGAATTTGCTTGAAAACAGAGCAGCATAATATCTTGTAACTGTCCCTTTTAGGGACTAAGGGGGAAGCAAAGCGTTTTGTGGCATCAAGTACATAAAACTCACATCACGTATACAATGGGGTAGCGGTATCTTATAATCTCCTGTGTTCGACCACGAATCAATTCAGGCGCAAGCCTGCCGCTATGTGAAAATGAAAATGCAAAGCCAAATGACAAATCCTGAATTGTGTAATTCGCTATAAAAAAAATAAAAAATAACATGAGCCATTGAAATACACTTCGAACCAATCCATAAAATGAATGATTAGATTGAACTCACAGACTATGACACTTCCTTTTAAAAGAGGAATTCCTGCATCCAGCAAATCTTGTCTGGCATTCTTCCTCATTGTGACACCAATGGCTGGAACTGTAAGCCTCTTTTTCAGTTCCGTTAACCGTTCTAGATGATAGCTGTCTTGAGATAAAGCTTCTATCATTGTAACCCGAGTCCCAGATGATTCTGAGTATTCCTCATTACCATTGTCACCAGCCTCACCATCATCTTGACTTTTACCTGTGAAATCAACTTTAAAACGGGGTATCATTAAAATCGGTGAGAGTTCTGGAGAGCTGAACTCACCAATTGACAGGAGGTTGAGAGGGCTGGAGGTTGGGTATTCACTAATCAGCTGGGGATCAGTAGATCGGCAACTCAGTATTTGGCATGATTTCATACAAATGAAGATTTCTTAAACTTATTTGGTAATGCATATATATCGCATATTCCCAATGTTTAGCCGAGGATGACTGAAAACTTGAACTTTGAACAAGTTCAGAAGCAATTTTCCACTAAATCAAATAGCAGTATTATCAAAACTATCCCGTTAAATAGGATGGGATTTTGACTCAAGAGCAGAAAATACTATACCATTTTTTATATAGATACAACGCATTTTTCTCAGATTGAGCGCAAAGCAAGTTAAAATGCCTAGGTGCTCCCATAGGAACTTCTGCGCCTGCAACCTTCTTGAGTGGTTGACCTGTAATTCGAACAAAAACTCATTATTGATTATTGTTTAATGATTTCGACAACACCCCTATATTTTTGTAATTTTCATGTTGTGGGCCCTTGAAAGAACCCTATTAAGCGCCTAGCTATTAAGTACAGATGGAACATCCTAGTTAAAACATACATCGATTCTAATTTGCAGAACAATTTAATACCTTTCAAATAAGCTATTGGATACCGATATGCGAAATCAGTCAAAACTTATTGCGTTCGAGAGTTGTCCTAACATCAACTCTTTAAACTTTTGAACGCAGAGCAGTCGTGTTTAGAAAAATAATACAAAGGAACGTCACAGGTCTTCTCTAAACTGCCAAAAAGTACCTGAATTCCGTGCAAACCCTCCGAGCACTGAAAGGCTCGGCAAACAATTTGTCGAAATTTGATTTTCTTATGAAACCATAGTCAAAATTTTAAATTGACTATATATATCTCTAACATTTCTACCTACATCAAAACTTGATTTGGGGCACAGTACGACAGTTCGAATGCGGAATTAGTTAATTGCTTCGACGTTTACATTGGCGTTTCTTTTTTCACGAATTACATATAATTAAGAAACCTTTAAGAAAACTTCATTTTTCCTGACCTCACACCAAATATTGAGTTCCCGACCTCCTGAACCCCCGCGAATTACTTTGTTCTCAACCTCTGCTCCTTCCGAACTCCCCCAAAATAGTGAGTTCCAGCTCTCACCCCGATTACTGAGGGTGTAAATCGCGTACTATTGCTTTCTTGATTTTGTTTAGATGTTCCTGTTTTTGTTTCGTCCATCTCCAGCTTTTTGCTTTGAATAGCTTTGACTTCAATCAGGATCTCTTCAAGAATCTTGGTTGAGTTCCTATCAGACACACCTGGAAATGTCGCATCATCCTTGGCAGTCAGTCTCCCAAATTCTTCTCTCAAAATACTGCACTCTGACCTGACTTCAGACAAACTCTTTTCCATGCTATTTAACTGGATGGACATTTCTTCCATTTTGGAAGTCAAAGCACGTATGAACTCCATCCTGAAAAAGAAAATCTTATATTAGTTATAATTATTTGCAAAATATATAAATATTTTTTTAGTATTTAATAGTATAAATACCTAGAATATGCCTGAAACCGCGTTCTACGTAAGTCCGTTTAATTACTAACATTCAGTACACAATAAACTCCATTACATCAGGTATATATGACAAAAGAAACTTATTTTTCGACTGAAACTTGCATATAACAACAACAACTATCCGTACATATGGAGAATGATTTTCAGTAAAATCTTACATGTTATACCGCTTTAATAAATCTCACCAATTTTGCACCGACTGAGAAACCAATCGCCAAGTTCCTATTTAAAATAATGATTTCACGGAAAAGTCGGCGAGCTATCACAAATGCGATCTCCATTACAATTATTAGATAATTACCTTATTAAAAATAAAATTATTCACCTGTGATGTTGACCAAAATTACCAGCACTTACGATGACCACCGTTCCGTTCTGGAATCACGCGAATCTGCCAATTCACAACACAACCATGGAACTATTGAAGGATAGAGTCGTACGTGCAAACATATGAATGAGAATTTGCTAAACCAATCCCACGAACTCCAAAGACGAGCAAAGAAATGCTAATCGATCTGGCAACAGTGGCAACCCTGCGGCGCTGCATTTATATGTGCATAACTTCATACGTTTATTGGGGGCGAATCGAAACTTTCGATTCGAAAGCTCCTACTTTGGATGTCAAGATGTCTGCCTGTCTGTCCGTTAATACCAATACCACATCCTGGCCAATCAATACATTTTCACCAGAAATTCCTTTTACCAATTACGAATGTATGCTCATTTTACTGACGAGGTCATTCTTTTAATCTCAAGTGAAAAATAACCAAATAAAATGTAACGTTATCCCCAATTTTACACTAGGACTAACACAAAACCTGGCTTTCTTAAGTTAAAAATGGCTCAGAACGTCTGAACGTACGTCTTAACGTAGGTCCTAACGTAGGTTAGGTAAAGTTAAAATTCCAGCCAGAAATCAGGAAACTAAGTATATGCAAAACTTCAAATAATAGTATTGTTTTTTTGTATGTCTGTGTAGGGAATGGCTCAAGAATATATCTAAGGTTCATGAAACATCGGCACTGACGGTCACACTGACAATGAAACATTCTTAGTTTTTATTACAGTTAATCTTTCAAAAGTTTACTTTGGTCAGCAGAAAATTGACCCACCGTCTAGTAAACTGACACTCTCTGCCCTCTGGAGTGTTTTTTACAAATAAAACACAAACAACGTTTTACATGCAGTGGGGCATTTTCTTGGGCGGTTTCTCTGTTGGAGCAAAACACCGTAGTCCAAGAGGGGCATCTCTACTAAGTTCCACAATATGAGGAGGATGAGGATGACAGCCACGAAGACCCCAGAAATAAAACTGACTCATGGGGATTTCCGATGCAACATCGTGCTTCGTTTGCATTTTGGTGTTCTTTTTAGGGTAGGTTTGAGTCGGGACGTACTTCTTCAGAGCAAGTTTGTAGGTTTGGGTAGAATGTGTAACACACTTGTACAGTTTTGCCTGGAAATTCATTAATGGAAACGTGAGAACGTGGGATGTTAACCTGTTAGATTAGATTTCTGTAGTATTTTTATATTTTAATTACCAACAGAACGGCCCGTCGACGGTATTCCCATTCATTCCAGGTGTAGCCGGGCACAACGTTGGACTCTACTGGATGTACCTCCGTTTGGACCCCGGAATCCTGATTTACCCTAGCTGTTATGGAGGTTTCTACACCATCATCATAGCTGTTGAAGAAAATTCCTTTCTTAACTGGCATGCATCAATATATTTTAGGAATATTCAGAATTCCATTTAGTGCATTTTACACGTACTAAGTCGGTGTGTCCGGGTTAAAAACTTGGTTCTCCATTTTCAGAAGAAAAATCAATTCAGGCCAACGTCGCACAATCATGATGGATTGTAGAATAAACCTGGTACAGCAAATCGATACTTCTAGAAAATGCTGGATTATTAAGTTATTACTCTGAAACAGTGCACTCTCTCACCATCCAAACGCCTTAGAAAGAGCATTTGACATATCATCGCTGAAGAGACAAAATGGTGTAAGTGCTGTACAAAAAAAAATGTGTGCATGTAAACCTTTTTGCCTCCTCAATGACGATATTTCTATAACCAATAATTATTTTGTTAGGAGTAAAATTTTATTGTTGTAAACGGGACAGTGCCAAAATATTTTTGTTACTTTATCAAAATGTTCTTACACTTGGATCTCTGATAGAGAGAGAGTACACTGTAAATACACATAGCTGTTCTCACAGATCCGGGTCACGTCGAAATTCTTCGGCAGCTTCAACGGTGGCTAACAGAAAGGTTTTTTCCCGCCAAGAAAAAACCCCCAAATTTGGATTTGCCAGGAGCACCAGCCCGACGCCTTTGACCAGAGACCATACGCAAAATCCAGAGTACTACGATTTAAAATGTTTTTAGTGAGAGTTTAAGTATATACATACATAATTATATATCCTAGTATTTTCAAATAATTAAAAATTAAAAAAGTTTTTGCGTCAAAATGGTAGTAACAGCTGGAAGCAACATGGACGCACCATCATCGACAAAGGATCCATATCTGGTAAAAAGTCGGACTTGGTCGCCAGCGCAAAGGTACTTTCGGAAACTTCGTCACGTGGGAATTCAAAAAACGTACTTTCGTCTGGTATCCTCATGGGGCTACCCATTTTCTCAACTAAAGAATCCAGTTGTACCAGATCCACCTCACTGATTTCTACCAACGCTTTAATTAGCTCGGAAAGACTGTCCATAAAAACCAAACAGTTCTGGAGCTTCTTCCAACAGACCGCCAGAGCAAGGAATTTAGGCTACAAATTCATATGTATTCCTTCAATGTAAAACCTGGTCATTGCTTGTAAAAAGAACAAATAGATCCCCGTAATATTTTATATCCATCTTACGTAAACCACAAAAGTTGGTACTACTGATTGATCCCGAATAGATTCCTTAATGTTTTTCAGGTATTTATTGTATTCTTTGGTGTGCCTGTCGCAAATCTCGTCCTCCGACGTTAGCTCATCCGAAAGTTCCCTAATTGGTAGGACATTGCAGTATAATTGAACTTCTGAATAGAAGCGCTTAAAATAGGAAAGATATTTTGCAATATATTAGACGTTACTTGATGTAAACGAGAAGTTGATGAATCATTACAAGACCCTGCCTCGTCAGTAGCATATCCCGGGTTATGTTTCGCCGGCCGCCTTTCGAAGAATCAGACATAAAGTATGGTTGAGCCAGGACTGTGTATCGAATGAGGCGCTGTATATTTTTTTCCCGAAGTTCTGACAGAATCGTTGCACATTGGTAGATTTTATCCGGCAGAATTGTTAGTACTGAGGAGTGTTTTAAATTTGGGTCAGTCTTTACAATTCCATTACATTTTGATTATTTATAATATTAGTTACCTCCCCTCCCCCCACCCAATAAACTCACCATCTTCAATCCCGGCATCATGAATTCCGGGCTGGGATTCGCGATTATAAAGCCGAATACCTCCAGTCATCAGAACGAGTTGTCGTATTTCATGCTCACGTTCAGCTGGCGTCATACTATGAAACATGGTGAGTTCTTCCTGGGGAAATATACTTTCGAGGGCCGCTGTAAAAAATATACTTTTATTGCATTTTTTTAATTCCAAATTTGCCAAAAAATATAAAAGTAATCTGGAAAATATTTTACGGCAAAATTGAACCTTCAGTCGCTTTAACCACTTGGTTATCTACAGCATTTCCCATGTCCAACTTCCCGATGATGGTTGCCACAAGTTTCTTGTAGTAAAGTTCAGCCTCCTTGTAGTGCTTTGGAACAGTCTCTATCAGATCTTGCATCAAGTAATTGATAGTATTATCCAATTCCGTTTGATGAGCTTGGATGAGTTCCTCTGAATTTTTTTACATAAAAACATTTCTTAGCATCGAAGTAAAAAATGGAGCTTACTCTTGCGACATAATGTAGATCACAGATATTGCCTTATATACAATATATAACATATAGTAAAGGATGCCTGAAGAGGTCTATAAGGTCGAATTTTATCTACGGGAAAAATTATTATTATTGGACATGATACCACATACCCCTGGCAAAATGGTTACTCCTGTAATGGAGCTGCATGCGGATAATGTTCCTTTGGATCGGCGTCATTCCAACAATGAACTCAACAGTGGCTTTCCTCAACCTGGTCATTTCTTCCTTTATCGCGGGTTGCTTCAGGATAAATCTGTTCTCAGGGTTGAGAGTGACAAGCTTTACCTAAACGTTTGAAAAAAATTAGGTAGGAACCAGTAAAAGCCTCAGGGAAAATTCTAAATGGTAACGTAAACTGTGTGAGAAGTAGCGTTACATTCATTACGCCAACTTACCATTGCAATAATAAAAGAGTCGCTGATGACTATGTCATAATTTCGTTGTAGATTGTCAGCGATTTCATTCATTACGGATCGGAAGATTTCGTGATGCTCCTGCTTTTTCACTACTGCTTCCATTTTCTATTTAATTTTCAAAAAGGGTGGCGGCCCTTAACTGTTTTGAAACGAAAATAAAAGTAAACACAAATAACGCAGGTAGCTGCAGGGTTCAAATTAAAACTTGTGTTTAAATATGTAACATTTAACCATAGCTTGCTAATTTCAAAGCAAGGTATATACACATTTTATTAATTATAAAATCTTTGTACAAATTGCTTAATACGCAGCTAGGCGCAGAAACTTTCACAAAAGAAATCAGAAAAAAATAAGATTTTACGCAACATTCTATTTCTGGATTTTCTCAGTACTAACACAATTCCACCATCTCGGCTCGACGAGTGGTAAAAAGTATTTGCCTCACTAAATTACTTTTCTTTTCACGATGATCTTTTTTTTCTGAGTTGAGAATTTTTTTACTTGTCTAAATTAGGTCTGAATAATAACGTGTACTTATTTACTTCTTTTTAAAATAGTTTTTTTTCAATATCCCACAAAACTTTGATGGGATTTTGAAATTTACTATTGGTCTTATAGATTCGTTTAATATCTTTCAAATGAGGTACTAAAGACCGAGATGCGGTTTCCCAGTTAAAAGTTATTTTAATTTTTAAAAATTCGCGATTACTCCCGGTCCAAATCGGTATTTTCTAAATTTGGAATCCTGGTCAACATGAATTTGAGTAATATTGACAATTTGACCAAAAAATTTATATTTTGATTATCACGCTAAAATTTTGAGTGAGTGAGCTTTGAACGAACGACACATGACAAAGAAACCCAAAAGTTATTGTTGCTTTTTCGAGGGAGTCATGTATATTGTTCGAAACCAGTTTTTGAAATTCTGACAGCAAGACCGCTTTACATATTTGGAAAAATAAAAGTAAATCATCGTATTAATGCACATACATTCCTAAACTGTACCGAAATTTCGTGCAATCCCTGTACGCTTTTGACCATTATATGGTAAAAACAATATTCAAAATTTCTAATATTCAAAAGAACATGCAGTCAGAATTGAAAAAAATTATAAGTACATCCAAATATGACAACCAATGGATGTTCATGCAGAAATGTCAAAGCATCTTGTCGCAGACTCAGTAATAATATTATGTATTACTATTATTTTTATTTCACTCACCATGTCTCACAAACAATAAAATCCGGTATCTGGATCGTGTAACATATATTATAGTTCACTCAATGATTACCTACATAAACAGTTAAAGCTCTTTACGGACAACTTAGTGTTTGTTTCTACACTTCCTTTTGTGCAGGTTCAGAATCGGAACCGGAAGTCATGGAACTCCTAAATAATATTATTGTCCGCGACAAGATTCTTTTGGATTTCTACATGTTCAGTATGCATACCAACGGAAATCTGAAAACGTAGCCTTGAAAGTTAAATACTTTTCAGCACAATAATTTGTATAGCGGTCATACAGACCTAAGCACCAAGAAAGTTTTTTGTTTTTTAAATAAATTTTATTATAGGAGAAAGCACCGTATTGAACCGAAGAAATCACCGTAGTATGGATTGAATGGAAGCGGAAGCAGAAGCACTGGCGGAATGTAGTACAGGAATGTTGAGGAAAACATTCCTTCAAAAGTATTGATGACATTGATTTAACAGTCACCCTAAATATTAAATGCTAAGGTAACATAAATGTATCGACAAATCCTGTGTGGAGAATAATATTTTTTTACATATTGAATATTGCTTGTTTCTATAAGAGATCATTTATACCTAAGTACCTACAAGTATTCAAATTCCTGCCATAAATTTTTTTTCAATTTTGTATCCAGACGTACTTATGGAAGTACTTACTTATATAGCCAGGGCTCGTGTTCATTATAGAATTAGATACATATAGTAGAGAGGATATGCAGGAACTCCTTGCTCATCAGGCAAAATACATACATACGGGGTAATGTAGACTCGGTGTTTTGCCATGCTTACTACATAACTAAGCACTTGTTACTTTAGGTATTGGGACTTCAACTTGTTTCTGATTCCGAGTTCTGTAAAAGTTGCAGAATAAAAACGTAACTTTTAGTCGTTCAAGCACTTAAGTAACTGTCGGCTGTTGAGCAACCTTTATTGTAAGGCACGTCCGTATAATGCGTATTTTGTTCTCGCTTAATTATGTGTAAGCGTACGTAACATCAGTTATAACATGACCTGTGCTTGTAATTACTAATTACTATTCAATGTTCAGTAATGTACTGTATACGTACTTTAGTACAATTGCCAGCTCACAAAAGTATTGAATAGCATCAAGCGTCGTGCAATCCGGATATATTTTTTAATCATTTTTATTACAAGAAAATCGCGATTTAATTACCTATACATAAAAAGTATTCCTCCACAACCTTTAGTATAGTTGGAAAAGCATCAAGATTATTAAAAAATCAATACGATTGTTCTATGTATGTATATACGTTTAAGAAGTACGTGTTACATGAAGAACTATGAAACGAGTGAGTTCGTTTCATGGGTTTGCAGATCACATAATCTCGACAAATCTATGACTGTGCTGTAACTATTTATGAATAATAATTTGTTATTTTCTTTGAGCACTGCTATTTGTATCTATTACCTCCAATTAGCCTCATAAACCCTGGAAATGCAGTTATCATTTGTAAATACAGTGCAGCTTAAGTTTTAGCGTTAAGTTTTTTTTATATACGGGGTACTTTTATCCTAATGACGATTTCCGTTATGTACATAAGTACCTGAATAATTTTATTATAAAGCTATGCCAATCATAAATTGACTAACACATATGGTGCTGCGCTAAAACTTCCTAGAAACTAGGATTTTTGCTTTCCGCCTGCAGAGTAAAAGTGGGAGCTACGGATATACTATACGGAACTTGGGCTAATAGGTTTGGGAATGGTGCACAATTAAAGCTGCCAGTTCCACAAGGCTACAAAATAGTAGGCTTGCTACATTTTTTTGCTAAATTTATTCCAGTATGTAAAAATTACTATCTAAAGATATCATTGGGATTTTTAAAGCAGTTTAAGTCATTTTTTCGAAAATAACTGCAGGATAGACCAACAGAGCGATGATACAAGCATTTACTGTACGAGTATCCATTGTATGGGATGCCAAGAAACGATTTTCCACCACCCTGGCCTACATAAGGGGCACTGTGAAAAATTTTCAAACCTCTTATCTATCTTAGCAAATCAGTTTTCAGTTTTTTCAGAATTTGTCTCAGCCCCTAAGCCGAAAAACTATAGATATAGCCGAAGACAGAATGTTTTAGAAAAGGGGCTAGCGCTCTCCCTGAAAAGATCTTCCGAATTTCTGGAGCATTTTCGTCCCTGTCGGCAGCGCTGCCTAATTGATTTGTGACACTTCTTTCACACGATTGTATCGCTACGATTGGCTATTTAAATCCGAGTTTTACACTACCGGTTATAGTCAGTCCCTGTCGTAAGAACGGAAGTGTCCCAGCGTCTGCCTTCTGGTTCAGAATGCGCATTGGATTGGACAATATCATTTCTACCACAGGACCTGACATGGAACTATTTGGTTTCAGTTCAGTATTATTTGCAGCAGATTGTCTGCTGACCTGATCATCAGAACCTTGTAAGTCATCCAGATTGGCTGGAGGGTCTTGGCTAGTGGTCGGAACAATTCAATTCAATTCAAAATTTACAATTCAATCCAGTTCGAACACTGAACTGGATTAAAATTTGGGTTTCAATTCGGTTCAGTAAAAAACAATTCAATTCAATTCAGTTCACTATATGAACTGAACTGAATTGTAAACCATTTGGTTCGCCAGGCATATTTGCATACTGCAAAGGTGGCACGTCAGCTAAGGCCATCTCTCCTTACCCTTTTTATAGTATTATGTTAAGCTCATTTAAAAAAATGCAAAATTTTCAAAAAATAAAATTTTGATAATTTTTGAAAAAATTAGGCTAGCAGTACTGACTGGTAAGTGTACAAAAATTCCATTGAAATCGGTGGGGCAGTTTGTCGTTTTTATTTTTTTTTACGTACGAACACGCATTACGATTTCAACTAATAAAGAACTCCAAGAGAGTGGCCTAAAGAATATTCACAAAAAGTGCGAACAAAATTTGTTTGGAGGAAAACAGTCTCAAGCATCGACGGACAACACTTTCTTATAAGGGGGCTGACGCCACTCTAAAAATATTAACACGTTTTAATGCTGGTTATATTGACACAAAGATGGCGCTAAACTTATCCTTACAATATCGGTTTTGATTCAGCCTGAAATTGTTTTGAATTGGAATTCAAAGAATACAATTCAATTCGATTCAACAGGTGAATTGAATTATTCGATTCAGTAAACGGTCGAATTGAATTGAAAAATCCCTGGATTGAATTGAACTGAATTGAATTGAATTGTAAAATTGCAATTTAAACTGAATTGGTCCGACCACTAGTCTTGGCAGGAGATCATGGGTTGGCTTATCAGTTGCATCATTATCACCAACAATGATAATATATGTAATTATATACTATATGCTTATGATATAAATCCTTAGAAATAGTCATCCTATAGACAACGTATTTTTTACAAAATCTTTTGAAGAACATATCAGCGTTTACAAAGTACTACAAGCTCTTAACGAACCGAATTTAACACTTAATAGCCACTGTATATAGGCTGTGTGATGAGACAGCAAATAGAATGCTGTCATTAAAATGCGTTGAGCACGAATTCCTTGGGATTTCTATTTGAGCGGGTGAACGAGTCTTATTACATTTCCATGTGCCGTTTATGGAATTACGTAATGTTATTAGTTCTACAGCTATATAGCTATTTAGCGGAAGTTGCGTAATATGACATCATTCATATTTGTCAATCAATAAAAAAAATTTACGCTGACACTAGCTTTATGTGGGAAGGTCAGTGTCGAGAAATGTCGTAAGTGCTATAATTAAATAATAATTATTGTTGAATAGTTAATTCTAATGATACTTGTGTTTAACTATACTTATACAAATTACAAAAGTAATAATTAAATATTTAGTAAGTGCTCACATTTAAAGGCGTGTATTTAAAATACAGATTCTCTTAAAGCCGGACCATCGTTATACAGATATTTAAGTTCGTAAGTTGCTCTCTCAAATTCCATCCCAACAAATCCAACATTATTCTATATCTGTTTGGAGTTCGTTGTATGTACATATGTAAGTAGTAATTATAATAATTTATTTAGAAATAATTATTACGCTCTCATTGTCAATGTATTTTTTTTACATGCAGTGTTCTGTTTACGTTGCCAGTTTCAATTCACGTGTGTATGATAATCGTATTTGAATGCAGTGACAATGTTTTGAGGGACCTTGAGGAACTCCAGAATTTAATTTCTACGGACAGTGGCCTTGACGATTATGTGCCAAACTTGATAGTTACAGTGTAATTTATACTTTGGTTAAATCTGTAGGGGAAGTCTCATATGGACTAATTTGAGCGGGCCATTATAATCGAGCGGCCAGTTTAAAGGGTTTACTGCTAATACTTTGGAATTATAGGTAAGTTTTGTGAGCTCTTCAGTTTTGGGATGATCACAAAGGGCGAGTTTAATGTTTTTGTCCATCCTGAACGTTTATCAGGGATTGTAGTCTAGGATATATATGTAATTTGGTGTAAGGGTGGATTAGCGTGTCCGCTGTTATGTAAGCAAGTAATATCTTGAGTGGATGTTATAAAAAGGATTGCATGAAGGTTATATAATTTTTGTTCTTTGTTGAAGATCCATCATATCCCTTTATTGTTTTGATAACTATAGTGTGAATGACACCGATACGATAGTCCTGGCTCAGAGTCTGCTTCTGGTGTAGGAGGTTAATTTGGGACCCTCTGAGTAGTGTGGTCGTGTTTTATGTAATTTATTTTTGTTATCTGTTATACAACATTTAATTTCTCTTGTCAACAACAGATAAGGATTTCACACCGGTGGATGTTGAGTGACGCAAACTAGAAGAAGATCCAAGCATATAAGGTATGAAGAAAAACTCATAAAGCTTGGTGGATTACTGTTGAAACTTATTGCTGTTTGGGTGAGGGTGGGCTTTTTTTAAAGGCTGTGGCAAGGTATTTCGAAGTGGTATTTCGTGTCGGAGTTTGGTGTAACTTTTGCATTGTGACTGGATTTTTATTCTTCTGTAGTACAATCATGGTTTACCTCGTGGACCAAGACAATTTGTTGACCTGTGCCATCGTCACAGTCAGTATACAGCTATTTTTCTTTGCAATAGCAGCCACATTCAAATTCGATAAAGTGACAGATTTTGCTGGAGGAACGAACTTTGCTGTGTTGGCCTTGCTTACTTTATTTTTAGCTGGGACATATGAACCAAGGCAAATTCTCGTTACAGTACTTGTTACAGTTTGGGCTTTTCGAATTTCGGGTTTTCTTCTCTTCCGAGTTCTCAAATTAGGTACGTCTAATTGGATAGTATCAGGATCTGAAAGTCCCTATTGTGTACGAGAAAACGAATGAAAAATCATGTTTATAGTATTGATATGTTTCAAATTATGTTGTTGATTCTGTTCTAGGAAAGGATGACCGATTTGATGGAAAGAGAGACAATTTTCTGCAATTTTTGGTTTTTTGGATATTTCAAATGTTATGGGTGTTCACTGTAAGCTTGCCCGTCATTTTTGTGAATTCCTCCCGGCTAATTTCGCAAAGCAGCTCATTCCCTTCGGGGTGGGATATTACTGGTGCAATTTTATTTCTCGTTGGTTTTCTTTGTGAGACTGTAGCAGATTTTCAGAAGTTTTTCTTTAAAGAAAATCCTGCCAATCGTGGACAATGGTGTGATGCAGGTAAAAAATGATTTCTTGATCATTGTAATGTTATGTATAACAATGTGTTATATATCTTATGGTTGGAATATTAGAAGTGATCTTCAGTCTATACACATTTTTGTTGAGTAAATCCTTTGTTATTAGTTTTTATGTTTTTATTATAATCACGCGTAAATATTAATTAAATTCAGTACGGTATTTTACAATAATTCAGGGTTGTGGAGTGTATCGCGTCATCCTAACTATTTTGGAGAAATTTTGCTTTGGTGGGGAATATTCACTGTCGGAATATCTGTGTACAAGGATGCGGAGTGGGCATCCCTTCTATCTCCACTGTTTACAATGGCAATTTTGTTGTTTCTGTCCGGTCTACCCTTGTTGGAAAAAATGGCTAATGAAAGATATTCGACGTGAGTTTATTTTTAAATATTAGTTTTGTAAGCACTCATATTTCATACTTGGTTATTCCTGCAGTTAGTATTAATGGTGATTAATGTTGTTATATACTTATATTGTTTGTTTCTATTTTCAAAGGAACCCGAGCTACCAAGAGTACAAAGATAGTGTATCTCCACTGGTTCCACTTCCAACTTCGTTGTATCGGGCTCTTCCTTCATTTATGAAGCAATCTATCCTTTGCGACTTCCCATTTTACAACAAAAGTAATTATGAAGATATGGGTGCTTCGTAAATGTTATGTAGCATGAAAGCCTAATGCGTTGAGTGGCTTTGATTAACAGCTTTTCATGTTTTGTAGAAAAAAGCTCGTGATTACTTACGCATTGTCGGAAAGTGAATAACCTGCTCGTAAGGCCAAGCAAAAGACTGCATATTTCAGCTGGATAATTATTTCTCAAATCCCTACGATTTTTTCGCTTTCTGTTAAAATAATGACCACACGTTGGAATGAACTGATAAAGTTCGAACTGTTTCAATTCTTACTAATTGTAAGTAATTGCAATTACGTATGTCTATAATATCGCCTCATTAGAGATAGTTCACCAGTGTTCCACATTACGTTATAGTAATACAAATATATACATATGAGGAAGTTTGCTGAAAATTTTACCTTTTTAAATATTGTTGCTACCATTTCAACCTGCTCGAGATGTATACTCGCATAGTATATACGTACTGTATTAGTATTAATTGTCTGAAATATTTTCTTGATAGTGCATTAGTCCATCATATGATAAATAAACTCAACAAAATCATTTGCACGTATTTAATCATTCATAGTTTTTATTAAAAATTTATTATATCCGCTTGCTATACTAATTACTTTCTCGTATTGTATTACATACACAATAGTATACACGCGCAACCGAAGCGGAGCTTGCAGAAATTAATTTTACAAGCGATAATACTTTTCGTACCCATTATTTCATAAAGCATATGAAAAAATTGTGAATAGGGTAGGACAATCAATTAAATGCACTGAATTTAAAAAAGTCGTGTGAAATGCTGCAAATTCAAAACATTTCCCGCAAGGAAAGATTTAAGTAGAAAATATAAACTAATTATTTTTACAACCGCCTGCTACCTCTTTAAATAATTGTATTGGAAGGGAACACAAGTAATGTATAGTTAGATTAGAACTATCTATAAATTGTTTTTAACAGGCTTTTAAAGGTGTTTGGGTTTCGAAAGATTCTTTAAAATTCAAAGTCATCCCCTTAATTATTTTGAAATAGGTATAAAGAAAAGCCTGTCAATCTTAAAAAATTGGGCAGTAACGTAAGCACCTTACTTGACAAGTTTTGAAATAAAAATAGAAACAGCTTGTAAATGTTAGCTGCTACAAACTTAAAATACTTCTTTACTTTAATGTATTTTCTAAAATTAGTATAGACATTTCCAAGCTCTCGAACACAATCGAACACAAGCTACAGAGTCTTGAGAATATGAAAAAACTGTTGTACCGGTATGAAATATTGAGCACGATGTTAATAGATTTGAAACAATCCAAGTAAATGATTTGCTTACAATTGTATTAGACAGTAAGAACTAAAACCTCATGACATATTGCATATTAACTTTACCTACTGTATGGTAATGATACAAGTACTACATATATTATCTATATTCAATAACTATATATACGCACTTTAATATTTTACACATGTATGGAACTTAATACTAATTGATTTTCACAGCACTATAACATTGTGAATGACTAACAAGTAGTAATATTACATATACATAGGTCGTCATTACATTTATTATACTCTCACATTTTGACGTATAAATCCAACCACGGCGAATACATCCTATCGATCACTACACAAACTACCCACTGACAGGCTTTTATTTTATTACAAGTTTTGGAAAATATTTACTTGTACACATAGTAACAACTCCACTCACAAAGTCTTATAAAAAGTGTCATCCGGGACGCTTTGGAGGCAAAAACCGTAAATACACGAATTTAACGAAGTAACAGGAAGAATACCATTTAATACTCATGGCAAATAAAAATCCTTGTGATCTCGTAACCTGTTCCCATATTGATCGAGTTGTTTGAAATATTTGTAGAAATAATCTGAGGGAAACATACATTATATTTTACCGACCAACTACAGAGCTATAGGTACTAAAACTAGAGATAGATGCGAAAGTTTTGACGATCCGAAAATTACATTTTCGGGTTCATTACCATAGACAACAGTAAAAATTGGCCTTCTGACGTCAGTCCTGCCAAAAGACCCCCAATAGTGTAGAGTATTATTATTCAATGTCATATAAATTTTTAATACATGATTTCTCGAAATTTCACCAAATTCTATGATCAGTAGTTGCATGTACAGATATGGCTGTCATTTAATATGCCAAGGGATTGTAGGCTGCAATTTACTCGAAAATGAACAGTAAAATCTCGTTATACATATATAAGGGAACGGTTAATAAGGGACTTCGCGCAAGAAGAAACGCGTTTTGCTGGGTCTTCCATCTATTTACAAAATGGCTAAAAAATTGCTTAAAAGGGTTGGCTTTATGAGGAAAAAATCTCCAATCCCTTGCGAATTCGATCCGTAATAACGATATTTTACTGTTCAGACCTATTTGACCATACGTAACCCATTATTGGGAATCGCAACTCAACAGTGAGATTTATTAGATACAAAAATTTCTCTTTAGTTTTCTCGCCAATAATGCGTAAGAATTTTAAAGATAGATACAAATAGCGAACATACATTCCAAACATTGAGAATAATTAATCCGGGCTACTAATAAAGTTTTGGCGCAGTAATTATATTTTTCACAATTGATCTGCCCAAGTATATAGTAACTAGAGTAATTCAGCAAATACATAGTAGTAGATACATTTTGTATTTATACAGAACCTGACACATGGCTGATGCTCATAACTTGGCTCAAGGTCAGTATAATATTGACATCATATGTACACAAAATTTACAAGAACGGGCGCAGTACACTCAATCAACACTTAATATAACACCTGTAATTTTGTAGTAGTAAATTGTATCCTAACCGCACAATGTCACTGATTGTACTTGAATCCTACCAAGTCTCCCATTTACAGAGGTTCTTTTACATAATCATTGTCACGATGATGAATGCATGGGCGAGAACTTTATGTTATTATCTACCGTAATTGATTGAATGATTGTTATTGGATTGATTTCCACCGTTCCGAAGCATGGGCGATGATGCAGATGGCGCTCGTGCGTTGTTGTTCCCGCCATTTTGATGGAACGTCGAAAGATCTGTTGGTGGTGCAGCAAATGTTGTGAGGTGGGGGTCATAGGTCATCTCCTCAATGGTTGCAATCATCTTTTGCTTCCCGTTAGTGGCATTACCACTAAAATAGAGATGATCGAAACCCGCCACTATTTCGTTCTCTCCCAAATGATCGTAATCAGGGGGAAGGGGGGGAGTGCCGATTTCTGGACGGTCTTCTTCATGTGTGTAATAGTGAGCGGCGTGCCACCGAGAGTGGAAAATAATTGCCAGAGCAGCCACAATCAGACCAACTAGAATGAGAGCACAGCCGATAAATAAACCTAACCGGGGGTCATCTGCTGAAATTGAGGCTGGCTCCACATTCACGCTGCACCAGTCCAATTTGTTTTCGTCCAGAGTCTGCAATGCTTGGTCGAAAAATGCAGCGGGAGAGGCGCATCGTAAACAATACTCGCCTGGAGAAAAAATACAATTAAATGCATCAACATTACCAATAAATTACAATCGTTTCTATTAACCTGGCTCCACAAAACATTTGTTCCCCCAAGTCCATATAAGGGACAATAATAGAAAATATTGAGCTCCCCCATGTTTTCTTAAATTGTATCCCACATTTCCTAAAATTTGTTTCCTTGATCTTGGACAATATTTGCAAAACATGAAATACTGTCGCTAAAACAACATAACTTGCCTTCAATTTGGCTATTGATCCTTGTGACCGCAAATATAGACTAAGGTCAATAAACAATTTTTGCACATTCTGAAAAATAATTGACTGAATGAAAACGGGGCAATCGAATATTTTTTACCACAATCCCTCACATGGGCAAGGGGAAGCAAATGCCTCCCCGTTTAATACAAATTTGTATAAAAAAGGGTAATTTACGTGTAAATAACTTAGAATCACGTAATAATCAATAGGATTCAACGGTATTTAAAATCTGAATGAAAAATTTTAGCCAAAAGGGGTGCTTACTATTAACTTTAGCACATCCATGTCGAAAGAGCGGACTAGCTTGAACCCACTTGAGGAGAGCCGGAATGTAACATCGATCACAGGCCCAAGCATTCCCTTGCAATAAAATCTTCTGTAAATGCGGAAATCTGTCAAACTGTTCGAGAACGACGCTGTCCAATCCTTTCAATTTATTCTTGGATAAATCCAAAACCTTTAAGTTGTTCAAATGCGACAGTTGATGAGGGAACAGGACTGGGAGTCGGTTCGAGGACAAATTCAAGAATTCCAACTGCCCTTGTTTCTCAAACAACTCCAATGGTAAATCTTCATAGTCGTTACTGGCCAGTGAAAGATAAATCAACTGGGGATTATTCCCAAGGATCGTCAGCAGAGGGGACAGTTTCAGCTTCGGGTTACCGCTCAAGTCTAATTTCGTCAGATTTGCAATGTTTGAAAATGTCAACTTCTCCAAGGTATCGAATTTATTCCCGGACAGATCCAGAGAATCGATTGTTGAATTGAAGAAAGCTTTCCCAGTAACTCGAGCGATGAGATTTCGCGACAGTTTGAGGACATGTAAGCGAGACGAGTGAAAAGTGGCGTCAGTTATAACTGAAATCTGATTTCCATCCAGGTAAAGTTCTCGTAACTGTATCAAAGATCCGAATTCCTCCTTGTTTAGATATTTGAATTCATTCTCTCCCAAATCCAAAATCTGAAATAAACCAGCAAAAAGTTTATTCAACACACTATATTCATTTGCCTTGTTTGAATGTGGATTCCTTAAAATAACTTCGTTTCACTCTCTACACATTTGTTACTATTTGTTCGTATAATGCAGTATAGCATTACTTCCACTATAACATACATACATTACAATATCCTAGTCACAGTAAGGTATATTAGTACCTTACAATGTAAGTGCAGTTTTTCCATGGACACTGAACTGACTCAATCCCATTTACCACAATATTAATTTCTCTCCTTATACAAGACCGGGCCATTACTTCCCTATCTTCCAAATTGCGTTCCTTTTCGGATGCTCTTAAAAAGAGAGTACCCTATAATATACAATGTAGTCTCGCTGCAGAAGATACCACCTTATAAGAGGCTTGTCTCTCCACTGTCAAAAATATTCTGACACTTTCCAATTTACCATAATGTAGTTTAGCTCCTCCTGGAACTATAAGAGCAGGCCAATGTAAGAGTCAAAATGTTGTTCGTTCTATTCAGGTGCCCTTATAAAGAGCTGTCCCTGTAACTGGAGGCTTAGAGTTGCTTATACCACAAGTTTTGATAGGCTCCAGGAAAATACTCTTCAGTTAATTTATTACGGCACAAGTGGAAGGAATGAAGTGGAAAAACGAAAAGCATTTAAGGAAATGTAAGACGCTAAATGGACAAGACAAGAGAAACTGTGAGAGGTAATGGAGAATCAATGTGTATCCATTTACATTAAAGTCTTCAATTTATTCACTATTGACTTTCCATTTACTCCACTCAGGGCATCCTAAAAGACTGGTGTCGGTAACAGTCCGAAGTAAAAGCCCGACATGGTTCCTTGAAAGTCAGTTTGCGTTGGAAACTAGAAAAAGCGTAGATACATGTATAGATATGTGCATGTTATTATTTGACTCCTACTTGCATACTCAGATTTGGTGTATGCAAATGTTTGGAAAGGAGAGAAAGTGGTCGTGGAAAGTAGTAAATTGTTTCTACAACATGCCGCGCATTTCTTGCTCCCTACATTGCTTTTGAGGAGTCTCAAGTCTCAAGTGATTAAATCCTTTTGTGCAATAAAACACCAGGTTAACTCCGATAACTAACTGCATATTGAGCGGCGTTATTTGCTTTACGTCCCGACACTTATTTTGTGCGACTGTGAATGTAAAAATAAATTGAACTGGAAATTTTTTTTCCCGTACCTTTAGATCACGAAGCAAAGCGTAGAGGAACGGATTTATGGTTTTGAGTCCACAACGACGACACCTGAGCTCCTTGAGACGCCACACATCTTTGAAGACGTCAGGGTGAAGCTCTCTGAGCCAATTCTCACTTAAATCCAATGATTCCAGCATGTACAGATTGAAAAATAGACGCTCCACCAACTTGGAAATACGGTTCTTTGACAGATTCAATGATTTCAATTTCGGTAGGTGCTGAAATGAGGATGAGACTAGAGAATCAATTGCGTTGTCTGCCAAACTCAGATTTTCTAGGGATACAAGCCCTCGGAAATTTGACTCGATTATAATGCTTATGTTATTCGATGTCAGATTCAACACTCGCAAGGACTGCACTCCCCAGAAAGAGTGCTCCCCGATGTTCGGGATGTTTGATCCAACCTGGAAAATTCCAACGTTCAGATTAGCCTTCACTTATTTAAAATCTTATCAGCAACTCAAACGAACAAATATAAGCTTGTATGTAGTTTCCACATTTATGATAATGCATAGATGCTTTGCAACCTCCGTATGTCAAATACGGGAAGCTGCAAAACATTCCCTCTAAAAACAATCCGAATTTGTGAAGCAGTTCATTTCGCATATTTTTATCATTCTAGAAATATTTTTTTTAAATGCAATAAAAGTTCCGTAATTACATAATGTATTTTATAGACTTAACAGTGAGATATACAAATATGTGTCTCTGGGTTGAGTGGTCTGGACACTCACATATCTCTAAATGTCTCACAAGTTTAATTTTTTTCAAACCCCGATTTTATGAAACCTTACCTCACACTTGAACCTAACGTGTCCCGATAACTCAAGGCAGGTGCTTTGTTACATCGCATTTGGAAATCCATAAAATTTATGACAAATAATCGACAGCACTTGGAAATGAAAAATTGATAAACGCTTCCCGCAAAACATGCTGACTTTGCGTATCTCACTTATTGACCGCTATGACATGCTGGAATGACCTATGCCAATGATTGTAAGTTATTAACTTACTGAAACAATATTCACTATACAGAATGGGGGGCATTAATAAATTTTTAAGAGACCTACTTATTTGGGGCAAGGAGGAGACTAGATGTTTTCCAAGACCCTGTACACACTTGTATGGACGTATGTATACATATGTATGCAATATGCATGCCCCATGAGTATTAACAGCTTCAACTTTAAAAACAATTACTTTCTCTGAAAAACTTTTACCGAAGCCTTCCTTTAGCCTGTCACCTAAAATGGGGTTTCCTTACAGGGAAGTAAAAAAAGGAAAGGCCGCAGGAAAAATGTATGGTGTACATTCCAATCCCCCAGAGTAACTTTGGAAAAGTACGTAACCATATTGTTGAATGTGCATATACATAATACGTACATACATACGTAGTACACATAAAGCAAATCGTGCAGAAACTACTAAAACCCACCACTGTGAAATGCATATGAATTAATTGGCAAGACACGCTCCAGTATCTGTCCATGGGATTAGATCTCAGTAGTTCAGCACGAATGCTGGAAAATGACCTTGAATTACACCAGGGCTGGTCACCAGTCTCTCTGTACTGCGTGCATGTTAGGAAAGAAACATTGATTTGCTGCAAATACGGGTGTCAGATTACACGGGTATCAACGCTGTAGTTTGTGACTAGGTCGTGCACGCATGAGTTCCCTCTTTGCTACTCCGAGCGGGGATTCATGATCAGAAACAAAATGAAAACACGTAAACAGTTGTTTCCACTGTTGGGGAAGAGAATTGCGAATCCTGGATCGGAGCGGTTCTATACGTATGTACATAGCCTTAAACAGTATCTATGTAATTATATGTATCTATGTGAGTGTACATAATTACGTAAAAGAAATCTGAAAGAATTCCTTTTAAAATTCCTGGTCCGAAGTGATGTTCGAACTTGATTACATTTCCATGATTCAAAGTAGGTCTGTAAAATGGGTGGCGTGTGATGGTCTAATTAAACACTTGCCAGCTTGAAGTTTAATTTTGGCAGCATGCATAAATTACTCCCCAATTTTTCTTTGATGCATTACGTGTCCCGGGATTTATTAAATAGTAATTTGCAATTTCCACCCGTATTCCTTGCCTTCCAGTCCAAATGCAAAAATGGAGATGCAATTTTCATAAAATATCAAAACCTTTCCTCACAAGCAGAAGCATCCTAGGAAATCGCCCCCATGAAAATCTAATTAATTCAGAGGTATTGTTCGCATGGGTAAAAATTCTAATTTGAGCAGTGTGTTTTGATGATGACAGTCGAGTCGGGCCAAGAGGGCAGGGAAGACTGCACACTGCCAATGTGTCGATTTGAACATGTGCAGATGATGGCTGGAAGAGGGAATTGTATCTCGTTTAGCCTATGTTTTCGTACCCGATGAAAACCTTTTTCTAGGGAAAAATCCATCTAGCTATGTCAGTAGTGGAAGGACCCGAAGAGTCAGTAAAAGACGACTTAAAATGATATAAGCTCCATACAATTTATTTAGAAGATATAAAAGATTCAATGAATTCAAACGGAGACTTCTGAAGTCCTGTTTTGGATTTTTGCAAAGACTCCCAACCTCCTTGTACTCCGGTCGTCAACATAGAGGAAAACTCATTTGGTTATGCCCTAGATTATGTGTAATCCTGGAGAAACTCAGCAACCCAGAAGTTCTACTTATTCCATCCTCTTTGACGTCACAGGAGCATCTAGGAACAAGGACGCTTTATAGATACGGCCCAAGGTTATGGATTCACTTTCCTTCCTCCCTTTTGCTTTTTCGGGCGCTATAAATGGTACATCCAATTTCCCTTTTAGAAAATAAGACTAGCCCACTAAAGTAGGATGGTAGCAACTAGTACGATAGCGACCATTAGTCTTGTTAGTAGCCTGAACCCAGTCGTTTTCTTAGGTAATGTCATTTGTATCTTATTACGAAACAACGTGATGTTATGTTTACAAACCATGATCTCCTCTGTAATCAAATACGCCGGATTGGGTCACAAAACCCTACCATAGACTTCCAAAACGTGGGCTTCTAAGGATTCCCCTGTGACTCAAATTTAGTCAAACACTCATTTACCGTTCCCAAGTTCTCTCATTTGTGGGACTACAGCCTTGACTTGTGGTTTGCGAAACGATTCGAGAGTTCACGGAGGCCTGGAGATATTCCCTTGGACGAGTCAAGCCCTCCCAACCACAAGCAAAAGTAAACAGTGGGAACGAGTTTAATAAAGCTTGAAAAATTACCATCAACTGCCTTTACAGATGCTTAAATCCAGGATCACTCTTTAACAAAAACCATCTCTGGAACTTTAAAGCGAGGCAGGGTTGTAAACTGGATCGTGAACTGGTGCTAGTGCTAGAGCATGGTTTTATGCATATGACTACTAAACACTCCCAGTCCTTGTAGTTCCATATACTTACGTATGTATGTACGTATGTTTGTATAGTAAATGTAAACTAGCAAAATTTCATGGTCCAAGTTTAAATTGAACGGCCAACTAACCCTGGGAAAGGGGAAGTGTAATTGTGCCAAAGTTGTCCAGATGATGCCGTGCATGTACTAATGTCGAACATGTGCGAGCAATGACGAACTCCTCACCATAAAAACACAGTGCACTCTCTTTATAAGAGCACCTTAACAAGAGCAAAAATTATCTCTCGTCGTGTTTGCTCGTTTAAAAAATAAATAAATAAAATATTAAAGAGATAAATAAAAAAAGTTACGGGGTTAGAATGAGAATTTCCCTGAATATTTTTGACACCAAAAAGAATATGAAGAGAGAGAGAGAGAGAGTGTGAGGGGAAGCTCTTATGGTGAGAGCAGACTGTAATTACTGCTACTATTGGCACTCGTATTAAAGTAAATTCTGACTGCAACAGTATTCTATATGTATAGTCCTGGACTATGAAAATTTTTCCCCGCATCCCCATCATCGTACTAAAAAGAATCCCATGAAACTTGAAAACCTATTTCCTAACTTTCAGCTTTTACTCTACTGAGTTCAACTATGCTGACTGAGACTACCATAATTAGATTTTTATTGCCAGGACAAACTTTCCTGTCTCTCCCGTTAAGCCATAAAATTCGGAATTAATGGCTTTATCTTCCTCAAGTTTAATTAGTGCGAATTGATCTGCTTCATTATCATATGCGTATTTACACACATAGTCCTGAGAGCTCAGGATGGTTGAGGACACCCATAAAAGTAAATGAGACGGGGAAACTCACAATATGTAGTTCTTCTAATTTCTTAAATCTCCGGAAGAATCCTCCAATTGCCAAGTAGTTGGACTGACCCGGTGGTGGGATAATCCGAATGACTTCAACTGACGGATTTATATGTGCAGCCGGGATGTCACGCATTCTCCCCTCCAAACATGAGACTTCCATCCTGCCCCGACTGTCGAGTCCGCATTGACACATGGGTTCGGGACAGAGTCCACCAAATAAACTTGAACTGACTGGGTTTGGCAATATGATCAAGAGTAAACTGAGTATCACTAACAGTGAGTGGCTTAATACCCTCCTTGTTGTCATTCCCTTCCGCATTGTCACATCTGAGTTTGTCAGGGAGGGGGAACTTTCATACCTCACTGGTGATGAGGAGGGTTCACACATTGAAGTCTTCCACTTTCGAGGTGAATTTGCTCGACAGGGTCGGTTCCTACTTGAGATCATTTTCTGGAAAGAAAAAACATTTTACTTAGGACTTAGGAACATTCAACTTATTTTCAATCCAAATATTCTCAACACCTACAAGTCATCGAAGTTCGGCAATATCTCTTAAAATTAGCTTGGTAATTAACATGCAATTTCTATAAATATTCAAAATATTCCTTATTTCTATTAATTACGTGTAAATATTTTATGTGTAACATTTGTAAGAAAGAATTTGTGTAAGGGAAGTTCTGACCAAGTACTTACATGGAACGCATAGACTTATTTCTAATAAGAAATGCACTGAAAAAATGTTAGCACCTTATACATGGTAGATAATTAGATATGTATAAGGCGGAGGAAAATTAAGAGCAAGGAAACTCTTCTCTTTTTCTATAGTATAGTATCATCTGTTCATTCATTATCTCGTCTTGTGACTTTGGCAAGCACGACGAGAGGATAAGTTGATAAGAAAAGTGCAACTTAACATCTATGTATAATTATATACATAATGTATGTAATATAGAATGTAAGCTTTATAAAAGGCAAAACGCCTTCTATTAAGAGGTAAACCATCCCTATAACTCAGAATGCCAGGGTAATAAAATACTATGTACCTAATGTAAATATAAGGAACTATAATTAAATTCGGAAGACAAAAAGACTTTCCGGAACAAAGCTAAAGTCTTCAAGGAGCAACGTACTGCAATTGCATATTGCACTATTTACTACAAATACGGATGCGTTTCTGCATTCAAGGGACTATTATTTTAGCAGAGTTCAGTCATGCATTATGCTGGTCCGAACACTGGAAACTATAGATTAAGTGTAGGATTAGTAATTATAGTAAGTAGGATACGCATTTTTTATCACACGGTCTTTTGTTAGGTGAGATAGTGATACACTATATACACGGAAATATATTAAATAAGTGCGCATTAATGTAGACCGAAGATTAATCATTTTATTTCAATACCTAAAATAATTACAAGTAAAATAAAAGCAAGTTGGGCAATTCAAAATATATTTTATTTCCATTTTGTCCAAGAATTATTTCACACATACAATAGGTTAATTCCGCGTAATCCGAATTTAGGTGCATATCAGCTTGTATTCTTAGGACTATGAGTACATGTGTCACATTTCCTTCAGTTAGAGTCTACCCCAGATTAGAGAACCAGACTTTCATGTAAAGGCATAACTCAAGTCCATAATTTCAGTTTTGGGCAACGTGTCTCAGAAAATTTTCCCCATCTTCCACTGCTGAATCTCCCATGCTGGGTCCAAGCTGAACCGCATCCCCCGAAATAATTGATATTCATAACATGTGGACATTGATCAGAAATCCTACGACTCCAACTGGAGCATCCATAATCGTAAACTTGAACAAACACGCTACTTGTAAACATAGACAGTAGATACACCCCGTATTCAAAACAAATTCTGCTTGATACAACCCACGCGGCATCCACTGCGTGCCCCATTTTAAATTCGATTGGCTTTAATTCGTTAACAAGGCCATCATCTCCTCATCCAGAGTCGAGGCACACATTTAGAGCGAACGAGTCTTCAAGATCCTTCCATGCTTCATGAATATAACCACAAGGCTACAATTATTATTATTATTGCTGGTAGGGCCCCAGCTCTCAGGATCAATTTCTATGAGATACTAAGATTACATACAGGAACTCCAGCAGAATGATATCCATGGCAGAAAAATAAATGAACCATGTTTTGCAACTGGAAATCCTCATAATATAATAATTACTCGTAGACGAATCTTGTGTACTCACACGGCCCCATAAAATATCAAAGTTGGTCTGAATAGGTTTTTTTTTACAAACTGCATGAATTACACATTAACACTCTGATTTAAATTGGGGCCATCTTGCAAAAGTCAAATTTTCTCAGAGGCGCATACTTGATGCAAATTAGTCATCCCTTTTTATTTTCGCAGAGAGCTTTGTCCCCGACATTTTATTATGTGTACATGCTAATTCCTCCTATTGAATTCCCTTTGAAGGGATTTGGTTGAAGCTACTATGGAGTGTAGACACAAAAGTCAAAATGAATCCCGAACCAAAGGTTGAAATGAAGTTTGAAAGATGGGAACGCACGATAAAATAATCATTACATTTAATTTACGTGTATGTGAATTGACTCAGGAGCTTACATGAAGTTAACTTTCAACATCCTTTTGGATCCTTCCTTCAATAGACGTCTTTCGGGAGATTCAACATATAATGAACATTTCTCTGTGCTCATAAAGTCAGCTAGACACAGCTGTATGGCTCGAAGGAGCTCACAGATTCGGTCATCTCCCTTAAACTTTCCCATCAGACAGGCTCCCATCTGAAAATCTAAGCAACTATTCTGGAGAGTCTTGTTAAAGAGAATAAATCTCCCGTAATTTATTATCTTTTGTAGGAGTAACAATAGCATCGTAATTAAGACCTCTTGAGTGAGAAACATTCTGGACTTTTTCTTCCAAAAACCACTTGCTTTTAATTGAATCCATTGTGGAAATGGAAATGAAACGTTCCACTGGAATCAGGTAACATCCGAAATATCTCAGGAAGAGAGTACTGGATAGGTAGCAATTTAAATGCTTGTATTCCCTCTGAGCCTCCACTCCAAGATTCCTCAAAGGTTCGAAAGGGCATAGTCATAGGAAGGGGTTCACATACACTTAAGTGAGATAGCATAAAAACTTGAGGGGTATGATATCCCAGTGTAAAAACAAACCAATTGAGTTTTGGTGGCTGGAACGCCGAAAGAAGCACATAAATAATTTGTTATCTCATCACAACCTGCAGTGCATTGGCATCTCAATGGCTGGGTTCGACATGATACGATTCCGTATTCATGTAATTTTTTGTGCATTTTGCATCCATAAAATTATTTTGGTACTCAACATTCAGTCTGAGTAAACAGAACTTAAGCTTTCATGCAGGGAGCCTTGTATAATAAACATGTTTCCAAGGACTCAGACTCAGGGAACAGGAAATACTTTAAATGGACTCGATTTCCTTCCAGACACACAGACACATACACACACTCTCTCTCTCTCCGCAAGATCCAATACAAACAGGATTTCTTCGGTCAGTTTGGCCTATATGTATAGATAGGGAAAGAATGTTTGAAAAAAAAACCAGTTTCATAAATAAAATATTGGAAGAAAGGAACAGGCGTTAATTTAATTGTTTCGTCTCTGCACATCGTACTCTCTTAAACACTGGGTTGTTATCAATAGTCTCCAGTCTCAGGTCAGACCAAGTTCCTTTGAGGCATGGCGAACATCCCCCCCAAAAAAACTGAGATCTATATATATCTATGTACAAGTGTGAGAAGGATGTATTCCCATGAAGTGAAGGGAGCCGCTGATAGAAATAACATTATTGTTACATGCCAAAAGAAACCAACAGTTCAGCCCGTCGGTCTTGCTCACATTTATCTTTTGTCCACACACATTTATGTTCAATCCTTGGAACACGGATCTTTTCCATAACTCACCCAAGATACACTTGCAGACAACAATAATGAATGTAAATGGTGTCCAAAGTCAGTACACAATCTCTCAATTCATTTGATCACACTTGATGATAACCAGGGAAATATACCAGCGTTGTTAGTTTTAGCCTTCCCCGGCTCCGAGTCAGGAACGATCATGGAGCTCACAACTTATATTCAACTTAAATGCTCATAGAATTTCCCTCATACATAAAGCACGACGTAAAGCATATTCTTCAGACCATGCACAATATACACGCCTACCTATGTATATCTATCTACCAGAGCCAAGCAACAATCCAGAGATGTAGCTCCGAAATCTGGTCTTATGGGAGAAACAATGAAGTGGAGTCTGCAGTAAGTGTCTAACCTTGTAAGTCCTGTCAGTGAGGAAAGCACCCGAACTTGACTGTCTAGTATCATGTACACGTAAGCCCAAGTCCTGTCATTTCAATTTCCGAACAAGAAAATAACTTCTCATGAGTCAGTTTTTGGGAGGCTAAAAGAAGCATCAAAGAGACAAATCGTGTGAAACATAAAAGCTTATCGACGAGCTGTAATTGCAACCGGGTCATCCAAAAAACGAGAACAAGTTAATTTATGAGATGGACGGAGAGCGAGGATCCTCAAGTCTTTAATCTCAATGTCAGACACTATAAACACTACAGTATTGGATGGTGAAGCGGGTGAATCTGGGACCTATGCTATGGAGCCGTATTCCCGTAGATCCACTTAAAGTTAAGCTTTTTTAACTTCCACTTCCCTCCTGACACATTACTGTGTATTTTCTCCCAACAAGGCAAAAAATGAGTCAGAATTATATGTCTGAGAAAACAAAATAAAAACGAGGGTGAAAAGTTGCGAAGGTATGTAGTAGTGTCTTAGCGTGATAAATACATTCAGTTGGAAATGATCTCAAGCTCCTAGTCCCCGCCTATCATACAGATGAACATATTTCCTTGGGCTGATGTTGACTTCCAGGGAATAAGTGTACACACAGGCATAAAAAATATAAACATAAACGGTTTACAAAACAAGGCAAATATTTGACATTTCAATTTTCAGGCAATTTCCTAGAGAATGTCATTTAGATTTATGAGGAGCAAGAGCAATTTTACTTGGAACATTTCATTTTTCAATGGGGAGTCTCAACTTTTATGATGAAGGAAGGATACAGATGACAAGGGATCCAGGCATCTCATCTTATTCCTTCTCATGTCTACAGAGTAAACATATCCAGGAACTTCTAAACAGCACATTCCCCTTTGACTGCCCATGCAAATATAAAATGCTACTTGAAGAATCTCATACGAGAAGATTTTTTTTTTCTGCAGGAAGAGCTTCATAGACAGAAGTGAAGGGAAAAATCATGTTATCTTTTCACTACTAATATAATTTTCCCAAATCGCATTCCCCCGTATACCTAGGTACCCACGGAAAAGCGCTTAAATATATCTACGATTTGCATATTCCCAGTGAAAGGAAAGGGTAACCCTCAAGTTCCATCTTCAAGCAGGAACAACAATAATAATAATATTTCCGTATTTATTTCATTTATTCCCTCCAACTCCCTCAGCAACGGTTATCAACTTTTCCTCCTAAATTTCCTCCAAGACCAACTTTACTCCTGACGTCCCTCCTCTACTATTTACTATTGCACCTTGCTCTTGTTTTCATACAGTCTGCGCATCAGGTACTTATTTATGTGCACATCATCCTATAGCATAGCCTTATAGCTCTTATTGCTTGGCTCCCCCTGTGTACAGTCCTGTATATAGTGACTGATGCAGATGAGGATGGGAAGGAATCCTTTCTCGACATGTGTTCTCTCCTGCACTGACTGCGACTCCTAAGTTGGAGCAGCCTGCTGACATCCTGACGAGACGACAGTTCCGAAGAGTCTTATTGTAATACCTTTCCCTTCACATGCCCAGAGTTAAAATATAAATGTGAGCATTTGCTCCTCCACTGATGTCTCAGCCAATTCAGAAGGGAAAGAGAGCAGGAGATGAATAAAGACCCCCAAAATTTCAGTTCAGTAGCAATAAATTCGGGAGTTTCTGTGAGGCCGGAACCTCCACTGATTTCCTCCGGACTGTCATTGCCAAAGAGAAGAGCTTATTGTAGGGCACACGCACATTTTTACAATTCTTTGAGCTCACCCCGGACTCCAGTTAGTGTTGTTGAGCCGGAGTAACAACAATCCCTTCGGATTTTATGGAAGTCACATTCCACGCACCTGACCCAACTACAGATTATTAAATGCACACATCAAGAAGTATCAAGCTACCCAGCTCAATAGATACTTCAAGACCTAAAAGCGTCTCAATTGCAAAAGGTATTGATCAGGAGAGATACGCAGAATTACGCACTTTTCTATAAATATATATGTAATACTATTTCCGTGAGTGTGTACTGTGTACACACACTCATACACATATCTACCCATATGGAATTTACAGCTACAACGGGAACCCCGTCCATTCCTTTTATGAACACGTGTTCTGTATTTACGAGTGTCCTATATAATTACGTATGCTCAAAAGTACCCCATTCTACAGTATATGAGGGAACAAACCTCTGTCTCCAAGTACCACATTAGGAAATTATTCTTCCACGAATTGCGGAGGAATTTACAGGATTCCGAATCAATAAGCAAATGGTTCCCTTTGGGTGGAAACACACTCGGGCCTTATCTTTCACAGAGGAATTTCTTTCATTAGGAGCAATTCGTAAGCAGGGCGAAGTAATTCGGGCTGGGTTGTCAGAACGGGGGGAATGTTAATAAAAATAATGTAAAGTGTAATAATCCAAGGGATAATTATCTAAGTGTCTGATTATCTCCTCGTATTATGACAAGAGTATCACATCATTTGCATAACTAACACCCGCACTCCATTTCAAGCACTCACTTTACTCTGTGTACTAACTGCGTATGGGTAGTGTATGCCTGTGGGGGGGGGAAAATCCTGAGACTCAAAAGAAGAGATTGAGGGAAGAGAAATTTAAAAAAAAAATGAGCGGGAGGAAGGAAGGGATTTTTGGTAATTCGCCAAATCATGGAAAGTAGTCTTTCAAGTGTAATGCATTACATCTCATAAGTAACAGCTTCCAAACAAAGACACTATTTCCTTTTAAACAGTCTTGAAATATTTTACGCGACAAATTACAGGGTAGTATCTATTTCTTCATATGTTTCTTCCGAAAGAAAAAAAAAGCACATGATGCTTCATTTGCCTCTCCGATGAGGCTCACATAAACCCTTGCAATGCACGCCTATGCTTTGGAAGGCCTAAAAACAAAGCTAACTTCATAAAACTTTTATTACAACAACTGTCTGCTCACATATGCAGACCTAGTTATGTGCATCTTGAACTATTGAGAATGTGTAGATATATTGCACATAGTTTCTGGAATCCTAAGAGAGAGACAGGCAGAGAGAGAGAGAGAGAGAGAGAGAGAGATGTGTGTAACGTGTGGAGAGTTAAAAATGCAACCATCACATCCCCAGTTGGACATTTTACAAGGAAGGCGGATCCAGCTGGTGATTTGCATTTCGAGCATAAATAAGATGCTTCACTAAATAAATGTAAAAGGGTATCGTTAAGATGCTAAGCACTTGCATTTGTAAGCGCGTGAGCTACCCATAAGTGCAAGTTACAAATTTGAGAAACTCACTCATTCATTTGCATGAATCCAGTCACAAGTTTTAAGAATAAAAAAAAAGTTTTCTCGTATCATTGTGTGGGAGTTAGAATGAGACTTCCTTGGAGCCCGACGAGGAATAAATAGGCAGGGAAAAAGGGGAAGAAACTTTAAAAAAATGCTCAAGAGGTATGTCCTTGTTTTTGACAATTTACGATTCTCAAATATTTTTTTCCCTCTCCTCCAATTTTTTTCTTTCCCTTTTTGATTTTTGGAAACACGGCAGTGCTTCCGTTCCAACTAGCTTTACAGCTCATTTTCAAAGGATATTGGATACTTCATTGCACATTTGTTCAATAAAACCCTCAACCATTGTGACACACACCATGTTCCCTCACAAAGTGCCTATAGAGATGATGTGATCCTCCCTTGTTCTCCTCCATACTACTATTCCGTCCAACATATGTATGTACACGACTCCCATATCATTCTGTACACTACTACATCAAGCCTTTTATTTCAAGTTTAATGCCTCTGGAAACTACAGCTCCGAGGACATTTCTAGAAAGGTCTCCATTTCCTCTCTCCATAATATAAACGTAAGAGGAGCGGAACAACATCTTCAAAAAATGGGGATTATTCATTGTCATTACACAAAAAGACTAATTAGAGTCTCCTTTAGCACGAAATTAGCTCCCAGTAAAATCCAGGGACCGAGGTGGATGTGCGAGATACTCGGAAATAATTATTACGGAAACATGAGTCGGGGTGGGAAAAAAAACTTGGAGCACAAAAAAAAATTCTATTTCTAGGATTTCAAAGTATGGGAAAAAAAAGAGTTTAAAAAGTTAGTCGTCAAAGCACTCTGGGATGGAATGGATTGGAGTGGATCGCCAGTGAAGGAATTTCCCTTGCTTATTTTCCTGGAATAAAAAGGTATGGAATGGAGGAAACGGAGAGAGAGAGAGAGAGAGAGCGGAAGACTCTCAGTGAGTCAACAACCTACAAAACTTTCTTCCACACGTCCCTTTAATAATGGAACGCTATTAGTAATGCAGAGGATTATGCACAAAGTGGGACAAATGCTGATGACTCCGGTTGTGTGTGTCTGTGTCACAGGCTGGATCACTCTGGTCCAATGAGAAAGACCGCATGAACACAAACTTCCCTTCCCTTTCAACTTGATCTGTCTATATGTACATCAATGGCTCCCAGCCCCTTGGATACTATGAATTCCACAAGTTACGGAAATGCCTGTGTATAGTGTAGGTAACCATTTGGAAGTTTGTCGTATTATTCCAGCAATATGCTCAAGAAGATGAAAATTCAAGGAATAATTCACAACGTGGTCCTTACCAAATAATTTATGGAGAGAAAAAATTCTGGAGGATGTATGTATGTATGGTGCGTGTACGTGTGTGTATGTGTGTGTGTGAGGGTCCCTCGGCTGTGTGTATACTTCTGTAAGGACTTGTAAGAATAAGGGAAGGAACCCGTAATAAAGATTTTTTAGCTGGAAATTACAGTGTAAAGAATGGGATAATAGTGTATAGTCAAGGGATGTTTGGCCGCCTTGGAGGCTTGCGATTGAAATAAATTCAGTTTCGCTCGTTGAAATTGTCAGAGCGTTGACAAGACTCGAGGAGCGGAGCAGGGACGGCATGATACGTTTGTGTTTCAAAAGTCGGTGCTCACTGATCTCCTTGAGATGTACATCTCCCCGCATTTATTTTCACCGAGTTCACAGACATTTGTCTCCGGGAATCGGCACTCAGTTTTTTGTGGCCACCCTAACGTCTCTATTATGAGAGTTTCGGGGAAAGATTCATTCTCCTCTTGTTGTACTCCCTACACATTGGAATCATCTCCAGCAGGGAAAATAAACGAGAGCGTTTGTGTCTACGTTTGATGGAAATGATCTGGGGGAAATTGGTAATTTTTCTTAAACCGTTACTGTATCGTAAAAATCTGTCGAATTTTTTTATCACTGGGAATTTCCTATGTGGAAGGGCCTGCTCGCATGGGTCTGTTATGTAGGAATTATTCTCTGTAAATCTATTACAACATGATGGATACTCAGACCGGCATAAAAAAAAAGAGAGATGGAGTGGGTCAAATTGAATTCACAGATCACTCGGTCCTAAATACTGGATGTACATCCATCCTCCCAGTAAACTGACAATGGGCACTTGAATCATCCCAATACTGTATATAAAGTCTGTCTATTAAGTACCAGCTGAGCCAGGGTATCCTCAACTCTTGATTTTTCCCAAGGCTCCTATTCCATTCACACAAATATCTACGCAGTAGATATATCTATCCACATGCTACTTTTCCAACAAAACATTTCCAGTTAACGTATGACACTATATATACCGAGCCTTCTGTACTTACTGGACCCTCTTGAGTCCTCACACTTTTGTTCCCTACCCTGTCCTCCAACATCCCAGTTATCCACTATTGCCCTTCACGCACAAACGGTCCCTGTAGTAAAGCCAGAGCTCCATGCAAATGTTTATGTATATAAAAGTGAGAGCCAAAAAGGTTAAATGTGCTTTGCCATATGTATGTATGTGTCATTCAAAAATAAAAAACCAGCCTCACTCATGCAAACGCCCAACTGACACAGAAGCTTACACTTCCAGGTAATATAATTCGGATGAAGCATTTGTACACACAATACGCACTCACTCAGTACTTACTACAGAGTAGTGTGAAAATGGGAGGAAAGCGTGTTTCAAATTGTGAGACACATGTTGAGAATAGTAGAGTTAAAAAAAAAGAAAAAAATTGCACTCCTCAATCATAGCCTAAAGCGCTCATTCAAAAACATCTGTACCAAACACATGTGAAGATTTACTCACAGCTGGAAATAAGGGCATTTTTTTTTACAAATTTACGTATTTCACCTGGAGATTCCATTGAGTTAAATTATTATGTAATTAGTCCCGTGCCATTTCATTCATAGAGTGAGCATCGGGATTCCTGAGATTACAATGATCCCATCGATAAGTGTACGGAAGTTTACAAATGTCTGAATAAAAGTTTTTATTAAAATTTTGCCCTTAGCTGTCTGAGCTACAGGTTTATGCGAAAAGAGCGGAGGTAATAAAAAATGTCTAGAGAAATTAATGGGAATTTTGCCAAAAAGCATTGCCATGGTAATACTTCATTGATCTAACATTGACAAGTTAAAAAATTTCAGTCAAAACATTCCGAACACTGTAAGCTTAATTAATGTCAGGATGCTTTTAGTAGGAAAAAATGTTCCAGGTACTCATTTTCTACTCCTCTCGCCTCGCCCTGAATATGAACGGTAAAAATATCAAGATTTTTATTAAAACAAAATAAAGAGCCAACAGTAAACAGGAAATAGGATTGTTCCAAAAATAAAATTTCAAATAAAATTTAAATTTTAACCAATCAATTATTATGACTTGTATTTTTATGGATAATAAAGTTAAACAATGGAAGCTGATAAATGAAGTTGACATTGTCATCGTATTTTTTTGTGTCAAGCTCCCCTCAGTCTCTCATTCTGGGTTTCGCTGGTGAAGTGATAGCAAGCTAAATTTCTTGCTCGATAATTTTGTTACCGTTGCTCCTCTCAGAATTCCAATAATGTCTTTCTTTTCTTAGGCTTTTGTTAACGGAATTCGTACTTGAATTCGATAAATATTATTTTTGTTTCACTAGTTATATCATATCTGTCTAGTACCCAAATCAACGAAATCAGAATCTGACCTTTTCCCAAGTAATAGTTCTATCCATTGCATTGCTTTCAGAATTGTTGAGTAATAATTTTAATAGTAAATAATATTCCTATATTTATAAACTACTAGCAACATGTTTGTACAGTCCGTTGAATTATATTTCGCAGATTTGATTGTTACCCATCCCTGCCATTACTGTCGTAGCAATTTGGGAATTTGATCATGAGGCTTGAAGATGTGGAAAAGAAACTTCGATCCTTGCGTTTCAAAAGGAAGGAATTCCTCCAAGATGGGATTTTTCAAATTTTGGTGGAAGCCATCACTGAATTTACTTTGATAGAGCCCCCGCGTTTCTGGTACTTACTGGAAATCCCTGAACCCAGTGCGAGGTCTTCGGGAGGATGGAGAAAAATAGTAGAGATCATGAAGAGACGAGGTTACCAGCCTGAGACTATCGCAGATGAGGAAATGCTCGTTAATTCTTTAGCTGAAGCTTACACCTTCAATGCATATTCCAAGTTTAGGAAAATTATAACTGCTCTCATGATCAAAGTTTCTCGTAAGTGCCAGATTTAAAGTTACTGTACAAAATGGGATTAAGTTTCCTAAAATTCTAATGGCATTACTAATTTTAAACTAAATTTGAATTTAGGCGAAGCCGGTCTCCTCCACTACTGGCATCGGATCCTTTACGTGACAGCAAAACAAATTTTGGACAAAGACTTGTGCGAAGATTTTGATCCCCTATGGAACGAGAAGCTGGAGCTGGATGAGTCTTTTCTGGAGATGACCGTGGCGATCCCGATCCCCAACATTGAGATCATGGATGGCATGGAAACGCTCTTGGGAAACATGGTTGTTGACCAACAACAGCAGCACCAGTTTACAACAAAAGGAGTGAAAAGGCGCAGGAAGACTATGAAGACGAAGCATCGAGACCGCCCTCGTAAGCTCATCCCTGAGTCCACCATGACCATTGAAGAACCCCAGGGACTGGACCTCTCTTGGCAAGTCCAGACAAAAATTGAGCCGAAACCGATACCGATGCCACCGATGACGATGACAATGCAGCCCAACCTTATGCAAACCACACCTATTTGTAAATATGAACATGAGTCTATCGGCACGTCCAGTCCGATGGACATGATGGACAATAATTTAGCTCAGTATGGTGTTATTTTTGTGTGAAATTCCATAGGTTTTATGGGTAATGTACGTTTAAGATGCAAGTATTTGTAGGGCTGCTTAGAGATTCCTTAGAATTTTCCGATGGATTAAAGACCTTAGTGTACTGTTGCGTTCTATTTCTATCCACTGGCTTCCGTTAATTATTTTTTTTGGCAGAAAACAGAAATTACAAACCAATGTCCAAGTCCTCACCTTACGTACCATCCCTTGCGCAAGCGCATGTCTGAAATCCTGTATGGAGGATCTCATTTTAAAATAATTACATCGTATCCTATTTAATAAATTTGCGAAAATAAAAACCACATGTTTTTTTCGGTGAGAATATTCTGCTGCTGCCTCTCAAATATACTTAGAACGCTATAGCTTTCTCACATCATCTCAGGTTTCAAATAAAGAATAAAACCATGCAAGAGAATAATAGTGCCAGTTACACAAACGACATCTGGATAGATATATATTCTTGCCGAAAGTTATTACAGGGGATATTTGATGCTCTTTTAATGGCAGTATTGCATGCACTTGATGACTGGATCTAATTCTGAGGAACACGTTAGTAATGGATAACGAGACTACAGTAACATAATAATATGCACATATTTTACGACCACGGCCTATTGTACAATATTCTAGCCGTTTTTTGTAAGATATTGTCCATAACTGTATGATTATTGATTATCACTCTGGACTCTTAGGAACCAGTACTACCACCATAGTCATGTCATAATCAATATTGAAATGTGTCGGGCTAATTGTATAACAGTCCTGAATATTTAAAGCACAGTATGACAGAAGGTAAATTTAAAAAAACAAACACACTCCCTCGGGGATTGATAGTACCTAATCAAACAGAATTTGTAATGGACTTAATATATGAGGGAAAATAAGTACTGCAAAAAAGGAGACTATTCCTCTGGGACGCAACCTGTAACATCCTCTGATTGTATGAACATACAAATTTCAATAAGGTACGTGTTTTTGTTACATCATTACGACCATGCCGAATTCCCGGAAATTCAGAACTGCCTTCCAGCTCTATAAATCCCCTTTTCTTTGTCAGCCCGTGTTGCCAAGCACACCACATCCCTTTCATTATTTGTTATTGTTGAAATAAAATATTTCGTATGATTTTATAATGTATTCTATTGGTCAGAATGCAGTTCAAATAGGCTAGAGAATGATGACAACGACAGATCGTTCTGGGAACTCGAGGAGTGCGGAACAGAAAGATTGATTCAAAAGATTGTTTATGGTTTGAGTAGCAAATAAAGTTATTGCCTATTTAAATTACATTCTTTCAGAGAGACATATCCATTTATTTTGAGCTATTGAAAAGCTAAGGTAGTTGCGCCTTGAACCTTCAGCAACATTAATGGTCCTTCGATTACCAGATTGTAAAGTTCTAAGGAAAGTCTATTTAAAGAATTAATAAAAAATGGATAGTGATCCAAAATTTCCGAACGACCCTTTTGCCACGCCGATGATCAACTGTGAACCCAGACGAAGCATAAGAGCTACCAAAGGGCTTCCTCCTTCATACTTTGGGTATCCTGCCAGCCAGCTACGACAAAGCCAGCCTAGGTATCAGACTGGAGGAGAAGCCGAGACATGTCTCTTAGACTTCAATAGCGTTCCACCATTGAACCTGCCGAGCCGTTCTGCGGCTTCAGTCATCAGCAAAGCATCCCTTACATCATCAGCAAGCCTACGTAAGCTAAAGCTAGAAGCAGAATTCAAAGCTGCCCAGGAGATTGCTGCACTAAAGGAAAGTGTAATCAACAAGAGGCTCGAGTTAGAGAAGGCAGCCATAGACGAACAGGGTGAAAACGGTAGCGATGGCGACAGGGAAAGTATTATCTTTTCACCACATGATGAACAAGGTAATGAAAAATCAAACAATGAAGAGCATACGCATGAAAATATTGAAAATTGGGTTGCTTCCACTGTGCAAGTACCGTCGATGGAGTGTTTGGCGGAAGCATTCGCTAAAGCTTTACAGACGGGGGTATCTATGGCAACTAGCAACAATTATCAACAAACTCGCTCAACATCCGATGGCAACATTGAAAAATTCTTAGCTCGTCAAACCAACGCTCGTGATCTTCCTTCCTTCAATGGAAATCCGGAAGAATGGCCAAACTTCATAAGCAATTTCCACCGAACAACGAAAGTATGTGGATATTCTGCAGACGAGAACATGGCCAGGCTACAAAAGAGCTTGAAAGGTACAGCTCTCCAGACCGTACAAGGATTAATGATTTCACCCGAAAATCTAGATCAGGTCATCAAAATCCTTGAGAGACGTTTCGGACGTCCCGATATCGTAATCAGGACTCTCATTGAGAAGGCTAGGAAGACTCCAAGCCCGAAAGAGGACAAGCTAGAAATGCTCATTACATTTTCTAACGCTGTTCAAAACCTTGTAGCAATTATGCGAATCCTTAAAGGGACTGCATACATGCTTAATCCAGAGTTGACGGAAGAGTTGGTTTCAAAATTACCAAGTCATCTGAAACTGAAGTGGGGCAAATTTGTTCTAAGACAATCAGATCCGATCACTTTGGAGCATCTGGCTAACTGGCTTGACAACGTCGCAAATGCGGCCAGTATAACCAGCAGTTTTATTTTTGAGACAGATTCAAAACCAGGTTACAAGAAGGATGACAGATTCAAGAAGAAACCAGAGACAGTCTTAACCGTAATTGAAGATGCTAGGGCAACTAGTGTTTCACAACAGGAAAGGTTAAAGAAATGCCACATCTGCGAGAAATCTTCACATCCTCCAGATAAATGCACAGAGATGAAGAAGTTGACAGTTGATGAAAGATGGAAGCTCGTGTCAAATAAGAGCCTTTGCTTCCACTGTCTTCTAAAGGGATGTCAGCTATCAAAACATCAATCCAAGAAAGAATGCGGTGTTGAAGGTTGCAAAAAATTCCATCATGAGCTACTACATAACATTCCAGCAACAAAGCCAGAGTTTTCAGCTCACATTAGTCAAACTAGGCAAGAGGTCCTACTTCGCATTGCTCCGGTGACGTTGATGGGTACTAAAGGCTCCGTAGACACCTACGCCCTCTTTGATGAAGCTTCGACTGTGACATTGATTGATAGTTCACTGGTACGGAAGCTTGGACTAAAGGGACAACATGAGCCTTTGAATATTCAGTGGACCAACTCCCAGACAAGCTGGATGAAAGAGTCTATGAATGTATCAGTGGATATTCTAGGTAGATCCGGGCCAGAAATATTCCATGTGGACAATGTTCATACAATGAAGGATATGGACCTACCAGTACAATCTGTTGATGTTCCAAGACTACGTACTACTTGGAATTACCTTTCAACAGTTGATGTGGAATCACTAGTCGGAGCAAAGCCTCAGATACTCCTTGGTCAAGACAACTACCATTTGATAGTCCCTAGAGAACTGATTGAGGGTCCACCAAATGCTCCCGTGGCGACTAATACCAAACTGGGGTGGCTCATTCATGGAGTCAATTATCATCGCCATAAAATTGATTATACATGTTCCGTATTCCGAGCCAACAAGGAGAATGACGATTTACTGCATCAGTTAGTGAAAGAGCATTTTAAACTCGAGTCTTTGGGAGTCTCTGCTAATGCCAAACCAATGCGATCCAAAGAGGAACAGCGCGCGGAAATGATATTGGAGAAGACCACCCGTCGAGTAGGTGAGAGATGGGAAACTGGGTTGCTGTGGAAATGCGATGAAGTCAAACTTCCCGAGAGTAAGTTTCAAGCTTTAAAGAGGCTAAAATCTATCGAAAGGAAGATGGACCAGAACTCAGATTTTGCTGCAAAGTATTGTCAGGTTTTGAATGGTTTCATTGAAAAAGGTTTCGCAAGAAAGTTATTTCCTGATGAGATTGCTTGTGACAGCCCAAAGTTATGGTATTTGCCACATTTTGCCCATTTTAATCCTAACAAGCCTGACAAGTTAAGACTAATTTTAGACGCTGCTTCTAAAAGTAACGGGACTTCACTTAATGACAACTTGTTGACTGGTCCAGATCTTTATATTCCATTGACATCAGTCTTATTCAGGTTTCGACAGCGCAGAATAGGATTTGGCGGGGATATCCAAGAGATGTTTCCGCAGACCAAAATAATTGAGGAAGATCTCCCAGCGCAGCGGTTCTTATGGAGAGAAATGGATCGAAGGCGAGCTCCAGATGAATACATAATGTCTCGAATGATTTTTGGTTCAGTTTCCTCCCCGTGTTCTGCACAATACGTCAAGAATCGAAATGCTCAAGACTTCAGTGAAGAGTTTCCTGATGCTGTTCATGCTATAGTTACCCAGCATTACATGGACGATTATTACGACTCTGCTGACACAGAGGCAGAAGCTGTAACGAAGATCCAATCAGTTATTTATGTACACGAAAGAGGAGGATACAAGATTCGAAACTGGAGTAGCAGCTCGAAAGAGGTCCTTGGAGAAATCCCTGTGGAACTTCGCTGTACAGGAGACAAGGTACTCAATTCTGAATTTGATCTCCCGAACGAAAGAGTACTTGGTATGAGCTGGAACCCTACAAACGACAGTTTTTATTTTGCCACTAAATTCCACAAGGTAGAAAAAGGTTTGTTGGATGGTACTACTCCTCCGACCAAAAGAGGCATTCTTTCCGTAGTTATGTCTATATATGATCCTCTTGGCTTTCTCTGCCCGTTGACAATAAAGGGAAAGATCATACTTCAAGATATTTGGAGAGAAGGTTTAGCTTTTGACGTTCCTGTCAATGATGTTTATCATGAAAGATGGAGACTTTGGATAGAAGAGGTTAATGTCATGATTAAGAGTTTCCAGTCCCCCAGATGTTATTTTACAGGATCACCAGATTATGCTCGAAAATGTTTGCACATTTTTTGCGATGCAAGTGAGAAGGCAATGTCAGTGGCTGCCTACATTACATTTGAGGTAACAGGAGAAATCAATACGGCTTTTGCAATGGGGAAGTCTAAAGTGGCGCCTCTAGCCGCTAAGTCCATCCCGAGATTAGAACTCGAGGCCGCAGTTATGGCTTCTAGAATGGCCCATACAATCCGACAACAGCATGATTACCAATTTGCTGAAACACATTTTTGGTGCGATTCCAAAATATGTATTTGTTGGATTCGTTCAGATTCGAAGAGATGTAAAACTTATGTTGCACACAGAGTAGGAGAAATTCAGGAATCTTCCGACGCCACTCAATGGCACTGGATACCTACTAATGAAAATGTAGCAGATGAGGGGACAAGAGATTTAAAGGCAGCGGATCTCAGTTCAACCGGCCGTTGGCTAAATGGTCCGAAGTTTCTAAAATTGCCTCCTTCAGAATGGCCAAAAGAGAAAGGAATTCTCAAGATTGAGGAATTTGACCCAGAAATCCTGGAAATCAAGAGGGAGTATGTAGCGACTAGCTTCATCCCTGAATCGAACTTGTTACTAATAGAAAAGTTTTCAACTTGGCTGAGGTTGATACGGACAACCGCTTGGATTCTCAAATTCATTTCAAGGTGCCGAAAATTATCCGTAAGAAGTACAAATCTTACTGTGTTAGACATATTTTCAGCAGAGGTGTACTGGTGGAAGCGTTCGCAGTTGGATTCCTTCCCAATTGAAGTGTCATTGCTCACTAAAGGTAAAATCGTACCTTCCAATAGCCGACTACATTTTCTGTCCCCGTACATGGATGAAAATGGAGTAATTCGGGTGATGGGTCGCACTAGCGAGGCAACCGAACTGTCGCAATGGACAAAAAATCCCGTCATTCTTGATCCGAAGCATTACTACACAATTCTGGTAGGTGAATGGTTCCACGGAGAGGCAAATCATTATGGTATGGAGACCGTAGCTAATGAGATCCGTCAACGATTCTGGATTTTACATTTGAGAACATTTGTGAAATCTATTTGGGGTAACTGTCAATGGTGTAAGAATCTACGAGCACAACCAAAGGTACCGGAAATGGCACCACTTCCAGAATTCAGAGTAACGAGATTCCAGCGAGCATTCACTGTCACTGGACTGGATTACTTTGGACCTATGATTGTCACCATTGGACGTCGATCGGAAAATAGATACGGATGTCTGTTTACTTGTCTGTCGACAAGAGCCATCCATATTGAGATTGCAGAATCCCTAACTACAGATTCAGCTATAATGGCGCTGAGAAGATTTTGCAGTAGACGAGGAAACCCAATGCAGATTTTTTCTGACAACGGGACAAATTTTCATGGCGCAAATAATGAGCTCAAAAAGGCATTGAGTGAACTGGACCCCAACGTCATTGAAGCTAAGATGATTTCCAAAGGTATTAGTTGGAGTTTTATTCCCCCTGGCTCTCCCCACATGGGTGGCGTTTGGGAGCGTTTGGTGAGAAGTGTAAAGACTGCTTTCGGAGCTACTTTGAAAGCACCACAGAAACCAGAAGTTCTTGCTACTTTAATGACCGAAGTGGAATGTATCATTAATAGCAGACCATTGACTCATGTGAGTTTGGATCATAATGACGATGAAGCTCTTACTCCAAACCATTTCCTTATTGGCTCATCAAGTGGTTACCAACCATTGGGAGATTTTGAGGTTTCCAATCTCTCATTGAAAAAGAGATGGCGCTTATCTCAACATCTGGCTGATCTATTTTGGAAGCGTTGGCTGAAGGAATATCTTCCCAGCCTAACTAGGCGGACGAAGTGGCTTGGTCCTGTTAAACCATTAGAGCTTGATGACATTGTAATTATCGCAGATGAAAGAATGCCTAGAAATCTCTGGCCAAAAGGCATAGTAGTAAAGAAGATTCTGGGCAAAGATGGTCAATGCAGAGTGGCTGACATACGTACTAAGATGGGCGTCTTTCGAAGGCCTGTATCCAAGATTTGTGTGCTTGACGTACGACCAGAGTGTAGTGATGAAGCCTAACTAGCATCACATGGGGGAGAATGTTGCCAAGCACACCACATCCCTTTCATTATTTGTTATTGTTGAAATAAAATATTTCGTATGATTTTATAATGTATTCTATTGGTCAGAATGCAGTTCAAATAGGCTAGAGAATGATGACAACGACAGATCGTTCTGGGAACTCGAGGAGTGCGGAACAGAAAGATTGATTCAAAAGATTGTTTATGGTTTGAGTAGCAAATAAAGTTATTGCCTATTTAAATTACATTCTTTCAGAGAGACATATCCATTTATTTTGAGCTATTGAAAAGCTAAGGTAGTTGCGCCTTGAACCTTCAGCAACAGCCCGTATACAATCTCGGAGTTTGGAGTTTTGCATAAGCATTTCTCTCCAGTGCTCACTTGTGCACTGTTTGAGCTGGCGGGTGTTATTTTTCCTTTTATTTTCTGCTGCTGCGAAGCAACAACTTCGGAATATGCTAAAGGGCTTCCACATCCAATGATGCTCATTAAAGGCAATTAGAGTGCTGAAACGTAGTCAGAATTTGATGCCTGCACTTTCATGATGAAAGCTTCATCTTCGTTAAAATGATAAAAGTAGGACGTTTTGTAATCTGAATGAAAGACCTTTCAAATATTATACGTCCATTTCTCGCTTTCTCAGAACAGACCCACGCCTACTCCAATTATATCTATAATGTTATTCAGTGGGTGGAATTACCAAGAATTAAATTTTAAAATTAGCTAGAATTTCCTTTAGGGCCTGAAATTTATCCAAATTGTGGAATTGACCAATTTCTGACAACATTAATTTGTATAACTAGGAAGTCTGAATATTCTGAATTCGGAATTTCGAGCAACACGGACGGTGGGGGGGGGGATAATGACAAAAACTTTTTTTACGATTCCCTATAGGTCCCTTAGAAACAGATGAGCCATAAAAAGTGTTGGGGCCAGTGTAAGTTATTGATGTGAATCATTTAGCATTTGACGGTCTCATTGTTGCTCTGCGGTGTTTCCCCGTAGGTTCCCTCATTTGTCATACAATTTCCTCCGTAACTTTTCCCGACTCTCTTCCATCCCAAACCAATCATAGATCATTTCTCAGGAAAAGCATAAAGCCCTCGATTGTATTCTCTGAAACCATGCCATGAGCTGTGGGGAAGCCGAAAAAATTATGTATCAATCAGAGGAAACTATATACCTAGGTTTTAAGTCAGCAATTGTACATTTGTGAGCCCTTGGCTCAGTCCGCATAATGACCTTGTCATTTCTGTTGAAATCCTATACCACCAAAGATTAAGCTTGATCAAGCTCACAATCAGATTTAACGGTTGTGGAACCTCCGTTGTGCCAGCATGTACTAGAAGAGTCAGTAGAAAGTCCATCAATGGAGGTCCCTCCCAGTTGTTTACTTGTAAACATATATAGAATTTTACTAGCTCCACGAGTAACTTCACATTACAATACATACCAATAATATCAATACATGCCCATTACAATACACAGACCATAACTTGGGTGGTAAGGAACATTCGGGAGGATTTGAAGGGTTATTAATAACTTCGGAGTTAGGATCAACTGAGGTGTTGTTCTCTTCCTTGAGTGATAAATTGAGGTACATGGAAGGAGCTGAACTTTACTTTGTATTCAAAGATCACCCAACCGTGTACTCACCACTCTTGGAAGTTGGGGTTCAAAACAAAAACTGGTTCTCCAAGACCCCTCTATTGGAATATAATAGGAGAGAATACATCTGTGGATTTTAGAAACCCTACACGGATGAAAAGTGAGCAACGAAAGCCACAATTGAAGTTAGAGAATTAATTACAGTCCAAAGATCTGAGATTGCAAATCGCAAAATCCTTGGAAGGATAAGTTTTGCAAGGGATGCCATACTCAGGCAATGCCTGAGACGGGGATAATCAAAGTCGACGGAGTTCTTTTCAAGATGCTTAAGCTCCTAATGGTCGGAAAGGAACTGGTCCAGAGAAAGGTGACAATGTCACTGAGGGAATGTAAGTTTGAGTAACTTTGTGTGTAAAAGGCGTGAGAAATATAGGAAAGTTCCTGAAGTTACACTTGAAGTAATATAGAGCTGCATGGCTGTCAGAGTCAGAAAGATGTTATCATAATAGGCTGGCACGTCAGCGAAGGAGCCAGGAACGTGCCTCCCGGAGAGTTAGCTGCTAAATACCCGAAAGTCGGGTCTCTGAAAATACATCTATTTAAGACAAGGAGAACGGGACGTGTGTGAAGCACATGTCGGGAACGTGGAAGGGTGCAAAGATTAGATATTCTCGGAGACTCCGATCCGCTGTCCATGTTCAACACGTGAGAACACTAACTCTCCCGGTTCTTTTCACTGCCTCTGTCATGGAAGGTTGGAATTGTTCAAATTTTCCCTTGAAACATAATTGTCTATTTTCTTTCCATTATTCTTCTATTCTTTCTATCCAAAGAGAGAGAGAGAGAGAGAGAGAGAGAGAGAGTTATATATTTTTTTCCCTAAAACAGAACTCTCCTGCAATTTCCAACACGGAGGAACTGAAAGGAAATATAATCTCCAAGGAAAATAAATACGAGATGCTATATACGTTCGAACTGCTACTTTCAGTGACTCAAATGGTACTAATGTTTTGCTTCCTTTTCCAGTAATTTATTTATTGTGATTCCCAAAGTTACTACAATTTAATGTTGTCTGTCTGGGAGTGTGAGGGGCGTGCAATTACAAGGATATAACAGTTATGGTCATATTTCTGCTCAGAAGAATTCATCTGCAGAAACATTAATTTCCAAGGGAGGACTCATATGTTTTTGGGATCTTCCATAAAAACATAATATTTTGACATAAAATCCTAATAGGATGAGCCACAGACTAAAATGGGTTTTATCCCTACAACTCCTCCATGACTCTGGATATATATTACAGTCATTTAAAGGAGACTCCTCATACTCTACGGATGTGATTTATAGGGAAATTAAATTGTTGGAGGAGAGATAAGAGGAGAGTTGTGAAATGAATGCGGTGGATCATTCAAGGCGTTAATACTTAGCTTAAATCAGACGTTAATATCTTATCAGTTGAGTCCACATAAGTTTTGACGGAGGAAAAGAGCCTTATAAGATAAATAAAGCATACTAATCATAATTTGATGTGTCAAGAGATGGTGGAAGAAATAAAACCTAAGTTTGCTCATGAGGCTCCTACATATAACCTATACATAGTGTCCCAGGCACCAGCTGGAGTTTCAGTTCCGAGTTCCAGTCTCGCCTCTCAGACGCACTTGAACATCTTGAGAAGACTTTGGCTCCGCCGACAGAATTAGCAGTGCTTCCATACCCAGTCCCTACTTACACTCACTCCGGTATTCATACTGGGACGTAATAAATGGCATGCCACTATTTTTCCTCCTCACTACAACTGTTGTCTCCAACTTTTCGCTAAGTAAAGGCACGTATTATCAAGAGCGAGAATGGATATCACTCTCCATCTCTCCATACCTCCTTGTGTCATGCACGGACTTACTCTCGTTGGTATTCATTCTATGACAGTTCAATATTTCCTTGGGTCTTCGATAGGAGCGGTAACCCTGGGACGTTCCGACAGTGTCCTACACTCCTGACACCCAGGACATGCCACATCGGAGAGACAATGTGGGTGTATGGACCTTGGGGTGTATGGACCTTGTGAATAGGAAGTTTCTCCTACATTTACTCCAAAAGTTACGAGAATCTAGATACAGAGGAAGGCCTGCCAGGACTTATGAGGACAACATGACCTTCTGTGATGGGTGATGGTTGTGGTGGTGAACACCGTTGAGGAACGCGAATGTTTACCATACTTTGGCACATCTCCTCTTTTATGAGCTTCCGCCTCCCTCATTCCTTGATTATGACATAACTTTCCCAGCACACATTCTCGACTCTAAAACCAGTCCAGGCTCGGGCTCCCCAGTTGAGTGTACATGTTTCATTGAGTTGAGTAAGTGCTCATCCAAGATTGCCCAGGACATATGTAACTGCACGTGTGTTCACACCGTTGTAAATTATTTTCACGAAAACATTGAGACACACTAGCCCATGAACTACTTATGAACGTTTTACTTTAATGACCATGGAGGAAATAAGTGCCTACTGTTTCCCGTAAGGTTCCCATAGGAAACTATGTATTTATGGCTCATATGACTCCTCACTACATCCCAGCCCTACTACAGATATATACAACTGCTCCGAGGAGAAATGCTTCAGACTGTGTGCCATGTAGTAAAGACAACACCGTAAAACGCTCCAGTACATTATAAAAAAGATAGGTTAATGCTGCAAAGTGCCTTCATAAAGACGGAGTGTGATGAATAGAGCATTCAATTAAAGTGACTGACGTGCTCCCACTAATGCTTACTATAAGCAAACGCACAGATGCGTGCTCTCCCTGCTTCCTCCGACACAGTAACAACATTGTTTTTCCTGGGGAACTACCAAAATTAATGTTGAGCATTGTTTGTATACTTACTCATCTTCATAGATATTTTTCTACCTCACGTGAGTGAGTCTGACTCCGGCAGTTCGCATGAAGATATCACTCATTTTTACCGTACGTGACTCCTTCGTCCCGGTACATACAGTGCTCCTGGAACCACGGAAACAACACAAGAGGTTTAATGAGCAATGCTGGAAGTGCCAATGTCTCTAAACAAGTTTAACTTGACTGATGTAACACACAAAGGGACAGCTCTCCGCTAGAACTTCTGCTCTTATGCAATACCCTCTTTTCATAGGGACATCCCTACAAGGAGCTAATTTTGGCTCTTATGAATCCCCGCTCGGACCCGCTCACAAATTAGTAACTTCGGGGTATTAAATGAGAATGTGCCAAATTATTTTTCTTCCAGAGAAAAAGTGTTCTTTTAAGGAGGGCTCGAACAGCGGGAGTGCATTGTGCACAGGAGTCAAGTCCATGACAAGAACTAGAATGGATGTAATTACTCCTTTTTCCCGTATGGTAAACCAAGCATGGCCAGATTGCGGGGGGACGAGATGCCAAGAGTGATAATCCTTTAGTTTTATGAAAATGTATTTCCGTCCTGGCATTCAAAGTGATCAAAGTAAGTCATTGCAGAAATGCCAGGGATTTTTAAGTATCATTCCAAAGTATGGAGTGATGGAGTGGGAACAATCTCCGGGAAAAGGTAAAGTCATTAATCGGGGGAGGGACGGAGACAGCTCGGGGTATGAAAAATGTATCACCATTTAACGTTCCCATCAGCTCGACACTCACAATTGTACTAACATTAAACAAAGCACGGACGATTTCCAGGGATTCAGCACTGCTCTTCTTGTCTCTGTTTTGCTGGAAGATATCGTGTGGGACTGGTGATAGGTGACTGAGCTTGAGAAGAAAGGATAGGGTGGGAAAATCTGAAGACTTACATAACCACAGAGGCGGGAGTATGTACAGACGATGCTGTATGTACGTAATTACTCAGAGGCTAGGCACTGTGAGGAGAGATGAGAACGAATGCACCACAATTATTCGGGTTTTTTGTCTCAGCCTGGGTCCCCATATCTCTTGTGTCATGAAGTGTGCACACAGATAAATAATAAAGGGCATGTGGCACTTGAAAAGTGCTCCACAGACTAGGCATTACTGGAACTGGAGAGATCAGAAAAACAAAGTCCTTGTCTGTTGGAAATTTCAATGAAAATGAGTGAATTTGTTTTACTTGTCCTGCTTCACTTTTAACCTCCCCGCGTTGACGCTCTTCTAAGTCACGGATCTAATTTCACGTCTGGAAAATACATACTGTACAGAATAGGAGAGAACAGAACAAGTGCCACAATATTAGGATTTCTCCATCTCAATTTGAAACTTGAAACGCTACTTTGTGAGAGTTGTCTCTGTCTTGACATTTCCCTTCAATATTCATTTCCACCCTGGTTCAATAGATACACATATGTACTAGCCATACCCTCCAATAAAATGGAATGACTTTTGGATGGGAACTTTGTGAGTGAAATAGTTTAAAGTGAAGTTGTTACGGTGGAGAAGTTCCTATCCCCCCCCGTTTATATCTGTCCTTATATTTAATGCATCCCATTATGATTTATACACTTTCTCGAGATTACAAGAATGGGCTACTATAAGTAGAAGAGGGATAAGTAGCAATGAATTATTTCCACCAACTTTTCACATAAAGCTAAAAATGTAAGACAATTATGACTGTATGACTTTTCAGCCTGGAAGAATACTATGTGACTCAGCCTCATATATTTTATGTGGCTCAACTCTCACTCTCCCCCTCAGATTTATGGTATTTCCCATTGTAGATGCAAATTCTCCGCGAGGATGTAAATCCTTATGAGTTATGAAAACTCACAGGAGCATATTCTACCGAGAGGAGATTCATCTTCCCGGAATCTAGGCCAATGAGAGAGTTTAAAAAGTATCATCAGATTTGTAATTGTGACCGTCAGGGTTTCCTAAACGGTTTCGTATTTTCAGGAACCAAATTCAGGGTAAAAAAACAAGCGTGAATAATTTTCACTTTCCCCCCGCTGTTTATTTACACTTATGAATTTATGGAGTAAACCTGTCAAGAAGGTTAAGCCCTTGCTGTCTGCTCCTCATTCCTTGTAGTTCCTCCCTATACCTCTCATACAAGTCTGTATTTGCCTCGGAGTATATGTACGCAGGACGCAATGCTACGTACATAAGTATATGTAGGTCGGGAGAGGGAAGATATGCTCTCAGTACAACTCACCTACACATAGGATCTTCCCTGAATGGTCCGAACATCTACAGATGCACTAGTTACAGATGCCAAGATCTCCAAGTCACCAGGACAAGGATTACAAGTGCATTCCTAGGTTACATGCCGTTCCTGCTTTTTACCCTCGCCTCGTCGTCCCCATCTTGAAAAAGTAAACTTGAAGAGACTGCCCCTGTTTCTCCAATGGTAAATATATACCCCTCAGTTCAATGTAAAGGACACAGATGCAGTTTCGATTAGGAGCACAAAAACTAAGGTTCCAGAGAGCAAGATGCAATTGAAACTGCAGTGGGAGGGTCTGCATGGGGCTCTCTCCCTAATTTTTCTTCCTTCGGTCCTTCTCAAATATTAATGAAAGAGAGACAATATCTTTCAAGAGTTCTCTCCATTTTTAACAGAGACTCCTCTCCCAGCGTCCTAACTGAAGTCAAACATCCCGAATTGCGGGAATTCTTCCTCCTCTCACTCTAATTCGTTTTTATTGGAACACTAAAAATTTTATGTAATCTGACGGAGGAGTCAAGAGCAATCGAATAGTTAGGATTCCGCTGGAAGGAAATGCTTCAGTTATTGCTCCCTACAAGTAGATACTCCGGACTGGAAGGTACCAAAACAAAAGTATTAGCTAAAAAAGTGATGTTGAACATGAGCAATAAATAAGGATCCCGGCTTTATGCCCGAGCGAAAATTGTGAGGAGTAAATTACGAAAATAATTATAACTTTCTCGTTGAAGAATCTACTCTCAGATCCGGTTTATCATTGAAGTTTTAAGGTATCTATACACATGAATGGAACAGGGAGAGATAGGAACTGATTTACAAAACCCAAATGTACTCATCTCCAGGCATCCCCAGGTCTGATAACCGAAGGAACAATAAGTGAAGCGATGAGTGGAATTGTTACGCCTTACGCGTATTCTCAACAACTTCAAGAAGCCTCAGTGGTCTCGACGGAGCGCAAACCATTAACTATACGGAGCTGTCGTCAGGTGACACTCGTAAACATTAATTAAATGGTTCTTTTCTTACAGAGCCCCAGTAGGCTTTGAGGTTCTCAATTCACAACGCCTGTACAATAAGTTTAGCGGAAAATTTATTACGAATTTTAACGACGACATGCCTGTCTTCACAATAAATAACGTACCCACCTGATTTTTTTTTCACGGGGATTTCCTATATAGCGTGTCAAACGGAGTCCTTGTCGATTCCTAATGCAAACTTCCTCTAGCAGCAGTTGCTCGGCCAGCTTCTTAAACTAGTATTCTCTAAAAATACTGAGAGGAGTTCCAGTGGAACTGTTCATAATGAATCATCCAGTTTGTCGAATATCCCCGACTCAATTGTGCGCTTCTCTGGTCCCTGGAAAAAAAGCACAATGCAAAAAAAAAAAAGATTATGAACTTGTGGTCGGAACATAATTCATTAGTACTTTAGAGATAATTTTTATGCACAGGTTTCAATTCTCAGGAGAGCTTTGCAGACTCGAGAGTATGGAGTTTCCAATGTCAAATGGACGTAGTAGGGATTGATTATAAAATGGTAAAATGATATCCGCGCAGTTGGTGGAGTTGATCAATGGTTTATAAATTCTCATTAAAAAATCTCACCCCCGTGAGTTGACTGGGTACAGTTAAGTATTAGTTCAAGTTTTTAAGAGATGGGTTGAGCGCACGGAGCCTCAATTTATTACCCACTGCTTAATAAACAAAAATTGGGACTATGGGGTAAAGTCAGGGAGGCGGAAAACACGCTATGGTTTGGCAGTGTCAATATAAAATTGGAAATGTGAATGGAGTCCCGGGAGAGTACTCATTTGAGAGTTGTACACCCTTTCTGTACTTTTGAGTATACTCCCAGCTAACCCAACCGTATCCCAAGACAATTCCACATTTCGGCTCACGCTCGTAAGGAATAAAAAAACTAAAAGCAGATTAAAAGTAATGGGGAAAAAACCTTATTCAAATGATAGTGCCCCATCGTTCCCATTCGCACTCCACTGTCTCCTATTGATCACCCCCACTGTAAATCTACATCAAATATATATCTTTAATTCAATTCATTCCAAGAATTACTGTATTCTGTTATTCCCTAATTCAGCCTGACATTTGTCTCCATCCCTAGAGTCCCCCTTATTTAAAGAAGTTCCTATCCAGATGTACATATGTATGATCAGAGTGAAGAAATAAGTTCCCTTATAATTCCTGAGTACAAATGATTATCACGTAAATATTTCCCACAACAGCAGCTCCTAGAGCTCCTAGCTCTAAAAACTAGTAGAATGTCTACGGAACCCCGGACCACTTGTAGATTATTTGTGAAAGGCATCTCTAAGACTCATAATTAGCCAGTTTTCTACTGTCTTGAGGAAGGAGATCTGGAGGGTTTTTAAGGATTACCAGAAAATCTGAAAAGGAAGGAAGTGAGATTGATTGGAGCAGCATGAGGCTTTAGGAGGTAATTGGAAGTCTTTCCTGAAAAATGTTATTTTCAGCTGCTGGCTTATTTTTTGCTTTCTTAGCTTGACCTGAATGGATTTGTCCAGTGATCTCACTACGCCATTCCCCTTCAGATGGGGCTTTCATATTTGAGGAAAAAATAAATTATAGCTAATTCCTTCGATTTACGTCCATTCCAGGAAAAATATTTTATGATCCTCAGACCCACGTATGTATCTAAAGCTTGATTATGAGGACGATAACTGTTTTAGCTTACTCTTTGATGATCCCCATTTGTCAGTTGATACTCTCCGACAGCAGAGGAATAACTTCAATTGAATTGTATGTGCATGACAAATAAGATTCGGACACAAATATAATTATGCAAGTATTTCAACTAGAACTGTCCAACCTTTCGTTCCCTTAGTTAGGAGTGATATTAAAAATGTTTTTCTAAATTAAACATACAACTCCAACTTCATTCCTGGGGTCATTAAAAGAGTGACCGTGGTATAGGTTCTACATACAAGGGATACATGTTCGGGACACTATTATTTAAAAAGTATTATTTTCTCGAGCACACTATATATATGCAGAAGTTACACTGACTGTTAAAATACCAGTTGTTCCAAGAATCCTAAATTATTTCGTTGCGAACATCACTGAAACTATGAAGACAATTTTATATCCTCCTTGTTCTTTTCTCCGTCAAGTTTTTGCTCAACACAGGTTCCATTTCTCAAGGGTGACAAAAATCTTCCTCGACCCATGTTTGAAATATTTTTATTTCCAAGGCTTGCTCGCCTTGGTCATGCAATCACTTTGAATTTTACAACCGTACTAAAAACTTGTAGAAAACTACAGAGTTGTAGTTCCAAGTAGCTCGGATGTATTGAGACGACAGTATATGATGATGGAGGGAAACTATATATTCTTGTGAAAAACAATTTTATGTGGATATCTGGAACAGAGTGGAGTTCGGGGTATCATTGGTGGAGACCCACCAGACTCCTCAGATCCTACCTTTTAGGTTTCCACCGAATTTATATCAATGTATGAATTATGCATCAAAACGAACCACATAATACTACCCACTCGAGGAGTCTGTTCCTTTTAGTCTCATCCTTTCTTTTTTTTTTCAGATATGTTTTCTTCTTTCAGCTGAAATTATATTCATCCTCGTCGTCCCACTGAACTTGTTATGCTTTCGACACTTCCACTAGGGCTGGATCCCATCTCTTTGTATTCCGCCTGTCCCAGTTTCATAGACGAAGATGCTCTTTGAGGAATCATCTGGCTTTGGAGTCTCGACATAGTAATGGAACTCCTGGATCCATTCCTCCATGCATATGTCCACTCGGATACAAAACAGCGCTTCCCACTTTTTACAGTCAGCTCTGGGAATTGTTCTTACGAGACTCCTCCATCGACTTCATTTAACTACATGCAGGAACAAAGAGAGCAGGGAGATATGACGAAGAAATTAGAAGTGACATTGAATGGATGGAGTCATCTGCGTGTGCTCATACATATGTACATTTTACATCCCAAAATAATTGTACGTACAGTATGTAGTGAGCCCTTCCCTATAGTCATTGCTGATCATATGCACAGTGTATGGCTCAATCGACAACAACAACAACAGAACATTATCTCCGAAATTATGGAAAACTTTCCGGCTCAGTTGCAATAATAATAACCGGAACGGGGAATTAAAATAATTACTATGGCATACCTACTTACAGTTGTTTACATGTTCAACCAAGTGAGGATTTTTGAATGGAATTAAACGCAGACTGAGCAGGAACGGCCTCATAAAAAATAGCTGTTGCAATTTTTAGTTCCGCATTAATAACTCGAAAACCACCGTCTCTGATTGTGTGCTCGTCCCCTCATCTGTCCACACACACACACACAGATGATAGCCGTACAAATTAGAAATAACATGTTATTCAAATTACTTTCTAGACCTTCGAATTTGATAAGACTCTTAATTCTGAACTCCTAATGCCAATAGCAAAGTTCAATCGTTCTAGAATGACTCCGTGAGAACGCGCCCTCACTTCAGGATAGAGTTCACACTTGAATTCATTATTATGAAAGAGGTATCAAATGACAGGGAATCAAGTTCAGACTGCTAATGATGAAGAATTGCAACGCTCCGATGTGCTGGATACACTTGAATCGTATCTTTATTCATGAGAAATGTCCTGATATTTTTGAGCCCGGCTCGACAAATTTCTCAACAGAGTTAATCTCCTCGTGTACACGAGAATGGATGATTTATGATGCAGAGGTTTTGAATTTAAAATACAACTATGAATTCAATACCCAATATACATAGTCACCCTACTACAGAATTATACGTACAGAGAGCTATAGAACGTCCGAACATGAGCAAGTCTTATAGGAGAAGTACATACATCTGAGATTGTACACCATCTCTCAGAGATAGCATCGAGAAGTCAGTGTTATGAGTAGTGAGTGATTGTGTGATTGAGCTCGTATATAATTTAATTACAAGTATGACTGAAGCATTTAATTGAACAAGTTTATTCAATTTACATGGCTCAACTACCAGGCTGAGGATCACTTTGCAAAGGGAGTAATTGCTCAGTGCAGTCTGTCGATACACTTAAGTCTGACCCTGCTCATGCATACTCCAAGGAAATCATTCATCAAGTCAAGAGAGACAGAGAGATGTATGTATGCACATGTATTGAAACAATATCCAGGGCAATTCCAGTGTATTCTTCTGCTTCAGATAAATTAATGCAAACAGATATTGCATGTGGAACTCACGAGGGATATTACTCAAGGTTTTGAATTTCTTGGAGGCTACGTCCATAATAACAAATCCAGTCTCTGCCCTCCTTTACAATTTCAACTCCAATCAATTCAAAATTATTTTATGTCTAACTTTTTTTTTTGAAACTCGGTTAGGAGGGAAGAACTGATGGTATACAGTGGAAAGTTTCGCTACAGTTCCCTTTTTTAGTCTCTGTTCGTTTCCATTCAGTATACAGCCTGAGAGGATTTTATGTCTTGATGGAATTCTACCAGAATTACGGATTGTTTTTGTCAAGGAAGCAAGCAGTATATGTTCTTGAAAGCGTTCGCAAGCTTGGAGACCACATAAAGACATGTGACTAATTGAGTACAGGAAATCCCTGCAGATCTCATTTATTTTTGTTGGAAACTTGGTCACAAGATGAGTACACATAAAGTGGATGTCACGCTATGTCCCGCAGGTTGCTCCGTATCTTTTCAATTATGTCATATCGGCAATTTTCTTGAGCTTAGAAAACTTTAACAAATTCTCTCAAGTCCTTCGGAAGTTTAATTAAAATTCAGTAAATGTTGTACTTCCAATAAGCAACAGACTCCAGAGAGAGCTGCGCACACAAAGTTGTTCAATACTATCTCTCCTATATGTATATAGAACATTAGAAATCACATGGACAACTCCTACTGGAAGTAGAGGTGAAGAAAACGATGAGATTTGTCCATATGGACACATCTTCAGATATCCTAAACCCTGAGATTTGTTTTTGAAGGGATTTATCTGTGCGTGGAGTCAAATAAATTCCATAGATTAGCTCATGAACAAGCTCCTGGAACACGTCTAATTCGCTATGGTTTATTAACCATGAAATACTGTGAGGTCAGAGCTGAGACGCCCGTCATTGCAGATCCTCCAGGGAATTGTACTTTATGTCGAACATGCCTAAGCCTTCGCCTCCGTCACCTTTTGAAACACATCTCAGTTCTAATCCATCCTGTAAGAGTCCCTCTTACAGACTCTCTCGCTCTTATTCTCTACTATTTGTTCAAACTAAAAAAATCTGAGTTAACGTCCTCATACAAGAAAATTGTTATTCCTAGGAAGAATTGTCCTACCTACTTGCGGCTTTTGAAGAATGCATGATAAGAATAAAAAAAACTACATGGCTGCGGATAGTTACGTGGTTCCATCGAAAATTGATTAAAGTGAGGAGGAGGGGGGAAAAAACCTTTCAATTTGCTCCGCATGCCATTCTACTATATTGCCGGCAGTGTTTACAAGTGAAAAGTTGTGGAACGAATTGGAAGTGATAAAACTTTGGAAGGCATAACGGTGTAATTACTACTACTTTTACAACCCCAAGACTTTCCATTGATTAAGAAACTTCTTCCAAGAAGAGATTTTTAGGGATACTTTTATTGTTGCTTTTAAATTTCCTACTTTCAAATCACAAGCATTTCAACACACTACCGTCCTTCCGGCTCCAATCTCACAAAAACTATTGAATTTAGTTCCGAATTTCCAGCCCACACTTTCCCTTTCAACGTGCAATCACTATTGTGTGTGTGTGTGCTCACAAAAAAAAATCGTAGCTCATTTTCATTAAATATAATTATTACTCAGTCGATCGAATCCTACAGATTGGCCCACATGCTCTATTATAGGCCACTGTGTATGCTCAGTGTCTCCTACAGTAATGCCTGCATACCTTGTAGTACCTGATACAAGGTACCGTCACAAAGGAATTCTAGTTTAACTTCATATCATTCATATAGGCTAATCTACATGCTGCACAAAAACATACATGTAAATCAGTTTACCTTTTCAACGACGATATGTTTCTGTGGGATTGCATTGCAGGCACGTATATAGTTTAGTGTGTAATGAGAAATCTGTTTTAATATCCAATTGTAATTTCTGTAGTGCATACATACGTACATGGTACTGTAATATATTACAGAAAATAGGGAATTCCCCTGAAGTTTATCTCTCCACTACATTAAGTTGTTCGGGCAGAAGCGTCCATAGATAGGTAAATACATATGTAGATAGATACGTGTACGCACGTAAAAAGTAAACAAGGCGGTAAAAGTAAGCGAAAAGTGTGAGGGAAGACAAAAACTTGATTAAATTCTTGCCTTCCCATTCATTCATTACCCACGCACAAATTGACTAATCGTGAAAGATGGAGAGAATGAAGACAGATTAGACTCAGACCAGCCCACATATAGGGACATACACGTGGGCCCCCATCGGGGAATCATTACAAAGAATTACACACAAAAGCTTTTATATGTTTGGTCCTTTACGGCCATCCCGACCAAAGAGACAGAGAGCTGGATCCGCTCATAGAATTATTCTTGAGGCAGAGCAAAATAACACACATCTCCATCCTTGGATTTTTTCTTCTCCGGAGTCCACCGACCCAAGTCAAGTCAGCGGAAGAGGCTGAAAGACAAAAGAGGAAGCTGTGCGAGGGAGCTCTCTTTTGCAAAGAGATAAATTAATTTCAAGGTTATATTCAACAACAGAGCCTTTGATACATCTCAAATATTATCCTCCCCTGGAAGATCCCCTCCAATCGTCCCATCGAATTTACCTATCCTCCCCAATGGCTTCAGTTTATAATGACTATCACTTCCTAGGAATAATAAAAAACTCTTCTTTGAATTCCCAATTATTTCCCAGTTACCCAAGAGTTACTTTTTCACTTTGATTTCCTCCATTCTCAACGAAACTCGTTTATTCTTCGGGAAGTCTTTCAAGTTCTTCTTCTTCAAGTTCGGGGAATTATTGTGAAATTTATTGTAAATTATTAGGTAGAATTTATTACTCATTTCAAATAATAACCTCCAGCTTCTATTCCCTTCCAGGAGGTTTTTGTAGATGTTCCAAAAGAGTTCCTATTTTACAAGAGTTGCGCCATAATTTTGTACCTTTGTATTTTCCACCGGGGAAAAATATGTCCCAGGAAATGTTTGTCACAATTATGGAAATTAATGAACCCCATGAATATTTGACATACTACAAATGCTTAATGTATCAGCTGAAATAGATATGTGTGAATGATCACTCAGTAGTGAGTACTTACACTCTGAGAGAGATCTAGAGAGTTGTAAGAAATAACGGAAAAAGAATGGCACACAGCTGTGAGCTCTTAAAAATTTATTCTTGTTTTTTTTTTCCTCCTCACTTTTCCTCGACAAGATTGCAGAAAAGCCAGCATGTGTTCCATTTGGCTATATAGCTCAAGCTCAGCTGTGTACATACACCCTGAGAGTTACTGTACGAAGCCATAAACATGATCTGTATTATCAGTCGTTGGAAAACAAGACCAAATCCTTTGTTTTATCTTCTACGTGCTATGCAATAACTTTAAAAGGCTTAACTTGGGAGAAATACGGATATAAAAAAAAACTGGAGCGTTCCAAGCCTTCCGAACCAATTCCCTTGAATTGACTTCCGTGCGAAAATTTTTGCGAGGTCTCCAATAAAACTTTCTATAGATTTGGCCTACTATGTGATCTATACCAGTGAGCTCTTTGGAACGGGAGCCAGGGAAAGTGTGGAAAAAGAAATTATGTGTGGGTTTTACGTGAGCATTGGATCGGTTAAATAGATCCATCAATTTCCCCATTAATCTCGTTGGAAAGCAGCGCGTAATTGGTGGTTGGAAAGGATCCAAATGTGAAAAGTTTATAGAGAACTGGAGAAAATAATCTGATGGTCGATAAATTTATAGAAAAAGAAGAAGACGTGCGGTTCACGCTCACCTCTGACCTTTATTTCCTTCCCGTCTTGGCTCGGACTCGTTAGCTCGCATGGAGTCTTCCGAAAGCCTCGTACTTTTGAACCATTCACAACTTGACTTCCACATCATCATCATCTCCATCCCTATCAACTTATAACTCTAAAGTGTCTTCAAGGTGCTGTAGCGTCAACACAGAGAACTTGTTTCTTTCTCCCTCAAAAAAAAAAGACTCACCACAAAAGGCACAGAAAACTTCACTTTTTTTTTTGGCTCCCTTTCCAAAAACTCAACCTTAACTAATGGACCAGTTGTGCCAGCTTGCTATTCTCCCCGAGCACAATATATAGATCTATCCCACAGAGCTGACAACAAGTAAATACTCCAGATAACCTGTATCTTAAGAGCGAGGAAATCCAGAGTGGATAAGTAGGGATACTTGTGGAATCAGACTGGAAAAATTCATAGGAAAATTCTCTGTCCCAATAGGAATACAAAATGAAGTCAAAACTAGGGATTTAAGCTCCTTTGTAAATAAATACAGAGCTGCGGGGAAAGGAATTTTTTTTTAAAGAAAAAACTTTGAAGACTTGAAAGGGTTCAAAGAATATTTTCTCTTGACAGTATCTTCAGAGCTGACTCCATGTGCTTGTAGTGGTCCAGGTCCTGAAGGAAATATTCCTTAAGATAAGGATCTGTATCTCTGATGGGATACTATGGAGTGGGGTGTGAGAGAGCTGTAAAAAAAATTCGCAGTCCTCAGCATCCGCATCAGCACCAATCCTTCCTCCCTTCACAATCACGGATTATTTTCTCTGCATATGTAGAGGCCCATGTAGGACCGAGTGATAAAAGGAGACAGAAATAAAAGCTGGCGAGTCTCTTCTCCTCTTGTAAAAAAGGAAAGCTATTTTTTTTAAAAAAATGTATATTTTTCTCTATGAACTTCATATGCTGTGCATACACCTATGATCGAATCTATAGATACGTATGTAGGGATAAATAACGTCTGTAAATGTAAAAGTAGATACTCAACTTTATAAAGCCTTGTTCCTGGCTCAGGCTATATGCCCTTGATGGTATCTGCCAGGGAGCTATACTAAATGGTCTTGCCAAAAATGTACTATCAAAGTACATGTGGTTAGCTTATACAGTACTCCTGCATTTGATGTACAACTCCACGTCGTCTTATCCTGTACTTCCTCACCATAACTCTTTTCCCTTGGTCGGGCTAAAGATCTTGTTCCAGTGAATTTTCACTACTTTCATCTGGACTAACTTTCTGGAAAAATATCTTCCTTTCATCGTCAGTCCTTCGCCACAGGATTATTCTTTCACGTGAGACAGTATTTTATATGTTAGGATATTATTCCTTTTCAGTTGCACAAGCACACACGCACTCTCCCATGTACGTCTGGTCATACAGACGGAGTTGATATGATGAGAGCTTAGCAGCAGTAGTAGTAGTAGTAGTAGTAGAAGTAGTAGTAGATTGTAGTAGTAGTAGTAGTAATAGTAGTAGCTTACTATGGGAGGTACATGATTTAATGAATAATCTCCGAGAATAATTCATTCCCGGGAATGAAATTCCCGGAATCTTAAAAGGGAAAGGGGAGAAAGCCTCTTCCCAGTTCTACCTTTTCTCTCCTCCCGTCGAACATCTTTCAGAGTCATCATCACCAACCCATACAAGATCAAGTTCAATGAAGAGATCTCAGAATCTTCCATCACCGAACAGAGCAACCAGAGGTTCGACAGGCAGGGAAAAGAAACTCATGTGAGTCACCAAAAAAGAAGCACTTGGGTCTCCTCAAAGGATTTCTCCGCGCAGCGTGATCACACAAGCGTGTGTGTCCTAAGTAATAATAATTTCTTATTCAATTGAGTGGATGAACTCCATGACGATGGGGGGAAGGCAGGTTCGGGAGAAATCTTTCAGACGGATTCCAATCAACAGCCCAAAGAGCATGTGTTTTCCTGGATTATTTATATCATTTATGACCCAAGCGTCATAAATTACATGGGGAGGGAGCCATCATGTCCTTGTTCGAGGAGGCAGGCGAGACGTTTTAAAGCAATTTCTCCCGCATTCCTCCTACACTCCTCCCGTAATTTAACATACGGGTACGGGAGCCTCCAAAAGGGAAAGAGAGCAAATATATGAAGTGATGGAGGAGGAAAATAGCTCCTCATTTCGTAATCAGAGAATTCGTTACCGTGAGCTACTAATGACACCCATTCTCACCCTCAAGAATCCCTGTTCTTTATATGTACATACTCATAATAAATGACTTGCTTTGTACAGCTTTTATTGCACACGGAGTAATTATGCATATGTAATGTACTCGTACATGTTTAGTGGAGGACTCTAACGTTGGAGGTACTTCAGAGGCGTTAGTTCATTCAGATAAATGTGCAGTGGGTCTTGATCATAAAAAATGTACTTACTCAATGTGATTCCATCCGGTATGAATTTTCTCCCTGAGTTTAACTCTCTCTCTCTCTCTCTCTCTCTCTCTCTCTCTCTCTCTCTCTCTCTCTCTCGCTCTCTCTCTCTCATTTACTTCCTCAGAGTCAGTTGTAGGGCTGTGTAAAGTGTGCACAAAGCCCACATCTAAACTTTCTCATTCGTGGGAGACTTTCGTTAAAAGTGAGTTTCCTCTCCGCTTCCTTTCCCTAATAGGAATGAATACGACCCTGTGAGGAAGATAAGATGAGATTCCTCCTTAATACCTTTATATTCCTCCACTCTGACAATATTCCTCGGTCCTGGTTTCCGGACAGAGGAGAAAATCATGTTAGTTCAGGCCAGTGTATAATTTCCTATGCTCTTTTAGTAGAAGCCCCTGACTATAAACCATTCCCCATGTAATATGTTCTTTGCTAAGCGTCCTCAAACACAGAAAATGATCTGCACTATATAGGAAATGATGGTCTGTCTGGGAGACACCGACGGTTTAATTTGCGTGTACTCGGGAGAAGGCGGGAGGGTTAGTCGATGCATTTTTAAGTACCGTTCATAGAAGGCGAGTAATGGTGAGACCGTTGTGTCATAATGAAGCCTCACTTCGGCCCTCTTAAGAATTTAAATGGGAAGTGAACCAATACGTTGTCCCAGGGCTTAGGTCTGCAAAGTGGCTTTATTCCCCTACTTTTTTTTATAATGCGGTGAGAGTTAAAACAGGAATAAAAAAATTTGAGACTGTCTATAGGTATACCCAATTATTACAGACTCGAGAATTTACAAAGCCTGTGTAGTTGTGTATCTATCCCCAACACTCAAGGAGACATCCCATCAAAGTTTTTTTTTATTGCGGGCGGAACTACTTTTTATAGTTTATTTGATTTTAAATGCAGAGAAGTACAATACGTGGAACTGTCAGGGGAATTTATGAGGACGGTTCCCAAGACGTGAACCACCATGATGGGGATATGTGTAAAATCCGGAGAGATAGCGTCTGGTTTGAGTATCTACACACAAGAGCACTTCTTGCGGCCGTGGAGGGTTAGTTGCCAACAATTAATTTGGCATAAAATGACTTGGCATCCAATGGGTGGTTTGTTTGTGTAGGAGGCAACAAGCCGAAACCAAGTGGTGACTCGTGTGATTTTTTCCCTGCCGTCTATGTACGATCCTTGACAAAACAAAAAGAGCGGCTCAAGATCATGTATCATTCTGGAATTTTCAATTTATTCCCAGCGTTCATTGCTCTTATACACAGGAGCTCGGGACTTCAATGCGAAAATAAATCTTGCGAAACACATGCAAATATTACTATTCCCAGCAGATGGTATCTCCAGAATTTCCAATTAGACATCTGTCCCTGTACTTACTACGAAGTTACAAAGTGTCTGAAAAACCCAGCTTAATCATTGCAAAACATTTGCTTAGTAGCCTCTTATTAGCTCTCAGCTTTTTCTGGTAATAAGGATCCATCTGCAAATAATCTGGTGAATTATCATTTTTATGGCGCAACATGTGTCAAAGGCTGTGGAAGATCCCATTAAAAAAATAGGGTCTCAAAAATCTTGTTTACAAGGATGTTGTAAAAGAGAGTAACCTTCAACTATTTAGCCAGTCTCATAAAATTATTTGTACGAGGCTCCGTATACGAGCCCTTACACTCATAGATACTTGCTAAGTCCAAGCGCCAGTATATGAGAAACTCATTAACGGTATAGTTGGAAATGTGGGATCTAATACGAAGGTAAGAAGCCCTGATTTTGGTTCAATTCTGAAGGGTAAATTGAAGGGAAAGATTACTTTGAGTACATATCTGAAAGTAATTACTCTGGAGTAGCCTCGAAAGACATAGGACTGGGCTGTTAACATTGAATTTCGGATTGGAAGTATACATATTTGTGTGTAAGTGTAATGAATAGTGAGATTTAAGTTTAAGAGAGTTCTACTTGAGACAGTGTGCGTATGTCGGGACACATATGGGCTAACTATGCCTAACAGTCCCCAATGGTTTCCATACCCGATGCTTAAATCCTCCGAAGATCTTTGAAGATGGGTATATAAAAGTTCTTGAGAGGGACTTTTGTGCCCTTGTCGATCTCTCGATTGCATCACGGTTACAGAGAATTGAGTCAATTTAGGGAGTGCCGGAGTCTCCGTGAGCATCAATCAGTCGGCTTTAGCATTACTTTGCATTAGACTTGGTCCTACTTCTGTTATATTGTAATGTCCATAGGCTGTCAATCCAAGTGCTCATCAATCAGATGGGATTTGTGGGTTTGTGAAAAACCCTTCTGCTTCTCCGTCCCACAATTTCTGTACATTCGGAGAACGCCTGGTCTCTCCCTCCTATAGATACTTTACCTCACTACAGATAGATACTTCCTTGTCGATTGAATCTTCTCTGCGGAAAAATATCTCTCCTCGCTATTCTTGAGCCCCCGCTCTTCCCATACATTCTGAGTGGGTTTGGTTCTGTTGGTGAAAGTAAATAAACTTCAAGACCTGGCTTCTCAACTGCCTTTCTTTTCTCCTTCACCCTCCTCCTCTTTCTCCTCTTCAAACCATTCACAGTTTTTTTTTTGGATCGGATTTTTTTCCCCCCGTAAAATACATACACACAGTTACCTTAATCATAATTCATAGAGTGAGTTCAGCCATCTCGGTTTTTCAACTTGACTGTAGATCCTCTAGAAACTATTCTACTAGTCCGAAGACGTTTTATATATTCTACATTATCCCATAAAAATAGTACCGTCACGTCCACATTATATTTCACTAATCGATTCCGGTTCTTCCTTCCTCTCTACAACAACAAAGTTTCTGCGGGTTGAGTTCGAGAAGAAAAATGGCCGTGACGGGAGTAAGACAAAACATCCTTTATTTTGATGCCTAGTCGGAGGAAAAAAACCTGAATTGTTTCTAGGACTTTTTTAAATTCTCTACGTATAGATAATTCCAGTATATACTTTTCAAAGCTCCCGCTCAGAAATAAAAAAAAAGTTGGGAGAGAAAGTAAATTAATTACTGAGAGCACTGTAGCATCTCTTTCGGACATTTCTTGAAGGAAGGGAGCAACAATACCGAGGGAAAAGGACAAAAGCAGAGATAGTATTGTTGGAAAGAATGTAACTTCCAGGAGCGAGTCCAGAATTGGGTCACTCAGGCTCTTCTCTTGTGAACTCCAAAGGAAGCATCTCTGTAACCAAGAGAGATGTACCACATTCGGAGGTAGTACTGATAGATGAGAAAGGGTTTAAAACTTATTTAATTTGAAGTACTACAAGGCCTTCGAAGAGATATTGCTCGTGAAATGGTGGAGAAAAGAGGAAATGACGCACGTATCCAGCATCCTTTGCCCCGAACTGAAGACTGGAATAACTGAAGTTGGGCTCCCTTTATGAAGAAGTAGAGAGGGGAGAGGGAAAGAGTGAAGTACCTTGTTTCCGGAGTGGAAGGAATAATACAGAATTGTATTTGAGAGATGCTCCTCCATATAACACTAAGATGAAGAAGAAAGAACTGAGAGCAGTACAATGATACAGATCGGGTTTCCACAGCTTTGTCTCGTATCTGGGTTTGCGTGTCGAGGAGTAGTGTGTAAGGGACCTTTCAGGAATAGACGCATAATGCTGAATCACAAGTCTGCGTGTAATGTTTATGAGTCCGAAGTGACATGACAACCTGTCAGACACAAGTAACGTGGCATTGCCTCCAGCCGATATTTGAGACACTTTCAGACACTTGCATTCATGTGAGTGAGAGTCTGGGAATCCCTGTTTGTACTACTCCACGCTGCTGCTGCTGCTGCTGCTTCATCTATATATACGTGAGACTGTATGGACACGGACGAGGTAACAAAAGTAAAACAAAGTGGGATTTGAAAATTATTATCAGGGAAAAGTTTGTTCAAGGGATAGGAGTGGGATGAGGTTGAGCGTCCTCCTCCCGAGGAACAAAAACAAGAGAGGCTGTTATCAACCATTATTTGCGCAATCATCCGAGATGGAATAGAGACGTTGGCTCATGTTGACACTCTAAGATTATGTATAGAGCTGACTGTCACTATATGGCGATGAGTATGGCTGACTCTCTCTCTCTCTCTCTCTCTGAAAGACAAACTTCATACAGTGACATTTCTACAGTCTCGCATGAAACTAATTGAAAGTAATTCCAAAAGGTTTTCGCACACATTCCATGTCAGTCCAGAGACTTTATCCCTTCCAATCCAAACACATGCAGAAGATTGGATGTGGAGCAGCAGAAAGCATAAGCAAGGAGATATTTCCACATGTAACTTTATAGTGTCACTTTCCTCCCGTTCTCTGTAACCGTAGTAGACACTCACGCATATGCATTCATAGGGATGAGCTGTTTCCTCCATATAACATAGTCCTGTATATCAAGTCGGGCTCAATCACATTCAACGTAATGCTCGAAGAATGGTTTTGAGAGGAAGGTAATCAACGTAGATTCTGAAGTAGGGGAAGAGGCCCAGGAAAAAACCCCCGGCCTCAAGGGTTTCTGATGGTTGGGAATAACTAGCCCGAATTTGTTCCCAAGTTTTGATCCCAGTGTTTTTGTCAATGCGTCCTCCGTGTGGAAGTCCTGGGATATGATAATGTAGCGGCGTCTTCAGTATCCATATCAATAAATTGAATTTGATAAGCCGCTTTCAATGTTATCATGCCATGGTCGTTGTGCTTACGGCATCCACGTGTTTCCAGTGCATACAGAAAAAGCCTCACAAGGAGAAAGACTCCTATGCAGACGCACAGTCAGACTTGATAGGCTGTGAAGAAAATACAATCTGAGGATCCCAAGCGTTAAACCAATATTTTGTCTAGAATTCTGCCACCCTCATTTAGACATCCTCTGGGTTGAAGAAAGCAGATGAAGGCCGGGAGTAGATTTTTTTTTTGGTCGTAAGACGCGTCTAATCTAAGCCCAGTCAAATTAATGCCATTCATTTTTACATTAGTCATTCCAAGTCATGATGATGAAAGACGCCTGCATTCACGCTCTGACTCTATATAATCATAAGATTCATGAGCGCACGTCTTTCATGCCACTTTTTAAATTAAACATTCATTCCCACTCATCCCACGGAGGAGCACCAACCTCTGGTTTTTTTGGCTCCCCCCAACAGCACCCCACATATGAGAAACGAAGCTGCTGCATGAACTCATAGAGCACAGAGAAGAACCACCTACTTTTGTTACTGACATTGTCAAGATTTGCACTACAGCGAATAATGTCCGTCACTTTCCCTCTTATTATATTTTCTTTCCCTCAAACTCCCATAATATGTGACAGTTATAGAGGAGGGGAGGGGGGCTGAAGACAGGAGTTTTAAATTCCTGTACACACACACACAAATTTCCGTATGCCTCAATAATTATTACTGTAGGACTCCTTTCGTGAACTAATTATCCCGGGAAATTTCCGGGCTAGTTATTTCTCAGTCCCGGGAGCATTTAGCAAGGAAGTAGGTAATTTAATTATTATTATTTACATTTCACATAACAGCATATGGAATTGTACACAGAATTAGAGAGCTCTACAAGCTAAACGGGAGTTCCCTACAGGGGCATATATTTGTGGGAGCAAATTAGCTCAGGAGTGGGCTCCGAGCCACATATAGAGGACTGGAGAGGAAGAGGAGATCAAACGTTTCCCTCTTTTATTATTAGAACTCAGCGTTCATTACAGGAACCTCATCCTGCTTGTAGTCAAGACTCCTTCCCATGCCCATGAATCACAAGGCCACAGTCAATATTTTCCCTATCGATCATCCCTTGAATGATTTCACAGCACTTGTATCCCTTGTTTATAGTGCGTGCTCCTCGTGATTAGAGATCTATAGTCATTAGCTACTGTAATAATTATGTATCCACTGTCAACATATAGATATAGTATTTACAAGTAATTAATGTAAGTACATAGAACCATTCCTCGCGAGGAGTACCTACAATGTATGTCAAATCCACATTAGGACAATATAATATACTCCAGCGATACACAAGCTCAAGAGTAATATTAGAATCGTTTTTTTTTTGATGGCGCGAGAAACGCCAGTGTGAAATTCACCTGGAACTGTCAGTTCTTAGACGGTCTAATCAGATCACACGTCCAAACGTACCTTTCAACTGAGTTAGTACAACGGCTGGTAAATATTCTGAGGTACCAAAAGAAAGGCTTGAAGTTGTTCCCAGCTCTGTTTTTTATGAGCATGTTCGGCTCATCAAATATGAATGAACAAAAACCCACTTGAATAGGAAAGGGGAAAAAAATCCTGCAAAGGGGAAATTTCATGAGTCATGAGGAATTTCACTAATAATTTCCGAAAATAATGAGTTCAGGTGTAGGAACAATAAATTGGTCGAGTCTGGAGGTGAGTCCAGAGGATAATTACTAGCAGAGGGAATGGAACTGGTAGCAATCTTGAGACGGACTATTGAATCTTCCTGTAAGACTTCTGGGAAGGACCATTTATTAGCATTACCCTCCTTATAGGATCATCTAATGTCGATTTATCTTCATCGGTTCTATTGTTGTGGTGGGCAGTGAGTAAAAATTCGATTTATCATCTTCAGTTGGACTGGAGCCCAGCGATTTGAGGAGACTTTAATTGGTAAACCAGTGTGTACCACCTTTCAATTCCGACTCCAATTCGTTCCAATTCAAGTCAGCTTGTATGCCACCCAGTCTCCGTCTTTGACATATATAGCTCACTGAGCCTTGGAGAGTAATTGAAAGATGCGGATTTTTTTCCTGTCGATACATGGAAGTTGCGAAAATGTTTCCCACAGAGTGACACTCAAATACTTGTCGGTTCTTTCAACCTTTGCCATTATTTAGGGCAAGTGCTAACATGCAAAGTAAAATCGAAACTTTCTCCGATATCTGCACAGACAGCTGTACGTTGTATGATATAGTGAGAGGGGGCAGACTGACTGAGAAAAATGTTAAGAATCTCAATAGTACTATTTGCTTTTGTACTAGATGCTACCATAGAATTTGCCATACAATATGTAAGCCCTACTGACAAATATATCCCTTGGAACGGAATCGTCTGAAAGTAGCACATTTGCCACATGGCGAACATGTTATCGATGATAGAGTCTCGGAAGGTACCTCGCAGGCACGGGCTGAGAGAGATCCCATGGAAATAAATAATGGAATGTGTATAGGATCAGAGTCCCTAAAGGAAGGCAAAGTTAAAACTTGAAGAGAGTCAAGTCACATATTTGAGCCAACTTTCTACACAAATTTCAATTAGGGTCGGGATTTTTACAACAGTTGTCACCAGCCCGACAGGAGCGGGAGGACAGAGGAAGGGAGAGCTCCGCCCGACCTTGTAATTTCCCGTGATAAACCAAAGAAAATCATTTGTTCTCATCCTCTTCAAAAGAAAACTCATCTCCAGCCTGGGCCAGAGAAAACACACCTCATCTGGAGGAGTCTCATATGCCGGAATGAAACAATGAATTAGATGTGGTGGTAATAGCAATCTCACCGCTTAATCAAACACCAGGGCCAGACTGGGAATATGCAGATATGTTCATTACAACTCCTCCAATTCTGTCTTGTTTTCTCATTTCCTCCTGACTCTGAAACATGATTTTTGTTCGTGTGTTGGAAGGAGAGTGCTAAATTACTTTTTAAGAACTACACCATAAATGAAAATAAATGTGAGGCATAATTTAATTCTGGAAGACTGCGCTCCAATGTTTTCCTCAAACATGGAAATTCTTTTAGGGACTGAAAGTAGAACCATAATGAGGTAACATAACACATAACCAGGGACAAGGAACTTCAGGATATACATAATTATATGAGATCTTCCGTCCACACTGCCTTCCTTCATATATTTGCATGGACTCCTTCGTTCCTGCTACTTTCTCTCTCTCTCTCTCTCTCATTCTCTCTCTCTCTCTCCAGGGAGGAAATGATTGTTCTAATGTATGGATAAGTCTGATTAAGCTGAATTTTATACAGGAAATTTATGAGGTTGATTGTTATGCAGAGGATTTCCTCCTGGAGATCATCCACAGTGTCACGTTACTGTAATAATAGGAATACTTGCTATCAAGATTGGATAACTCGTCCCATAATTATTAACAGGGTGGGAAGGGTAAGATGTGTCACGTTAGTATCAACTTCTGCGCTATAACTTCCTTACATAGCTTTTGCCATTGCCCTATATACAGCTTTGCTACAGCTGCTGCATCGGAATAGCAAGTAGCATTGACACAAGGGCTTCACATTTACTTACTTACATACATATGAAGAGCACACATGTAAAACGGAGTAAGTCAATATTGTTCGAAATTCCTTCAATCTCACATTAAATTACTTCAGAGCAACGGACATTCCTCATGGACGTTTCCCAGGGTTAAATCCTCATGGACGAAGGTAATTGGCAATAGGTCAATAATTAGGTCCATTTCAAAAAACATGCGAAACGGATTAACTCCAACACATCTTCGGCGGAAATTTTTTGTGATTTACAGCAAACACTTCATAACAAGAGAAGTTCTCAGTTCTTGCTTCTCAATGCCCCTAAGTGGTATTTTTTTAAAATTTGAATAGTCACTTAAAATATTAACATCTGTATTAGAATAATTACAAGATTTACATCTGTAATAATTAATTTTAATTAATTTTTAATATAATTAATTAAAATAATTATGAAACCATTTTGATAAGGACTTTTCACAATGATTGTAAATACAAAGACGAACCAGGATCTTACTACTCTGAAATTTGAATATGTTAGTAGATTGTAATAATTCTCAACCTTAGAACCTCTCTGTAGAATTTTGCAGACTGGGTTGATGTTATTTTGTATCCGAGCACTTCACAAGTACGGAATGTGCACGGTCTGTAGTTATGCATGCACAGAAAGAAAGCCTGATGAAGTGGGATTAGGATTCGAGTAGCATTGCTTTCTTCCGTATGATAAACATATACCCAAATGGTTCTTGAGAGTTGGTAATGAATCTATTTCTATTCTTTTCTGTTATACAGTAGGATCCTTAAAATTAATGCGGGACCAGGGATATCATTACTAAACTCAACTACTCCACCCTGGTCGTTGTTATGTTATAGGAAGGCATAATCTTTTGTGTAATCCATTCACTCACTTAAAAAATTCCCCATTGGACTCATACAGACTCGTGTGTGTCTCACAGAGGCTCCTGTAGCCTGTAGTATCTACTTATTACTAGGAAATATATAGTTGTAGGAAATGGCAAGGCGGGAGTGAGCTGGGGGAGAGATGTGTGTGAGATGCAGCTAATTGTAAGACAGTGTGCGTGTCCTTCCTGTGAAGGAGCTATGTATCTCACCATTGGTTCTTGTTACTGCGAATATGAAACTATTTTGTAGAATTTAATCGGATCCCTACGGAGAAGTAATTACCCCATCTTAGTATTAAGAGGCGTCCTCGTCTCTTCCCTTTGTTATGAAGTGCTTGTGACTGGGTTGTCCGCCCGTCTGGAAATTATAGAGCGGATATGACTCCTGCCATGGATTTCCATATCAACCATTAGAATCATCTGATAATTAAAAAGAAGTTTTGAAATGGAAACGAACGTGTGATTCACCCTTTCCTCTTCCCTTCCCTCACTGGCTTCCCTGCCCGTGTGATTAATCGACCCTCAGTTCTCCTCTCCACTTCCCCATTGCTAACTCAAATGCAAATCAGTCTCCGTCTCCAGTCCCTGGAATAGATAGTTCTACAGCAAAACCTTAAACCACTCCTCAAATTTCTTCGAGGAGGTAGAGCATCTTGGCTAATAATTATTCCCTAACTTGGTAGTTCTTCCGTGTGACTAACCCTATGTGTAGGAACATTCAGGGAGGAATGTCAAGTTTGCTATAAATTTCCGCAAACTCTTATATTGATCTCTCACTCTCCATCCTCCTCTTCCAGTCTTCCGTTTCTTTTGACAACAACAACAACAACGGCTGTGGACGTATCTACTCCTCTCTACACCCGAAAGTTTTGTTACTATTTTCCTAATGACGAGCTTGCTCACATAATGGACAGCAGTTACCGAATCGGAATTGCATTTGTTCATTCACTGCCGAAATACATATACCATTAGGAGTATTTACCATCCCATAGTATACAGACCAAGGAGCCCTGTTGGAATGGTTACGAATGGCAGAGCGAACCAGGACCCACCTCAAAGACCATCCAGTGTAATTCCTCCTGCTATTTTTAGTCGGACCGAGGAGAGTTGGAAGAGTCTGGAGGGGTGGGGAAGTCTGGATGTGGGAAAGAGAAGGAAATGATCAAAGCACCCTCATCCACTTCCCAGGCCCAACTATGGATATGTAGTTCTGAGGCTTGTGTCACTTATTACACAGCACCCATGGTTGCACTCATCGTCAGGGCTGCGTTGATTTGAACCAGCGTCAAACTCCACGTCCGACTCAACAATGTTTTATGGAGGAAGCCTACTGAGACATTCGTGCCGAGAAACTTGGAGGACTTGTACGAGACTTATTAGTCCCCTGGAACATGGAGGATTAAGACACTACTGGAGTAGTTGTACATAGGAATCTACATATATACATACGAAGCTCAGTTATAGGGAAGACCCCGACAAGGATTTGAGTGAGGAAACAAATGAATAGCAGTATAAATAAATTTCTCCCTGCACTACTCAGTCATCCGTTCCCCTCCTTGTGTTGGAAAAGGATTGGGCGTCTCACACAATATCTCACATAAGTATCTATCTATATCTACTTATAGTATTGCTTCGATATAGCTAGACAGACTTCACCCAGGGATCGATCCCATGGCAAGGAAGTTGTTCCCGATGCACTCACAATTATCATTGTACTTTAACAATGTGTGACAGTGCACTCACTGGAAAATAGGTTACCGCTCCTCTATCTCTACGACCTCTTTATTAATGGATCTTCCGCAATAGATTTTATTCGAGGCGGACGTCAATAACTTTCCATCTGTCTCCAATCTCGTAAATTGCTCCCTAATCATTGTCGATTTCAAGCCATTTTCCACTACGGACAACACCTACTTGAGACCAGGCCAAATTATTACTTGTCGATAGATATATCTGTATATAAAGGAAATTTTGAATTGGAATAATTTATGTCATAAAAATTATAACTGCCTCAGGACAAAACCCTGTAATTTACAGCTAAAAACACAAGTAAATAATTACCTGGACGAATTTTAACAGCCAATGGATAATTAGCAGAAGGATTACGGGGAAATTGATAGGGAGTACAAAATGCGTGGATTGTTTAGAGATCAAAAGTGGCTGACTTTAGAAAAGGCAGAGGTAAAAGTTTGTGACTGCGGTTGACGTTGCTCATTTGTGGGTCTTTTTTGTAAGAAAGTGTCCCCAAATGAGCCCCAAAGGATGTTCATTTTTCACTCTTAGCCGACGTTCAAGGGATGGATTATAAGAGGCTCGTTTTATGTGCAGGCGTGTAAATTATGCATATTTACAAAAAGTTGTTCTGTAATCAAATCCTACTTTCCCTACGATTTTCGTATAATATAAGGACACAAGCGGGCATTTGTGTCATGTCATTTGCACGACATAAAAAGTTTCAGGAATAAAAACTACTCGCTGGAGGAAATGGCGAGGGAATTGAGGGAAATGGGGACGACGTCCCATAACAGAGAAAGTTCCCTTTGAGTTGAGGAAAGATCTGACGGAAGTCAGTCGGAGTAAATCAGAGTCCCGCCCCCCTCAAAGGGAAGGAAAAATACAGACGGACCGCTGGAAACTAACTGGATCTCACCCTTTAAGACCCAGGGCCAATTATACGGAGGGGAACAGAAGGCATTTAAAAAGTCAATAATGGAAAAGCGTTTAACAGTCTGTACTTAAATACAGTACGAGACCATAACTCATCATAATTCACCCTCCCTCAATTTAGATTTTATGACGTAAATATTTTTACACTCGGAATAATAACCAAGATGCTAATTGTTTCAGTAAATTTGTTATCACCGAGCGTGTCATCGGGGGCTTGGATGATAATACAAGTTGTATCCATTCGGGGTTGGGTCATTTCAGGGATAACAATCAATTAGTAATTTATTACCTTGGATAATAAGACACATACATAGATACCTATACATATATGAAAGACGTGAGTTGAAAACTATTGAAGAAAAATGAGCTCCCAAGTAGCACCGTGAACATTGTCATCAATAATAAATTAATTTGACGGCAAGCTTTTCATCCTTCCATCAATAAATCAATTCCCTGTCCAATCAGACTCTGCATGTGTGTACGTCCCGGGCAACCATGCAGCAACTCCAGGTTTTTACACGTAATCAATTCCAATTCCGTACAGCTGTCACGATACAATACGATACTGTCAGGGAACAACACAGGGCGATACTGTCAGTAGATAGTATACAAACATAATGGGAAGGAACACAACCCTGGTTTCAACTTGTATACCCTTCCTCAAAGTGCGGTGGTTCTGATTCCATCGAAACATTCAAAACATCCATCAACAGCACAATCAGAGAATACTAAATGAGATTTAGTACATTGCAAATCCAAATGAACTTCTATTATTTTTAATCCAAGAATGGGCTCTTGTATGGTTGCAGATTAGAGATACATAAAATCCTTCATAGTTTATACTACATACATATCCACTTACTGTTACTTGTACATAAGTAATGCCCACATAGTTATATCTATGTAATTATTTATATGTAGTCACTAGTCACAGATTGAAGAGTTTCCTCGTGGGAGTCCCAGCCCTGGTAATAAAGCGCAAGGAAAAAATCCTCACCTGAAGGGCGAAGATGAAAAATGGTAATGGGTTAATCCTTAGCACATTTGGAAACCAAAGGCTAGCCTCAGCTCTCACTTGTACGGTACAATTCGTACATACTGTGTGTCTCAGCCTGTATGTGCCTAATCATAAAAAAAAAACATACAGAAAAACATCCCTGGATCCACAAGAGAAAGTGTAGCACTCACTGGGAACTGTACACTTCTAATGATGTGGATAAAGTATTAAATAAGAGTATCCACTTCTGAGGACGTGCACGGGGCTGGGAGTATAGATTGAATACAAAAACAAGGTCGGAATATCGCAAGAGAGTAGACACTGTGAACGTTAATAATAGGCTGGTTAACCACTATGATTACAGAATTAGGTACCGAGGGCTCGGCTCACTCTCTCACGAGCTCTCAAGCCTCACCGTGTATCTATTTTAATCCTATCTCTTTCCCGTTATGATGAATGAACGTGGTCAATAAAATTACCCATCGTCAGGTCAATTCTGAAACCGCTCAAGTCATGCTGCAGTGGGCAGACAGTCAGGGACTTTTTTTCCACCAGAAATTAGAAACCCTTTGAGATATCTACCCACGACTGAAATCAAAGGTGGAAGTGTCTGTCCATACTTCACTGATTCGGAGGATGTTAAGCGGAACTGTAAATCTTTATTTTAATTCCAGCCCTCCGAGAATATATCGGGGTGGAATGTGCTAGTCCTCCAGCCATGTCCATTGCAACTCATTAAGGTCTCACATCGACCCAAGTTCCGAGGCAGTGCTCTATCCTAACCTAACCATATTCCGGGTTCGTTGTCAAGAGTCCATACCCGAGCCCATGTTAATCCGTAATTTCTGAGATACTCGTATCTATCCGTAAATTTAATACATACACAGGGAAGACCGGGGCAAAAAATAGAGTAAAATCACGGCGCGTGCACAACTACTTGCTCAAGTTAACGCTCAAGTTTGGAATAATTGTTGTTGGTGCCTGCTGGTGTGAAAATTAACTTTCCTTCTTTAGCCCCGTAGGGCTGATGATGTGCTTATAGCTCCTCTCTAATAGTCTATTACAAGAGGTTAACGGCAATTTTCAGACAACAAAAGTTTCATGCAGAACAGAATAGAACAGACTGGTATAGAATATAACGTAGAACCATTTTCGGCTCATCCTTGAATTGAGACCAATGTCAGGGCTCATATATGTGAGATGTGACTGAGAGAGGAGAAGTAGAGAGCGAGAGTGCATGCGGTGAGGGTCCCTTTAATCTTTGTCATGTTTAAGTAATTGGTAAATTTTGAAATCTTCATAAAATGACCCTTCCCGCGTGAGAGAATTAGAAGGGAAAATAATGACTCCAGACAACTCCTCCAACAGGTGACAATTTATGCCGAGAGTGAGAGCAATTGTTTCAAACGGACCGTTGGGTGGTATTTTCATGGCATGTCATCATAGAATTGTGAGTGAGGCTGGGAAACCTCATTCATTAACGGCATGTTGAATGGAGGACGCTCAGTCGTTTGCCTTTTGTTGATTTTATTACCTTTTCTCACGCAACTTTTTCTTCCCCCTCTTTTCTTCAATAGACATAAACTTGTTCACTTATTTTTTTCCCCCAACAACATATAACAGCAACAACAACAACAACAGACAATTATCGAAATTAAGATACAATCATGTCTGTCAGTATGAGAAAATTATTACTAAAGTGAACACTAAGGGTGGCAGGTTTTGAGGAACAACATTCCATCATCCAACTCTTCCCAACCACAACATGTTCCATTTTGGAATCAGCTCCGTTCATCCCTCATATGTAACAAGATTCATGCTCCAACGGATGTCAGTTTGTTTTGGTAATCATTACAGTTAATAAGAACAATACAATGAACCTGACACTTGAACAATTCATTTCGCAATGGGTTAATATTCAGCACAGTTTATTTGTATTTCAATTGACTGAACTTGTAACAATTCTCAGTTTGCAATATTATCCTTGGTCCCATAAATTTGGCAGTAATTATTACGATGGTAGCAGGGAGTATGGAGCATACGAAAGCTTTGTTTTCATTCACATTCGGGAATTTGATCCGAAGCTCTAAATTGCACAATAATTACTATTCTATTCCCCAGATGATACTAATAGGGTTTTGGTAACTCAAGAAGCTTGTTATTTCCTCAAGTCGAAATTATTTTAACCTCATTTTTTCAGGAGGGTAAGCAATTACAGAAAAAATATACAAACATTAGTAGGACTTCCGTCATCTCAACAGAGAGGAGCCTGTGGAGTATTATTGTTCTTGAATAAATCAAGTGTCAAATTACGAGTAAATAGCCGGGTAAAAACTCCCTGTTTACATTTGTACATGGCAATGGTGTATTTAGTGTCAGAGGCAGAAGTAGCAGACAAGTAGATAATATTGAGAGCGGTGTGTGTGTGTGTGTGTGTGTGTGTATTATGTTCCATGAAGTTGAAGCCTCCTCGATCTCACATACTCCTGATAGCATCCAGTTTTTTTTAATCTGCTATAGCAAAGTCAAGAATTTTGAAGGAAAAAAAAATAGAGCCAGGCCCCTACTATAGCCTGAGAGGAGTAAGCAAGAACCAAAGTAAATATTTGTGAAGGAGCAATTTATCTACGACGTCAGTTAGTCCGTTTAAATTTCCCCTTCTCACATTTTGACTGGTTAATTTTCCCCATATTTTTCCCTTTCAAACGGCCCTGTATTATAGATATCTTCCTGGAGGAAAAGTCCCGTTTAGATAAAATATGAGAATTCAAATCACCCTTCCGAAGATAACGTTGTTGATATTTACGATACACTTGAAGTAATTATTTAAACGGAAGCCAAAAGGGAAATATTGGAGTGATCCATTGCATAAGATTTCCTATACACTTCATTATTGTATTTACACTTGTAATTATACATAGGGGCTTTTCGGGAGAGGAGAATTACCTTGTTATCTATATTTACTCAAAGGCGTTACTCCTCTCTTGACGGGCTCAATTATGAAAATTTTCCCTTGAGTGATAAACAAGCCGAATGAACTTTACAATGGAAGGGAATTCAACATTATACTCTATTTTAGAAATATCTTCCCAGATAACCATCGGCTTGAGTGGCTCAAGTGGAACAAGTAATACTTGCCCTCACGTTTTTCAGGATGCAGAGCTGAATGGGTAAAGACGAATATTTTTTGGAGATCTAACCCTGTGGACCATGCAGACCATGTACAGTAGGCTACGTCCCTTCCCTATATGCTCATAAAAAGAAATGTGTAAACTAATGAAAAGCTCCTAGTCTCCTTGCGTAGCTCACAGACCGTAGGATCCACCATCAAGTGAGGGATTCTCCAAGAAATCAAACATTCACTCATGCTAAGAGTGAGTACAAACAAGAGAGCCAATCAAGTCAACTGAAGTCAAGTTCCAGAGAAGGCAGACTTGATCACTCAACGCAACGTCCACTCTCACTACTACACGGTCCAATTACATACATCGAGTGGAGCTCAACTGGCTCAATTGAAAGTAAACGAAACTCTCAGACAAAAACTTAGTGCCACACTACTTCTGGGAAACATGTGGGTAGGACGATGATCCTGCGATCTCCGATCCATTCCACCATATCCACGGATGGTTTCCCAAAATTTCCCCTTCGTCTCTCATCGTAAATTGGACCAAATGACGTTACGTTGGTGGAGATGTTGTCCAACAAATAATTCCCAAAAAGTTAGGTATTATTCCTTCCTGTTCGTAGGAATCTTCCGGAGCCCGTGAGTCCCTGAATACATTTCCATGGATGCATTTTGTATAGATATAACCTTTTGGCAATTTGCGTTACTATCAAGATCAAGATGAATCATCCGGGATATTTTCTCATGGCATTTATGCACTTTCTTCCACTCCCAGTTTGTGCGTCAATGTTCGGAGCAAATTGTCATCTGTCAGTTTATTGATACTTCCAATGCAATTTAATGGGCCGAGAGGTACTTCCCAATATAAAAATCTTCCCTATAGGAACATAAATATACTGTCAGATCTGGATGAAGAGAAATCTTGTATATAGTTAATCTTACATATGTGTGTATAATGTCCCAATACTTTCCGAGACTTCAGTACCTTCCCCACACTACATAGTATTTGACGATGTAGGATAATGGGTAGGGAAACAAGACTGTCTCTCTTGTATTTACTTGTTGTTGGCTTTATTAAACTTAGTTTGAGTCAATGTGTTGGCATTGGATCGGTTCTTAATCCTACCCGGATCGTCAGGAGGCTTCAGAGGGAGTCGTCTCGTAAAGGCACATCAACAGTGCCTGTTGTTGCAGCTTGCAGTTATCGCATTGGAAATGGTTACCAACCACTGCACACACATGACAGTTATAGCTCCAATGAATGTACTCACGTGCAATTGTCTGTAGCCGATGGGATCTTCATTTTCGGATAGTTCCTCCTTATGGTATTAGCTCTCTGACTATGACCATGTTTCTCTACAATGTGAGCTCCCTGCCTAGGAACTTACAAAACCTCCATGTAGATACATGATAGCTTGGAGTGTACTTAAAGATGCGTGTGGATATGTACAAGGGATATTCTGGAGGGATTCCGGGTAATACTTGGAGTACGAGTGAAGGAAATTCAATCCAATTGCAACCACGTCTTGATCATTTAAAGCATTAGCGTTTACTGGGAATATTTGAACATCCTAAAATGTTTTTACAAGAATGTGTGTGTGTGTGTGTGTGTGTGTGTATAGAGTGTGTACACACACATGAGGACTCCTCCATGGTTACTCAATAGTCATGGGTTTTGTCCACCCTTGTGTTCCAAGAAGGGCTCGGAGATGAAAAGATGGAAGGACTAGATAAAAAGGAGTGTTTGAGTAGAATTTATACCGAGCTCACACGCTCTCGCTCCCCTTCACACAAAAGTAGTACAGATTCTTGGGGTAATAATACTTACAGAATGCACTCCCTTAATACCTTTATTATACACGAGGAAGAAATTGCGTTACGTTTGATCCCAGCCATTGATCCACATAGCCCTGCTTGCTAGTCTCTCTCGATGGTCGTGTGTGTCGTTGTGTATCCCAACAAGATCCGACGCTCTCCTATATTTACAATTTACGGAGGAGAGAGCTATTGCTGAGAGAGAGAGAGAGAGGGTGCGATATTATTCAATGCACTTAAGAAATATACAGTGGAGACAATACTCGCCTAGGCTGAATGTCAATGTCAGAGGGTCTTCATGTAGGGTCGAATAATAAACGTGCTACTTATTACACGGCTCCACTCCAGACACAGGAGAACTGCAAAGGAGTTTGCTATCTCCTTTGGTGCGTGCCCAGCCACGCATCTTGTTATTAATAAATGTGCTGACGATAAGCTGGAAGGATCTGTAGGAGTTGTAGGGCCTTATTTGAGTCATCCTCAAGCCAGTTATAGCATCCACGGAGGAAAAATGCAGGCTTTGAGCGTGGACACCGAAACAATATCTGTGACAGCCGGAGGTGACGTTATTAATGACACCAATACTTATCTTGACTTATGACCCGCTCCATATGTTAATGTCACTAGTTTTTATGACGTCCTTATTATACTATTAATATTCTCGATAAAATTTAGTTATTATTCCCAGGAATATATGTAGATACATGTGGAAGTCTACACCAAAAGGTCGAGTATTTCTAGAATTCCTCCAGAAGTTCACCCTCCGCATCGAGACTCGTCCCAGAAGTTCACCCTTCGCATTGCTAAGTTAGAGTATCCCTTGCATTTCCAAGTGCAGTCCCTGGCAGGCAATTACATATGCAGGATCCATGGAGCTTGCCTAAGGGTGCGGGAGAAGGATATGTGAAAGGAACCCTTTCTTACGAATTCCTCTAAATGTCAGAAGCGAGGGCAGAAAGATAATTTATTTTTTTGTATTATTTACATTTAGAGAAGCATAACTAGTGTACGTGTAGATACTCGGAGGCAAATAATCCCTGATTTACTATCTATTTATTGTGCTGGTCGAGATCAAACGTCAGCATCATACAAGCTGTTGTATGAATGGATGGTGCCTGAACGGATAACTTTGAGCGGAATGCCTGGCTTTGAGCTGGGGGAAAGACCCCGTGTATCATAAGATGGTGGAGTAGATAGTGGGATGTATAGGAAATAATGTGAAAGTACTATGCTTTACTGAGTCTCCATGAACAGTTTGATCTTATTTGGCTCTGGTTGTGGAGAATTCAAGATCAGAGATAATGTTCAGGGGAGACTGACTGGCAGATTACCGTCACAAGCATACTACATAGGCAAGCTTCAAAACTGTAGCTAGTGTTTATGCCTGACATTGTGTGACGGTAAGAGAAAGGAAGGTATAGTTCGGCTTTGGATTGAATTGAGTGGAGGCTCTACATAAAATTCATCATCGATTTCAATCCCCTTTGCAGTTTCCAGTGCAACGTGGAATTTCCTTCTCGCTCTCTGGTCTCAAGTCAATAAGGTGATTTGGTTGCTGCACTTTGTGGCACACACGACTTCGTACGTGTGTAGGGTCAATTCCGTTGTAGGCAGGAGATTTTGAGACATTTGAGTGGATCCACAAAAGGTTTCGTCCTGTATCGCTGTTTTGTTTGTTGCTTTTATTGTTGCTCTCTCGTAGAACATTATGTTGTTCGGACGTTCTGCAGGAGAGGAACATGCTCCGCTAGATTATCATCCTCTGATCGTGTTTTATTGGCCAACACGAAGGGAGAGAAGGAAGGAGGAAAAGCAGAGAGGAATTGTTAGAACAAAGTTGTAACTGTAAAGAAAAACCTGCAGCTGCCTTCTTTGCTTTTGCTTCAAAAGCACTGAGGTACATATATAAATGTAACAAGCTCTTGTTGGTTTTTTCCTCTTCGATTCTCTCTCTCTCTCTCTCTCTCTCTCTCTCTGACTCTGACTCTGTTCATCTTGGATCGGTATAATAAACCATCACATTAAATGTTATAGAAGGATCTGAAGATCCACTTTTTCTAGGTATTTACGATTACCTCACTGTACATATTTAAGGTTAATGTGGTGTGTAGTCAACGATAACCTTTAAGAAGCACGTTAAGTCTCCAACACAAACAACCTGGGAAAAGGCCTGGCTGAGAAAAGCTTATGAGCTCAAGCTCAGCTCTGACTCCGGGTCCCCAAAATATATACTTACATCAATGAACTAACTACAAGTTCCAAGAGTATCTACCTATATCTGTAGATACTCCCAAGTTAATATCCAACTAAAATCCCTCGTTCTTGTCTTTGAAAAATCCTATCCTATCAATGCACTGGGAAGTGAAAATCGGTGAGTTTGAATCAAGGGAAGTTCACACACTTGCCGCATCCGTCATTCACTCGCAGATCCGCTTATAGAGCAAATCAGAGTTGGAATTTTTCCCAATGATACGATTTGGAGAGATACTTTTCTTCCAGAATGGATGTATCTCGCTCGTACTGTATAAAATATGTGTCTAGGCTTCTGTACATGAGAGTTTGTAAGAGACAATATTTTTTATTTAAGTATTCCATTATATGCTAACAATGAGACTACATATGTATTTTGTTAGCTACCTATTGTTCGCTAGGAAGTCAATGAATGACCAGTTACTGAGGAAACAGAAATTTAATAAGACCTGCCCCTTTAAAAAATGATGGTAATTTATCAAGGGTCTGGAGTCAGGAATTCCAGGTCCTTAATCCGTGTCAAATTTTCGGGTCGTTTCCGAATGAAATGGATTTCGCTTCTGAACGTTTTTTCCCTCCAACTAATCTCTTCGCTGTTATTCAACGTCGTCAAAAATCCATTGATTTCTCCGACCACTGTACAACAGATATGCCCAAAGGGGCAATCAGCTATGACCATAGTGCGTATATTGGGTATATACACATGAATCATTTCCCGGAGGTTGTTGGTCCCACTGCTGGTGCTACTACTACTACTACTACTACTACTGTTCCTGCAAAACTTGGTTGCAGTCCCCCTGTATGGACGTAGGTTGAATGTATTTGGGGATTTTCTCTGTGAAAAAGTTTCGTTGCCCTGGCTATGTCATCATCAACATCGTAAATCAATCCCTGGGCTTCCCTCACCACATTCTTCAAGAACAAGTTACGGCCGTTGCGAATGTGTGTGAAGGCGTTTTGTGCGTACACGGTGCAAGTCGTCACATAAAACTGTCAATCATTGTCAATCACCAAAGTTGAACTGACTCGGAGGAAAACCATCTTCACGATTATTTATGGTATTTTGTTTATTTTCACCAAATTCCATGATTACTTCTCCCGGGCCCTTCAACTCCTCAGCTTTCAACTGCTTCCCGAAACTCCGGAGCATTGTAAGTAACTCAAGCCTGGTCTCCTCCATGAAGGAGAGGAAAATGAAACATTTGTTATTAAACTTAGCTCCAGCATGAATTTCCATTATGAAATAACCCGCCGTATTTATTTTCCTGTCGAGTTTCACCGAGTGTTTTATCGCTTCGGCTTCAGCAGTAATAATAATAATAATAATAATACCAATGAGCAGTAGTAGTTCGTGGTGCAACAATCATTGTAAGCTACCTTTTGCTCCAAAGCCATAGTAAGTCTAAAGTAGAACCTTCCCTGGCATTTATTTTAATATCTACAGTAAACGTAACTTGAATTTTTATGTTTGAATTTCTGTGTGTGTGTGTGTGTGTGTGTGGTTATGTACGACACAGTGTACACTATCAGGCTATTAATTATATATGACTCAACTCTACGATACTCCTGTAGTTTGAAGCATTTGTTTATGACCACTGAGGAAATTAGAAGGACAGGCAGTAGGACTGAGAGCACTACTATACATGCACTACTGCAGCCGGGAGATAAAGGTGGAATTCCAGCTTATTGTTACGACAGAATAAAATGTCAGTCTTGGAATATAAACCACCTAGAGAGAGAGAGAGAGAGAGAGACTCAACGTGGTGGAAGAGAGCTTTGACGTAGTGAAGAGAAGTTTAAAAGCATTGAGCTGATACCTCATGATTTTGTGGCACTGAGCAATAACAATAGTGAGAAAAATTACTTAAAATATAAGGTTGAAAGCAAACGCATTTGGAGCTGTACAAAGCAGAGGATTTCCCATTCTTCACAAAGTTAGCATAAGTAAAGTAAGTGTATTCTTAAGTTGAGGTTAGAGATGCGGAACGATTCCATTCACTTTATCTTGCCCGTAAGTTATTGCATGATTGTGTATTTCCATGGAACAGCAGTCAGTGGTGAGGGTTGGAGTGTAAAATGTAGATGCAGAGTGAGTATGTGTGTGTGTGTGTGTGTGTGTGTGTGTGTGTGTGTGTGAGTGAGAGAGAGAGAGAGCAACTAAAGAATTTCCTTGTATTGTACCAATACCGGTACAATACCTCAGAGCGCCACAATAATACGTCAGGTTACGTTCCCTCACATTGAGGAAGGTTTAGGTCTCGGTCTTGTTGAGGTGCATTCACTCTCCATCAAAAAAAAGAAGGTATGCATGACTCATAAACTTTCTTCAGAAGGTTACACACTATCAAACTAAAATACTTTTTTAGAATTCGTTGCGGGTGTGCTTCCCGTTCCATAGAGATTTTCTTTAGAAAAATAACATCCCAGTAATGCACATGTCAGGGCAGTGGTAGTGCTACTTTATAAAGACAGCCTCTGACGCTTTATTTTCTTTTACCACCTTATGTTTTCTTTTGGGAAAAAAATTAACTTAGTATTTTGTCCCATGTTTCATACAGTACATTACATACTCCTCCACTCCTGGTGCTGGAAACTACACCACGATAACAAGTCACGTTGACAGAAGATGCAGCAGTAGGAGTAGTGTGTATCAGTGTGACTGGAGGAAAAATCTGACGTGAAATCTGAAGGGAAAAGTTTGCCATCCTCGTGTATATATATATACTGCAGTCACTTGGTGAATTCAGAGAGAGAGAGAGAGAGAGAGAGAGAGAGAGAGAGAGAGAGAGAGAGAGAGAGAGAGAGAGAGGAGGAGGAGGAGGAGGAGAGAGAAACAGGAAGTAAAAGACTCAAGGAGGAAATGAAGCTGTGTGGTTGTAAAGGAAGTGCTTTTGAAAAGGGTCCTACAACACACGCTCCTCCGTCTTGTTTGGAGGAAGAACTTTTTTCCCAACAAGTGCAGACAAAAATATTTTTTTACTAAATGAAGCACATAAGTATGTACCGACATGTATGAGCCGTATAGAGAGAAAAAAGCTACTTGGTATAAAAACACTGGTTCTTTTTACGGTGAGATTCTATATTTTGATATTTTTTTATTTACGGGGTTTGTCGTTAAAGGAGAAGGTATAGTTTCACTTTGAGAGTGAATAATGTCCTGCATATTTGAGAAATAGTAAATATTCAGTGTATTGGGAGCCTCATGGTGTAAATACCAGAGGCGGTGGTGGGATACGCTAAAAATTCCAAATATTTCTCAGGTTGCAGAATCCACTGGAACACTTCACACTCCCCAGAAACCATCATTTATGAGCGGAATATGAAGAAATATGAGACCTACAGGGAGGATTCCACAGGGATGAAGTGCAACGAGACTGTCTGTTAGTTTCACAAATGCGGAATGAACTTCACATTTCTTCCTATCATTGTCAAACTGTGGGCTGTAATACAGTACCTGTCGAGTGTAAACTACAAGTTGGGAGCGGAACACATGCAAAGTTACCAGTTGACTTCAGATGTCATAGGCTTGGAGGTACTCCTCGAAATTGTCTCTTCTCCCCGCCCCGACAAAAACAGGAGGATTTGATAGAACTGTAACTTGAGAGCGAAGAGTAGTAGTAACAAGGTTGGCAAACAGACCCATCAAATCTGCTTGGTTTTTTAAAAGTTTTTTTTTTACCCCTGCAGGAGCATGTTGCAAGATGCGGAAGTATCAAGGACCTTTTCCCTCAAACTTCAGGCTTTCTCATCACCCCAAATGTAAATACATATCCCTCAGAGCCCCAAATCCTCATATACCAATCACATACCCAAATTTACATACATAACGCTCCCAAGCCCAAGTTTACATAACTGCAGTTTAGATACCCAGAGGTACATATCCCTACGAAAAGTGACTATTTGTATGTAAAAAGGAGACTCATGTGTGCATTAAAATATTCTTTGAAATCCAAATCCCCACATTCCCTCCTTATAACTCCAGACCCCTGTGTACATATAGGTAGAGCTGGGGAAAAGTCGAGGGTTGAAAGTTTCAGGGGAAAAAAAAATACTTGGGATACTTGTTGTGCATTGTGGATGGTAATGCAGCTGAGAGCTCTAACGTTTATTGCCCTGACGATAGAAAGTAACTCCAGAGCTATGGCAATCATAATACATTCATATTTTCAATGTGTAACAATCCTCCACATTTCAACTCAAATTTATCTTCCTTGGTGGGACCCAGTATTGAAACTGGGAGAGATGGAAGGTACAGTATACACCATGAATAAAACATTACCATATCAGATCCTCCTGGAGTAGCATTTCTCTTGAACTTCACCAGAGACATAACCATACCTTACATTTCCCCACAAATTCAAAGTCCATTTGGGTTTCGAAAGAGGAGGATCCGAAGGGAAAAAGCTTTTTTAAGGGGAAATATGCCCTTTGGAAAAAGCATCCTCCAACAATAAATTATCGTTAGCATTAAGAATCATTAATTTTAACGAGAGACACCGGACAGCTTCCAAGCATCCGAGCATGTTCTTTAAGTCCGTAATGGGCCGCTAAATAAATGGTAATAAGGCTCCCAATACCTCCATTACTACCAGGCACTGTCGTCGTGAGGATCAGAGGAAGAAGGTGTGAATGCTGCGGGACCCTTGAGTTATTACACAAAAGCTAATGAATAAATGTTTTGATCATTGAGCCAATTCGATAATGACATTATCTTTTGAGACAACATTTGGAGCTCGGCCTTGTTGTCTATCTTAATCCCTTTGGCGGTCCGAGAACTTGTTTGATTTGAAATTTCCCTCGAGGAGAGCTCCAACATAAATCAGTTGTTACAGTATTTATTTAAATCTTGTAGTTTTTGTAAATTGATCATCTCCGAGATGGAAGTTGACGTAGGCTAAAGGAGAGAGAGAGAGGAGTGTGATTATTTGTGAGTAAACCGGTTGTTTATTAAAGATTACCCAGATTAAGTTACCGACAGAAACATTTTTTTCTTTTAAAAGCTCTTGTGTGTACGTTCCCCAGCCCTTTGAGAACACATTGGACGGCGAGTTGGCTCAACCCCAATAAGTCTTGTTTCTCTTGACTTTGCACATCCACATCCACATCCACACACACACACACACACGAAGGGATATAAATTAAATAGAAATACCAACCCTGTGGAAATGCACTTTTTCTACCCACAGCATCCTCAAATTGCAAGGAACATATATACCTCTAAGGATTTTTCAGCATGAGGTGGAAGTGAGTCCATTAAAAATTGTCAAAGTTCAGGGGAAATTGAGGAAGCTCCCAAAGTATTAAAAAAAATATGAAGGAAACTTGTTCCTGCCAATTTACCTCTTTGCGGGTGTGAAGTAATTTATTTTAATTGACACTCAATTATTGGCATTACTTTTTTCAACAGCAGCAGCGGCGGCTCAAGGAGATTTGACTCCGACTCAAACAGATTTGGTTACAACTCAACCATAACATTTTCTTCTTGAGGCATCCCATTATCATCATGAGAGTAAAAGTTATTGCCCTGACTGGAAATTTTCAAGGTATTTACACCCTTTAGTCCCATGACTTGGAGCTATAGTCCAGGGATATTGTCAACAATGGAGAGAGTCATCGTGGACGTCGGGAAGTGTCAGAAGAGGAGAGAAATATTAGTAATTGTTGATGGTTCCGGGCTAGTCTTGTCACTAGCTGAACTACCCACTGTCCCTAAGAGGTTGGTTTGCGGGATGTGCGGTAATGTTCCTAATAAATAAAAAATCCAACGAGTTGGAACGAAATTGAAAATGGATGTAATTAGCGTCGAAAATTCTCGCGACAACATTGAAAGGACTGACGGATGAAATACTATTATGATGACAGGGTTTATTTTATTATTATCCCCCTGGTCACTGTTTCCCTCTTTCCATCTCACTGAGTCTTCTCTCTCCCTCTTCTTCCAGCTTCTTCAAGTCCAACAGCCCGAATCTTATCTCAACTTTTCATAGATTCTCCAAACCGTAACCACCTATTGGACCCCACCACTTACAGGCTCTTTTACTTACTCCTAGTTTGGTTAGTCCAGTGTATTTTACTACTCCTCTTCGTCTTTACCCACTCTCCTTGGGAAATATCCTCCTTGTGAAATATTCTCCCTGTAAAATAGTAGATGGTCTATAGTTAAAATGTATTGGGGAGATCTGCGTCTCACAATCCTGCAGGATCGTCCTCTAAAAAGGAAATAGTGCAGAGTCGAGAGGACGTGGAGGAGCTTCCGAGAGAAAGTATCTATGACTTTCAGAGTTTTACAGGGCTGAGTTTAAGGGACGGAAAATATTTATTTACAGCGATAAAAATCTTACCGTCAGCGCTTTCCACAGAGACTATAAAGTAATAGAAGTGAGACTATGGTGGATTTGGGATACATACTGGACATTGCTCGGGAAGAAAAATAGCGTGAAGAGGACATTTCTCCTTATTAGATTTACTTCCGATCCTTTAACTAACAATAAGTAATGCAATAACACTAAATAAAATGTCTGGGGTTCTATACTAGTGGTCCATGTAAGGGCGTGTGTGGTAGTGTGAGCGGGTGCTAGAACTATCTCCTAACCCTTTTGTTCTACACTCTGAATCCGAAAATAAGAGGATCTTGTCATCCAAATCGAATCCAGGGAACTGGCATGGGGATGATGATGATGATGATGATCCCTTATATTACAGGAAACTTCCCGGTCGACAAGCTCTTATTAATACGATAAGTGTGAGGAGCTTTCCTCCTCCAACCCACCCAAGAGCAAAGTAATTTTTGAAGGAGTAAGTAAATCACTGGAGTTGGGTGAGGATGAAGATATAGAGGAAAAGTATTTAAGAGCACTTATAATTGGGGAGAGGAATTCCTCGGAAAAGCCGCCATAGGCCGGCTTTTTCTCAATGTTAAGATCTGTGTTCTGATGGGTCCTGTGAGCATCTCTCCACACAACGATTATGGATTGTAATGTGACTTCCCACATGATTTATGCTGGCCATCAGCAACAGTCGAACGAATGCACATTTTCCCTAACTTTTTTTCCCCATTGACTTTCCTTCACATGAGAAACCCCTCAAACTCTGGTGAGCATTACTGTCATATAGATTCTGGCCTCTGCATAGATATGCACATCGTTTTTTTGTCTGTGCAGAGCTTTTTTTGGCCTGTCTTTTTTTGCCTGTACAAAGCTCACAATCAGTGATGTGATAATTCCTACATATACAGATTCAATTTTTCCACACCTTTTGTATAATAGTCAAGTTTGAACTTTGAGGCTGAGTCGGGGCTAAAATGACTGAAATGTTGAGTCAGCCTTCGTGTTCTATCCCCGTTTCATTTAATGTAACAAGTTTCTCGTCATTTTGTCAACCACAAGGTACAAAGTTTTTCGGTTGCCTTCAAGTTATAACTCAGGATATTACCACCCTTGTTGTAATAATATTAGCTCCAGCATACTCGCATGGGCAGGAGTAATTGAGCACAAAAAAGTTCCATGAAATTGATTTCTCGTAAAAATATTTCAATTCAACGTAAAAACCCAATCCGTATCCCCATATCCCCATACGATCGTCAAACGCATGGATTTTTCTACACTTCCCAGGGACTCTCTGTCCAACTTTGTCACTGTAGATTTAAGCACTCGGGGGAAAGGGAGAGAGAGAGAGAGAGAGAGAGAGAGAGAGAAGAGTAATAACACAAGGACTACATACATAGATACTCCAACTAATAGAAAGACACTTGCTAAACCGCAGGCAGCATTCAAGTTGATGCATGCGTCCCCAAATTAAAATAAGCGGGAAAAATTCCCGAAACCATGGATTCTCTTGCTCTTCGACTCCCAAGAATATTTACGGGGAAGAGGGGGAGGTTAGAAATGCCCTCGCTAAGAGCCAGGATGATTTGCATAAAAATCTTATCAGTCGAATGCCAAGCGTTTTCTTCTTTTCAGCACCGTCTCCAACTACTACTCCTATTAGATCCTCTTCGTCATTGACTAGCTATCCAATGAGGGTGTCAGTCTTTTCCTCAAGTCACATAACACTAGCTCAGAGTTCACAAATTTGAATACCCGGAACTACCCTCTGCCTATGTAACAAGGCTCCCTATGCATGTGTATATCTACAGCTCATATAAATATACATAGTGGGGGGGACCTCTTATGATCATTTTGTTGCTTCGCCGAAAGCAAAGCTACTTTACTTCTGATCCGATTGACTCCATTGTAAAAATCCAATGATGGAGGCCCCGACTGTGTATTTCTAATGGTACTTCCCATCTGGACGGGACAATGGAGCCTCCTTCGGAGAATTCCCTGCTTTTAGTGTGTATCAGGTCTGAGCTTGTATTTTTGTACATAGGGATTTGAGACAGCTACCGTCTCAGTACATGTTGTAGGAAGTCACAATTGAAGCCTGTTTTAAGCTGACAGAGTGTGGATTGGAAACCATTCTACATTATGCTCCTTCAATGACTGAGCTCTTGTGAATGTGGAATGGAAACCACGGTTTAATTCGCTCCTGTCTATATTTTATGCATGCATGAGCTTCTCAGTTCTGAATAAAACGTGGATGTGGATGTGTCGTGGGGAAACCGAGCAAAATGTTCTTTGGTCAGGAGCGCTCCACTCACACTCAGGGTCTGACTCAGTCAGTGAAAGACAACTTGCAGTTTCAAGGCTTCCTATGTATGTACGCTATATGTATCTATTTACCATGGCAGAGTTATCTCACCAAACATGTTTACGCTTTAGGTTCGCTCTCACTACAACACTCTATAGTGTAATTAATATAAGCGTAGTCAAATGCACAATGATTACCTTCATCTCTATTAGAGCACTCTCAGCATGTCGGGTCCTCATGTGGGTTATAATTTTATCGTGTGGGCATAGATTTGTGTATCAAATTTGAAACGTGGTATTTTCGGAAGTTATGCACGATTTCCAATTTATTTTCAACCAATTGATCCTTATGAGCACGGAAACTTCCGTCTTGTGGCAAATCAAACAAATAGTGATACGCCAGCTATGTTAATATTCGGTAAAATATTTTTCCCACTCAGAATGTTTGTAGAATTTCTACAAACATTCTGAGCATTTGAGCACACAATTGTACATATGTGCCAGCACTGGAATGCTTTCCAGATGAATCCCATTGCTTCCTAAAGAGTACAGAGTGAAATTCTATAAATATTATCAAAGGGCTTACATTTCAATTAAAAGTAATCCAGCAAGAGAGTGTGCATTGTATGATTTGAGAATCAGACCCAATTGGTCCACTCGCATGTAGTAATTTGGTAAACATCCTCTGTTTTGTTTCCTGCTTCAGATTAAATTTGAACACTGTCTAATATCCATGCTAGCTTTGAGCAGGTAATGAGGCAAATGAATACATACGGCTAAAATATGAGTTACACTTCTTCACTAGCTCCTGTTATTTACAAAGAGGGAATTTTAGCTATTGGATCATTTCAATTATTCTACAGGGCCATCTCTCCCGTATTTGATGTATGGGAAAAGCCTTGGGGCAATCCCAATGAGAGATTTCTGTGGTAAATAAAATTCGTCAAGGCCCGGGTTTGATGTTAGTCATAATTACTCCACTGGTATTAATTAAAATAGAGTATGTGGTGGATTCCAGGCTGAAATTCAAATAGATCTGGAGTGGTGAGAATCTACTAGGTAATTACACCATGCTCAAATCATGCAGAATATTTACACATGTTCCAAAATTCTTTTACCACAGAATTCAGACGAGTTACAACAGAGTGTACAACGAGGAAGAGGTAAAACCGTGTGCTGTCTCCAGCTGACTGTAAAAATGGTATTTTGTAATTTACAAAAACAAAGTAGAAGTTGCTGCCTGAGGGATTTTAATGGGACTTTTGGATCCGTTTGAATTCTTTGAGGCTCCTCAGGAAATTTTGTAGGAATGAATAATGTAAGAGTTGAAATTGAAGCAAGTTGAAAAATATTCTGGACATTATTCATAAATGGCCTTGTTATGGCATTCCCCACTCAAATTGCTCAATGGAGAGCTCATTGAAGTTGGTAGCTGTAAACACGGAAGACAAAAGAAAAAATGCACAATGTTCAAGTAATTTTCACGGTCAGGCGAGCAAGGACCGGACGGATGTGAATTAATGTGAATTGTAATGAAAACGAATGGACTTTAAATAATTGTGAGGATATAGGAAACCAATGGAATTCTCCACTTGGCTTTTTTAACACGGGCGGTGTCCATATGCTCTTTCTCCTGTCAACCTACCCCCGAACAATAGTGTCCACTATATCTAGGCATATAATTATATATGTATATAGATAGGTCTCCATTCTGTCCATTGAGGTATCTCCTCGATGCAGGTTGGTGCCACTGGAAGCTTATTGCTCATTCCTAGCGCTTCCATAATACAAATTACTAATTGATACACACCACTTCAAATTTACACTTTTGCTTCACTCCTCTCTTGTCATGGACTTGGTTGGTCGATAATTACGAATGTAATTTCACTGCTCCCTGACATGATGACTGGTCCCTGCACTCTATTTCCACTCTGGCCGTCATTTGTTCTGCACAAGTTGGTAGTGGCAAAAAGCAGGTCAGATCAATTATTTTCAGCGGCTGTTAGTTGGTAATGGTATGGAACTTTTATTGCTGGGCTTTGGAGGACGATTCCCTAAATTTTTGAGGCTGAACTCCCCAAATACAAAAAATTCTAGTTCATTCAGTATTTTACTGGACTGGGATGAAAACCTTAATTCGAATCCAAGAGGGGTTTGGATTTTAATAAAAATGGGCGAAGAGAAGGGAGTCGAGTGGGAGATGAGACAATGGTAAATTGATCAATTTGTTGTAACATAGTTTTAAGAGGGAACTCCATGCAATAGCATCTGCTTTGGCAATATAAAAACGCTGTTTATAGAAGTTAGTAGGCTTTTATGCAACTTTGTCCTCTGAGCCTCCCTATTAATTCAGACCTGGGAATGGAGCAACTGGAAATGATGGTTTCACACTTTTCCTTCCGAATGGTCCATTCAGCGGATCCTATACCATGTAAGTGTATGGTACGTCCAGGTACATGTGGGTCCGCCTTGGATGTACTGATGTTGTGTTGAAGTTGTAGAGTCTAGTCATTGTCAGTTGGAGAACATATATATATCCTTCGTAATGGCTCGGATGGTAAAAGTTACAGGGGATAATGTGGAGTTATCTTGGGAAATGGAAAGTGTGGAGGGCGAAACATTGTACGAAACGTACTCCTTGCACGACATCCTCACAAGAACCCTACACTTGGTAGCCCGAGTCACGGCAGTAATGAATTCAAGTGAAACCTAAAATGGCCAGTGTAAAAAAAGGACCATCAATCTGTCTCAACCCAGTGAATCCTTTGTGGTAATGACTTTGACACATTCTGATGTCAATTCTTACTTCTTCCAAACATCCCCACCTTTTCTTTCCCTATCAATACAACATTTACAAGCAATTTCTCTTCCAGACGAGAGCACAACCTTGACTCATAAATGGTGTCGGGAGCGAGGACTCTTCAAATATATATCGCAAAAGCTATTCCATTACAGTCCTCCAACTCTTATCTGCAGTGCTTGACTCGAATTTTAATTCGCTATAAAATGTCAGCCAAATCTGCAAGATTTACTATCAAAAATGCACGAGATGGGACCATAAAGAAAGGGATGTGAACGGGAATTTCAGTGGGGGTTGGGTCCTCCTCACTCACAGTTTTTACATACTAACACAGATGCAGTCCGACGACTATCTCTTATTCTCCAGATAATGTGAACGGTGAGGAGTATCTCTGGTAATGTCAGGGATTCATCATGCAAAAGTCAGATTTTTTGGTCGTGGGAGCAGTTAAGAGGAGAGATGTAAATGGACGACTTCCAAAAAAAAAAAACCTACAAGTCTTTTACAGTGGGAGCCAAAGGGAAAATCCTCCTGTTAAATCCTTCATGTACGGAGCCATAAGAGCCCGAGTCTCGAGAATTATGCTCTCTGACACTGAAATTGAAATGAAAGTAATGTGGGGAGCCGGCGTTGACTTGTGCGGTTTCGGCTCCGTGTCTGTCTCACTCACTTTCTCATGTCTGGAGTGCCAGGTAACGCATAGATACTTTATGGGCACACGTTACAGGCGGATTTATTCCCACTTTTTAACCATTCAACTACGGGATTAACCGCAAATTTCCAATTCAATCTGTTTGTTCCAACAAGTTCGATACTACTCTCAAGTCTCATGAGCCTGAGTGAATATCCTCACTAACTCAGGAACATTTTCTAATTAACTTGTGAACCCGCACTGACACATGTTACTTATAATTTATACTGTGACAAGTATATATACCCAATCCTACAACTCTCAGCTACTTTCCTAACCACAAATTTTAAAACACTACAGCCTTGTAATTTGTAGCTAATGTACTTTTTAACATATTAGTGCCTCCATGTATCAATGTACATTACACACGTGTATCTACACATATTATGTACGCTGGGTGTAAATAAATGCTACAAGTTTTCAAGAATTGTTAATGGTTCTTTCATCTCTGATGTAACTTGTGCTTAATATACGGGCATACAGGCTGACTACAATGGAAGTCTAGCTTTTGGGCATCCTCCGAGCTTCACAAACGGTTTCCTTGAGTGTGTCTGGTTCCTGTTAATAACACTAAGTCATGCATTTGGACTGGAGATATGCCCGGTCTCAGATTGGTTACGGTTGATAATATCATATCGGCCAAAGACATTAGCTCAGATTATATTTTACATTATTTTCTCATGCAGACGGAGGTGAATGCCAGACATATAATGTGTGCTTTGGCATGAGCTTACATTTTTTTCTCTTCGCAGCTCTCGCTCTCTCACACACACATACACATCCAGCAACAGTAACTTCCACACACACATAAGTACATACATACGAAGAGCAAGCACATTCGCACCATAGCCTACGCACAAACAATCTAATCTGTACTTGCGAGCAAAACAAGTTCCACCGGATGCAAAAATGAGCTTTCTCTCTGCCATGGAGTGCATTATGCTTAAATACGTACAAGCACACATTATCTCCAGAGGCTATCCGCTCATTCGGTTCGGTATTTTTTCTTCCCCTCGTCTTGGAAATAGGGAAGGAAAATATATACTCCGTCCTATGATAGCCCACAAATCTGAGCACGGCACTGGGAAATGGAAATGAATAGTGTTTCGAGCAGTTGGAGCTCTGGACTGTCTAAACCCTCCGACAGTTTCTCCCTTGATCACACAACAACAGATTATGTTATCTCCGAGTAATTTACTTCAGGAATAATCTTTTGTAATTAGCTCTTGAAAAATGTTCAAGGAATCCAGGGGAACATGGGAAAGTGTGAATAATTATTCTAAATTCTAGGGTTCATTTTGCTGAAAAGTGGAGGAGACGGAATTTTTCTCCTTGTTACATTTCTTTTCTTTACATTCTCTTCCTTTACGTTTCCTTACTTTGTATTTCCTTGTCCCATGGACATAAATAAGTATCACTGTCTCTGTAGATATGCGTGCTCTCCTACACAATCAACCACATCCACGTTGACTTCATTCCCTTGCAAGCACTTCTGTTCGGAAGCATCTCCGACACTTTTAAGGCTCCACACACCACAGAGCAGGGTGGACAAGTACTACTTATACTCTCGGGCTGACTCCCAAAGTAGACATGTATTTATACATGAAGTGCGTACACTTGTATGTAGTTCCTGATGAGGGAGCAGGAGCAAGTGAAACAAAATGAGAACTTCACACATTTTCAATGTCACTGCCAAATACCACTGCCGTTTGTTCAGAGTAATGGTATCTGTTGAGAATTGAAATTGGAATGTACATTGGAGAGTATCTACATACATACTCTCTACAGGAAAACTCTGTGTGTACGTTTGGGCTGGGAATGGCCCACGTTCTCCTCTTCAGTAGTCCCTGTAGGTAATGTGATACGGGACTGCGGAAAATTTTATTGTCTTTTCAGAGTTAAGAGATTTTTTAGATACCCGTATTTATGCTCCTCATTTCTCCCCCCAAACATTATTTCACTCGCGTGTTAAATTAATCGCGTGGAAGGATTTTAGATATTTGTAAACATGAAATAGTGCCGATTCACACCCCCTAGCACTTCTAAGGCTGGAATTCCTCTGCATCTGTATTCCCATGCACTTATGCAAGTGTACCCTCAATTGCATTACCCTATAAGTGGCAGCTGCGCTTTTTGACTCTATGGGTTTTTACACACACAACTTCCCAGGAAATTGGGAGAGGAAATGCTAAAACTCCAAGGAGTTTTGGAACCAGTTAAATTCAGGGAGGGAATTGTCTGGGTTTATTTTCATACGATTTATGATTCTATTTATGAGATTCCATTTATTATTCAATTTATTTACATTGTTCCTTTTATTTTACGTAACAACTAACACTCAGACAGGGCTCTATGCCTGATGTTACTTTCTACATGAAATAAATCCCAAGGAGTGGCAGTCGGCCCTGTCAGAATGAGAACCATTGTTACTGCTCTCCAACGACATTAAATAAACTCCTGAGAAACCAGTTGAAATTGTACGCGGAGTTGTAAAACCAAAACCTCTAAAAATGTTTCCTTTTGATTGCAATAAAATACATGCACTTTTATGTACACTCTCATATATGAGGCACGGAGGTGACTCTCGACTCTTTTTTCCCTCCTTGTTTCGGTCATCATCTTCAGCTATCTCTGATATTACAGGTGCACACATTCTACATATCAAAGTACAGAGGCTTTATTTATGCTCATTGAGGAGAGATGACGAAGCGACGGTGGAATCCGTAATGAGAGAAAATGCGAAGGTGATGTGAGTATAAATTTCACCACAACATCCTATCCTTAATGATGGGATCAGATTTCCTCAGCAAGCTACACACAATGAGACACTACATTTGTGTACTGTGTACTCATAACCCAAACAACAAGGATTTGAAATGTATCTACACGTTCGTTGCTTATTGTTAGCCGCAATATATGAGGTGTTTGAATCTTGAGCGTTCTGTTCCAATAATTATTTTATCTCATATTTTAATGCATGCAGTTTCAATGTTTTTTTTTTGTAAATTGTCATTAAATAAAAAAAATTCGTTATCTGACTCCGCAGTGAATACTTTTCTACTATAGAGTTGCTTTCTGTAGAGTGCTGTAAACTATAACGAAGTGATAGGAACGCATGAGCCTCTCCTACGATGGAATAATATTACTCACCCTAGGTCAGTCAGTGAAATGAGTTTGTTCATGAATTGTGAATCAAGTCGTAAATGTAGACTCATTTACTACCTCAATTTTCTGTATGTGAGTCATAAAAAACCAAGTGGAACAATTTACTTGGAGGTGCTCGTAAAATAAACATATCAAACCTGACAAAACTCTTACCTTTCAGGAACTCCGATGCATTATTCCGATGCACTCTTCTGACGGGGGGAAAATTGGAAAGTAACTTGGCTGGTCCTTCCTTGAAAGTTTGAGTCTGTCTGGGAAACTCACACTAATTCCCTTCCCAAAATTTGTTTTTTTAAAGGTTCCAATCAAAATTGTCAAACTGAAAGTATTTTCTTCCCCAAGGGACGATAAAAATTGTACAATAGTTTCGAAAAAGTACTAATCTTCATTCACTTTTCAACTCACAGCTGACAACTTCTCAATCACTGGCACTCAAATTAGTTCATGGAATTTAATGAAGAGTTTAAGTATAGACGTAGGGACTTGTCACCACTTTTCGAGATGAATTGGCTTTCGGAGAGTGAACTTTAGAAGGGATTCCCACGGATGCTGGTGAGACAGGGAATAGAGAAAGAGAGAGGCTATATCTATGGAGACGAGGAAAGTGTGGACATTGAATTGAAACTTGGTGATAAATTTAATGATTCCGTGAATTAGTGCAAGTTTTGGGAGTCCAACAATTCCGTCGTTGTCACTTCCCGGGGAAAAGGCTCTCTTCAAAGAGAATTATGACATCTTTTCAGGGGAAAATTGACTCGGCTGTTATTTCGCTCTTTGTAATCACAAAGCCACGATGTACCTTCCAATGAATGGAACTCAACTGTCTTTGAGTCTCTCCTCTATACACAGACTCTTTCAGAAGGGTATTGAATGTCTGTAAACCTTGAGGCGACGATAGTATAGCGTTTCCAATTTGCAAATGTGCCAATTCCGTCTAATGTGATTTGGTACAGTTGAGGGTTATTCTAATGGAAAATTCGATACCGATTCAAAGGTCTCGCATCGGGTATAGATACATATAGATAGAGTCACTTGTCGGAGGGGACACATACAGAGAGTCACTTATCGGAGGGATACATATAGTCACTTGTCGGAGGGATACATACAGAGAGTCACTCCTAGGAGGAAGTGAAGTGTGCGGGGAACAATATGGAATTTACAGGAGCATCTTCAAAATCCATAGGAAGTAATACATTAATGGCAATAATATTACAATGATGGATGCGGAGTTATTGCATTAAGGTTAAAAGTTGCTATTTCGAGACAAATGGGAGGAGGACCAGATGTAACCTGGAGGTCTTCGGCGATGACAGGGACACACACACATACACACAAGGAGAGGAATGCACATCAGTGGCTATACCAGGAGCCAGGTTTTTTTTCGGAGTGCCCACCAATTTCAAAGTGAGCTTGTCAACGTCGGGAAATCCATTAAATTACATTAGTTTACTTGATCTTAAGGTTTTATTCTTGCGTTGTTGTCTTCCTGATCCTGTCACTCCACTTCGGCTTCACTTCTCCCTCAGCTAATTACCTTCAAAAGACTTGGGTTGAGTAAAAAAAAAGTACGGAAATTTGTTCCTTAGGTTACGGATGCTACGTATAGATACTTATATGCCAGGAGTTTAGAAACCGTCGAATTCTGTAGCACACGAGTCAATTCCGTGGATATAGTCAAATACTAAAAGAGTAAACTGGAGCGTGAAGATGGGTCTTGTTGGAAGAACTACAAGTTTTTTCAATAAAACTATCCACTCTCGTAGCCTGAGTTTATCGCCTTTGTCAAAGCATGACCAAAGCTCCTGCCTCCAGTGAGTTCCCAGTCACACACTTATGAACACTTTACACAATTTCTGCAAACTCTCTCTCTCTCTCTCTTATGGTATCCCAGTAATGCACAAGTACGCAATTATTGCTCTCAATCCAACCTTACTCTTTCTTTCACTTGTTTCCTCCTCATCGGTTTCCTTTGAGCGGGTCCTTTTTGGCGCACTTTATTGATCCTTCCCGGACTGCTCGAGATGAAGCTGGAATTCAAGAGGAATTGATATTTTGTCAAATGTGTTCCTACTCCTACTAAATCCCTCCTGGCAAGTACTTAGGACATACATGGCTTTGTCTCCATTATTGAAAAGCAAACAAAGCAGGGAGAGATCCTCCTGCTCAATGCAGTAGTATATCAGGAAATATCCAAACCAGAGATCAGTTCTCACATCTCCGTTGCCCCCGAGTCTTTAAATTACTTGGGGATAGTCCACGTGAATCAAAATTTTCCCTCTCAAAAACCTCTGGGAGTATCTATCTATGTATCTACAAATCTCTCAATCAGAATTTCTTTGTAAATCTTTCACTCCCAGTATTTCCGGTCACCAACTCCCAGCCTACAAGGTACTGAATACTCGACAGGGTCTGAGAAGACGAGAGGAGGGAAGCCTAGGAAAAACCAATCACAGTGGGACTATTGACATCCACGGGAAAAAAGTTGTCACTCTTGGACCGTCACTTTCGTGCACGTCAGTTTCGTCTCAGGGGTTCTCTGTTTTTACTCATGAGGTTCTCTCCTATGCATTTTCTGTGTCACTTTTACTTCCCCACATGCAACTACCTCTGGCTATAGATATAGATAGGAGAGGTCCCTGGGTATGAGCTTACTCAAGGTAAATGCATTTTTTGGGAGCAGGAGCCGGTGTAGTAGTGGAATACATACAAATGTAATGTAGCTTGTGTCAAGTACAGGAGTGCTGGGTGAGTAGATATAGGGACAAAGATAGGAGATTCGTACGAAATATACAATTACATTCTTTTGATAGAGTTTTGATGCCGCGACTCTGTCCTCTGCTTTGCCACACATTACACTTCTTTTTTTTTGTAATCCATGCATGTGCTCCGGACATTTGATGTAAACCTGTCCTTTGTGACTGTACGGAACGCCAAGGCTCACCATGGCAGAGTTTTTGTTTGTGAGCCTACAGGGGAAAATTAAAGATATCGTTGGAAACACATGCTTTTCAAAGGAAATGAGTGCACTTTCCAAGTGCATATATTCAATTACAGCAGGTAATGAAACTACTTCATGTCACTGTCACTAATTATTTGACTTGCGAGTCAGAGTAAAGTACTACTTCCACTAGAAAAATGACATTTGATACGAGCTCTGTATGTACTGTTCCAATCTCCCGACGACCATCACATGCAAAGTAATCTGTAATAATACAACTTGTGATACAAAAGGTGGCCGGTGTACTCACAATCAGTGGAATACTATTAACATACGTACGGACATACTATGTACGTGTAAGCTACGAATCCCTTGTTGGAGGGAACAGACAGCTATATACGAGTATCACATCTGCAGACGGACTCCGTCCTATGGAAAAATCAAAGCAACATGGAATGGATTTCTATTTTTTATTACCCCTTCCTTTATGTTTTACGTGATCTAATCAAATATTTCGAGAAAAATTTACGACATTTTTCCCTCCTTACTCAAACTACCCCCAATACTCGCTACTTTGTGTGCTGCACACCTACCCTGGAAATTTGACATTCCACCCATCCCATCATCATCCACTGACTTGTAACTGATGATAAATAAAAAGACCTGTCGGGTAATATGAACTTGTTTCAAATGTAGTCGGGAAAAAAAGAAGTCAATTTTTTAGTACCATCTAAAAGTAGCACACGCACATTTCGAGGGAGACAAATCCCAAGAATGTGCAACTCAAACTGTGAGCTGGAAATGTACAAAAATAGGGTATTCAGTGCCAAACAATTATAAGGGAGTCATCAGGAGGATAAAAAAGAATGGAGCTTTCAAAGAACATAAAAACAAGGAACTTTGTTTAATGAACAGTGTAGTTAAATCTACCTTCACAAGATTAGGACATTATCTATAATAATTATATTTATTACATACTAGGTTTTGAATTATTTTAATTTCTTATCTGGATAATGTGTTCCCTATTTATTTTTTATTAGGAATAACAATTCCATGAGATGTTTTTTTCTTTCTTTTTCAAAAGGAAATGTTTTCCTGTTGAAAGCCTCTATTGGATTCGACCGCCAGTAATGTGAGGCAAAGTGAAAACACAAACACAACAAACAGAGACAATCAGGAAAGAGTGGGTTTTGAGGGGAGTAATTACGAAGGAACGGACTGGAAGGGCTTTATATAAGGAACGATTGCAAGCAATGATAATGGTCGTTTGAAGTAGCAGAAATAATGATCATTAGGGTCATTGATTATACCAATGTATTCTATGATCGCATTCAATACACCAATATATACCCTCCGCTTGACTATAGACCGGCTCCATATACTTACTCTCGAATCACAAGGGTATATTGTCCGCAAACATAAGCTCCACAAAAGCAGGGGAACCCAGAGACGGAACTGCGGAGAGGTCCAAGTGAATGTACAATAAATACTTGTGTACATATACATATATGGACAAATCCAGGAAGTTTGCAACCATGAGCCTCCTTTTAAATACCATATGCCCACACTCTTCCCACGTTCCTGATACATGAGAATAATATGTTCACATACCAAAAAGTCAACTAGTCTTGTTCCAACTCTTTCCCGTAGCACACACACACACACACACACATACAGTTCCATAATAAATGGATTTTTCCAAATATTGTTCCCTACCAAAAATGTACATATATCAATGGAACTGCTATGTACATTTGAATTAATTTAAGGCTTTAAAATCTCTTGTAATAACGAACCCCCAAATAACATTTTGGCGCCCACAGGGATCATATTCCCTGATCTAGATACTACAGACCCAGTACAATAAATTTGGGAGTGACTACAGAGATATGATACAATGACAAGTTTTTTTTTCTCGCTGACGACAACGCAGGTGACAATTTAGTAAAACTTTTGTCAAAGTTATAAATTGTGCATGTCGTTCCAGGACGAACCAAAACACCCGTCACTAGTATATTATATCCCCGGGCTCCCTCCAGCACTGACTTGTCCCTTGTTTTAATAACATATGTAAATGCAATTAGCTAAGAGAAAAGGTCATTTTTTTCCCGAGACTTCCCATCACAAAGAACAACAGTGTGGAGACTAATGCCAAGCTGGAGAACAAGGAAATGCTATTTAATAATTGAGCAGTCCGCTCCACTCTTACCTTTCAACGGAGGAAAATCCTTTGGAAACTTTCACCCTGCTAACTGAATAGCTTAACGAATGATAAGCAAATTGAGAACTTGAAGCCAGTAGGAAATAATAATCACATGTCACAATAGTAAACTTGATTTTTCTTAGGTATGGATAGACCCACAAAAGTAGTTGTGGTACATGTATGAGGACCACAATGTGATTCTGTAATAAAATTAGAGTTGGACTCAAACGTACAGTAGTACTGAGTGCTATTTCCAGTCACGATGGGAGAAAGGATGTTCCAGAACAACAGATCGGCTCGAGAGCTGAGAGGAGACTGACGGTGGGGATAGGACATCGACGGATCTTACGCTCCTTTCCATTCAACCATACTCTCTGATGTATGAGTATCTCTTCCCTGCATGGTAAACTCCATGCTAATGTAGCATATCTATAGGGGACCCATTCGCAGGGATATGATTGCAACCTCAACATATATGATATTAGAGACATACGGCAGGAGGGGTACTATTGTAGTATGTGCTACTTTCAGTTCCTACCCATATGTATATATTTTTACGATATGCATTTTGCTAATGAGTAGTAGGCCGGTAGTATGTATTGCATCCATAATATTTTCGTTGATACGGAGAGACTGTGTTTTCTGAACGGCTACAGATATAATTACGTAAGGGTGTGCAGTGTAACAAAAAGTGTATGTATACTGTATAAGGGAGTCCCTGTTTGTAAGAGATTCTGTGGTGCTCCTATATGGAAGGTTTTTTTTTTGCCCGAGAATGAAAGAAAGAGGGAATGGATGGATGAATCCCCTCGGTGCTTTTGCTCTATTCTATCTCGGATGCTGTGGCCTCTTCTCCTCTCTACGGTGTGCACATCCTACGGGGGGACCGTACACCCGAGAGAAGACTTTTGTGCGCAAGGAAGAGTGTATCCAGATCATATAATAATAATTCCATTGCGAAAGCAAAGTAGTTAAAAATCAGCGTATACATGGTTGTATGTATGTGTACATAGTCAAAATATCCGAAACCTTTTCTGTCCACCATACAGTATGTATTTCCTTAGGAGGAGTTGGAAGGCAAAGCTTGAATTTGATTCTATATATCTATATTACAAATATCTATGTATAAACCTATATATTAAAGTCCCTTCAGCTCTTGTGCACAAATGTGCTTGAAAGTTCGTTGGGCTAGATTTGGGTCTTTAGGGATCCTTATACTGGATCCTCCATCTCTCTATAAGGGAGTACATGTCTATCTATAGATACAGTAATTGCGGCGTAGAATGAGTGAAATGGAAAAATCAAATAGTTTCTACAAGTTGAGGACTACAGTGAGGACATGGACTCTCAATGAATGGGAAACTGGTGGGTAATGTGGGGCTATATGGGCAGATCTGGCACAACGCTCACTGGGACGGAGTTTTGGGAAACAAGAGCAAACCTAGTATTTCATTCCCAACGCCGTTCTCACCGCTCGTCCCAGGCTTAGGGAACCCACTCGGAACGTCCATGACGGACTGGGAATTTTTCGCTAGAATGAACTCCGCTTAGTCTATACTCACTCCTTTAAATTATATCTCTTCAGAGCCAGGTCTCAGCCAAGATTTAGTCGGATTTGGGCTCCAAAAGTAGGAGAAACCAATAGTGCAATTACTAGGATTGACGGCTTTAGTTCATTCTGTAGAAGACAACTATCAAATTATTGTTTCATATTTGTTTGCAAAAATATTAAACCCCAGTTTCGAATATGGCTTCGGAATTCACACTATTTACCGTCACTTTTAATCCCCAGTGTGTTGAAGCCCATTTGAACGAAACACCGGAAAATTGTACAATTCTGTGAGAAGGGATTTAAGTCGGGGCAAATGCAGCGTAAGTAGTAAGTACATAAGTAATTAATCAATAGTACTCAAACAGAAAACAATATTTACTGACATGTGGGCAAATCAATATGTGCTTTATGATCCAGACATGGTAATTACTCTAATAGTATACTATTCTTCTGACGACTGAAAGGAATAATTGAAGGAGAGAGCATGAACTGCTGTAACTCCTCCATTTCCTTATACAACTCACACTACAATGCTACCATAATTCCTGAGGAGAACTTTTTAGTAACAAGCTTGAATAGGGAGGGATATAAACGGCCCATTAAATTCTGACCGAGGGCAAACACTCTTCATTGTTGACCAAGTCTTGCGAATTGGTAGGGGCTAAGAGTTGTAACAAGAAAAAGTCCGACGTATTCTACGTGGGAATTAATAGGAAAGGGAAATATATGAAATGATTTTATGCCTTGACAGGGTGCCGTATGTTATTTTATAGAGTGACAACAACAAGTCTGATTTGGCTCGTAAAATGTTTACACATTGTAGAGGTGACAATGAAATCAGATTACTACAAGTAAATCACAAAGAGTTACGGCCTTTTCCCTGGCTCCCAGCCTCTCCATAAACTGACTTCAGGCCTTGGAGTTATGTAAGTTAGCCGTGTCTACTTGGTTTGGTTCTTTGTCGACACTGATAAAATTCCACTAACTTTTGCCATTGAGTCTGGAACGGCGTGAGAACCAGAGTCATTTTGTTGTTAATAAGTGTATGCACACAAGAGTCCCACTTCGGAGCGAGACAATGTCCTTTCCGAATAAATATTGCCATTCTCAAGCTTGTTTCCTCAGTGACACGAACAAGCGGAGCTATTAGCGTAGATACATGCATTGGAGTGACTGTATCCATAGAACTATCCCAGCCAGGTCCGTTGACACAGAACCAACTTTCTGCACTGAAGGCCCTGCTCACGGATTTGATATACCAAAGTCCAACGTTGTATTTCGGAGTCAACCGCATGGTGAAGTCTAGCCCTGAAAAAAAGGAAGGAAGATGAGAGGAAGCATGTGTTTGGGAAGAATGGATCTCCCACAGGATTGAACTTTCTGTTTGTCTCTCCGTGTGAAATATAAACGTAAAGTCACACTCAAGCCCCGCGTATACACATGAAATGATCGGGACGCAATGTGCATCTCCTGTCTCCATTTTTTCAACCGGTTTCAATGGTTACTCCAAAACTCCGTTACACATTAACTTACATATATTGGTAGATACATATAATTATAAGGGTAGATATATGCGCCTATGGGGATGTACACATGTACGCAAATGGCCAGCACGCCTCAGCCTGGTCCCAGAGGGTTCCACTAAACTGATCCCTCCGAAAGCTACAACCTACAGTTTTTGCCGTTACGCTACTTCTACTACTACTGCTGCTGCTGTAGTAGGCATAGAGTCAGACGTGTGTAACTTGTTCATTCATTTACACCCACAGTAGTAGTGAGAAGTTCCTTTCCCTATCACCTGCATACTGGATTTTCTTAACCCTGACCCCGTCGTACTCACCCAGCATATATATAGTTAATCTGCTCTGTAAACTTTCCTAGTAACGGAACCAGAGCTGCAAAAGCTCTGTCGGAGGAGTACCTACCAGAGCCACTGTACCACACGGGTCTGCTGGGAGAAGTTAAGGTCGCGGAGTTCCTTTAACCATGCCTTAGCGTAAAACTTATATGTACTTATGTGCTTCACCATAAAGCTTATATGTATACGTATGTGTGATTATATGTATATATACATAAGGAACGCATGGATTTTTATGTACCTGCGTGCGTAAACAATTTTTACTGGTGAATATACCTAAATATACATATCTACATAAATTCGAGGGGACATACTTTCTGCACTCAAGTTTTTACATTCTCAACTTATGGACACGTACACATTTTGATTTTTTTTTTGGGTAATGTGCATCCACTGGAAGTTGCATGGATTTACTGCATTTCATGCCCATCCATTGCTCTTGGCTACAATAATGATAGGCATCTTGTACTGTGTATAGGTTATATATCTATAGTAAAGCCCGGAATGAACATGGCGAAAGAAGTTTTATATGCTCCTGCACACAAATCCGTCAGTTTGGTCGTTGAGTCAAAATAGATACTTTGTTAAATGATAGTGTGTCATAGTGACGAATATGACGAGGCTTGAGCCTGACACGTGCCTATTCTGTTCCGTGAGCTGACAAGTCTGACAACTGGGACTACAAATTATGTTTATCCCTTTGAATGTTGTGCTAAACGAGAGGAGCTCGTACATACTCAGAGGCTGCCAACTTGCATAAATTCTCTCCTCATGTTTACAAGTGGTGGTGAGATGCAGTTGAGTTCTGGATGTTTGTGTTGGTTCTCTCGTGCACTTTTGAGGACGTCTCATTGAGGCCTCCCTCAACAAGGATTAATGGGGTCGTAGATGTGGAGAAGATACGCAATTGTTTTTGTTTGTACAGCCTCAGCCTGATAGGATGGAATAAAGGAGGATTAATCAATTGCCTTGACCATATATAGAGTATGTATAAGGCCCGGCAAAAATAAACGAGATAAGGAAGTGTGTAAATAGAGGGTAAAGTTTAGCTCTGAGTGAGTTCTAGTGTCAGATTTGCTCTGGGTATATACTTGGGATCAGGAATTGCGGAACTCATCCCCACCCCAGGGATGACTCTCTTTGGTGAGTTGATTCAGCGGGAAAATTCCTTTGTTAAAAAAATTGTGTTATAAAATGAAAACTTTATGCGAAAATATTATTTACACGGATGATAAAGCCCGTTTAGAAAAGGTCTAAAGTTTTCGGAGGAGGATTGTTTGCGAGTGAAAAAATCTCAAGGAGCTCCTCTCCCTCTGTGTTTGTGTCTCCTTTGAAAAGTTAGACAGATGTGGAGGGAAAAGTTGATGAAAGACAACATGTTTATGATGGTGAGGATAGTGTATACGTATATGCTCATGTTCATCATCAGGTTTATCGCTTTTCTTCATTGTATAGTTTACTATTATCCGTATGGGATGAGATGACTTGCGAAAGAAAGGCTTGGGCACATCATTTCCAATGCACTAATATACAGGCACACATACACACGCCGGGAAGTTCACTAACTTTCCCTTTTAACCACGTCAAACTTTATCTACGTTTTGAATTTTCCACGTAGGAAATAATAAGACACTGTGCGTGAGAGAGAGAGAGAGAGAGTTGCTGAAAGTTTTTATTTCTCTCGCAAGTAAATTATGTTGGCAGAAAACATCAAAAAATTCCTCCAAAAAGCCTTTGTGAGATGAATAAATAAAAGGGAAAAACACTTTGAGATGTGCCTCAGAGGAAATCCGAACATTTGATTTATCGTCCACTTACAAATCCCGCTTGTTTTCCCCATCACTTTTAAATGATAGCAAATTACACCTCCATTGTACATCCACACTATAGGATTGTAAAACTCTGGAATAATCCCTGCCAAAATCTCCCATACGAGAAAACAATTTGATACTCCCAAATATAATAATCCCTTCCCTACACCCATTAACTTTTATGTTCCAAAAGCATTTTCATGTTCGAGCTGGTGAGACTTAAATTTCCGATAATTCATTTCAGATAGATACACGTCATAGAATTTACATTCACTTGTATATAGGAACACAATCCATATGAAAACTCACGGGTGTTTGTACTCCTCTGAGCACGGAAACTTATTCAAAAGTTTGAGGCTTCCAAACCCAGAATTATTATCACTTGAGTTATAGGGAAAAGTTTCGAAATAATTTACTTTGTGCATGTTTCGGCCTTTATAGTGCAACTCTCTCCCTGTCCCTTCAAGTCCTCTTTCATTATCTTCTTTTTGGGTGCATCCGTGGACAAGTTATAATCATTTCTTCCCTCCGCTGCTCTAACAATGAGTGGTTTGTCATTTTGGAGGAATCCGGGTACAAATCATGGTAGTCCCTGGAACTTCTCCTCCCTGCTAGTTTGATACAATGTCCCTAAGTTGAGTACAACTTGTCGTAATTCTTGACGATGAGCTGTCTCTCCGCTGCATCATTACTACTACGACTCAGAGGGAAATGCAATCTTCCTCAGGGAACCTGACATGCAGATGAGGACAAGCACTGAGCGTAAAAGAAAATGTGAATGCACCCCAAACCAACCTTACGTCCCTGCGTCATCTTATGGTTAACTCAATTTGAGCATGAGTGCTGTTCTTATTTTCGATGAGCTTTATTTCCATCGGATGCTGTACTTGGACTCCGAAGCTTCAAACATGAGAGATATAAATTTCGATGCAAAGTTCATTATAGAGACAGTGGGGAAGTTGCACATTACTTTTTTTTGGTTCGTACAGAGATCCACTGATGGCTGGAGCAAGCCCATGTGTGTAAGTATCCATTGAGGTGGTTGTATCTGTGAGGACTATGGTATCAATAACATTGAGTGTTCGGTAACTATAAGTTTCCTGGAAATCCCTCCAGAAAGGATTTTGTGATGTAGCATGCTGGGCATGAAGCAACAATGTACTGACATAACAATCTTCCATGTATTGACATATAGCCAACATGTGCATACACGTTACTTTCCCTACCAGCAACTGTTTACCTCCGTCCTACTTTACTTCTGCTCCAGAAATACATATTTACTATGTGCAGACCCCGCCGTAACATAAACCTTGTTGCTAATAACTTTCACTACTAAATTATTCAAACTGCACACAAAAGCATTCCCCGACTCTCGTCTACCCCAAACAGCATGTACTTGTGTGCTCCGTCTTGAAAAGTAATGAAAAGCGCATGCTGTAAAGTATGACAGAATTTTGCAAAACAAAAAAATAAATTACATCTGGACAAACTTCCCCAGATAGCATGTACATAAGGAGCGAAGCCTGCAATCAAAGAATTCATTTCGGAAACATTGCCCCTTTGGTTTTATTTTACGTGACCAATTAAATAAACCCTTGCCTCAGTGACTCTCCCCGCCCAACTCAAATGACCGTTACATTTCCGGGGGGGTTCAGGAATCTGTGAAGAATATATATCTATATGAATTAGGAGAAGTAGCGAAAAAAAAGAAAATGAATGGGATTTTATTTTATTCTTCAAGTCCCCCACGAGAAGAGTGTAATAATAGGAGGTAATAAACATATAGAAGAAAGCAAATGGACAGAGTATACAAAGGGAAGAATGCCATCAAGGAAAAGTTCACGTCTCAAACCCTCCAAGACTGACCAAGGTGAAGAGAAGTGAGACGCGAAATTGCCCTGGGAAAACAAGAGCAACACGCTCAGTCAAGTATTCCGTCTACATCAAGCGGAGCAATCTTTTAGCAAAAAAAAAAGCTAAGGTGTAAAAGGTAACGCCTGGAAAAGTCAGTGTATGCCTTTTCCATTCAGAAGATGTGAGTAAATTTCGATTTCAAGTTTATATATCTATAGTTCCATGGGAGGAAAAAAAAATTACGTGAGTAGCTTTCACTCCCATAGTTTCCCTTGGAATTGGAGTTGGTCCCGTTATTTCCTCGGAATTCCGTATTAAATGAGAATTTTCTTTTCTCTGTTGAAAGTACACTGGGATGCAATGCTCTTACATCACCTCGAACAATACGACAGGAGATGTGCTCCTTTCAAAGGGAGCATCCAAAGAGCTACTGATCAGCTCTCGGCTAGGAATACAATTTTCGGAGAAGGATGATAGTCCCGTAGGTAATGAAGTATGAAGAGGAGACGGGATAATTTAAACTGCATATTGCAGATGAAGCGGAAAAGATGTGGTTCCGATTTTACAAATTACTCAGCTCCTGATGCTCTTTGCTCTCTCTCTCTCTCTCTCAGCTCTCGCCATACCTGTTTCCTCCCAGCTGGAGGCATTTTCTCCTTACCTTAGTATCCATAGATACACATTCTATAGGTTCTCCTTGCGTAACAGAGGCTCTCACTGTTCCTTTTTTTTAACAACTGTGTTCTCTTAGGCCAGAGGGAGAGAGAGAGAGAGAGAGAGTCGACAAACACAGCAAGGAAAATAACTGCCAAGTCAAGAAGACTGCTCTTGCAGTAGACGAGAGGAGAAGCTTGGTTCAAGAATCGGTATGGAGAGAGAGGAGAGAGAGACGAAAGAGAGAGACGAAAGAGAGAGAGGAGAGGAGAGAGGAGAGAGTGTGCAAAAGAGAGAGGGAGGGAGAGAGAGAGAGTGAAAACCCGAAAATAGGTCAACACGCCTTGACGCTCCAGAAACTTTCTCTTTCTCCTTGACTCATCTCTCCCGCTTAGCTCTCCATTGCGATCCATAGCTATAACTTTATAGATTTTTAGTACTAAGAAAATTCCTATGTGTTCGTCTCGATTAGACGATGCGTGGTTATTATGAAAGGTGCTCCTGGAAGTTCCTATACGTTCAAAAGGGACTTCATATTCTTGAGTAGATATGTAAGGAAGTATTCTCTACCTACATATATTGAAATGTGGATACATGGAGACGATGGAGAGTGAAGCTATAGGACTTCAACACCGAGACTTGCACTCTATAAGGAGCATGTGTGCGCGGTGAGGTCTTGCATGTAAGGTGGGTCTCGATGCATGTACTTTCTCCGATGTTTACACATAAGATATGTACTGGTTTTGTTGAAAGGAGAGGAGCTGGGGCATTTATGGGTTACATGGAGGAAATTTTATAAACGTCTTCGGAATGAAATGGACCACTTCTCCATCGTCTTCTTTTCCTCATTCGTGTTTCACCGGTTGCAAACTTTTATGCATTGCTTCTACTTATATGTAATTATATGTAAGGTATGTTGAGTTGTGTGTGTGTGTGTGTGTGTGTGTGTATGTATGTATGGGCGACGCAGAAAGTGCTTTCGGAAAGTTCACGTTGCCAAACATGAGTGAAAATGTTGGGGGGATTGCTTCGTTGCCAACAAGGATTCCTCTTATTTTTCTTTTTGTATTCACTCCAGCATGGAACCCATTCCTGCTCTCATTTCCCCATCCGGACACACCGTTTCTTTGCAGAACATGGTTAAAAGGCCACATTTATCTTTCTCACTACCTGAATTTTCTTGCCTATGATAAGCCTCTGCCCACTTATCCCGAAACATACTTTTATACTGGGACTCTTTATAAACTGGGTGGAAGGGCATCAGTAGATCCATTCGAGATGAGTGCACGGGAATGAGGAGAACAGTGCGAATCGTAAAATGGAAATCAAGACCAAACCACCTCTCTGCACTTGTCTCTAACTTTAACTTCAGTCGTCTGACACAGCTGAGGAATTTCCAAATGCTCTCTCTCTCTCTCTCCTCCTGAATTCTGCATACATTCCATGTCCTTCAAATACTACTTTCACGACTCCTTGTCAGCCTTTCACACATCACCGGGATCCATGTGATGAGCCTGCTCGACTGGAATCGAGCACAGAAGACTCGACCCATTGTCTCTGACTTAAAGGCCGGAGGTGTCTATATGTATAGCCTTCGGCTGTCAGACCCTTTCCTACAAGCCTCGATCTTGCTCGGGGAGGAAAAGCCGCAAAAGTTGTCTTTCACCTTAATTTCCCAAGCACCGTGATATTTCATTAAGGTGGAGGATTTTAATGGCGGAACCCAACAGTTTTCTTTACCAGGGGACGGACCCTGGGATATTTATTAATTAACTTAACGGACACATATAATGGGCTCAGGAGCTCCATGTTTCTTCCTAATAATCTCACTTGCAGTAATTTCCTACACTTGACTGAGTAAAAGTGAGCCAACCCTCCCCTACAAACGGGAGGAAAGTGAAGGCTGAGTTTAGCATTCATCCTTAACCGCATAACCGTACGACGGACATCGCATCTGTCACGTTTATATTCAATTTAAGGATTAATTAGACCAAAAAGATACTCCTCTCCTTTAAAGGGGCATATACATTCTTAGGTAGTAAATAACTTACAGACTCGGAATTTATTACGCCTAAAAATCCTATAAGAAACTACTAAAAGTACTAAAATGTTCCCCTGGAAATAATTAGATATCTTCAATATAAAATTAATTCACAGGTAGATATTCCTGAGCCCTTGAGATCTACACTTGCGGAATAACAACCCCGAACGTAAGTATCTAGTTCTTGAAATGCTGTAAAATTATTCTGCTCCTATCATTCCTAGAGTTTAAGAAGCTCCTTTTTACATCTTAGAAGATAATAATTAGAACTGTTTAGTATGAAGTTCCGTTATTATTATTTTTTACCAACTATAGTATCCCTTACAACTCCTGGAATTCTCCACATCTGTTTACTTGAAAAGGACTAAAGCTGTAAGTTGGCTGAATGGAGCCGTGCGCTTGACTACTTCCATTTCTGAAGGAGATACATCCATACTCTTGTTTTAGGAATCTCCTTTAATCAGGGCATGGAAATCTGAATTTGCTCTCACTAATTAGGGAAGAGTCTATGTACCCAATAATTAATCATTGCTGACTCGTCTGGAGTCCTTGGAGGCATCCGGAGGGTTTCTTGTCTTAGAGTGCGCTCACTGGAGGTTGTCACGATCTTATATCTATACCTTGTATGCTGAAGTAGCCTTGAAATAGGATATCCATCCAGGTTTCCTATACACTCATTAATCTTCCGGTTTAATAATATATTCAATTTAAGTACCGACTACTTACATACATTAAGAAGTAGAAACTGTTAGTGTATTTTATACAGACAGCTGTGAGAGTTGAGGGAGTTCTAAATCCTCACGTAATTGAAAATAGCATGATTTCATCAGTGGTTTCGGAGTATTTTTCCTTCCGAGATTGCCCTTAAATTAAATGAGCCATGACGCTCAGTTATCTTTCCCCTGGCCTAGAGCTACTGATTGCTGGGAAACTCGGGCTAATAATTTCTAGAATTAGATTTGTGTATTCATAAAATATGAATGCAAAATATGTATGCATCCTGAATTGAGATCGGGAGGTAAACATAATTTGTGAGAAGAATTACCCCACCATCCGCCCTATGTTTGCATATAGTGTACATTGTACCCTGTACCTTGAACTGCTATACAAATCAATCGATTTTATTGATAATAAGTATACTATTCAATATATTTTCCTCCAGACTTAGGTATGAAGGTGGAGGGATAGGTTTTATAGTTTTGCCACCCGGTAAAACTGAACTTGAATGGTTCTTACTAGTAACTCAAGGAATTTCTGGATACGTAGTGTAAGGATTTCAGAGTATATTTCATTCCTTAAACTGCTGCATTTACAACCGGGCATTTCAGCAGTTTTTTACAGAAGGAGTTACGTAGATATACAGAATCAAAAAGCGCATACGAGATGTTTGAAGTGTTCGGAAGAAAATAAGAAGTCTGGGACCACTGTCCCATCCAGCTATCAATTCTGTGCTCAGTAGTTTCCGAAGCAGCCCTATTTCTTGAATCCGAAGGATTGGAATTTAAAGTGCGAAATACTCCTACCAGCTCGGGGTTATAGAACTCCATAGTTCCATTCTCACTTTATAGTCAGTCATGTATTAGAGTTAAACCGAGCGTGTTTCTCCAGTAACTTCATCCTTCGGATGTAAACTTTACGGGATTCGCAGGAGGCAGAATAAGTCTATATATGTATGTAGTTCCCCAGATTATCAAGTTGGGAGACGGGAAGCTCTGCTTTGGATCTGATTTCCAGCGCCAGTAGAGCACGTAATGCATAGAAGGCAAACTGCGAGGCTGACTTGGACTTCCGTCGTTTACATTTAACATGGGACGTGATGCCTTGATTGCCAAATGGAATTCAGACCAACTGCTTCTTACTGATCATGAGATTTTCATTAGCCTCCTGGCCTCTTCTGCTGGATTCATTATTTTAATTGTGATTATAAAACATTCACAAGGACTTCAAGGGAATCTGGAGCAAGGAGTGTGTTTACGGAAGGAATGCTTCTTGACTTCCCCCCATAGTTTCCCGACTGGTCCATGGTACCTTTTTGGTCTTGGCTTCAAAGAATATTTTTCTTTTCTGGAAAATCCGATGTAACCGTGCCACCGTGCGTGTTTCCCAAATGTGAAGGAACTTCTGCAGGATTTTTCAAAGAAGTCCAGTCCAACTTCTACGAAAGAAACAAATTGACCTGAGGGAACTTTAGTGATTCTTGCCTCCAAGCTCAATCAAATGTTGTGACATACATACAAATATGAAGGTTTGTATTTGGACGAGACTGAAATCTGGAAGATTTGATTAAAGTCCGATTTTCTGGGTAAATATAATTAAATACAGTTATCGCACAACCTCTCATGAAATATGCATAGGATTCCGTTTACCTTGTTTTGTAATGATTTCCTTTGACATTGCAATGGGTTACAAAATGTGTTACCCCATCTTTCGTAACAACATTTGGTGCAATTGTTTGCTGGTAAAAACGTTTGAGCCCAAGGAACTATTCATTGTACATTTTACTCGTCTCCTGTTGCAGAGTATTGTATTTAAAATGTAATTTGTACTGTTTTGACTTCATTAATTCAGTACTTAATTGCTTTCATGCTTATTTTTTCTCTAATAATAGAAAATTGTGCGTACCCTAATTCACATCTTCTTAGCCAATCTTGAAATCCCGAAGATACATGAAATTTTCATACAAGTTAAGTAAAAGTTCAAACAAGTTTACGAAAGTTACATTGCATAGATACATAGGAATTGACTCCATTCCTTATTTGACAGACTGATTGAATGTAAGCCTCAAGTTTCATGAAAAACTGAACTTATATTGATGCTAGTACCATAGCTGCACTCTTGTGGGAATAATTCAACTCTCAAAATATATACAAAAATGGTTTCGACTGGTGGCAACAGATGTCAAGTCTTAAGTCATGCAAACTGAGCAGTTTAAATCCAAAGGGGGGAGCTGCTGTAATAGTTCTCGGAATTTGGTCAAAACTCTTAACCATTTACTTATTTATTTTGGGGATCAGTTTTAACCTAATCCCGATGTCCTTGTGGTCTTCTAAAGTATAAATCAATTAAACCATACGAACTGTAAACTTTCGTCGGCTCAGATGTACTTATGTCTGCAATATTCTACAAGACAAAAATGTCTACAATTTTCCAATGCTAATGTAGCAGCTTTTGATGCAGCAACGGTTAATGCAGTAGAATTGCATACTTCAATGAATAATACATGATTATTGTAGCGTCTGAATTTCAACAATTTAAAACAAATTTAACAATTACAAAATAATTTTTTTAATTCGAAATTTCGATATTTCCTGGACCAAATACATGCACAGCGGACCTAGAAATTTAACCAAATTTCCTCCTGAGGCCGATATTTTTTCAATCCGCGTCCTAGTTTTACACACGCTTACAATTCTCAACAGAGGGACCTTTCGTGTAGATCTTTCGAAAGTCCATAAAATTTCTAACAGATACATGCTTCGAAATATATTCTTTGAAAAAAAGTATGGAAATCATAACAAAAATTTGAAACCCTCAAAAAATTCGTTTCACATTCGTGAATCATATTATCCCAAATATTGATGTAGGTTAATGAAGCAAATTTATAAAATCTAAAACAAAGTTTCCTACAAACTTGTGGATTCAAATATTTTGCCACCTTCCTGCAGGAAGAGTATGTTTTTGTAAGAACTCGGGAGCAAACTACCCCATGACTGCTGAGACAACTGGTGGAATCAGGTTAGGCCAACTTGCTATTTAAACATTGTACTGAGGGCACACTGTCCAAACATTATGCATATAAGTATAATTATAAAAATATTTTTTTAAACTGGAGATTTCCTCTCATATGAGTGCAGACAAATTTTAGGGGACATGACAGGACTCCATCGCCACTTCGCAACTATTTTGGAGGATAAGCTATTGGAGCGCTCCGTAGCTTCATGTTTACAACGAGTTTCATTTACCAGTCACAGATGACGCCTCTGTTCCATATTACCGGATGGAATAGCACATTTAAATATATTCTTGTAAAAGACAGGTTTAAGAGCTTGCTAGCGCATAAAGTCCAAAATAAAAGACAAGAAAACTTCCAGTTGGCTGGTTGAGACTTAAAATAAATTACAAGTCAATATCAACGCAGACAGGAAGAGAAAAAAATTATGAAATATAAAAAAGACACGTGAAGAAAGTCCTGGAAATTCCCCGACCCGCATTACAATTGCCTAGTAAAATTGTGGATTCAATTCTTCTAAAATCCTCAAATATAAAACGTAACACATGAAAACATCAGCATAACATTTTGAAACACAAAATACTCCAGGTTTTGTATTCCACTCCGAACAGACAATAATTAATTGTGACATTGATTCCGGGAAACGAAATGCGATTGTTTCATTTATTTCCACTCATTTACTCCAAGTCAAACTCATGGTGTGGGTTTTGTGAGAGCAGAGTCTGAACTTGGACGGAGCATATACACAGAAGAGGACTGGCTATCTAGGAATGGGGATCTGTTTTTCCAGAGCGAGAAGACCGTGTAAAAGTTAGTGATGGACAGGAAGTGAGGAAAGAAAAATGAGACAGTCCTACAACTTGTTCATTGTTTGTAGCGGGGAAAATAATGTGGTACGTACATTCTAGATGATTTTCCTCCCTTGTCGAGTTACCATAATGGAAACGTAAGCAGTATATTTGTTCATGAAGTCCAAGTTATCAGGGTGGGGAGCTTGTTCTGGCAAATGTACATGTGTTCCCGAGAAATGTGGGAAAGTGTGATACGTCCACAACCAACTAATACACTCCTGGAGGTATATCAAGCCCGACGACAAAAATCTTTGTTGAAAATGGCATATAATATTTAACTAGGAGAGGAGCCAGCAGGGCCAGGGGTAGGGAGGAAAAGACTGAGAGTAGTGCTAGTGGTAGGTAGTGTTGGTCGTCAGAGAACTTGAAAGAAAATCTTTCGCATTGCCGTGCCTCATAGCTTAAATCGAGTGTGAAAAAGTGATAAGAGCTTCGTCGTCATATTATTCGTAACTGTTCCACCGCCATCAGCTTCAGTCATCCACCCGCCTCAAACTCCCGTATTTTATACGATACCTCTCGTATCAACCACCAGCGAACCTTTCTTCATCGTTCCATTCCACAAAATCATTTTACACTTCTCGCTCCGGTTTCGTCTACCACCACCATCATCGTATCATGTCCCTCTAGTTACTGCAGAGTCTCGAGTCATGTCATATACATACATATATAGAGCTCACACGACTCAAGGCACACCATATATCTATGTATATCTCCCGAGAACAACTACGTTCCCTATATTATATTTACGAACACTACTACTACTACGAAGGGAGCCAGGCTATTTTTCCGCCGTTGGTCATGCTATCGCCTCCTCTAGATTCTAGATGTTAAATCAATGAATCTCTCCAACACACCCTGCCTTGGGTCCACTTTAGATTCTCCATTTTATTTATTTTCCTCTTTTTTACAAAAAATACCTCATCATCCATCTGTCCATGACTGGTCATAATATGAGGACTGTTCAATTCCCCATTGAAAATTCACAGGAATTCATTAGGACATTAACGACTTCCCTGGTAACCAGCCCGGCTTCCATAGTCTCACTCATAACCAGATCTTCCCCCAGCCTCACCACCACTCTCAATCCGACTCAACTCAATAATTTTTTCTCCATCAAGTACTGTTTATTCCTAACGACTCCCCCGGAGTTGACAGAATTTAGCTCCCAAGTATCTATACTAAGTCTGGAAGCTAAGTTTACTATGGAAGTCCGATTGCCCTTGTAGCTGGGAGCAAATAGTATACACAAGTAATATAGAGAGACGAGAGTGACAAAATCCTATTTGTAAAAGGACATGTCTCGAGCACAACACTGTAGTCAGAAGTTGTCATTGAGTTTTAAGTGTGGGGAGCAGTTTCTCACAGCGGTTTCTCTCTCTCTCTCTCTCTTCGGAACGAATCCTCAAATTATGATATTCACATTTTGTCACGTTTTTCAAGTCATGAAAATCCCACATTGCAGCCGAATCATAATTTAGTGGATTTTGCTAATACTCCACGTAACTGACAATGCTGTTGGGTTTGGGTTTCGGGTTGGTTATTTGGGTGGGGATATATGACTAGTACTTTTTAGGCCTGTATTTTTTTTTGTATGGATCCTGTATTTTAGTTGTAGTAGAATGCTCAATGACATTTTCTAGTACTTTAGTGCCCTTGTTTACCGGAAGGGCTTCTTCACTGGGTGCAAACATGTGTTCAAAACTGGGATTGGATCACCTATATAACAGTGTATTGGAGGTTACCTTGGAGGAACATATATGTATGTAGTTTTAAACTCAAGCTCAGATTTTGTTGGGGAGCTGTCCTGGAAATGACATTTGAAAGGTTCAAATTATACGTTCACAACGTCTGGGGTCGGAGTGTGTGACATTGGTTTTAAATTGAAGGGATTTTTATTTTTCTTATGACATCACTCCGACAGACTCTCCTGGCAGGGACTACATGACAAAATAACTCCGGGCGCTCTATAGTTATTTTGTCTGTCCTGGATTTTGTTTACGAATCCCAAATTCAACCTCTACTAACTTTTATTGTGAGGGGTTGATTCCCATGCAAATTCATCTTTGAAGGTCTCTACAGTATACCGTTCCATAAAAATTCCTGCAATTTAAACAAAAAAAGTTTTGTAAGAAATTAGTTATAATTATGTGTAATCTCATTAACCTTTAATGAAGGTTGACGAGAGTTTTGTATTACATTATGGGATGCGAATGGAAATAAATCACGGAGCTTGAGGGTTGTGAAATTATTCCAAAAAAGATTTTTGTTTTTAAAAAAAAAACCTTGTGTAAATTGAAAGGAATTTTGGGAAATAAAATGATTGGTGTTGTTTATCCTTACTGTAATTTTATCACTCATTATTTTTTGTTGGCTCAAGAAGGCTTTGGACGGCGAGCAATAAAGAAGAGAGTACTCTTTGAATAAACCACACGTTCACCACTAAAATGGGTAATTGTATAGAATTTGTCCAATTGAGCCCTGCATAGTCCTTGTTTAGGAATGACACCATGGGACTGTCTACAGAGCTCTGTACTTGCTGTCATTGTCACTCAGACAGATGTGGGACATATTTTGACCGTTTTATTTACATTTCCCTTCATTTTACTATCAAATGTTGAAGGCTCAACGTGACAATGAAATACTTGAGAGCTCCCACGACTCATGAGTCAGTCGTGTTCGAAATTGATGGTTCTCCCAAGAAAACTCTTTAATTATGGTTAGATTAGTATTCAGATTGTCATACGCCTTAGAGACTAAAACCCTCGATGTGGTGACTACACCTTGAAACAGCTTTCAATTAAATATTATTGACGTACTGTTCCTAAATGTGTACTTGACAAAGGAGGTAATTATTAAAATAATATTTACATTCTACTACCGTAAATCTCATTGAGGAAACATTGTAATTATTATTAATCCCATCATATTACACTGGCAAGGAACTGTACATAAATGAGCGTAGCGGGAACTGCTAACGTTTTTTCAGTACTGCCTCTTTAAAGTTTAAAAAAAAACATGGGACAAAATTAAGGAAGTTTAACTCGTCGGGGGGAGAGACACAAAATGCTATTTTCACTAACTGTAACAATTCCAATAGGAACTAAAGTGCAAAAGAAACTAAAGTGCATCGTCGAAGATAAACGATCCAAGCCTTTCGTTTTGCTTTATTACAGTAAAGTAATATCAAGTAATATTTTGCTATTAGATTTAAGTATACTGATTTTCATATGTATTCTGAATTTTTACTGAAATTACATGTCAATAATTTCACTTGAATCGGAAATGCATCGGTTATTATTTCTCTTCACAGAAGACATGTGCATTGTATGGAAGCTAATAGTGAATGTGGGCCTGGAGGGAGTTGATTTGCACAGTGTATTAAAAAATATTTTTAAGGTTAGAATCCCAGGAAACATGGAAAATGTATAGTTTGGAGGGAGAAAGGGTGGTTTTTCTTGAGAAAAACGACGCTTGCATAAAACTCGACGACTCCTTTCCTAGAGGAACGGAGGCTGGAAAAATAGAGGACAAACACACACACACACCTACACACATACAGACAGACACACGGGTAACGGTAAAAGCAGCGTCAGCTCCTCCAGTCTCAAGTAACTAGCGACAGACGGGGAAGGAGAAACTCGAAGACTGAAGCAGCGCATCATTCTCTTCTGAAACAGGCTTCCAGACACAGCTCCATTTCTAGTTGATTTTCGTTGATAGACCTCCTTCAATCTCTTGAATGCTCTTCGTCATAACGTTTAGCCTCCCGAAACCAACTCGACTGTGCTTTTTTTCCCCTTTCTCTGGTATATTACATAGAGTCAAGACCAGATTGAATTCACATCGTTAGTCTCTCAAGGTAAGATTTCTCATCACCCTTAAATCTCAACGTATTTCTCAATTTTATTGATAAAAAACGCCTGGCTTTCATTTGATTTCTATCTCTTAATTTGCAATCTAGCTCTAGTTCCCTTTAAAGTAACTTAGGTTTATATCAGAAATAGACCATCTCATTGTCAGTCTCTCCTCCAATTATTCCTCTGGGCTTCTTCAGGACTCTTCCCAGGTTCTTGAGAAAGACCCAGAAACTTTCCGAATCTGACAGTAAATTCAGGCAGGAGACTCTGTCCCTCTCTAAAAGAGAGCCTTTTCCCAAGTCAGGAGGCTCATTGGGACTTCAACTCATGTGAATCCCATGGACGTACAACGTACAACGAGACATGTCCGTATGTATAGGACAGACTCGTGCGAAAAATCCTACCCCTATCTGTTTTACAAGCTCCTTGTTTTAAATTGGGGTAAGTTGCGACAACCCAGTCCTGCTTGGGTTTGCTCTTGTCCCACTTTTTGGTTTTTGCAAATTATTCTATAACAAGTTCTGATTCGTTAATTTTAATAATATTGTAAAGTTAAAATAGTACTAATATTAGCGAACACTACTTGTATGACTGCATTGTTTCTTTGACATTTGTAAATGTGACAGATTATTTCGAGGGTATTTGACAGCCAGGACTTTTGAGAAGGATTGTTTTGATGTACGCTATACTTTAATAATTATTTTAGCATGGGTTAAATATTCCATGATTTTAAACTCAGGGTTTACATGTATTTTACAGGGAATGAAGGGCTACGGCTGATGTGGTCTTTTCCTAAAGCAGACAAAAATAACAACCCTCGCAAAAATAATATTACCATTTGAGTCTAATTAATCAACCTTATTGCCACTATCCTTATTAATGCTGATCTGTCCTCATAAAACGGTGGTCGTAAAGTAAGTTGAGCTTGGCGAAAAATCCTAAATTCTACAGAGACAAAAAAAAAACTTATGAGTAGGATCCCACTACAGCTACAGAACTGGTCACAATTGTATAGGAACGGTGGAGTTTGAGCGGAGCTTTGAGACAACAATTTCGTGTCAACCTGTCACAGGAAATTAAGCTCGAAGGCGGAAAATGTGCAGCCCTCACCTATAAAATATTTGAGATAAAAACTAAAAGTGCAATTCTTTGTAGTTGGTGTGGGGACATATGAAAGATATTATGCTTATGATTTTCTCTAATACAATGACCAGTTTGTTATGCTCTTTTGATTAGTACCCCAGAGGAGAGTCGTATACTAGACGTGAATAAAAGTTTTTAACAGTTCCCCACGCCTAGTCTATTTGGAGGGAGATGCGGCTCTCGTAGCGTCCGTCACACTCCAAACCATTAATAACAATCTTGAAAATTCCTGAGTCTCTCATGAGGACTCGGACAATCTGTGCATGTGCAGGAATACTAATCCCAAGGTACGTACCTTATTTTACCTCTCGTTAAAAAAAAAAGGAAGCGAATGGACGGAAGACATGAATTGAGAGTCCACTACGAAAAAAAGGAATATTATAGCTGGTGACAGAGAGGCTGACTGTCAGAGAGGAGTGCAAGAGCAAACAATATATGTTAAGCATATGAGTGTTGTTTGTGAGGATGACGACAGTAGCAGTGGAGAGACAAGTCAACCATTATTAGAGGATACAAGATCACACAAAAGTGCTGTATACTAAAAGCGTGTACACAAAGTGACTGTGACCCCTGAGGCAAATTACCGTATCCCGTTCAACATCTAGACTCCAATCGAAAGAGAAAGTGGCACTCACTCCCTGAACTGATGACGATGAAGCTCACTTTACTCGACTCTTAGACTCATTTGAAAATACCATTGTAGTCAGACTAAACGCTGTGGAGGACTTGTGTGTGTGTGTGTGTGTGTGCCATGCACTCATCAATACTTGGGAAAAATAGCGAATGGCAGTCATCGATCACCCAACCATCCCAGACAATTAGTATCAATAAAATCCAATCTGCAAAATTTCACGATCCTCACAACTACAAACAAGTCACCTCCACAGTCTTTGTCCCTACTTGAGCCCCCAAGCACATATATACAATAGGAGTACGAGAAAAAAATATACCTCTTGACTTTTACTACAAAACATCTTCCACATATGTATGCACCTTCCCTAAAACAAAAATTCTTCAATCAAAACAGTCAAGACATCTCCAATGACAGGTACATGCAGGAGAGACTGACTCTACGTTGCATACTCTCCTCCGGTACTTATATGGCAGAGACGAGAGTCAGAGAGCAGAAAGACAACTAGTATTGATCAAATGTACATCTTCACATTCCGGTAATAGAAGCCTAACTTTTTAAACCACTCAAGAAGAACAATACGGAACATTAACCTCCTGATCAGTAACAACTCACAAGTTTAATCTCTTCCCAAGTATCATCATCTCCTGCCCTACTTCCATCTCTTTAATCATCTCTCAAAAATGAAAAGCCCAAGTGAGAGGCAAGTCTCCGCTCCATAATGACATAATGAATCTCCTTCTTTCTCAAAAATTGCAAATTTGAACGGAACAATTTCAAAATTAGTGATCAAGTATCTACTAAATCTAAAAACTACACATTTGTACTCTCCGATATAGTCTGAGGGATGAATTGCAATTTCACAATTTGATCCTCAGAATTTACCTACCAAAAAAATCAGGATTTCTTGTGCTACAAACTACTGTAGCATTAAATTCATCTCCAATTTACAAAGTAACATTAAATTCAGCTCCAATTTACAAAGTAACATTAAATTCATCCCCAATTTACAAAGTAACATTGAATTCATCTCCAATTTACAAAGTAACATTAAATTCATCCCCAATTTTCAAAGTAACATTAAATTCATCCCCAATTTACAAAGTAACATTAAATTCATCTCCAATAATTTAGGAAATAAAATAAAATTTATCTCAGATTTACAATATAACATTAAAGTCATCTCCAATAATTCATGAGGACTCTCAGTTAATTGCACGGCCTTCAAAGTGAGTGGAATTCATAGAGCAACTAAAATCGAACATTTTAATTCCCCCTAATTTATGGTTCGTACAGTTATTCAATTCAATCAAAAAAAAATTGGATGGGAAAAGATGTCGGGGAAGAAGAAGATTAAAAGTTGCAGTCACTTCAGTCAGAATTGTACCAGGGGGTTGAACATTATTTGATCCCGTACTCGGGAACTTGTGAAGTCCTAGCGCCTTTATGGTACTTGAGGAGGGCCAGTTAGATTAAAAAAACAAAGTTCTACTGCGGTGTGGAAGTGTGTAATCTATATGGTTATCATGTGAGTCAAGATGAAATGCAAGAGAAAAAGTATGAGGATCTGGCAAGAAAATAAACAAAGTTTTGGAGGGACGGCAAAAACAGCCCTGCAGTAGTCAGAGCCTGAGAGACAGAGAGAGGAGGGAACGAGAAGAAGGAATTGTACGAGGAGAATATGGAGAGCCGCAGCAGCTGAGCGAGCGTCAACATAGTAGAGGCAAAAAGAACAGCGAGTGGTTGAGAACAGTTCGCAAACGAACGTTCTCTTATCAAGTTCCGTCTTCCCCTCTTACCTCCCTTCCCTTTGCAAAGGAATCAAAGGAAAAGTAAATTCTTTTATTTTTTTTATTTTTTGATATTCCAGTTTATTTTCTCACTTGTAACGTTGTCCGCAGTCCTAAGGAAAAATATCTCGGAGTGGACTCATTAGAACCTCTCCCCCCCCACATGTACATGTGAGACTGACCAAGTCCTTGTACAGGCCAACAAGTTCGTACACATACACAAAGTTTCGACAATAATACCCCCTTGAGTAGAGCCACATACTCAAGTTCATTTCTACAAAACCCTTTCAAGTGAGCAACTTTTCCCACTATCCGATCAACAACTTGAGATCAACAGTAAGGGACGGAGACGTCCTCCGAGAGAGAGAGAAAGAGAGTCTCCAGGTATTTTTTATATCCTTCCAAAAGAAAATTTAGCCCACCCTGATACGGATATCGTATACAGTCCTTAACTTCTCCGGGAACGTCAGCTCACAAGTTACTATCCCTGTGACTCACAAGACTTTTCCTCTGGACATTGTAAAGGGTACAAAAAAAAAGTATAGACTTCTTCGTAACAGTCGACAATATTATTGTTATACATAATTAGGTATAACTGAGCACACTAAAAATAACTCACGTCAGTCTTCCTGACAAATGCTTTTGTGATCAAGTGAAAAAGTCAAGCTATTGAACTGTGGATGAGATTTTCTGGTGAGGGGTTCCTCCGGAATTGTGACAATACGCGTTTCCTCAAGTTGACAATACAGATTAGGACCAAGTTTGTGATCTGTAACTAGGAGTTAATACTGGAGAGTGAGAAGCATGGACGGCTCCCAAGTGTTTAGTTTATCACTGTTCCATCGGATCTCACCCCAGAAGGGTGGACGCCTCATGAGAAGCATGTTCTCATCTCCATGCTTCCTTGTGGCGGCTCTTCTCCTCTTACTTTCCAACCCAGGTGAGGTCTTGTTTACATTTTTTTTTCTATCCAGTCAGCTATCTTCTGACGAAACTTTCTCAAAGCCTTCGTCCCTTCCTTAATGCTCTTTAATCTTTGGAGGTCTGGAGCTATATTGACTCTTAGTTTACTACGCTAATGCTATGCTCTATCCTAGCAATTGCTCTCAACCTTCCCTGCAAAATCTTCCCTATAAAATCTTCCTTATAAAATCTTCCTTATAAAATCTTCCTTATAAAATCTCCCTTATAAAATCTCCCTTATAAAATCTTCCCTATAAAATCTTCCCTATGAAATCTCCCTTATAAAATCTTCCCTATAAAATCTCTCCTACTAGTGTAACCTATAGTGCTAAACACAGCCAATTTGAATCCTAATGTAATTCCCCCTGAAGAAGTTACACTAATTTTAAGGCTCAAAACTATATATTCATTCCAGTTATTTTTGTGAATCAAATATTTACTGTAGAGAGGGAAAGGAATTCTAAAATCAGTAGATATTTGGAATCCCTCCCTCCAAGGAAGTTCCTTCCGAGAGTAGGTAAATTTAAGGTTTATGACGAGGATCTAAACCCAAGCTTATCCTTTCTTACTGCTGTTATAATTACCGGAGCAAACATTTTCCTAAGGAGATATTTTGAGTTTGTATTTTTTGCATATATCTGTATGTGAGCACATTGCCGTAGGGCTGATGGACCCAGAGAGTCTTGGGAGTTTTAAGTAAGTTCTCCCTGCACATTTTTTTTTGTCTGTTTACAATCATACATATGTACGTGCATGGGGAGAGGAGACGAAGACGAAAAAGAGAGGAGAAATTGGAAATGCAAATAAATTTGCATTTGATGATGATAAAAAAGGGAGGAGAAGTGGGAGAAGTGTGCATATGAACATACACAACAGACCGTCCTAGTAGTAGCGTAAGCACGTCTTGACTCTCAACAACGTACTGCCAGCAACAACTTTTACAATGAGGCTGTGCGGGATACCCAAATGAGAAGTGCAATGGAGGTTGTTACTTAAGCCTGCCCTATGTACATATTTGTTTGTGAGCATGTACATAATTATCTGTGCATATGTATACGAACCGCACAAGGCCCTTCACCCATAAGAAGGGTAGTTTTGAAGAAGAGGAGAAGGAGGAAGAGAAACTTATCAGCTAATGAAATGAAAATGAAAAGAAATCCTTTTTTGGAAGTAAACTATCAATTCGATGCACATGCATCTCTCCCACTTCTGACAACAACAGAAATAACAATCACAACAGCAGCGGCAACTACTCATTGGGCCCCTACACATGTCACCATTACTTCTCTGAATTAAATTAAAGTCGGAGATAGTCCCAGTATTTTATGCAAGTTCCCCTCTCCTCTCAACTTCCAATCTCCATTTGAAATTTAAATTACTAATTATTCTATCCCCATAATAGTTCCAAGTCAAATGGCTTCCCTCCGTAAAAAAAAACACACACACACACACACTAGGATATTTGCATTTGCAAAAATCCTCCATCTCTCCACTCACTCCGAACGTAGTGACTCTCCCAAGTTTGAGTCTTATCTATAAAAAGCCTAATAATGGTCAGTAAAAAGGTAATTGACTAGACCTCTTTGGTAACTGTTACAGAAAGTAATATTTTTACACTATCATGGCCAGCAAAGAGGAAGTTTTGTTCTAATTTTCAATCTCTGCTCGGCTACTATCAAACGCCAAGGCAAGTGTATTTATGATACTACTGTGGTTAAAAATTGAGATAATAGGGAAAAAAATCCTGATTTTTACGATAAATCTTACATTCATCGTTCCCCAGGCTACTACTAGCTCAAATTGCTTTCCGTATGTTCTACGTTGACGACTCTGGGACTGTGGAGCACGTGTGGGGAGCTGTGTAATCGCATGAATTTTATTGTTTGTTATTGTATATACAGATACACTCTTGAGATTCATATTTTCTGCTGGTGGGGGTGATTACAATCGAAACCACATTCTTTGCATTTTTCTCACTACTTAATTATTTTTTGAGAAAAAAAATATCCTTTCAAAAACCCATAAAAACTATCTGAGGGAGGTGACTACTACTTTGTACGAACCCATACGTAACCATTGCACCATTTGAGGGAACTGCTCTTCATGATACACATTTTTATTATACTAGGGAATTTTTTTTTCTAGTAGTTGTTGTTGTAGTTTTTATAGGAGGAATTTGTTGCTTGATGCTTTTCATTAGAACTTTCAATGCTTGGTCCGAGGTGAGAGGTGTTGTATATTGTATGTGTGTCGTGTGTGTGTGTGTGTGTGTGTGTGTGTGTGTGTGTGTAGAGAGAGAGAGAAGCACACTTAAAATGATATAACAGACAGTTTTATTTCCTTGCAAATGCATAGACTTGAGATATCTGTGCACATTGCTACACACAATTGGGATGTGGATGTTGGAGTTGGGAAGAGAGGATAGAATTGTATGTGCGATTTAGATTGCACCTTGTACTTTGTTCAGTGTAATAGTGATCAGTCGTCGTTTTTTCCCTCTTGTTTCCGCTTCCCCGACTCTGTTTTCAATTTTCAGCTCATTCTCTCTGGGATTGTCCATAAATTATGTTGTTGCTAGAAGTGGGTAGAGACTAGAGGATGTGACTGGGAAGTGCCATATCCTGAACTTGAAATTGAGGGAGCTGAGTAACCTGGCTCCTGGTAGAGGAGTACAGAGAATTATGTATGGTTAATATCCGAAATGTCTCAGGAGACTCTCAAGTAAGTTGACTCCACAGAGTATATCAGTAGTCCTCTGTCCCTATGAGGATCCTCTGTAATCCAAATAAGGTTTAAATGCAGGATTTTTTCTCGCTTCAGTTCCTTCCTCTCTCGCGCAGTAGGTCACTCGAAAATATACATCTGTTCAGGAAGAATCATGCGTGGACGTTTCCCCCAGTTTTTCTCTCAGGTAACACCTGACAGAGTTTCCCTGCAGACACATGAAAAACAAAAACAAGTAGATAGATACATCAAGGGAAGGAAGACAGTATACGTGAACAAACTGTCGTGGACAGAGGACTAGGAAATCCAACAATGACAATCTATAATTAATTTTGGTTTCACCAATTGATAACGAGAGGAAAACATTTATGTTTAATCTGCCCATTCCAAGTTATCCATGTGAAGTCCCTCTTGCAGAACGAATGACTCCTAGTTTCTCTCTAAAAGTACATAAAGCAGTTGCTTTCGCCAAAAAAATTACTTAACTTTGGACAAAAACAATTTCAAACTCAGACTCAGTCAGAAGGATCGACGCGTAGGAATTTGGACCAACTCTTGTGATTTTTGAATTAGCGGAAGAGCTCCTGAAAAACTAATTAGGACTTGGAGAGAAAATCCTGAAAAAAAAATGTAATTTACTAATCTCATTACAAAATAACTTCTATAATTAATTACAGTCAAGTAATTGTTTGCTCTTACTGTCTCAGAATCCATCCTGAGTTTAATTATATTTAGGTACATACATACATACGTTTATGTCCCTACCTTAAAAACCTGTAATATTGAAAATGTCACAAGGCTAGGTTTCACACTTGGGTGATTTTTTCATTCTTCCACATTTGATTTCCATTACTTGTTGTTTATTACATTCCGCACTGCTTACATATTCAAATAATAAATAGATTCAGGAGAAATATGAGCTATAGCTCTAATGCTTCTTGAAGCGACACATCTATTTTTCTCGAAATAACATAAATTCTCGAAACTGCTCCCAGCCTCTTCCTCTGGCTTTAATTACGAACGTGATTGTACGTACTAAAATTTCTGTCAATATTAAATTTTTCCAAAGGAAAAAAATTTCAGGCATTTTTAAGATACAGATTTGTATTATAGAGATTAGTAATAGGAGACGTGTAATGACGTCTCAAACAGTATATACAGATAGGATCTGGAGGAAGGGATTTCTACAGGAAATAAATACTATCATCGAAAGTGCACTCTATAGTAATACATACAAGGGTAGGTTTAAGTTACAAAGCATACATAAGCTGAGGCTCCCAAGCTTACGTTTTGTAACTCACAATTACATATTATGCACAGTTGACGTCTGCTTTGTAATTTTTTTTGAAGATACATACGGAGAAGGTCTTACGTCGTAGGGCTGTGATCTTGGAAGTAATGGGCCCAATTGCTTAATGAAGTTGACACACCCCTGTCAATGTGCCGGTGAACTTGCTCTTGTTTCATCTTGGCAGTCTCTCCTCACTCACTTATGACTCCATTATTACTAATAATAAGCATTGTGTAACTGGGATGAGCACTGATCTCAAAGGACTTGAGTTTCTTCCCAAAATAATGCACATAGGACAAAGTTCGAGAGATAACGACCCGAAGTAAGTTAAAGCACGCATATCATTACGACTGTGACGTGCTCAAGGATTGAGCCATGGGTCGAGATGCAGAACGTAACCTGACTCCCAGACTGTAGATTCACTTGTGTCTCTGACAAGCATTACATTTCAGGTGTCACTCAGAATTTCAAAATTTCATAAAAGTTGGTGTGTTCGCTTCCCAACTATCCCATAATGGCATGTATTTCATCTGTAAGCTCAAATATTGAATTAAATATTGAAAATGAGGAATTTCAATTTCCACGTACATTTCTGCATGCAAAAAAAATCAGTTTAGGGATGTTCTTATTATAACAACATCATCCTTGGCGTCAGTGCTGCATTCAAGACAAGTAAATACAAGACTTGATCACGAACTTTAAACTGACGAAACTAACGAACTAACCATTAAAGTCGTATTTTTTTATAATTATGTTGAACCATGTTCACAAAGTTACTTACCGATTCATGTTCAAGTAAGCCTTTTTTAAGCCACTTTCTTCAGAAGGTTATCTCACACTATCCTCAATATTAATAATAGCTGGTAATATTAAAATGTGGTGTACTGGATAAGTTCGTAGCTTTTAACGTGGAAATTGAGCATCCTCATGTTAAATCCCATTTGAAATTTCCGTTGTCATTTTGGAGTCAAAATGGAGTTTTGTCCGAATCTTTTAAAACTTCAATATTTGAACTTGTAGGTGGAATACATACCATTATGGTGTACTTAGAAGCGAGCACACTAACTTTTATGAAATTCTGAGTTGTACACCTGAAATGTAATGCTTGTGAGTAGTCAAATCAGAGGCAGTGCTTCCGTGGATTTGTATACATTGCGGCAGTCTCTTATTTAAATGACACACTCCCTGGGTTTCGAATGTTATGAGAGTCAACGTTATGAGAAACGCCGTAGGAAAATTCAGGGGTGAAATATCTACTTACCTGTAATTATCACTTGCAGTGCACTCTGCCTAGATATCATATCATCTGCATACACATCTCTGGTCTTGAGTTCTTCTGTACAGGCAATACCGTATATATATATGTACATATGTATCATAATAAGTACAGGCTGTACATACCCCTCCGGAATGTATTTTCTGTGCAGCTTGTACCATGCCGTGGTATTAAATGCAGGGTACAGAGTACGCACGTACATACACATTAGGCTGACGGTAATATTTAGTACATGGAAAAGGCAACAAGACAAAAGTATGAGCAGTTGAAAAATTGCGTCTTTTTTTTGTGTGTGCAATTTTGTATGCTCCACGGTTTTTATTTTCTTTCCAACATCATACCATAAGTACACTGTGTACTAGACTCTTGAACCATGAATTGGCCGTTAAAATGTGTACTCTCATGGATTTTGGATGAGTAAATATGTCTCATTGTGGCCTCTTCTTCCCCTTCACACCACAGTGTGCCTTGATTATGTGAAAAATGAACCCCCTTAGGTAACACTGATGGTCGTAGTGTAAAGAACGGTGTGGATGATCCTCTATCAGAGAGGCTGGTTTTGCAACCTGTTTCCCCACGACAGACGATCCTCTTGGTATATGTGCTTTTATACTTATATTTGATTTCATCTGTGTATACTTACAACCTGGGACGGTCAAATTATCTCTCCTTTTTAGCATTCTGCCCATACCATGTTAACATAAATTGCAGGGATTTACAACACAAGGTGGTACTTTTGATTTCAATTGTAAAATCACTACTTATGCATCCATGCATTCAGTTGTGAGGAAAATATTTCAATATTTTTCTCCTAGTTAGTCCAAGATAAATGGAGGGCAAAAAAATTGAGAGGAATGTGGTCATCATTAACTTATCTCACGATTTAATCTCCCAAGTGCATTTTTCCTCATTCCCCATGTATCCCCATCCCCCCCATACAGAGTCACACATCTGACTGCAATCTTCCCTGAGAGACTCTGGGACTCAAGTAGAACGTCCATCAGAACTATCACCTAAATAAGAATCCTGGTGAGGAGAGACGTATCTGCACATTGAGGAGATTGTACATAAGTGCCAGAAGAGAAAAAAAACAGTACACGATAAAAATATACATTCTCCGTCATGCTTTGCTTGACCTTATAATTTTACATTGGGTAATCGTCAACGTGAAGACTCCAAGTTTTGTGAGTTATGTGTTCTGTGTGTAGACATTTCTGTCAGCGGGTGTCACACAGACCTGGGAGATGCTTCATTTTTACCCCAAGAACCTTCCTCTGAAGCAGAGCATCTCTTGGACATATACCTGTTATCAATTACTCTGATGCATTGTGTGTTTGTGTTACTATAGGTATAGCCCAGAGTAAGAGCGGAGAGCAGAGGGGCACATGGGATTTTATTACTTTGCAAAAAGATTCGGATAATGTTTTCCAACTCGTTATCAAAAATTACTTGATGACAAGGCAAGGGCAGGGTTGTGTTGAAATGCTCGTGCATCCATGTGGCTACAACCATTATGCTCTGAAATAATCAATAGCCACAAGATGAGAGGAAGGTTTGACGCTAGCAGTACAATAGCTCTTGACTTTATATATGTCAGTGCATAAATAGCACGCCAATAATTGGGTTTTGGATGCGGTAATTACACTATGAGTGTGTACAGGTACAATCTCCGAGGATGGAGGGTGTACCTAGGGGAAAACAAAAACGAAAGTGGCTTTTAGCCCCTGCCAAAAAAAAAAGTGTCATAAAAAGTAATTTCAAATCCTTTTCCTCCTACCAAGGTGACTTAATGGCAAGACTTTGTGTCCTGACTGCCGTAATAATGGAAACGTGGAAAAAAAACTAGGATGAATTAATTGACAGATCCTCGTGTAGTCATTCCCTCTCTCTCTACTCTAGTCCTGTATTCATCATCGTATCAATTACATGATCTCACTCGAGTGGTATTCCAATTCAAATCTACTCCCTGACAATGAGTCAGATTTCAACAGAAGTGCCTTCCCTTGTCTCGATACCCTCAAGGTGCCAAGTTTCCAGCCCTGGGCTTAAAATGAGCCATGGAGGAACCCAATAAAAATCTCTAGTTCATTCCAGCATCTATGTCTAGGTATCTATAGGTAACCATGACTGGGTAATTGTGGTCCGCAATTTGGGACCACAATCCCTGTCACCAAGATATGATGACAATAGGGCTCAGGCCCCCTGCAAAGTCCGCTTATTACCACATCAACGACAGGACAGGGTGAGAGGAGTCGAGGGAAGGCATACGGATACATACAAGGGAGCAGGAAGTCAGAAAATAACGCAATCAGATTTATGGTTCCACACAGGATCCACACTTTAATTAATTTATATATAATTTCCATGCCCTATCAAGGAACTGTGTCTCTGTGACAAATGCTCAAAGCCCAGCTCAACCAGCAAGGGCTGCATAAGTCCATATGTACACGGACATGTACTCAACTCCAATCAAAATGAATCATATAGTACGTAACTACATATGTACCTATAATAATTTTCATTAAGATTTCTTATACGGACTAGAGGCACCACAACCTCACAATGTCATTCAAGTAATTGAGTGGACGCCAGTATTTCCAGTAAAGTGAACAGCAATGATTAGCAAGTAATTTCTTTAAAGCTTTCCCTATTCTTTACATTTAAGCAAATTGATCATGTGTTTGTATACAAAATTGTTCTCAGAAAATAATTAATTTTGTTTTCCTATACCATGAACCACTGCACTACGAACAAAACATTACTATAATCCCAAGCCCTTGCTAATATTCAAGTGTTGTTTTTTTTTCTTGTGCTCCACATTGTTCCCCAGTCAATTTGACTCCATGGTTCTATATGCTGTCAGAATTCATGGACTTGTTTGTCGCCCCCTTGTAACTAGGCTTTGATGCCTTGTTGCAAGTCAGGAAATGTTAATTTAATTTATAGGTCCATGACTCTGGGTTCTTTTAGCTTATTAGGTCGGTGGGGCAGAGTGAAAACAATGCCATTAAAAAGTGGAGGAACATACAATCGATATGTCCATGTAATTTGTTATTTTTACCAGATAGCATTAAAAAATACGCCTTTTAAATTCCCGAACCACTTCAAAGGTCACTCTTGTGGGAAGTAATTTGTTTGAGCAAGTGGACTCCGTGTGTGTATGCATAGGGTGAATTTTTATAATTCCTCAGAGATCCTATTGTAAACAGCAATGTTTAAGTCACGACATTGATAATTCCTCGAATTTACGCCTGAGAATTTATGCGCTGGGTGGACAAGCAAATCCTTTTCAACCTGAGGAGATATTTAAAAAAAACTGCAAAAAAATCGTAGGTGCAAGTTCTGCATAATTGCAGTAACCACATAAAAATCAATATTAGCTTGATGCACACATACATACAAACAGCCCTTTCCAAGCGGACAACTCTCCTTTATTACACAATAACAGTCATGTGTGTTCGATGGTTTTTTCCTGTCAGGTACCCGTTATTATTAATAAACACGTTTTTCACTACTCAGAGATTAGAATAGAATTCGTGCTCGAGAGAGAGAGAGAGAGAGAGAGAGAGAGAGAGAGAGAGAGAGAGAGAGAGAGAGAGAGAGAGAGAGAGTGAGTGAGTGAGTGAGTGAGTAAGAAAATAGGGCTAAAAATCTATCTAGTGTGTATATGAAAACAACAATAATTGAGTGGCATTTATGTAAAATACGGTCAGCATGTACATTTCCCAGCTGTACTACAACATCGAGCAGGTATGTATGTACATTACAGGAGGTGTCACTTGAAAAAAAAATTTTTTGTGTAACAACAATGCTTATAACAACATGGATGTGTTCACGTAATGACAATACGATCTGAACAGCCTGTAACGCAGTGTTTGTTCATTTGTAGTCAGGCTTTTTATAATATCAGAATAAATGGGCCGCTCTTCACAACAATAGACACTTGTGGTAATACGGTGGAATAACACTCATGTAATTGTTTGCTGGCAAGAGCGAGCGTGGGCTGTAATGAGCAGAATGTTCTCTATGGTGTCAATAGAGACTTTCGAAACTCAAACTCACAAGTATACTCTGGGAATAAAAAAAAATCACAATTAGCAGGGTCAAATGGAATATTCGTATACGAAAATAGCATTTCCGTCAGATTCCAATATTCTCATTTGACTCCATTCATGTTTCAACCCCTACAAGACACTTTTTTAGACTCTACGCTTCAAAGTACTGTGTCTTATCCCAACCTCTTTGACTACAGATAGGTATGTTTTGAGATTGTACTCGCAGTTCTGAGCACAGCCTATGTATGTCCCATAGAATTTGTAATAAATTAAACAAATGAAATTACAAAAAATATCAGAGATTTGATATAATTATGTGTAAACATGATGTCTAGATATTTATTGCTCTTGCACATTTAGGTTGATTGAGATATGAGCGTGGTGACCGGGATGTGGCAGAGTTGAAGGATCAGGGAAAAGAGCCTGTTGAGTTAGATACTTCTGATGTGACTAATGGACGTAAGCTCATGTGAAATAGTAAGTTAGCAGGGAGTTACGTTACATTGCATGTTTGCTTGCATTATTACTCGTAATTACAGAAAACAGTAGTAGTGTAACACGGGGCAGGGATAATTGGAGATAATGATGAACACATGTGAGCAAATCAGAGGCGTGGATTGATTTTCTGTATGGAAATCAAATGTTGGTTTACTTGGAGTCTCCTCGTTTCATTTACTAAATACTCAATCACATCAGTAGGGGCACAATGGGTCTGATATTGATAAAATTGGAGCCTTTTTTCTACGAAAGCAGAGATATGTCTGGGATAGACTGTCACGCTACTGGAAATACATGAGGTACATATGTATGTGTGTACATAACGTAAGACATGTACATAGATATGTGAATAGCATAACATGTGTATGTGAATAACGTAAGATGTGTATGTAAATAACATAAGATATGTATGTGCATAGCATAAGTTACATATGTATGTACATATGGGAGTAGTGATAGCTAGCGAGACTGACGAGTTGGTTTCTCATTCTCATAATGGTTCAAGTTACCGCCTCATAATATGTTAACCTTTCTTTGTGTGTACTTTCTTTGGGAGTGGGTTCATATGTATATGTAGTGACATATGTATCCCTGCGTATACACTGTTCTTGGAATTTTCGTGTGGAGCTACTTGACAGAAAGTAGGGTTATCACAGGACTATGGGATTTGCATTGTGACTCCGTCCTCTGTAGTTTTGGATATACATAGAGACAGTTAATGTGACTGCAGATTTGATGCTAAAAGTAGGATCCTAAAACCATTCACCTCTGGTTTGACGACATGATCGAACATAATAAGTAATACCTTGTCTGCATTAATGGAACCACGGAGACATTAAATCCCTATGGGGAGGATGGAAGGAGATGTGTAGTTGGAGGAGAGGAATATCTACATCCATATGTATCCTAAAGGATTACAAGAATTCATTGTCTACGAGGAGTCCTGCTGTCTCTCAAACCTCAATATTGTTATTGTACACTTATGTACCTCTCACATGACCAGTCCGCAGTAGTCCGCAGTACTTACTTCATATCACAATGCCTGTCAATTTTCTTTGACTGTGTACTAAATCCCATCACCAAACGATCTCACTTTCCTCTGCCTTGTGTCGTTCCTCTGTGGGGATGTGCCAGGACTGCCAATCGTTTCCAATCTTAATAAATTCAAGGCAACTACTCCTCAACAACATATTGAATGGGGAAAATAGAAATCATTTTTGCGGAATGCAAATTATCCTGGGTATCACAGAGCACACAGCACGAGTGTTGTCTTCCATGCTTCACAGTGACAGTAAATATAGAGTTGCAATTTGACAGCACTCAGAGAGACGAGGATCGTCATGTTAACATCCTTTCCAAGTAGGAGTATGTATTTTCACGTTATGGTAATAACACCTCATTGTAAAAGTCATTCCAGCGTTACAACCTTGCCTCTTCAAATTCTGGTAAATGTGAGATCTCAGATTAGTGCAGTACACACTCAAGCTCAGCAACTCTCCCTCGAATCAAGTGGGCTCCTTGGGAAAACTCACCTCAGATTTGGAGAAAATGCAGGGAACTCACTCATTACTGTAAGAATTCATTCGGAATTTAGTGTTTTACAATTTACAATAGTGCTGATGCGTTACTCAATCCTCAGGTAGTTCTCACCACAAAATTAAATGCGGATTGATTTCATTTCAATTGATACACTTTATACTCTGGCTCAATTTGTCGTCCCAATTTGAGCTCAAATTTCAAGTAATCGTCGATGACATACATACATTGACTTGATTATGGGAATCATCAATTATTTCGAAGGTTTTTTGTAACAGCATAACTATTATGTAAATATTATTCTTTATTATTTTTTATTTGAGGCAAATTTAGGCCAAAACTTTGTTTTGAAGTTTAACTTTTGAAAGTTTAAATTAATTGGGACTACTCAGAATAATTAATGAGACTGACTCAGCTCTGGAGTAATGTTACTTCTGAAGGTGCGAATGAAATAAAAAATTGTATCATCTGCATCCATCTAGTGCATGCTTATAGGCGTGCTTATACTCATTACATACCCCTGTCATCAAATAGTACAGGTTTTGCCTCGCTTTTTCCATGCACGCTCAGCAAACACACACACACCTTCTGTACTGTTATCCTACATTAGCGTTACGTATCCCAAAGTCCTCTTGGAAAGGTTAGAGAGGCAGTTGACTCATTTGATTTTACACGGGGATGAGGACAGTGGATGAAAAACCTTGTATTTTTTCCACAAGTCATTTCCTCTCCTCTCGTGAACTATATGGAGGTTTTAAAAAGGGGGGAAACACTACTAGTGAAAAACAATTAGGAGGTAGCACTTGCTCAAGGTACTCAGTTTCCTTGTGTGTGTGTATCTGACGGTAATCCCTTGTCTCACTGTTTGGCCAGATAAGTTTGTCCATGTTGATTTTTTTTGTGGGGTTGTTGCACAAAAATGCTCAAGACATATCTATACCTACATACACAGTACAGAGTTGAAACCGTTCTTTAAATTGTTGTACAACTTGACATTCTCTTTGAGGCAGAAAAAAATAACTTTTGTTTTGTCACGCCTACGTTTTTTTAAACGGTATGTCATTCCTCATATAGTATGCATGGACTGTAATTACTAGACTCTCGTCTCTCAGCTCCACTTTGGATGTAGGTGGATGCTTCTGAGGGTATTTTAACCATGGCTAGTCTTTTCAATTAAAATAATTATTATAACAAAAACAAGTGGGACTCTTGGTCGGGGGGATGGGGTGCGAATGTCATTTCTTTTTTGCTCATTGCCCGACAGTTTGCATACGTAATTGCATAAGGCACTAAATTATAAGATAAGATACAATCTGTTTTTTTTCTCCAAAGACATCGAGAGATACATAAGTAAGGAGCAATACTCACACGAGGTGCTCAGTAATTATTGGGATTCCGAAACACTCCTCGGAAAATGGGTCACTATGTGATAGGGCATCTTGGAGTGGAGAATTTGAGGAGGGGGAAAATGATTTTAATTTGAGGATAGTTCCCAGTCATTGCTTGTACACACATTAAGAGTCTGTTAATTATGTGTATTATATCTACGGTGAGCTGGAAGGATATAAGGGGATACCTGTAGATAGATGAATTGTGATCAGGGAAGGGACTAAGGGCTTTTGAATTGTGTGAATAATTATAATTTTCAAATATCTACAGATATTTATGCAAAGGCCCTGTCTGATGTGACATGGGGCCTCGGGCTGTAATTACATGGTACGACTGGTAGTTGATATTTCATTTAGTCAAACACGGGAGTGAATTTGTAAACAACATGTAACAGATAGTATAATTATGGTTGGATTTTGATGAGGAAGAGGTGAATGCTCTTTCCCTCCTGTGTAACGGCAGGGACTAGGGCCAGAAAAGGGGGGAAATGTGAATTGAATGCTAAATGTATGACAATGGATGTAACCCCAGTCGTTTGACGTGCCTTCTGTCGTTTTGACTCTGCATAAAATAATCAGGATTGTTTTAGCACGTACACACATCCTAGGAGCTCCACTAACTATAAGACAGTAAATTGTTTATAGATTTATGTTCACTCAATAACCCAATGTTTTATGGCACCTGGCTTCCAAATAATAGTCTCACATCTTGGATTTCCAGTCCCCTTTGCTACAGAGTACAATTTTGTGTGAAGGAGAGAGAGAGAGAGAGAGAGAGAGAGAGAGAGAGAGAGAGAGAGAGAGAGAGAGAGAGACTCGTTTGGCATCTTTGATTGAGCAGAAAAACTTGTTTTTCAATAAGAGTAAATGATGAGGGGGGAACGGAGCTTTATTAGAAATTATAAACAATTTTTGATTGCTAATAAAGTAGTCAGAGTTGAGCAGAGTAAATTATTATTTATGAGTCGATAGCTCTCAGTCATTAGTCAGGACATGTAAATGAAGCGAAATTAAAATTTCTTCCAATGCTTCTCCATCATTTGCTTTCATACATGAGCATTAAAAGTTAAGGGAGGAATTACTATAAAAAATATAAGTAACTCCTTCATATAGGGACACAAGATTTCCCACATGTCCCACAATCACCTTGTTTATTTACCAATTTATTTTTACTCATTTGGGGGGGGGGAAGATAACTTTTCCTGTGGGATCAGTTCACTCCAAACTATTGGAAGCTAAGATTTTCTCCCTCCTGGAGCTCTCTTGCAGTAACTCAAACTTATTTATGACAGTTGTTGGAAATTAACTCTCATTACTCCACACTCAACATTCCAATGAGTACGGAAGTATAACAAATGTCATTTCAAATTTGAAGGGAATTTTGCCATTACTTATTCAGTAATTACACGTACACAGTAGCGAAAACATAGATATATCGACGCAGGAGTCCATCTGTCAAAGTTGAAGTCACTGACCGAGATAAATTGTCTGGGAGCTTAATGGGTCTTGGGGTCACGCCCGAATTTGGTGTCCCACCGTTCAAATTAAAGGCCATCATTAGTAAATTGTAAAATCTGATGGTTTCAAAATATTGGAGTCACTTTGTAATAATAACAGCTAATTGCTTTCTTATGTTTGGGAATTTTTGTGAAACACTTTTATCTCACACTTTGATGAAGGTTTATTAGCAACTGTTATGCAAATCATTGGCATTATTTGACTAACATTGTAGTATGTACATGTCAATCCAAATTGGAATTTCCTCACACTATTGATGTGACTCATTGTGCATTGCAATTATTATTATTATTGAGCGACTGCCAGCGTTTTTTGGCTGGTAACAATATTGACAGATTTTTCTTTCAGATAAATCTTGGGAGCCAACAATCCTATTTTATAGAGGATCAATATGTTGCTGTTGAAATTGTTTGCATTTTATCAGAGCAGAAATTACAAATTGTTGTTGTAGCTATTATTAGGAGAATTTATGGAAATGAACCATTGACATGTGTTGTAGTGACAGAAGCTCAAATTTGAAGTATTATTTGAGTAAGTTCTTTGAAGAGAGTTCTCTGAGAAGAGGCTGCTGTGCATGGATGTGAAATGGGCTGACCATGTCAAATTCGAATTTTCTCAGCTCGACCAGCTAATGAAGATAAGGATGTCATGTTGGGTAGATTGACCATTAATCATGGGACTATTGGTGGGAAAGATGCTTAATTGATTCGTACAAATATGCGTTAGAAGCAATTAGACTCAGGTGAGTGTGGCATGTATGAGAAGGGGGATTTCATAACAAGTGACTCCATAGCACTTATGAATCGTGGGGCTAATGAATAACGACAGGATTCTCTCCATAGACTGGGGTGTCACTAACTTGTAACAATGAATTAAAACGTGATTTTGAAGTTGCATTGCAACATTATAATGGAGAGAAATGGCACTTTAATTTATGCAAAGTACATCTCTATATGTATGTATGTATGTGTGCCGCATGGAAGCAGTCAATGTTATTGCTATTGGCTCGTCTCTCTCACTTGTCCCTTCGTTATTATTGCACATTCCGTCTGTGCACATATGTATATAATTATAGGTATAATTACATACTCAAGAGTGCACTGTAACTACTATAGGGAATTCCTATAGGGAACTACTATAGGGATGACTCGAATGTATCTATTCCTCCTTTTACCATCGGGTCTATCCCTGCCGCTGATAAAAACATGAATAAGTCGTTCATCTTTTATGTTCTCAGAGGCTCATCATCTCTAGCCTCTCCAAGGACATAAATTTCTTACAGGCATCAAGAATTCCTCAGATTTCATTTTCACCGTATGTACGTATGTATGTATTTACATACATACATACAGATAGTTGGATATGTCCGCTCAATGACCGTTTCAGGGCACAAAATGCATTCACCTCAACCTTTCGGGGAGAGAGTCTTCTTGAACTCGTCAAGGCTCTTCAGAATTAATTAATTGTAAGAAAATGTATTTATTATCTTTTCCCTTGACCGGAGGCAACTCAAGCTTAAATGTGAATAACATTTTTATTACTTTTGTTTTCAGTATGTAATGATTATTGCATATGCAGCAGGATCCGACGTACCCAATCTTTAGTTTCTCCCTTTTTTCAAATAGTGGTAGTAACATATTATTTATAAATTATTATGACGACAATGTTATAAAATAGGGATTTATCTTAGGAGTTGTTGTGTTTGTTGTAACTTCTCTGTGGATTTGAGATTTTTTTGGAGGGGAAATGAAAAATTAAACAGATCCTTCCATTGTGACAGGAGGTCTGGAATCAACTCCGTTGACTTAATATTTCCAAGAATAAGAGGTTCCCTAAGATTGTCAGAATGTTAAAAATCGACTGGGAATTGAATTGAAAGGAAGGATGGTCAGAAGTTGGCTTGCGATGAGGAGGGTAAAAATCTAACAATGACCGACTGACAGATAGAAAGGGAGAAAGAATAGAAGAAAATGACTTTCTTGCCTTTTGTTGTGGTCAATCTAATAAGATTAGGTTTCCATTTCGTTCAATCTTTTGACTTTTCCAAAAAGCAAGCCAAACCTTTAGCCAAAAAATCTGACAAAACTCCTCTATCCTTTTGAGAGACGAGAGACTCTGGTTGTGTGGACACACTGTGGGGTTGAGTTCCTATTCCATCATCCTCTCTCCCCACATAGTGTCCAACCACAAAACCCCAGTGCACGTATGTACATGTCGAGAGTATCGTAATACAGAGAATTTTTTCTTTTAGGACCGAGCGACGTGTCGACGTCTGTGTGGTCAAAGTATGTAATTTCAAGAGTGAGGAAGAGAGAGAGAAAAAAAGTTTTTCCTCATGGAATCACATGAAAAGCAAGGACATGTGTTAGACCATGTTTATATGTGTACGCGTTTACTTGAAAGCTCTTTACTGGAGGATGGACGTCTTTAGTAGGGAAAATGCTCCCATGCTAACTACAAGTAAACCTCTCAAATCCCAGAGATTTTCTTCCATTTATTACTATTACACTCCTCTCTCTCTCTCTCTCTCTCTCTCCCTGTCTCAAAGAATCCAGTGTGGCGTCCTCCCCGCAATTATTTTCTCTCCATCTCGTCCCTCTCTGTCAACTGATTTCCCCAAAATATTTCTACACTTTAATGGGAAAATATAATCTTGTCAGAGCCTCTGCATCAAACAATTTACCAGCCCTTCAACAATATCCCCAGACTCTTCAAGGTTGACTCTCAACCCCTCTTGGGATCCCCGTAGTTCTCTCTATTTCTCTTGGTCAGTGGTACTCCGCCACCACTCTACATTCTGTGGTCCACACGGAAGATCCCTCCAGTCAATTAATTGAAAAGTTTCCCAAATTCTCCAGTCTCGTCCCTGGAATGTGTGAAGATCACTATTTATGCATAGTCCCTCCGGTGAGATAGTGCAGAAGTTCAGGGGTGCACTTATTGGAAGCACTTTTTCTACAATCTTCCAACAAGTTTCCCTTTCCTATGCGTCTGTCTGCGTGTCTGTGGGAGATCCTGAGCACAAATGCAGAGTTAATGAGGAAATTTTAATCAAATCTCGAGTATCAACTTTTCAATATAAATTTTGTCGACAGGAGTCTATCCTCATAGGGACTTGGGCAGAGGAGAAGGTTCCTTGCGGCACATATAGCACACGTACTATATATAAATGCAGGGAAAAAGCTGGAGACTCATTCATACTATAGTCTAGTTTAGGTACCTACAGAATTATACATACCTCCGTCAGGTTCCTGTAACTTTCGGATGAATATATCATCCACGTGCTTCTGTATCTCTGTGTATGGTGTGGAAGGCTGTGTATGTAGAGTAGGAGAAAGCATACCTACCAGAGACAGTGCCTGTATGTACCTTGTATGGAAGGTCTTCTGGGATAGAAAGCGGAAGTATGTAAGACGGAGAGGGTGAAAGAAAAAGCGAGAGAGGTTTACGGACAGAAGGTTTTCATACAGAAGGCATAAACAAGTAATCACATGGTTGTGTTTGCACTGCGTTCCAACTTTCCGAAGGAATGATGTGGAGTGGAGGGCTTTTTCAGCGGTCTACTGAGCTGAACGAAACCGATTCGGAAGTGATTTCAGAAAATCCCCGGGGAGTGAATAAAATGCTCTCAGTAGAATATATTTGAAAGGAGAGAAGTAGGAAGCAAGTAGCAGGTAAACTTTGGCTAATGTTACGTTCCCCCAGTACACACACTTTACACACACACACACACACACACACACGGAGGCACGCAGAAGAAAAGATATTGAAAGAATCTTTCCAGAGTCTCGCCAATAAAAATCATGAAGAGAGCATTCATTTTTATTCGTCCGTGCTTGGACAACAAACTTTGCTCTTTCCTTGATCTCAATGAAACTTGAGACTTCAAACGGTCTCAGCTTCCCTTCCCCCTTCGTTTTAGGGTGCATATTGAAAACCAGGTTCCATAACTCCTCAACTCCCTTCAAATATCTATATACCTTCAACTGACACTGCAGATACGGATCACTCCATTGTTGCACATTTATTTTAAACGTTTCCAGTTCATTTGAATACGAACCTGTGGTTCTCGACCTCTCATTATCTCCGGAGTTCTTCACATGTCTTCAACTTCTCACGCTCCTTCGGCGCCCAGATGTTCCTCCAACTATTGCGTCTCCGGAGCTAACGGATCCTCAGGTTTCTTTCACCTGCGTGGAGTAAATATAGAAGCTGGAGTGTTGAAAGCTGTAATGTAGAAAGCGGTATCTAAGGGAGTATCTCATGACAGGAGCTTTTGAGAATGGATTTGGTCCCAGAATAGAAAATATTAACGGACTGTCGTCATCCTTTGCATGTGTGCCTCTGATTATAGGGAGACATCACAGGTATTATTCTAGAATGTAAAAATACATCCAGTCATCGGGGATGAAAAATATAATTACAAGTCACTGAGATATAAAAATACATCAAGGGATCTGAGATGTAAAAATGCATCAAGGGATCTGAAATGTAAAAATAGATAGATACATCAAGTGATCTGAAATACAAAATTCTCGGAAGTAGATAATCTCAAATGTAAAAATATATCAAGTCATCTGAAATGTACAAAAAATACATCAATGATCTGAAATATAAAAGTTGTCGAAGTAGATAATCTTACATGTAAAAACACATGGAGTTATCTGAAATGTGAAACTACATCAATTGATCTGAAATAAAGCAGTAGATACTTGAAATAATCTCACATGTAAACGTGCCTGAGAAGTTATCTCAAATATAAAAATACATGACTGAGTCTTAAATGTAAAAATGAGAAATATTAAAGTTTCAGCTTCCACTCAGCAAAGTGTCAAATAAAACTAAGTATGTTGTAAGATGGCAAACGCAACTGTAAAATACCTCGGTTGGGGAGGACACCGGACTGGTTCATAAAGGGAAAAAAATCGGGGCGAGGTGACGGTAATTTTGTAAGCCGAGTAAAAAAAAAGGGAGGGAGAGTGAGAGGGAGTGGAAGAAGTCAGTGAAGTGATGTAATGCAGACAGGTTCAGTGAGGTAAACCGTTTCCCATTTGAGCTCATCGATTTTCTCTAGCCAGAGATTGACGGCTGAATAGTCGGGTTTTCACAGGTCGACATTCACTTGCAAAAAGGAGCAAAAACTCTTCTCCCTATCTCCTCTCTCTCTCTCTCTCTCCCGTGTGGCTCCAGTGACTGACCAAGCTTCTCCCAGCTCCCTCCATCCCCAACCTGGATGATGCCCTCTCAAAGACATTTACATATGCACAGCCTCGTCCCTCCAAGTATACCGGGTCCTGAGGACATGAGCGCTTTCTCAAAAATTGCATCCATCCCTTCCGTCGTTAGTTACCGCCGCTCCGTCTTGTCTTCCCTTCCCGTGAAGGCATCAAAAGGTTTTACCTTCCCCAAGATAGCCGTACATACTTTGGTGCGGGAAATTCAGTGCACAGAACAGGGACAGGAAGCAGAGAGCTGTAGATAGACATCACATATGAGAGACCTTCATCATAGGCTTAGCTCCCTGAGATCCTCGGAGCTTTCCTTACCATTTCTGTTGAGTGTGTGTGTGTGTGTGTGTGTGTGTGTGTGTGTGTGTGTATGTGTGTGTGTGTGTGTGTGCAGAATGATGTGTGAGGAATAAAGTACGGAATTGAATATTCATGATTAAAAATAATTTGAGATATTTTTCTCTCCTCCCTTTGAAAAGTAAAGAATGAGGGGATTGTGTCTTGTAATCGAGGTTGTGCTTGACATGCTGTATGGACGATATTACATGCATTCCTTCATCAAGCTTTCTCCCTGTGATGTTTGGAGCAGGAACCAGCTTTTTTCAGCAGCCTGCCGACCCCGTCTCCCTCCTTTACTATAAAGTAGTACGGAGGGTATTGGGTCCTCAGTGACAGTGACTCTGTGTGTACATATGGAAGTATGGAGATGGTTGTAGAGCCGTCTTTGTATGTAGATGGTGGGAGATACGTCTGTAGTGTGTTGTCTGTCTCCACATCTTTATTTGTAGACAGATAAAGTACAAAGACTACACACATGGGCTATGGGACGCATCCATGTCGACTGCACGTAATAAAAGACATTCTTCTTCATTTTTTTACGCATCAGCATTCTTTTATACTTCAATATGTCTCCTTGCTATCTCAACCCGTATTAACAACCCTACAGAAGTGTACACGAACTACGTCCTTGCGTGTGGTACATTTTAATGCACTCTTTCCATCTCTGACAAATAGACTGCATAACTCCAACCAACTCCGTCCCTCACTGTGGACTCCACAATAGACTTGTGTCAGAGAGGAGAAACCTTGTAGGAGTCACAAAGCTTGGAGAAATTCGCCTTTAACAATAGCAATATCAACCAAAATGATTCTTTTCTCTGGGAAATGCTCTCACTGTACAGCACAGGGCCTAATGGAACCCGTCTTGGGACAAATGTTACAATAAATCTGTTCTCAGAAATCCACTGTAGCTTCCGTAGGCATGACTACAGTCCCACACAAGGCAACTATACACTGTCACGTAGGTAGGTATCTACACTTATACATACCTATAGCCTCAGCACCACACAGGATTCTCAAACAGCTCACATTAGAGCTCCATGGTGAACTTGGTCACATTACATTTACTTATAGTAACTTCATTCCAGACATTTTCATCATGTAGACACAAGGTCTCTGTCAATTCATTTTTAATTCCGCGGGTACTGATGGTGAGAGTCGAGTCTACATTGTGTTTAGTATCAACTCCTTTAATTTTTCCCATGTCTACTTCAGCCGTCTGTCTCCATGTCTCCACGTCTCCAGGATCCTCAAAAATTCCAATTCAAATTAGGAGCAAAGTTACGTAGATCTCCAGAATTTTTTTGAATTGAGCAATTGTTGTGGGAAATTTTGAGAAGTAAGAATTCTGTAGGAGCGTTCTGCCATGACGTATAATTACATACATCTATAAAGCGTTATACATATCTTGAACGAAGGTGAGCACTTTTAATTTTTGCATGGGAGAGGATAGGACTCTAGGGTGCAATACCTGTTGTATCCGTGCATTGTAGTAGCTTTTAGAGTATTGTTACTAATGTTGAGGGAAATCCTGCGGAGAAGAGAGCAATGGTGTACTGGACTCAAGGAGCTGGTGCATATTTCAAGTGTATTTAAACGAGGAGTAATTGATTGTCTGCGGGGAGGGATAAACTTGCTGAGTTAGGATGAAACACCCTCCTGTGTATCACAATGAAGGAGGATTACGAGCAGTATTGAAAACGGAGCTATTCATTTCCTAATAGAGGCTCCGTTCCTAGGCAAGAGGGGAGAAGTCGTTTCTTAAAAAGTGTTCCCCCAGAACTCCTACCGCAGAGTACATACCCTCGGTTTTTGGAAGGGAATAGATTTGACTATACTTGGGAGCCATATATCCTGAGAGTGTCGGAGTCATAGGGACAATTTGCTACTGCGTGTGAAATCTGAGGGGAATTGGAAATATCTAAGAACGTGCTGATACAAAATGAAGAAAATGATTCCACGATTATGACAAAGTTCCAGGGATGAATTGATAGGAAGAAAAGAGGAGAGATATTGAGACGTGACTCTACTGAGAAGGAGGAGGATACAATTGACAGGAATGCAGATGTGGTGAATTGTGATGAATGTCAAGAAAACAATATTATGAAACAAGTTTGCATTCTTCAGCTGTTGTTCTTGTGTTTGGGATTTTTCCCACCTCCATCCCCCCTCTCGTCTCCTTCCCAGGTTTATCTACAATCTTCCAAGCCAAGTTTCACTCTCATGTCTTTGATGACTTGATTCAATTGAGCCCGAATTCAATTTGTTTGTTGAGAACGCGTGAAGAAAGCAAGTACACTCTTCTGGGTCTGCTCCCCGCATCTTTCTCTTTTGTATTTCCCACTTTCTTCTTTTCATATAAAGTCTCCTGCTTCTTCTCCACCGAACATCTTGTTTGCATTTACACTCACATTCCCTTCCCTCATCTCTATCACTTCTCTTTTTCCCTGTAGTTGTGATATGTCCATGAAGGAAAGAAAATACATTTCCTCCAAAAACAAAATTCATCCTCAAAAGTACATTTCATAGGTTGAGGAACATCCACATATTTTTTCCCCTTTTATATCATTTAATTCCTGCTGTTTCTTCCCCCTTACCCCTCTCCCCATCCCACCCACAAAAAACACTCTTGTAGGTGAGGTGAGAAATTTCCCTCGGAAAAAAATTCCCACTAGGAAAACAATGAAATTTCCCTTGAAATCTCTGCCACACAGTGGCTGTCCATAAAATTCAGAGGTTATTTCATGAGGTTTTAAAATAATGTGGGAAGGAGAGAAAAGAAATCGATTGAAAGCTTTTATTTCATAGCGGACTCCATATTGTAGTGTAAAAGCTTTTTTTTTACTACTCCTCTCTGATTCCCTGAATCAAATCACAAATGAAATACTTTCACCACTTTCCCTCCATACAAGTCCCAATTTTCCAGCCAAAAATGCATTTAGTAATGTGCCGTTGGTTTTAATTCCCCCTTCAGCCCTCCATCATTAGCTGGGTGCACACCATGGCAATTGTCACACCTTCCCGAGTCCCTCTTCATATTTCAGAGCAAAATGGCAAATCAATACTCCTAAATTTCCCATTTTATTGTAACAATTGACTCGTCCCCATTTGCACGCATGACAGTCTTACAAATGATCATCTCTCATAAATTTTTACGTTTAAATTCTTCGGGGAAATAACACTCCAAGTTTCCCCCCCCCCCCGGTCCAATTTAAAATGCAACCTGTACCGAGAATCCTTGAACTTTGGGTTCTATCCTTAAAAATAAGGAAATTAATTAGAGATATTAAAAATCCTGGAGGGATATATTTTTTTAGGAAAGAATTGTTATAAAAGGCTGAGGTAGGATTGGGCCGGACGGGGAGGGTATCAATTGGGACTTTGTTATAAACCTCCGGTCGAAGTGTATAGAGTGAGAGATGATAAATTATGATTTGACTCTCTCCGGGTAGATATATTTAGGTATACTTCCCAGAGTTTTCACTTTCTTCCTGATATTTAATTACTTGGATACATTTCTGCGAATGTGGAAGGGCTTGTGAAATGGCTTGTGTATAGGGCTCCATAGAAAGTCTATTATTGGCCAAGTGGAATGAACATAGAATTTAACAGGTAGCCAATAAAGTCGAGTATTTAATTAAACTTTTGAAGCATCATTATGTGTATAAAGTTTTCGGGTTTGTTTGTGCTATGCTTGTTCTGCTTTTCCTCCTTTCACACACACACACACACACAGGAGCAGAGGCAGAACGTTCCTCATGGAGAGGTCTTCCTACAGAGATCCTCATACAGGTCTTCCTACAGGGAGAGAGAGAGAGCTGAGCTGAGGTTATCGTGTGTATGGTTGTAAATCAGTGGGGAGAGAAGGGAGCAGGAGGCTGGGAAATTTAAGCATCTATTCTGTGTATATGCTTTGGCTGCTTGGAAGTTACTCTAAGAGAGTTACACGTTGAACTGAGGCTGATCATGAATTTGCCATACATTTGACTAATATAAAGCAGTTTGCTACTGAAGATGATGGAAATTGTGAATGTGATATTCAAGCGTCAGCAAATAATAATATCAAATTCATCGATCCACTTCCTCAATGGCTTCTTGCGCTTCCATCCATCCATGGAAAAGGCTGTTCTCTCGCATTTCCCCTTTTCACTCTCACTCTTCTCTCTCTCTCTTTCTCTCTCTCTCTCTCTCTCTCTCTCTCGTCTCACTTTCCACCCTTTTCATGACATTCCAACGGGCTCCTCGTCGCCTATCCAGATCCTCTATTTCTCTTTTGCTCTCTCTCTCTCTCTCCCTCTCACTTTCTCTCTCTCTCGCTTTCTCCTCACTTTCTCTCTCTCTCTCCGGTTCCAGCCTACCACCCAAAAAACTTATTGTAGTGGTTGGAGTGTATGCAACAAACCGTAGGAGCAACTTCCAACAACTATTTCAATAAACACGTATTACCTTCCCCGATTACTATCTTACCACTCTCCCTCACCATGGAGCTACTTCCCTTTTAACTTTTAACTCCTTGTAATAAACATCAGCCCAATCTGGGAGTCTCCAGTTTTGCCGGAGCCAGAAAAAAAAAACCTAGATAGATCCTACAAGTTCATCTGGGAGTCCTCACTGATTTCTTACCTCCCAGCCCTTCCCTCTCCGCTACGGATCTCACAGAATGGTTTGGCCAATGTAAAATGCAACTACGTTTTCTGCAATCATGCTCTCATGTTTACTCCTCTGTATTCCCCCAAGTTTACTCCCAAAGTTAACTCCAGTTATGAAGTCATACTCAGCAAACGAGTCTTAAGCTCCTACTTGAACTTTATTAAAAAACTTATCAGCAAAATTATATTGGAGGGAGCAAGTGGTGGTGCGCCAAGGGTAGGAGGCACATATTAAAATTAAATTTCCTTCCCAATTCTTTAATATCACTTGATTACGGGCTTCGTCAGGGGTACTTACACAAGGGGCTTTTCCTTTTTGCAAAATACTATTAGCCAAGTAGGAAAATCGAAATGTCTCATAACTTCAGGCTCAGTGCCCAAGATCAAGATACGCGGTCTTCCGAATTGTCCGGGGTAATTTCTAATTTCATATTCCTCCTTCAATTCGCTAGATGGCTTGTAGTCCGTTAACTTTTCTAAATGGTTCTAATTTGAGTAGGACTTCTGGCAGGGACGACTGTTGCAGGTAGACGATATTACTAGGTGGTTGCATAATATGACAATCTCCAGTCAATCATCATATCTTAATGTGTTTTTAACGTTGTCAGTGATAATGTACCGTGTAAGGATTTCCTGTTTTTATTTGAGGTAAATACATAAACGTTTTGGACGGGAAGTCCTAGGAAAACAAAAGTTGAGTTTTGGGATGGTGCCTCCGTGCATGCGGTTGTGGTGATTGTGGTTTACTCACAGTTCCGCAAGTCTATAAACATGGAGGTTGAGTGTGAGTCAGTGGAAATGCTAAATGGAATGGTTGACGTTGTTGTGAAAGTTCTCGTTCTTTGAGCGTCTTACAGGGGGGAGGAGTGACTTCTTACATGTTTGTATATGTAATTGTACGTCAGAGTCCAGCTTTACTTGCTCAAACATACATAGATAAGTACAAGTAACGTTATGGCTCGGACACTTTTTTAACAACCTCTTGACAAAAAAGACTTGGGTAGTTTATTCCGCTGGAGAAAAGCTAGTTTTGAGAGAGAATGGATTGTGAGTAGTGTCTATTTGGTATTCATTTTGGAAGGACAATTTGTTTTGTGGTATGATTCCTTCTATTCACTCCCATTATATTAATTTTAGTAGAGAAAGAGAGAGAGAGATAGACAGAGAGAGAGAGAGAGAGAAAGCTCAGGCTGTGTATACCTGGAACACTGTACGTGTTGAAAGGAAACTCTCTGAGAAAAGTTGAAAGGCAGAGGTGCTTTGCGGAGCCAGCTCAGGGGTGATGTATGTGTGAGCCCATTGTGGTGTTCCTCCAACAATTATTATGCACCGTATCAAGTAAATGCATGGGAGGGGACCTCGTAAATGGAACTAAAGGGTTATTGGTGGCGGGCGGAGGGAAATTCAATCGAGTAATAAACGCTGAATTCCCTCAGACTGATTCCATTAGTGTTGTCATTATAAAATTGCATTTTAACCTGGGCCCACGACGCCCTGAGCAGCCTGTGGAGAGCTGGAAATCGAGAAGCTCGACGATGTCGTCGGCGTTGTCCTTGCCATCGTCGTCGTTGTCGTCTCGGGACCTATTATTTCCAATAACACATGCATTCCCAGCTCTGACAGTCTTATGGACGGAGTCAGGGGAAAAAAAACATGTAGTATATCCCTTGAACTGATTCTTCACACTGTAGCTATAAATACCTACAACTACCTCACTCCCTCTCCTTTCTCCTCCTGCGTATGTACGAAACCATAATGCATTATTGTCTCTCTCCCTCCTCATCCCCATGGAACTCCACAAGTATCTTCTCACACTCCAGTCTTTTTACCTTCCTATTTTTTTCTTACAAACGGGAGTACACACCGGTTTTTTCCCTGAATCAAAAACCCCCTTCAGATTCTCTATATAGAACCTCTAGCTTGTGTACACAGACCTGGGATAAAAATACGCCTTAAATGCCTCCACCATATTCCCACTTACCAAGTGTGTACTTTAAGGCGTAGCACTTGTTCGATTCGGGATGAAAGAAGCGTTTACGATAATTATATATGTGTGTGAGTATGCATGTAGATATGTATAGATATAATTACTAATAGTTTTTATATCGTGATTAAAACTTACTCCAATTTTATGGAACTCTTTTCTCTCCCTGCTTTATTGTGACGGTCAATTCATTGTGAGGAACTTGGAAGCCCGGGTAGGTTTATAATTAGCAGAAGGGAAAGTCGGAGAAATCTTTGTAATTATGAGGACTTGAAAAATTCCCCGTATTATAATTTCCAGATGATTACAGATGCCAAGGCCTTTCAGAGTCAATAAGGCAGTGAATATGACAGTTTGGCCTATTCTTGCGTTGAAACTCATTAATTCGGGGGTATCTTTTGAAAATGTGGGGATATCTGGAAGTTTGTAACTTCCAGTAGTTACTCCAAGGGCTTGTGTTGAGGGATCTTTTCCCCGGAAAAAAAGCAATGGTTTAGCATTTGATGATGACAAAGATAAAATTTGACAAGACTCCTTATTAAGAAAAGTTTTTCCCTGGAACTCTCCGCCGCCATGGGTTATTTAGGACCAGACTTTCCCCAACTTTCTTTCAACAGCTAACTCAATATCAGTCTGCATCCCATTAATTAATTGTATTCAAAGAGTTCAGATGAGATTTGATATGTAGAAATTATGTGTCTGCAGAAAAAAAGTTTCCCAGAGAGAGAGAGAGAGAGAGAGAGAGAGAGAGAGAGAGACTTCGCACAAGAATTAAAGGGAAACTAGGATTTTTACCCTCCACGGCCACAACATCAAAATATACAAGGAGAAACTTGAGACAGCTGTGCAGACACAGGAATATAATTCCGGAACAAAAATAATTCCTGTGTTCTGGTCCATGAAGGATTTTCCACATAATAAACACATGCTATTAGAAGGAACAGCTGCTCCATGCAATGTACTTAAATTCCTTTAAATTCTGAAAATTTTCCTTTGGAATTCAAGCCCTACTCACATACACTAAGAACTCCTGCTACAGAAAACTACACTAGAGACAAAATTCTACGAAATGTATTTAAGGCTTGAAAAACTATCTATAAAAAAGTAAACCAGCGTAAAAAAATTCAAAGGTCGTTTATAATTATCTACATATGTATATATGGTCCCATATGTAAATGTGAGGAGCCGCTCAAGGAAGAATAATGTGAAACCCGTAATGAAAGTTCCAAGGGCTGAGTCCCGGACGGAGACGTTGAAGGAAATTGAAATGACTGTGACGGGAAGAGTTTCACTAGACTTTAATCTATTTATTTTATGCGGGGACAAAAATAAAACATCAACATCATCAAGTCCAAGCCAATGAATTTCAGGGGGAATCTTGTTAAGGGGAGAGCAAATGCAATTATCTTCTTATCGATGATGCGTTTCATGGTTAACTGCATGTGATCCAAGTCTTCACTTTTTTTCACTTGTCCTTGCTCAACCTTCACATACCTCCTGCTGGAGTCCTTAGTGCATGCAACCAATTTGATCTAATCCCCGTCAATAGGCAATACCCTCTATACTTCAACTTCTGTAACCAGCTTTGAAATTATATGCAGCTCTTGAGCTCCGTAGAAAAAAATCATTTGTCCGTTCCTCTATCCTCCCCAGGAGTTAAACAGAAGTTAGCTTTAAATACTAATTACTTATTTTTGAGTGGGAAATAAATCATAGCAATAATAATAAAATTACAGATAAATTCTCAAAATATGATAAAATTGTCCATTGTAATAATTCTGATCTAAAATGTTTTCTAATTGTTCCCCTTAGCACTGGGCGCCCGAGAGAAGCACGAGAAAGAGTACTACGGGAAGCTCATCGGGAATTTCAACAGCTATGCACACAGGGTTGGGGGGAAAGTTTATGCTGTGGATGAAGACACACTTTTTATCAAGGGATTCACTTATGACGGTCTTGGTCCAGGTAACTTATTTTTTAATTTTATTTCCTGGAGGATCTATGATAGTCAGTCAGCCTCCGCTTGAAATAAGCTGGATGGAAGTCCAGCCCCAAAAATTCTGACAAGCATTTCGGAGAGAGGAGTGAATAACGATGAGTCTGTAATATTTCAGATGCTTACTTCTGGATGGGGAAAACAAGCCAGCCTGCTCCCATGGGAGTGATCGTTCCTTACCCAGTGGAATACTCTGGGGAAAAGTAAGCCTTGATTTGATGACTAATAATTCACTACTGCATTTAGAATCTATTTGCATCTGCACTTTTTTATTTGCCCGCCAATTTCCCAGGTCCATGGGAATCCTCACTGGATTCGAATCAGTAATGTAGTATGAGGACATATGTGAATATGGTTATTTATTTATATGTTTCTCTGTGTATGCATTAAGAAGAAATTTTGACTCGGAGTTCCCAGCCAAACTTGTTACAAATCTGGGATGGAAGGAAAGTGACTGCTATAACTGTCATAGGAGAGCCCATGTACACAATTACATATGTACATATGTACGTACACTATAAAGAATTTTCGCGATAAATGTTTGATCCTGCTGAGCTGGCAGTAGGGAACCTGCTCGGACTCTCCACTGTGGTAGTGAGAGTTGAGCACTGGGGAAGGGAGCCATGCGGTTTTTTGCATGGGCGAAAAAGTTCTGATTCGTATGCATCGCGAACATTAGGGACCATAAATAACGGAACTGCTTAAATGGACTTGAGCTACAGAACTGGATTTTACCATTAGGTTTAATAGTATTTTGGGATAATGTTTCAAGTTGCATGTTCCGCTACAACCGCGCTCAACCTCCCCACCCTTTCATACATACAAGCGTACATACATGCCTACCTTCCTCTCCCAAGGGATGTACATCCAACCACAACTTTGTAGGTTACGGCCCGCATCAATGTACGTATCAAATATTTGACTTAATTTACTGTCAGGACTATAAAGCCACTGTAAATCTCCATCCATATAGATGTCACCTTTCCCTCTTTTATAGAGAGAGTAGAAAATCCTGCAGTGCTTACATAATAGAAGGACTCCTTGCCAGGAATATTAAATGTGGGGAGTTTCAATCAATTCCGGGTCTTTCTCTCCTTTCTCAGAACCTCGATATAGGAAGTTAGGCTTAGTAGTAGATACTCAAGGAAATTATTGAAATGTAGGGCAGCCAGAGGTTTTAATAATTGCGAATTCATTTACGCATTTTCCTCCTTCGCTTTCAAATAGATACTGATTTCACCACATTACACAACTTTTTCCTGTTTCTTCCCGCTTATTTCAACTTCAAGGCAAATATTCAAGGGTATTTATGTAGCTTGTCTGGTAAGAACCAAGGAGTCATTAGCATACAATTTTACTAACTCTGGGCAGCTCCCCAACGAGCGATGTCTACAGAACTGTCAAAATCCAAAATTAAATGTCTCCAGAGCTTTTAAATGCTAAATTGAAGGTCTTAACCTTCTGTTAACTGTTAAGAAGCAAGGTCGAATAGGTTCATATTTTGCTTTCTATCACGATTCATTGCGAGTCTCTCATTTGGTTCCATATGATCATTTGTACAGTTTTGGCAGTGGTGAAAGCAGAGAAAGTGGTGAAAGTCGAAATGTCAATGGAGAAAGCATGAATATTTTCGTGGTGGAAATAAAAAGGAATTTGGGAGTTATTTAAGGTTACTACTACTAGCCTGGAGGGTTTTTGACGAGAGGCTAATAATAAAAGCCATGCCATGCGGAGTAGCTACCGTGGAACGGTTGAGGAATGCATTTCAAGAGAGGGAATTAAATCCTGGGTCGGCATGCACACAAGTGAGAGCAAATGTGCAGAAGTGGATATTCGTAAATAAGGAACTTTGTAACCTTGTGGTATATCTAGACGCCCCCAACCAGACGACTTTTAGAGTGTTCGGAGTGTATAAAGCCGGGACAACTTATACAAGTGCGTACTGAGGCCTGTGCTGCAACATACACCCCAACGTAACTTAATCAAGTTAAAGCTCCAGCTCTTTATTTGGCGTTATCTCCCTTATCGTTAAAAATAAAGTCACTTGTACTCCGCTCAACTCTGTTCCTTGTGCTTCCTTAATATGCTTTTATCTCTTTAATTATGTCGGGCTAAATTAAACTGTCCTCTCCTTTTCATTGCTCACACCATTCTTTTTTCTCTTTCATCTCCCCGTTTTCTAAATACTCAATCTCTCACACTCTCGTCGGCTCTACTCTCTCTCTCTCTTTCTCTCTCCCTCACAGACACACTCCGTTCATCCCACTATGTGGAGCATGTAAAAATCTCGGAGACTGTCCCATCTCCCCATGCTTTGACTCCGTCCTCAATTTATGTACCTACTCCTGGTTCCACCGTTCCGAGACTACACCATGGATTACCCCCACTCGTGTTTCACAACACTGTCCCGACACATCAGAGCGAGTAGATCTTGTTGAGAGTGACTGTGGAAATTGCAATTTTCCACCTTCAAATTTTCCCCCTGAAGTTGGACGGAATTTCACTTTTAATTATTATCAACACATTCCGGCCTCGCTCTCTAATAATAACAATCTTACGTTCATTACATCCCGTACCATTCAATTTCCCCTAGTCGTTTGAACCCACTCGAAAAACTTTACTTACAACGACTTCCCCCGCTGATTACAAGCTTTTTTTAGAGCTTATACCAGATTTTTACAGGCAGTGCTTGTTTCTCCCACCGTGTTAACCCCGGTGAATGTCCTTCGCCTCTACGGCCATGTTTTTCATCAAGCGCTACTGTAATAGCAACATAATTAAAAACTACGTAATTCTAAATAATTTATTTCACAAGTTCCATTACTGTTTTTCTGGAACAACTATCCCAATAGGTTTGATAGCTAAAATTCCGCAGCAACAGTTTGGGGGTAATAGTTGATGTAGATGACTATTGACGTCCCCAGGACAAGTTTTACAGTATGGTTCCAGGGACGGTAGTTAGAGGTTAAAACAAGGTAAATAGTAATGGCTTGTGGTAGGACACTGACAATAATGCCCCATTGCCTCCTGCAGGGATCCCAGGCGAAGGAGGAGGAGGAGAAGGAGGAGGAGGAGGGAGGCTCATAAGAAAAAATGGAAGGGATGAAGCTACATTGGAAGTGTTGGGAGCCCAGAGTGAGAAAGGCCTGTAACCAGTGGTGTTAGGAAAGGAAATAGTGAGCGGGTTAATTGTCCTCCGCATTACTGTGGCTCCACACAAATTCCTAAGTGGAGGACATAGAATGGAATGAGAGCTGTACGGGCGTGATACAAATGGATGAGTATGTATTTCAAATCAGGGTGAGTCTCTGCTGGGCTGCACGTCTAGCTTTCCCTGTGTAAGTATATGCAGGGAAAGCATGCATGTACAGAGAGAAATAGGGAATGAGTATGAGAGGAGGAAAGGAGCCTGTGTACGATGGAGACTGGTAGGATATTGAAATCTGAGTGTACGTAAACATAGGACAGGGACGACTACTACTACATTGAGATGGTGCACTCGGAGGCTGGAGGATTGAGATGAGAGTTGGGGGCTATAAGACATCTATAGGAGTAGTAGGTCCTGACAGGGACTGTATGTGGGTTACAGGGACCTGTATATCCGTAGGAAATAATATATGGATCTGTAATGTGGACTAGTGAAGTGAATCAGAGTGAAAGTGAAATGACTGGGAAATGGAATCAAATGATATGATGAGAGGGGTAGACTGTATGTACTTGGGAAAGGAAGGACCAACAAGAAGTAAGAAACAACTCCACCCTTTCCATGTTCTCAAATTGCCTTTTCTCCTCGGGACGCTTTGGCTCAATACGTAATATGTCGTTCCCTTCTAAGTTTTGGCTAGTGTGTGTAAAGGAGCGACAGAATGATGCCATCGTCTCGTGTGTGTGTGTGTGTACATGCTCATATCTCTTGCTCATGTATACATATGAGAGTAAGAGAGAGAGAGAGAGAGAGAGAGTGTGTGTGTGTGTCGGGATGTGTGCATGTGTCTGTGTGCTTTCGAGGAAAGAGCAAACAAATTTTAAATCATGAATTTGGGTTCCCCTTACATACACTATACGAGACTTTGATGAGACTCTCAACGCTGTGAGCGAAAGCAGGGCAGAAGTTGTAAAAAAAAGAAAAAGATGGGAGAAATAAAAGACTTTTTTTCGGATTCACTTCTGCTTCACTTCTACTTCCTCCTCCTAATCTAGCATTCAACTCACGTTCTCTCCTCACAATCAGCTCAGACACAGTCCTCAGTCCATATTTCCAGCAGGCCTCAGAAGCCGATCGGTTTTTATGTGTTATTTTGTTGTTCTTCCCCAAATATATAAAAAAAAATCTGAGAAAATGACTCCAACAATTTTTCATCAATTTCTTCCAAAAAAAGAACCTTTTGTCCAAAAAAGAAATCTTTTCAAAAAATTGGAGTACTCACAGCGCAAATACATTCACAGGGTTTTTGTCCGGATGCTGTGTAACACATCTCCTTGTATAAAAATATAACTGCAGCCGTACAATGTATACTTTTGTAACTGGGAGTTATATTAGGAGAAAGTGCGCTTTCTCTATTCCGTCATGTGGAGGGAGAGCTACAAGTAGGAAATTTCTGTGACTGACAGTATAGATACATGCTAGAGTTGAGCGTGTATCAGTCCGGTCATTATATTGGCTCAAGTCTTCCGATCATAATCAGATCTTTTGTATTGACTGTTTGCTTTGAATTCATAAAAAGACGATCTTTCTCCGTTCCTGTATGTGTATTTGCCTCCAACGTAGACACACAGACACACTCACACACACACACACACACACACATGCCTGTGTGATTTCCGAGGAGGAAAGTTTTCTAATACGAGTAATAGCATAAACTATTTAGGTATGTGACTCAGCTATTATTTTCTTTTGCGTGGCTTTGTTGTCTCCTATATAGGACTGAGACTCGGTCGGGAAAAAAGCTTCTTTTCCCTCCAGTCATCAAGTACAGAGACTTCCCCAGCTTCCTACTTGATATATAAAGGAATGAAAATGAAAAGAGGGAAAGCGGATGAGACGTATTTTTTCCAGTCAGGAAAAAGGGACTGCACATTGGAAAATGGCGAGACCATTGTGTGGTCTTCTTCAGTTTCCAGACTTCCATCCAGGATATCCCATACCGCACACTGCATTGTATCATATTTTCGATCCTATGATCATCATCTCCCTCCCTCCTCCAATGATCTCGGAGGGATAACTAAGGTCTTCCAGCATTCTCCTCTCAATACAACAATGGTTTCCTTTTCCACGTCATTAGTTCACCTCCAAGTTACCTACACAGACACATTCCCCTTTAAACACTCCAGCCTCCGCCTCCTGTTACTCCTGGCTGGTCGCTCATCTCTGGCTACAAGTGAGGACCAGTGACTGTATACATAATACACAAGCTTTGTACAAGCTTCGGAGAAAGTACAGGTAGGGCCTTTCACTCAACTTCCAAGCTATAGCATCACAGCCCTCAGGTCTCCACAGGTTGGATTTCTCAGAGAGAGAGTCAGTGTACACTAGTTTCATTCCAACTTCTGTACTTAACTGTTATCTATAGATAGATAGATATACGTATATCTATAGTAGTTAAGCATACATAATAAAGTCTGACAACAAATCCGACTCTGATAATTACTAGTAAGTTACACATCCATCTCTCACTCTCTCTAGATGTGTGCATACGCTAGAAAGTTAGAAATTGTATTCGTCCCCATTGCATGTATCGACGTACATGCTCTTCCCCCATAGCCTGGGTTCCTAGAAACATTCCTTTGATTTCCCATTGTTTTGATTCCTCCTGTAGTCTCCTCTCTTCTGGCTAAATACCTCTCTAATACTGTAATGCTGAGGTTCGGAGATAACTTTTAAGCTGATTTACTGTCATACGCTTTCACCAGTCTAATTGATAGCGGGGAAACATTGTGTTCGTGTAGATTAGTATATTTTCCACGGAAAATCCGCCCAGCTTTCACTTTCAAGGGATGTGGATACATCGAGACCCGGATCCTGGGAACTTGAAAAATATAGCTGAGTCAATGCTGGACTAAAGGTTCTCTCTGTAGCTCAGAGAACTGTAGAGACTCGTCAAGAGTCCGGGTAGACGTCAATCCTAAAGCGGGTCAAAAGTTTCGAAATGGTATGAGTTCTCTCGTCATTTTATATGATAATCAATCCTTGAGCTGTTTCCTCCACCGACCTAGCTATTTTATTTCTTTTAAAGTTACTTTCTTTTTGACTTACTTTCCTTTGGAGTACTTTCTTTTGGAGTTGTTTTCCTTCGGAGATGCTTTCCTCTAGCTTTACTTTCTTTTAGCGATACTTTCCTTTAGCTTTGCGTTCCATTAGCGATAATTTTCTTTTTAGCATTGCTTTTCTTTAACGATACTTTCCTTTAAAGTGGCTTTCCTTAAGCGTTCCGTTCCTCTAGTGTCACTTTACTTTCCTAGAACTTGTTGGAATGCCTACATGTTACATTTTATATTTGTGCATTCAATGGTTAGCTCAACATTAGCCCTCTCTCTATTCGTAGCGGTTAAGCTCAGAGAAAAATAGAGAAAGCAAACTGCTCAAGGCTCATAAGAACGACTTTTCCGTAATTATATGCACCGTTGCTAGGAATTATCTCTTTGGCAATAACAGAGCCAATAGATTTCCTTACGAGTGGAGTGAATGAGTATACAAGAGAAAGTATCTTCTTGGTTCAGCTATGTATGTATCTATCTATATATTTCCTCGTCAATATAACGCAAATAGTAGATATATACATATGTAAGGGAAAGCATGTAGACCGAAGAGAACAGTAGCAATATAGGGAGTGTAGCCCTGATGAGATTAGGAGGTAGCTTTTGAGGACTCCTCGATTTTTAGTAAATAAGTACGGACGCTTTTGAGCAGGACCCGCACGAGGAGAAAGCAACTTAAGAGGGTTATAATATTAACAAGAACCATGGAAATTGTAAGTAGATGTGTACATGCCTACTCCTCTCACTCTCCCATTACACATACGACTGAGACAGAGCTATTGAACACTTGCATCTTGCAAAACATGCCAAAATCGCCTGTAATCCCGTAGCTGCTTATTTTCACTAAGCAACCAACCGGTTGTTAATGTGCCGGAGCAATCCAAGCTTTGGATGTTCTGTAGTAGTTGTAGTAGTAGTAGTAGTAGAGCGTAATAGTAGTGGAGTAGTAGTTTAGGGAAGTTCCTAGGTCTGCTTGGAATATTTCAAGCCTCTTTCGACAGCTAAATCCCTCGTCTGTACAGATGCAGTTTAACGTATCTATTTATATTGTGAGTGCATGGGATGGTATTAGCTCGCTTGTGGGAAGACTTTCCCCTATCCCCTCATTCTTTCTCTGTCTCCGGTAGTTTTTGAAATTTGTATTTTTTAAAGATTTCAATTTTTTTAAGACTGTCTTCCCAGAAAATCCTACTTTCTCCACTTTTCCTTTCCAGCCTGTTATAAACTGGATATTCTGTGGGGGCTGAGTGTAGGCTCTTGAAACTTTCTGCAGCGTCCTTGCATGAAACTTAAATGGTATTAGGTTTCAAGTAAATAAACGCCGGTGGTAAAAATATGAAGTTTGAATTATTACGAAATAAGAGAACACGTCCTGGAGGATTGTGATTTATAATGGGAGCTGAGTGGAAGTATTAGTTTAGGATGCATGCAAAACGATTCGATCCTGGCATACACCCAGGCTCTTAATACATACATAACAAACAGTCGAAGAGTGTAGCTTGAGAGGGAGAGGGAGAGAGAGAGAGAAAGTCTCCTGACATCCTAAGAAATGGATTGAAGTCAAATAATGTACCTGTTGGTGGAAAAATATGGAGGGAGAGAATCTGCGGCTGTCACCATTTATTAAAATGTAAATCTCGGGAACGTGAACGTCGACTTTCACTTTTGGGACTATTTGCATGGGGAAAGCGATCGAATCCAAATTATGTCATCATGTCATGGAGCAATATACTACGAAGTAATGAGAGCTGGGAAAGGAGAAAGTTAAGTATACCGCACAAAAATTTATAACCCCCCTCAAAAACAGCATAGGTTTTGGGAGGAAAAGTACCAACGGGAAATAAAAATTTGAGATTTTTCCCACAAATTTTAATTGTACAGTCAAGGTCAGCTCTCTGGAATATTCTGGTCGAGGATTTAAGTACACTTGTAATTATCTATATACGAGCTTGGGTAAATTTTTGATTGTAAATCTTTCCATTGGGCTCCATCGTTCCAAAGGGAAAGCGAGCAGAGGGAAAGGCGGGAGAAAGGAATGGAAAAGCTTCCTCTTGATTGCCTTGTAGTAATATTCTTGTTGTTGAAGAAGCCTTGTTGACACTTAACCGATACGTATTTTCCCCTCAGACTCTAATCGTTTTATCTGGCTTGCCAAATGCTTTTTTTCGATTTACGATTAGTCCATTTGTTCTGTTAACGCAGGGAAAGTCTCTCCTATAATGTGTCACTATTTCCGTATAAATCCACGTCCATCAAGTCAAGTAGATCAAGTGGAGTGAAAGGAAATAAATGAAAGTGAGTCCACTATACTCTCCCTCTCATTGCCGCCAGTCTTTTCTTACAAATAAATGTCCCAGTCTAACCGAGACACTTGAAGCATCAGATTTACTCTCGAACCCGTTTACACTCACACCACCCATGTCAACCAGGGGAGAGAAACTTGCTCTCTGCAACACCAACTCTCACTCCCGACTCTCTCCATGTACATGAGGGGTGGAGGTGAAAAAAAGAAAGTAGCTCTTTGAAACGTCACCCGCCAGAACCTCTAGAGTATATATACACCTCTCCCTATACTACGCACACTATACAGAATGCCATAAAACATTTTTCCCATCTGTAACCCCTAGAATCCAGTAACTCAGAAGATACGAAAACTCCCTGGAAAAAAACTTTCCTTTCCAAACAAAAAACAACCTTTCCACAAAATTAAAGATTTTGTCAATTTTTAGGGACTGTGTAGTTACTTCTCTAAAAAATGAAGCAGATCTTTATTGAAGAATTCCTTTAAATTAAATCCCTAAAATTGTACAATATTTTGCTTTGGATGGCTATAACATCCATTTATTGAATAATGACACGCTTTTCTACGTTGAGGAGTTCTGTGTTGGGATAAAAGAGATCCCAGTTTGCCTCTTAGCCCCTCACATGTGAGTCTTTGTGTGAGGAGGGCTCTTTGAGCCAGAGCAAGGGAAAGCTTTCACTAATGGAAGGAAATGCGGAAAAAATCTTTCAGAGTTGTCCTTCGTCAAAAATCCCTGGAGTTGGGCATATTTTGGGTTTCCTTAATGGCTCTCTCCACCCTCTGAATGTATACATCTATACGGAGCGAGTCCCTCCTTTGTATCTGGCCCTTGGCTCTTTACTCCCTGATGATGATCAACTCCGTGTGTGTGTGTCAGGCAGGGCAGACACAGTGGAGAGACTCTATATGTATGTATCCAGCTCGGAGTGACAGTGTGGAGGACTGCGGAGACTGTATGGACAGTGAGAAAGTATAATTATTATAGGAGGGAGTGAGAGAGGAGGAAACGGGGACAAATAAGCTAGCATTCGCCATTGACTTGAGTGTAACATTTTTCGCTATTTTTAAAGCATTCTTTCATCAATTCATCCTCGCCTTGGTGGAAAGGGCCATCAGGGAAGTCAGCAAAGGCTGTTTTGTCAAAGGCATTAGGATAAAACAAAAAGTTTTTTCCTCCCTGTGACATCAACCTTCTAGACACTACATATTTCTAGATGTGGATTTCTCAAGGAGGGCCAAGTAGAAGACATTTATGAAAAGAGACGTCTTTCCTTGAGTATTTCCCAAGTCCTCGTCACCATATGCCTGATCTTCGGAGATGAACTGTCATTAGTAGATACTACTAGTGTACGGGGAGGGTATAATAAAAAGTCGTTTATCATCTTTCTTTAAAAAAAATGTGTTATGATGGTTCGCACTTTATCCATAGGGACGAGGAGTTACAAGGATGATACAGAGGCTCTTGAGGAATTTTTTTAATTAACTTGATCTATAACGAGTAAGATGGGATTGTCCATATGAGTTCCCGGTCGTCTACGTTTAAAGTTTCTCTGTAATTCTTTCGTCTTTATTTCCCCTCTCCATTCCACCAAATGTGTCAGTTCTTTTACTCGGGCTTTCTCCGCTGTTAGGAGAGATCTGAGCTTAAAATGAGCCCGTGTGACACAAGTGCATTAATGAGGTTGAAGGGAGAAAGTAGGAAGGGATAGAAGACTCTGACTGAATGGGAACTTTCTCCGAAAATTCATCTTTGAAAGGAGTGCAAAGGTTTTCTGGAGAACATTGAATCTAACTCATTAGCACGTAATCCCTCTGCTATTGTTCATGTGGCTCTTATGGTATACATTCAAAATAATAATCATTTTGGCAATGATACTCTACAAGTAGATTTCTCTCCTTATAGGACTCAATGGCTTGGGATAGCTCGGGATCCTGAGCCCCAGGAAATACTTCTCTCTCTCTCTCTCTCTCTCTCTCTCTCTGAGGGAAGAAGAGAAAGCACAGGGGGATAGTTAAAAGGGGAGACTTCCGGGGAATCTTCCTACGAAATGAGTATGTTACTAGGGTAAAGTGATTATGCCAAAGGAAATGGAATATTACGGGCTGTATACTCTGACTAATTATAAAGATTCACATTCTCACATTTCCTTTCACCCTGGGAAAATTCCAACTTAAAACTTTCCCACAAATAAGTATCTACTTACCAAAACACTTCCCTATCAGCCCTTGTCATAATTTCCCTTTAATTCGATTTACATCAAAGAAAGGGACAGTTCCTACCTCGGCGTAAACAACTATCTATTACATAATGAGGTTTCCCCCAAGTTTTTTTTTAATTGACAACATCATCTTGATGCAACTTTTTTTTAAAAGAAAATACTTCCCTTTTTTTTCATAAACCTTCAAGTTCTTCCCAGACTTGTCAATCTTTCGAGGATTCTGAGTTCATTACGAAAATTGAAGTTTTCACTCCGTTTGCCTCCAGATATTACCAGTCATTTTGAGCTTTACAGGATGGGAAGGAGGAATTTTGAGACAATTTTTTTTGTACAGAGTTTGAAACTTGCAGGGAAAACTTTCCCTTGAATTTCACGTTCATGTACCTACCTCAAAGTATCTAACTGAAAATGAACAACTGGTCATCAATGTTACTTGCAACATATTATGTTAAAGAGGTAAATTGGGAAGTACAAGGATAGGGTTTGTACAGGGAAAGTATCTACATATTGTGGCTTCTAGAGGTAAAAGGATCTACATGCTATGTTTTTGTACAGCTGTGGATCATTTTGCCTCTTCAATGACAACATGTAGATATATATTATGGGAGAAAGTAGAGACAATAGATTCAAATCCACTTCCCAGACCCGTACCATATGTATCTATCTATGGTTAGGTTCGAGGGAAAGTTTCCTGGATATTTGAATTTTGAGAGAAAGTTTCTCCCGGAGCATGATACTGTGAAGGGAGAGAGAAAGTGAGAAGTGGAAAGAGAAAGAGTTATTTGGTTATTTGTTACACCATATGCACGTAGTTAGTAAAGTGTGGTGAAGTTGTCACATAGTTTTCGAGTTGACTTTTGTCTGTAAGTGTTCAAGCTGGTGAGTGTGCATTATAAGGCGAAGGGTAAAAATCCTTGTAGATATTTATACGGGCAGAGCTACACAGGTTGTATCAAAAGACTGAGCCCCCCTGGAAATTCAGCCCCAGGAAGGGGATGTGAGAGAAGAGCAATTTCTAGAGTTGCAATTTTTTTATTGATAGTGTGGCCGTCGTCAAATTAATTCGAAACACTAGACTTGTAGTAAATTCCATGGGAATTCATTCCAATGTTAAATCATCAACCTAAGGAAGAAATTTTTCGGCCACAGGAGCCGAAAAAGTGACGAAAGGTTTTCATATTTTCAGAACTAAAAAGATTTGACGGGGATGGGGAAAGGATTTGAAGCATCCTTTATACCCCAAAGGTTTTGTACAAGGATGTGCCATTGAACAGGTATATACATGATTTCCTAGCCCAAAATCAGGGTATTACAAGCCCTTCGAAGTAGATCCTATATCCAGAAAGCTACGGGAGCGTATTAACTGGTAGGTTGGATAGCTATATCAAATGGTAGAGAACTACTGTACTCGAGCGTATTTAACGGAGTGAGTTTCTACTATGTAAGGGAGTAAAGGGCTGGGAGTAGGAGAGGAATGGTAGTTCGTGGGACTGTTACTGGTTGGATAGAATATTTGGGAAATGGCTTAGTTAATGGAACCTGTCAGAGTTCAGATGAGGAATGATGATGAGTCGAGTGGAAATTGCACGGGACAAAAGTCTCAATTTGATAATGAAAATTCTCTTCACACGCGCCTCCATTTTCACTTCGCACCCTCGAACACCCAAGTTTCACTGTTTGGGAGCCCAAAGTGTATGACAATAAGCTAACCCTGGAATGAGGAGCCTGGTTCAGATTTACGCTCTATATCTCTCTCCCAGGAGAAGGAGAAGGAACAGGAACAGCAGCATGCATGTCAGTCCTGGATGTATGAGAGTTCCCTGTCAGGGAGAGTGCACTCAGTTAGGTGTAAACGGTTCGGGAGGAAATGCATGTTACGCATCCAGTATGTTTGTAGTATCACACCTTTTAAACGGAATCCGATTCTCTCCTTTCATTTTCCATTCCTATTTGCCCATTTCCACTCTTTTCAATATTGTGACTATCTCTGAAGACACTACACACATGTGTGTACAGAAGTCTGGCATTGTCGGATTCCTACAGGCAGAGTATGCATTCTAATTCATGTATGTAACTATGTATCTACATGTATATCCCTCCCTGCTTGCTGTAACAGGGGATGTAGCTCCATGGGATTCTATCCATCCAGGGGAAAGTACCTTGTACAGTGAATCAGTACAAGCCTCGAACACAACACACTCATTTGCGTCTCTGTGTGTGCACAAACAGGAGAGACACACCTCGTAGATTTGCCTTGTGTGGGAATCACAATAGAACTGGGATCGCAGTTGATAGACTACCATTATACTTGTTCTACTCCTACAATCATAATCGATTAAATGAGCTCCGCCGATAATTCTCTCATTCTCCCATTATTACACCGTCCATGGAATATGCTTGTTTTTGAAGCTAGGAAATGTTAAAATGCTAGGAAGCCAAAGGAAGGAAGGCTCTCTCTCTCTCTCTCTATTTCTGTCTCTCTCTCTCTCTTTATGTTTTTCTCTCTCTCTCTCTCTCTCTCTCAAAACCAAAGGTTGTTTTCCCGTTTGAAGAACTTATGGCATGAATGGTGTTCCTACTCTTGAGACCCAGGTTGTTAAAATATGGGGAGGTCCCTGTTATCGTAAACTCTTTGAGGGAATTTAAAATGAAACCACGTCCGTGGTCACTACACAGTCCAGTGGATTTTCAATAAATTAGTTTTTGCATCCAGTCCCAAAAAGATTAAACTTTTTCCTCTTACTCCAGCCCTTTTATGGGTAAAGGCGAGGCTGGGGAGTACAAAGAGGAGCGGTGACTCAAACATTTTCCGGGGTTTGACGCCACTCTTTCACAAAGTCCCATTGTGAAATGAGTCTGGGAATAGATGACCCTTTATCGTGGTACTTTTCATCCTTTAATTGCTCCAAGGTTGTCAATATAACGAGGATTTATGCAAAATAAAAAATCCAGTACGGGGACACAATGAGAAATGTCGAGGTTACAACACCCATTCAAATTCATATTGTTAGTATGGAAATCAATGCTGATTTAATGCCAAATCAGGGATGCTGCTCCTAGAGGCTGTAACCTAATCTCCTTTGAGATCTGTCCCGAAGCTCCCCGCCGTCCCCAAAAACCCGTGTACAGTAATTCAACGTCTCGGGGTATATATATATATCTTTTTGTATAGATAGATGACGGGGGCAGGATGAGGAAGTGAGAGGGAAGTTACGCATGGAACTGCTAATTAGAAGAGAAGGAGAAGATTGTAATTGTATTATGTTTGTTAAATTACAGGAGGGACCCGCCCGTGCTAAAGAACTACGACAGCCAAGATATTCTCCTTCATCTTCCAGACGGCTTCAAAATCAAGGATTTTAAATGGCTCTCAGTCTGGTGTCGCCGATTTACGGTGAGAGTCGATAAACCATCCAATTCGTATTGTAACTTTCCCTCGACCGCATTCTATTTCATAGGTTTTCCAAGGACTTTGTGAGGACCAATCATGGATTTCATATATATTCCCAGGGATGAAATATATAACTAGCAATTCTTTAAGATTATTTTTAGAGTGACTAAAATTCTATCTGCTTTCATATTACATCTTCTTTTAAGTACAATTTTTTTTTGTATTACAACATGTTGTTGTAAAAATTGTATTTCAACAAATACTTCCAAAGAATTTAATACAGTGAGCTACTGTTATAAGAAAGCCACTTACAAGATCGTTTTTTCCCAGGGCAAAAATATTACAACTCCTTCCCATTTACTACACTTATTGTTCCCTTCGCTAGATCATTCCATTAGAAGTCCAAATTTGCTCCTTTAAATGCTCTTTCAAAGAGAGGGTTTAGTATTAATTTCCAGTGATTTATGCCCTTTGTAACAAGTTTCTTGAATGATTTCGGTCTTAGAGAATTAGAAGAGCGTTATTGTAGAAGCGTAATATCACATGCTAGGTAAGAGGCTTAGTAGCTACAGTAAGTACAGTAATGAGCTGCATCTCAATAATATTATAGTGATGGGAAGCTATATATAGATATACTTTTGCAAGTAATTTAAGAAATGAGACACGACATGATAAATGTAGTACGGATGTTTCATTCTGGCCGATGCAAATGTACGTATATATTTAGTACGGGGTAAAAAAACTTTAAGTGAATTCAATATTTTAAAAGGAATGGAGAAGATGTGGTAAAACAGTTTCGGAGGGAGTCACATACTACAGAGGACTATTGCTAGGTATGAGGGACGGATCCGTGGAAAAATATATGGATCAAAGATAGATTTCAGTCAGTCATGAGTTAGATATTCGTGTTCATACCAACTCTACGCCAATAGACTTACAGATGGAGAGAGAGAGAGAGAGAGAAAGAGAGAGAGAGAGAGGGAAAGAGAGAGAGAGAGGGAAAGTGAGAGAGAAGTAGGGCTGAATTGAAGAGAGGCTTTTAACAAGTGAGGCAATCAGCGTGCAAATCTCTGGAGTAAATCTTTCTCTAATTGATGAATTCCTCTTTTTGGGTTTTATGTATCCATTTCCGTTCCCAATGCATAGGGAAAGCCCCTCGGCTACCTATCTCTCCTCTGTGAGAGCCTCCTCTTCCCTCCACACTCCTACCCTGCCAGCCTTTAACCAGATTGGAAAAACTAATGCCAGGAAAAAATATTTAGTAGATATCCTTTTGATTGAGTAATTATAAGCAGGAGCTCTTTTCACGTAAGTTCATACAGAACGGAAGATTATTAGCAGGAAATGTAGGGTATGCACACCGGAGGATAAAGAATGCAATAGGAGATAGATACTTGAATGCTGGAGTAACCTTTGAAGGGACTACTGTAAAAAGGTTTAGTGGATGTTCCAAGCATACGAGTGCGTAGGTATTAGGAGGAAATTTGAGAGAGAGAGAGAGAAGGAGGTATTATGAGAGGTACGTCGGATCGAGGTATTACACTTAAAAAGAAATAATTCCGCTGTATTCAAGCAAATAGGCCAACACACGATGCGGACATGAGGGTTTGTAATCCGACAGAGAAACAAACTCGGGAGTTGAAATCTCCCGACAGCTTTCCACCAGTTATCAAAGTCAAGTTGGAAATTTGTTGTCTTACACAGCCATGGTCTCGTTCCCGAGTCCCCATCAGGGTATACATACCAAGGAGAGAAAAAGAATAGAAGAGAAGAGAGAAAGAGAGAGAGAGAGAGAGAGAAAGAAAGAGGGAATTCGGGAGAAAGGAGAAACGAAGCATTCAAGCTTGTGTGAAAGTAGCAGGGAAGTCAGGAGTGTAGCCAACCATGTCAGGAGTATTACAGGGAGCAAGAGAGAGGAAAACGAAATCTTGGATATGATATCCAGCGACGACAAGAAAATAAAACAGAGGAGGAAAAACAAACGATGACAATATCGAGTGTTCACTCCTTCTCTCTCCTTCCACTGATGAATATTTCATATGTCGACGACTTCTTCCACTTCTCCGCTCGATCTCCCTTTTCCTCCTGCCAACGAACCTAAAATCTCCTCATAAACTCACCCAACAAAAATCCCCACTTTCAACAAACACACATTTCTGTCAATACAAATATTGAGGTTGATTGGGAGAAATCAGAGCACTTTCCCCTCAACTAATAATCCTCCTCACCAGCGCCACTCCTCAGGCCTCATTTACTGGAGTGAACCTTCTTGTTTTGGTTACGATGGCCAGCGTCATCTCATTTTTTAGGTGAAATGTAATTTAGAGCCATTGTGAACTAAATGTGCTGCATCCGGAAGAGTTACAATGTCCACGAGCAACAAAAAAAAGGAGGACGATCTATGACTACGTAACTACCCAACTTACTCCTACCCCAGCTTTGGCAGTACTCAATAGGAAGGGAGGGGATGTAGGACAGCTACTTAAGCCCTACTTTCCTTGTAACTACCTACATTGTCTTGAAGCCCGAGACGCGGTTACATCTCTCATATGATATTTTATAGTTTTGGATCCATCGGAAAATCAGCTAAAAATGTCGGGATACAAGAGTGAGGGATAGTACGGTATAAATGTGGAGGGGAAAAAATGAGTTGCTCTCCGAACCGGGAAATGAGATTTCAGCTCCCTCAACCGTTTCCCAAGATATTATTAAACGGACAAGGCATCCGGACTCTGTCGATCTTAAGTGTGTAGGATGGTTGTGATGCACACGCAAATATTACGGTGTCTGGAGTAGTCGTCGTTGTTGGAATGTGAAAACTTACCTTTCACAGTATTTCAAGGTCTGCTCACCAGTATGACTTTATTTTACGGACGTAGGAGTGAGAGGAGACTGGTCCTCAGAGGATTCCTTTTTTTTCTCTTAGTTCTCTAGATATAGTCCGATCCTTGTGCCTGCTTGACTTTCCATCACTTTCAATCATATTTATCCCTGGAAGATCTATCCTTTCCAGAGGAGCATCCCCGGACAGTTCAGAGTTTGGAAGAAGGGACGGACCAGGAAATTGTAGTTTCATATAAAGAGGCTCTGACGGGCGTAAAGAAATCCATGTGCTTACCCCCTTCCAACTTCCCCCCTGTAAAGTAGGGTAATAACTATTACAATATAGATCTCCTAGTACTATAATCACAGATACGTAGGTACGTGTGTATTATCATCAGAGGAATGTGTCAGGGTGGATAAGGTCAACTGGTACGAGAATATACCTGAGTCTTGTTGCTGATTGTGATCTGACGCACTCAAAGTAATATGTACGATTCTGTCCCACGTTCATTCAGATTTCAAAGAGTCTTTGAAACAGATAAGTAGAAATTTTCATTTCCCAAATAAAACGTTACGGATCCCTGGGATGACCTAGGTTTGACCTATATACGTAAGTAGAGTGGTTTCTTTCCATTCCTAAACATTTTGCACGGAGTATTCATCGGCCTTGGATTTAAGAAATATATGAGATTATAGTCATTGAATTTATCATAAATAGAAACATATACATAGGGATTGTGTAGCTAGAAATACTTTGCGCCACATAAGCCAGTGGTATCTCTGGATGAGATCTGGTTTTTTTTGCCTAGACAATGCATAAGCTGTTGGCGTGACATTCCCGCTGTAAGTAATTATAGATACATGCTGCACTTTGGGGCCTATGTACTTGAGGAAGTACACGGACTGGTGAGGTGTCCTTCGTCTAAGACAATGTCATAGTTTGTTCTCGTCTGCAACCACTTTATCATGCCCTGGTGACAAGTTTAAGTCTTGGGAGCAAAGATGAAAGGCTCGGGGAGGAAGTCGAGGCAGGGCGGAAGGAATTGTTTGTGCCAGTACAGAAGCATATCCAAAAGCACAACAGTTTCTTCAATAATGCACCCATGGAATGTACAGATAGCTCATTTCTGCATAGTTCATAATGTAGAATGCATCGGGCCCCAGGAGAGAACTCCCCTGACTGATAAGGTAGGCCGGATTCATAACTGTAAACAAATTTCATAAGCGTGTGATCTCGGAGTGTGTACAGAATACACAAATGTTTATGAAGTTGAGATATCTCAGAAAGTAAAGGTCTTGCACGGGATTTCCGGGCTCCTGTACATACTTGAAGGAACAATGCTCGTTAATCACGCTGAGGAGGTCATCTATCACTGCATATTTACAAATAAGCTTAGGATGTTGAAAAACTGTTGAGAATGCTCTTTGGCGCTAAGACCTTGAAGGAGACACCCTTTTGCACTTGGATAAGTCCAGGGTGTCTTGTGTACCTAGGAATTAGACATTTTGTATATGCACTCACTTGTTCCCTCTTCTTTTTGACTCACGGCTGAATGAAGATTTTAGTACACATTAACTAAGACCTATTGAAGGCCGTTTTTGTCAATCCATCATGGGGAGAGTGAATCTCAAGGAGCTGTCTCGGGCTACAAAGTATCTATATGATATTATGAAATTCAATGAGGGGAACTGTGACAATAAGTTGGTTTCATTGGAGGAATAGGAGCTTGGGAGGAATAGGAGCTTGGAGGAATAGAATCTTGAAGGAATATTGTAGAGGCTTGGAGGAACAGGAGCTGGAAGGTGCTATATGTGGAAAGTGTAGCATGGTTGTAATTCTTATTGAAAAAGTTGGAATTTAACACGATCATGATTAAAGACTTGAAAGGGTAGGAAAAGGAACATTAAGGGGGTTACATGGAGTATGAGGCTCATTATTTATAAAATGACGAGAAGTAAGTCGTCGTTAGGGAAGTCTAATGCTCCTCGAGGTTGCATTGACTTTCTCCACTTGCCAAAGACCAAATAGCCTCAGCGCTGTCGTCAGTAAGCTCTTACCATCAGCAGCAACTTCATCTTTATCTTGCTCATCTTTCGATGATTTATCTTGCCTCACCATATAATGCGCTCAGGAGATATCTTCCATACTGCCGTCGCAGAGGATCCCCACACCCAACTCTGTATGTCATTTATACAAGTGGTACTGTAGTCCACGTAGGTACATACAGAGGTTGGTGGTTCCAGCTCGGGCTGGGAGTTCCTACAGTTTCTTTCCTTCCACTACGAAACTCTAACAATCAGATTGGAGGGAGTAGGTACCTACTAGTACAGTAGGACTTACGATTACGGCTGTAAATGCCTCAGATTGGGCCGTGTAGATAACAGGGTAGTTTCAACAAAATATCTAGTCTTCAATGCCAAATATTATACAGAGAGTTTCATCTCTAGGAAGAGCATAGATCTGGCACTAGCTCTCTCAAAGACTACTTCACGGGGATGCTGGTTCCAATTCGTTTCCAAGGTAAAAAGCATTTACACTTTTTCATAACCATAATACGAAACCACGTGCAAAATACAGAGGCTCATGATCTGGAATCAAGCAATCTGGGACCACTTACCCTCGGATTTTTCTAATTCAGGTGCTGTTCAATTTCAGAGGCTAAGTTATTGCAAATAAATTTCAGTAATATATATATTCAGCAGATATGTATGTTTAAGTAAATAGAATACATAGGTTTTCAATGAAGGCATATACACAGCAAATAACAGCTAGTACTGCATACGTATGTATGTACATATCTATTCAGGCATGTCTGAACTGTTGCAACAAACAAATAAAAAAGTTGTATGTTTGATCAAACAATTTCAACTATAAAGCTCAAAGTGAAATCAAAACAAAAAAGGCTGCTGTAACCTCTGAAAATTGTTTCCGAGTAACCCATTGCATGCCAATACTGTGATTCGATTTCTTCAGAGCTTGAGTGTGGAAACTTCACCACTGCTTTCACAAGTGGGCTCCCTTTTAACAATAAAAATGAGCCAATGACACTCCTTCGATTCAGACCTTGATCAAAGTTTAGTCTTTATTTTGTCGGAAAGATCCAAAACAATTTGGTCCTATCTAAGCTTGATTTATTGTCAGCCCCACAATATAATTTAGTTTCAAAGAAGGAGATTACCCAAGTATCATTGCAAAATCAAGGGTTTTTTCAAGAAATTTCGTGAAAACTAACCGAGATTGGACGAGTAAATTAATTACTAAAATGCTTTCAAAGTCCAAAGTCATAGTTCATTAGGAGTTAATAAAAATTCTAATATTCAGCTTGGTATCATTAATTAGATTATCAGGGTTTTGAAATAATTACTTGAAAAGCTTTGAATTATCTAAAATTTGAAAAAGAATGTACAGATTTTTTTTAAAACCACACAAAGCATATTGAAATAAATTTGGAATGCAAGGGTATGATCATACTATAGTGAGCGATTTATGCGTGGATCATATTATAGGAGAAGCACATGAGGACTGTTTAGGAACCTCTGTGTTGAATTACTTTCACGTGAAATTCGTGAAGGAACCAGTACTCATCGTAGGAAATCCGATAGCTATTTTGTAGTATGGTAGACAACTGAGACTCCAGAGTTTCCAGTAAGGTTTTCAACTTCGGGAGGATATACAGACGGGAGCTGATCAGGAATTGGCTCCTGGCGCCCTTCTAACGAGCTCCTACCTCCCTACACATCATCCGAAGCTTACGACGACTTTTCATAACTTGATTCTATCACCGGTAACGATAAACACATTAGTTACCTCCGTGTAGGATGCAATGAATGGTATTATACAGAAGGGATTCTCTCTTTTCTCTATCCTGCCTATCTCTCCATAGACAAAACTTTGGAACCCTATTATCCCCTTTCATGACAGTTCCAACGACTTGTGCATTGTTTGCTGTCGTTAAATGATCCGCTCTGCGTATAATCTTTGGCAATTATCTAATGAAGTGGGAAACCTCGAGATGTTCCTCTCCCCCATATCAAAAGTGATGGGCAGGACCTTGAGAAAAACAAGGAGGATGACGCTGCTGCTCACTTGTCAATACCGATGACCTGTTACAATCTGCTCCAGCTCAATAGTTCACATTTCCATACAGTTTCCCTTTCCATTTACAAAGGGTGACGTTAGAAAGGAAGCTGTCCATTTCCCTCATCAGCTATAGGCTGGGGAAAGTGAAGGATTTCATTACAGGCCTGGAACTTGAGCTGGGAAGAGAGGAGGGGATCGTAATGTGCACGTATACAAAGCACACTTGTACAGATCCCAATGATAGTTGGCCGTTTTGTTAGTTTTTAGTGAGAATCGCTGGGATCGTCGCTAACGCACTTTTCAAGTGCCACTCGTCACATCGACGAAGAAGATCACTCTCTCGCAAATACCCACTCTCTCTCTCTCTTTCTCTCTCCCTCGTTCACCCGCCAGCTCTTACGCGATTTCTCGAATTCTGTCTCTCTCTCTCTCTCTCCCTCTCATCCCGCCTTTACAAAGGTCCAACGTCCTCATTCGCACTTTAGTTTTTCCTCAAGTCACGCTCCCATGTTCGGGCGTGATTGCCCCCGCTCCATCACCAGCTCTCGTATGACTCTGCTCATGTATATTTATTCGGAGAGATTGCTTTCCGCTTAAGTACCGTGTCTGTTTGATTGTTAATTGTCCTTCTGCATAAATGTGTACAAGGAGCATTATTAGAGGATCGGGTCCTCATGATCATGTCGAAGTAAATGGAGAAATCATCGGGACATGAGCGAAGGTGGAGGGCTCCTTCTCTCTATGATAATCTCCACAAGATTTTCTATAGCCATCCCATATAATGGCAATCGTGGAAACGAGGAACATTACAAAATGAGACAAGTTTGTTTTGCTTGTATGGAGAGAGAGAGAGAGGAGTTGAGAGTAGAAGGCTTTGTGTGAGGATCCCTCTGTCGTCCAATGCGCAACGCCATGACTTTCCACTGAACAAGATTGGTTCAAACTGGGCTCGGGAAAATTCAGAGTAGAGCTTTCACTAAAGGGTTTTGTTCCTGTATGAAATTTAATTCGAGTGGAAATGCATGATTATGTGAGGATTACAAGTAAATCGTTTCATTGACTTAATTAAAAGGCAATGTATACCCGGACGTCCCTCCATTTTGTTTTGCATATCTTGACTACACAAAACGAACCACTCTTTTCCAACATTTCTCCTCATGAGAGCCATGAACACGTAGAATTGCGCAAACACTACGGTCCTACGTCTCCTACACCCTACCACTCTCTCTCTCTCTCTCTCATAAGGAGGACATTGGTACACTCCAAGCGTCCTTTACCCCGACAGAGCATCAGGATCGGAAGGGTGGTGGATTTAAAAATGGAGGAAATCCCGAATATATCCCCTCTTACCAGTACCACTTGTTTTACTTCCAGGTTAATTTCGGTGATGTGTACATCCCCAATGAGCTGGTGCCCCCTTCGCGGAAGGTACTTCCGGAATTCATGCGGCTAGCCCATGGTCTCCGTTCAGGGAACATTACAATTTTAGATGCCAGAACATTCTACATCCCAAATTTGCATTATGATGGAGCTGGACCTGATGCGTACTTCTTTGTGGGGACGGGTCGGGGAGGGCCACATTCGGCTGGAAGGAAGATTCCGAATGAAAAAGGAAGGTAAATGTTTCCCCCGTGGTTATTTTTCCAGTCAGTCTTTATTTTCAAAGTCTTGACTTTTTTCAGAGATGTTGTTGACGCAATATTTTACAATGTTATCTTTCCCTTTCTCTGATGATCCTTTTAATATCCTCCGCTGTATGAGTCCTCGGCTCCTGAGATGAGACTCGAAGTAATTTTTTTTTACATCCAGAACATATCTATTAAAAGTCTAAATCAAGTAAAGTAATTGGAGAGGGGATTCTGAGAATGTGTAGGTGGTTCTATATCTGTACATTATACAGTACAAAGCAGTTCTAGTAATAATCCGGATGAACTCCACAGCCTTGTACAATTTGAGAATTTACCCATTTGAATTCAAATCTCAACTCCCACTCCTCCGTAGAATGCCCTCCTACACTTACATACCCCTAGAATCCTATTGACAAACTCGTTAACCCTTTCTGTGGTTCTTGTACTCTAGCCTGGAAGTCCTGCAAGGTTATGAAGGAGAAGATATTGAGTTGACACTTCCTTCGGATCTCACTGTCATGGACATTGATTGGCTTGCGGTGTGGTGTGTGGCGTAAGTTCAGTCTTTTATCTTCCTTTGGTCTAATAGGGAAGACTCCCCGTGGACTCTAGGGTTTTTCTTTTATGCTCATTTACATTTTATTACCACCTTTTCCTGTGACATTCACGTTTGACGTCGGCCGAACTAAAAATAACATAAATCTACGACATTTCCTTCATATTATGCATCCCAGGGACTCTGAAACCACTCAAGTAGGAGTTAATAGGCCTGCACTATAAATAACTATATTGACATTATTTCTTTGGAGTACCAAAATAGCGACATAATACAATCAAGCGCTCTGTACGAAGTATCTACTTAAATCAAAATAAAGTCTGGAACCAGTATAAATGAGAATTAGGTACTCAATCAGGAAATGCTATGACACGCTCAAGTAAGGTTATAAGAATAATACCAGATTAATTCACAAGTCTTGTTTTGATCTAATGCTGCCTAAAGGCCCAAGTGCTCCTCGTACAGGTAACTATTCTGTTCCAGTAGCCTCAGTGCATGTGTGTTCCGAACCTTAATGGAATTTTAGCATCAAGATTTTTAGCAGGACTAATACCATAATATGAAATAGTTTCGGAATTAATTTGATTTACATTACAGATACAAGCACAACTTTGGTCATGTCTTCATCCCGAAGGATCTGAACGTCCCGCCTGCATTGGGTCAATTCAGACAGCCTCCAGTAAGTTCACATTTTATTTTCTAAGGTATTTAGTTTAAAAACCAAATGCAAAATAGTAGACGTGAATGTATACATAGCTCAAAGGTACTTATACTAAAATCCCTTGAACCAAAATGGAGCTTCCTATTAAAAAAAAATAATTACAAAAGAGGGAATTATATTGTCTTCACTGGTTTTGGAAATAATGGGATCCGAACGGAACTGTGAAAGGGAAGGGCGAACTTTAAAACAATAGTTTAATGTTATATTGAGGGGTTTGAAATAGAAAGTAATGTTATATACGAGGAGGAGAGAAAGGTACTTTCAGGGAAGGAAAAAGGTTGACTCAATTGGTATTATTTTCACGCCAGCCTGACTGGAGATTCCCAACAACATTCACGCCCCCATATTACCCCCATCGTCCTAACAAAGTAAGTTTGAATGGTGGATGTGTACCTAAAGCTCTGTTGTGTCTGTATGTGACTTTGTGACTTGTCATGTTTGCTTGGCATGAACTCATTGGGCGTTTAGCATATTTAGCATATATTCTCAATTTGTTAGAGTACATAGATGTGTACGCGTAACTTTTAGCTGGAGTATGTATGTATGTGTTGGAATTGAAATAATAATTTGTGTGGGATTTCCTTCCAGGAGCATCCCGCTGATGAGAAGGGATTTACTAACTGCCGAGAATTTCTCAATAGGAAAGTTCAGCTGAAATGGAACGCTGTGGGAAGTTACATTCATTTCGAAATTTCAGCGAGAATCCCTGAAGACAATTATGTCGCATTAGGTAAATTAATATCAATTTTTCCCAAACCTCGGAATCACTTGTACACAGTGATACATTCCACCCGGATGTTTTTCATGTGATAATGAACGGAATGGTAATAAATTGCCTGGTCTTAGTCCGACAAGTCCTCATACCAGTGATCCTTTCCGTTTTTCGTAGGTTTCAGTCGGGAGCGGGGAATTACTAAGATGGTGGGTGCTGATGCTATTATTGTTTATCACACTCCTCATGATAGAAAGAAATTCCATGCAGATGACTACTACATGACGGCCAAATCTCAAGTGAGTTGTGGTTGAGAAGACCTAGTCCCAAAAATTAAAATATTTTCATTTCTGATATATATGTACATAAAATAATTACTTCAAATTTCACTTACTATCCAATTCCAAATTTAACAGTGCGATGGTAAACATGGAGTGTGTCCGGACAGTCGTATACAGGGCAAGAACGATGTAAGTGTTATTGACGGGTATCGAAAGAACGGTGTGACCACTGTTTTGTTTAAACGGCCATTTACTACTGGAGAATCCGTAAGTTTCTACGAAAACTTTTGAAATTTTTTGATTCTTTGAACGACGAATTTTCTGCGAAGAATTATGTGTGCTCTGCGTAATTCATATAAACAAAATAATAACATAACTCAAATAATTTTATCCCTCCAGAACACTTACGACTTAGATTTGGACAATGAAGTCAACATTATGCTAGCTATTGGAGTTTTGAATAATCGCAAGGAAGCTAATTACCACTATGGAGAAAGAACTAGTCCAGAAGGTAAGAGGTCACCGGGTCACGGAAGTTGTTTTAAATTTTGGACACGCATAAGCTAACCATAGTCATTATACTACACCATATATTTTAACTATTGCATATTCATAGTAAATTCCCAAAACTTTTGGTAGAAATATTTTAATAACATGTCCTTCAAAAATATTCGTTGAACCTTTGGGATAACAAATCTAATCATACTGAACTTTTTGTGATTTGAGTCTTTGAATCTTTCAGATGACGAAAGAATAATGTTGAAAGGGAAGGGAGATCACACCTGTTTGACCACCCCTGAAGCCACGCAGTCTTCACCTCAAGTCAAGCCATGGCCAGCGGCCATTATTGATGGAGTAACTAATTTTACTGCAAGAATCGGGCCTACTGGAGGGAAACGAGGATACACTGCTTTGACTGGTAAGTGTTTTGAGACTGGTATTTCAATCAATCCTAAAGTCATGCTCTGACAAAAATACTAACGGACGCTACACAGTGGAAGGCATGAGCTCTTAAATGAATAATAAATTACCAAACCTTTTAAAATTTTGCATCTGCTAACAGGAATTGTAAGGAAGGAACTGCCAGGTAACTGCAATCATAATTCATATCGTCGGTGAAACTTCCTAACCGGCTAAAATAAAAAATGCTTAGAATACAGACCGGCTATTTAGCGCTGTCGCTCAATACTCACAACAGCCATAATTCCCCCATTTCCCTTAACTTGACCACACCTTCCGCTCCCCTTACACTAATCCCCACGTACGGACTACCATACGTACTACATCTATACTCTCCATCCCATTATTTCCCCTCCACTTCCCCTCCACCTCCAGTCCACTTCCTTTCCCCTCCATTTCCACACCACTTAACCTCCACCTCACATTATATTACACTCCCCACCACTTACCCTCCGCTTACCCCTCAATTACATTCCCCTCCACTTCCCGTCCGCTTACCCTTCAATTACATTCCCCTCCACTTTCTTTCCATTTTCCCTCAACTTCCCTCCACTTTCCCTCCACTTCCCCTTCAATTATATACCCCTCCACTTAACCTACAATTACATACCCCTCCACTTTCCCCCCACTCAACCTACAATTACATACCCCTCCACTTTCCCTCCAATTAACCTACAATTACATACCCCTCCACTTTCCCTCCAATTAACCTACAATTACATACCCCTCAACTTTCCCTCCACTTAACCTACAATTACATACCCCTCCACTTTCCCTCCACTTAACCTACAATTACATACCCTCCACTTTCCCTCCACTTCCCCTTCATTTAAATACTGAGAGGAGAAGTTGAGGGGAAGTGGAGGGGTTGAGTATTTAAAGGGGAAGTGGAGGGAAAGTGGAGAAAAAGTGGTGGGGTTATGTATTTGAAATGGAGTAAAGGGTAAGTGGAGGTGTTGAGTATTTAAATAGGAAGTGGAGGAAAAGTGGTGGGGTTATGTATTTAAAATGGAGTGGAGGGTAAGTGGAGGGGTTGAGTATTTAAAGGGGAAGTTGAGGGAAAGTGGAGGAAAAGTGGTGGGGTTATGTATTTAAAATGGAGTGGAGGGTAAGTGGAGGGGTTGAGTATTTAAAGGGGAAGTTGAGGGAAAGTGGAGGAAAAGTGGTGGGGTTATGTATTTGAAATGGACTGGAGGGTAAGTGGAGGGGTTGAGTATTTAAAGGGGAAGTGGAGGGAAAGGGGAGGAAAAGTGGTGGGGTTATGTATTTGAAATGGAAGTGGAGGGTAAGTGGAGGGGTTGAGCATTTAAAGGGGAAGTGGAGGGAAAGTGGAGGAAAAGTGGTGGGGTTATGTATTTGAAATGGAAGTGGAGGGTAAGTGGAGGGGTTGAGCATTTAAAGGGGAAGTGGAGGGAAAGGGGAGGAAAAGTGGTGGGGTTATGTATTTGAAATGGATTTGGAGGGAAAGTGGAGGAAAAGTGGTGGGGTTATGTATTTGAAATGGAAGTGGTAAGAAAGTGGAGGGGTTGAGTATTTGAAGGGGAAGTGGAGGGGTTGAGTATTTGAAGGGGAAGTGGAGGGGAAGAGGAGGCGAAGTGGAGGGTAGTGGAGGGAAGTTAAGGGTAGTGGTTTCGAAGTGGACTGGAAGTGGAGGGGAATTGTGGGATAGTGGAGGTAAACTCCACTCCACTTACATGATACACTGCAAAGGGGAATTATGGCCGGGTTTCACTTTAGAGTTTCTTGCGGAAGCGCTATAGCCGGTTTTCATTTTAGGCATTTTAAATTATAGCCGGTTAGGAAGTTTAGCCGACGATATGATCATTATGTCTTGCGCTCTAATAGTTCGATCAGACTTGTAACTTCGTGGATAAGCTTTGTAAACAAATAAAATAGTATCATACTAAATTAGCATTACTGTAATGTCCTCAGTCAGCAACGTGTTATTTGGAAAGTTCCACTTATTTTGCTAGTATTAATCATTTTGTTATTATTTACGAATGCTTCTAAAAGCTACAAAATTCAAACAGAATGCATACGTTACTTCAAGGGATGAACTAACAAAAATTGAAGAAACTTGTATTTTATTAAAGGTCCAAAAAGACGTGCTTTTGGAAACGTTTGTGCCTACCAATTTTGTAAATATGAAGGAATTAATTTGACCCTAATTTACTGATTTAGGTCAACCATCATGGGGCATAGCTTGGTACATCAACGACATGCTGATCCCAGAGATCTACGTTGAAAGAGGAAAGACTTACTATTTCCAAGTTGAAGGAGGTAAGTGACATAAACCCAGAAATAATGGTCCTACCTACAAACATACATAGATGGAGACACAATTTTAATACAAAATGTGCAAGTGTCATTCGGAAATGGTAACCTTTATTTTATGACCGTCTAATAGGAGACAACCCACAGAACCCCTCCCGCTACCATCCATTTTACATCACAAGCAGCCCTGAGGGCGGTTTGGGTCAGAAGAGTGAATACGAAAGAAATCAGCAGCGAGTCTTTGCTGGAGTGCAGTTCGATACTGAACGTTATCCTTATGCTACTGCCGGTAATTTTTCCCCATCAAAACGGAACGATACTAATCCAAAATACATACATATATATCCTTTCTTGATGATATTTTAATGAAGATTAATATTTGAAAAATGATGAAATATTGAACAAGTGCAACTGATGAGTGTAATGGGTTTAATAATTTCCGTATACTAATACTCTGGAATGATTTCATGCAATGCATTTAGCATTCTGGGTTGGATAAATTGGTAACCTAAAAATTACAAGAGGTTAAAAAAAATATGTATGGTTAATCAAATGCCTTAAAAAGCTAAACGTTAATGCAAACAGGGCTTATTTCCAGGTAAAGTCTTCAAGCTCAAAGGAAACTGATAATTAAATACTCCCGTAAAAAAATTTGTATGAGGCTATAATTTGTATAGTTGATCCCATAGCTCCTAATTCCAGCATTTAGCATGGGATTAGCTCATGATTTTAATCTCGCAATATTTTTGTTCCAGCTGGTCGATACTGTGAATGGCAACACAAGACCGTGGATAAGTCCACGGAATCGAAAACTTTCGAGGAGTACATGAAGACCCTGCGTCTGGAATGTGACGACGGAGAACCAAAAACATTGACATGGACCGTTGATATCAACACTCCTGATCTTGTTTACTATCAGGTCAGATTTGCTGTCTTAATTTCCGAAAGTTATCGTTTAGATTATAAATAAATACTATAAATTTTGTGCTTAAATTTAAATGAAAAAAAGTGCTTACTTTTATATGACACCTGTTTTTTGAACTGTCACAGTGCTACACCCACAATAACTTAGGATGGAAAATCCGCGTAACCGACGCTGGAATTCGTGGGAGGAGAACAGCAGGTGCTTCCAGCGTCGTGGCCTCATCTTTAAGTTTTTCACTTGTGATCGTATCCTCTGCCATACTGACATTCCTACAACGGATGTCAATCCTCTAAATAAAAGCCACCGTCTCATCCATAGCTATTGTTTTATTTTTATGACACGTGGACTTGTTACAAAAAAAAGGCAAAGAAGAACAATACGTATAACGACGACTTTTTGAAACTCAATCCACTCACCTACGTCCTAACCCGACTTCAACAAAATGCATCAACTCACGCGTACAACTCACGAATTAGGGATAAAAATTAAAAAAAAAACATCGTCTTACAATTACAAATATTTAGTAGTCTCATAAGTACTTACTTAACACTGGTGAGAATGACACGGCCGGAGTGTGCTAAAGTATCTGTGAACGAATGTGTTGTTAGCCGATATTTTCAAAACTGTTTACATAGCGTATATACTGCAATGTTTATATTATATAGAAGGATAATATTGTGATTGTTTAATATGCCCTTATGCTAATAAGTAGTAGACTATATCTTGCACTTCCCTCACTACCCGACTCCGTGTGAGCACAGGAGATCTCCAGCAAAAATTCTGTAAATTATTCAGTTGTTAGCACCCTTTTCAGTCCCTCCGAAGGAACACATCTCTTCACTTGACAATATGAACGTTCCATTTATAATAATCACTAAATCTCTGCACTCATTTCAATTTCCAGCGACACTGTAACAATTAATAGCACTTTTAGCATTAAGAGCACAACCTCCTCCAAGTCCTGCTTTGCACTCACACACCTGTAAATTGCACGCAACCGAAGTACTAAATAGTTGGTACTGTAACTTCCAAACCAACAATAATTCCAAACTACGGAGGTAATTACACAGAATGGTAAAACAACACATTCGTGAATTTAAGTAATATTAAGTATCTACCTTTCACCATGCAATTTACGAGAACCAACGAGAGGAACAAGTTGACAATAAAAATACAACTACAGGCAAACTTGGACAATAAAAGGAAAAAATTGTGACTGTAATGTATTTTAAACAAATGTACTTTTCGTAGTAGGACTAGCCTATAAACTGATTCTTCGTCTAGGGAATAAATATTACTACATACTGGACAATATTAATTTACCTTGCAAAAATGCGAACCAATGGAAAGAAACATGTACTTTACAACAGCTCACACGACAATAAGAATACAAAGCTACAGCTGTTATTTTAATTTTAATTAATGTAACTAGTAATGTAGGAAGGAAATTCGTACTCTCAAGTTTTTTTTTTAAATAAAAATTTTATCATAAAAAATGGACAATAAAGTCAAAAAGAAACTGAACTGGTGAGAAATGTACTCTATTATTTGTGTGTGGTCGTTACTTTGCCCCAAAAATTCTCTTCCATTTTTTGCTTGGGATTTGTATTTATACTTACGATTAATATTTAGCTACCTCACTCTAACCAGTATTGCTTTGTACTAACTCTAAACTAGACGTTAACATACTATAACTGTACAATGTTCTGTATGATAAGAGACTTGTTGTCGTGTAGGGATTAACACTAATTACTACTAATTAATACTAACTTTACTGTAAATATTGTCACGATAGGAAACATGTGGCCTTTTGTACATGTTGAATTTCATAAGAAAAAAAAATCCTTTCAGATCCATATACGTGCAGATATCAAATACAATATTAATAGAGAGCTAGCTATTTACGAGTACTCCAAATGAATTGTAGATTATATAGTTTACCTTTATACAAACAACCATAGATTTACAGACCTCGTCTACCACTCCAAAATCAATACTAATGCTAAAATAAAAATTACTACCATATGTATCTATCTAATCGTAAGTTTACATTTTGGAGGAGCCTATTCGCCCTCGGACTCCTAAATTAATTGGACCTCCAGTCAATAATAGAAAATCCCAAATGGATCGGGGAAAGGTATGGGACTTGTGACTGTGTATATTTACATACAGGAGTAACTGGAAGGAAATATCATACTTAATATCAAACCGCATTACTGTACAAGTGATGCGTCTATACCCGTGCATATTTATATTCATAATCATTGTGACAACTTTGTCAAGTTATCCACCGCCATTCGATGTACTGTTTTCTAGAGTAAATTCCTGGGGGGATGCGAGACCCGAGAGGCAGTTTTATAAAAAGGTGTTATCCATATATATATATGTATTTATCCCAGTTTTGTATTTCATCTCGTTGTTGTTAATTTGTACATATATACGGAATATTTATAAGGGATGTCAAAGGTCAAATAAGTATAAAGATACGTTATACACGGGATTTCAGATGATCCAAACTTCAAGGAATAAGTAACTATAATTAACGAGACAATTAAGTTTGAGTTTATATCAAATATTGACACATGCTTGGCCAAAAGATGACAAGCAATTGTTTTTGCTGTCTTGGGTTCAGATAATTTCGAGATTGTTTTTTGAAACTTAAGGAGATATGGAGGCTTCCATTGGACAGTTAAGAGAGGTACTTAAGATTTGAAAAGGGACAAAGTCTCCAAAATAGTTAGGCGTCAGAACCTCGATGATATTGTTTGTTACAATTGACGACACAACCACGTATTTAAAAATCCAACGTATGAATTTCATTGTCACTGCTTTACATTGAAAGTAGTCATTACTTTCATATTTGACATTAGATATTGATTACAAGATTATATTCTGTTTTACAACAAAAGTATTAGATAATTATGCGCTACTTTTTGAAACTACTAGAGAATCAACAGGATTTTAAGCAATTATTGATCCCGGGATTTTAAACTTCTACAAATTAAAGTAAAGAAATGAGATTCACGAAAGAAAGCGGCTGTCAAAACGCCCTTGGTTTCGAACCTTGGACCTGATTTGTAGATATGGGATCCATGAATCATATTTCAATTCCTTTGGTTCATTGACTTGTTCAGCTAGAAGATTATGATCTTCCATTCTAAGGGTGGGATCAGTTATGAATAATTTTAGTTTTTGGATTAGTAGGGAAATGAGATACACCCGTATACTTTTTTCTAGTACTGTCTTCACAAAATAATTGTTCAACTTTAAAATCTTTGTCTTTCAGTTTTTTTGACTAATAGCAACAATCTAGTAACTGCATGATGACAAGTGTATCTTGAAAATTCTCTGGGACAATTGTTGATGTGACCTAAGGTTTGATATACACGTTGTTCATTTGACGGGGAAATTGTTCTAGAAATTGAGAAATAAAAATTCAATGCTTAAAGTAAGTTTTACAGAGAGGGCTTATTTGTTAAAAAGAATTTAGTTAGACACAGTGCAAGTAATGTGGTTTCCAACTACAAGGAATCTTCGGAAGGGTAACCAAATGTGAATATTTGTACATATAAATGCAACTTATGTAGATGGGCTACTTTCAAGAGTTTAGAGTAATTACATGCCTACTTGTAGTCGGAAAAGTAGGTCTCTCCTATAGAATGACAAAAATTGTGTTTAGAGAAGGACTAGTTTTCAAACGAAAGGAAAATTACTAGGATTTTGTGGCAACTCTGCAGCAAATAGGAACTCAAATTGCTACTGGACGTTAGGTAATATACATACATATACACAAAAAAACGGAATTTTATTTTGTTACCAGGATTATTGGTTCCTCCAATACTTTTCCTTGTCTTCAGGAGACACTGACAAAATAATTAAAATAATTCCCAATTTGGAAAAATCCGTTTAGTTTCATGCCAGCTGTTCCAAAGGCTTTGCAGACTCAATTATACTTAATTTATTCTGTTCAGGCTGAAAATCCGACTGTACATAATAAATACAAAAGCAGAAAATCCTTAGACTTGTTTTTATCGAAACTGGATACATACATATGTTTCCTGGCCAGAGGATTATCTGGAGGGTTTTGGTTATGTACACACCAGTCGGGATTTTTTTTTTTTGCGAATACTACTGGAGTGACAATAATGTCAAGTCAATGATAATAAAGGGATAATAATTTATGTTACATAAGTAAAATTTACTTGGAGGTACTTACATAAGGACATCCCAGTATTTTTAGGGTCTAATTACTATTTATATAATGTGGATCTAGGATGGTAAGCGTAAGGATAACTGTATTGTCCAGAGACGCGACAATAAAGCTAACACGGAACAAATAACGTCAAAGGTCAATACAACTGCAGTTGAGACAATAATTCCTCTGAAAGATTGATGGTTATTGACAAAGTCAAAGCTTGAAATTTCATGATGGAACCTAGGGAGTAAGTAAATGTTTAGACTGTACAATGATTATTGCTATGTATATAATATGTGTGTGGTCAAATTACATAACTTTATACTTAATAAGTCAAGGTGCATTTTTAGAGTCCTGAGATCCTCTCCGCCTCTACTTCAGATTCTGAGTCCGAGTCTTCAAAAAAAACTCTCGAAAGCTTCATAATTTTAATTGGAAAGCAATTTCAAAATTCCGAAGCTCCGGAATTGTGTAAATTTCCCCTTTGACAGGAGAGGTACTCCAAATGGATTCTAAATAAGGTTCCTTTTGAGGAACTATCACAATAAGAGCATTTGAGCTCCAAAATTAATTTTAAATTCAGATGTGGATATGTACCAGATCGGAACCGGAGGTTTTTCCGAGAGGAGGGCTGTAATCCCAAAATCCTCAATTCAAAATCTGAAGCAGAATTAATCTCCTCACTCTAAATTGACATTAGGTTTAAGAAACAAATCTCTTATTGCTGCTCTAAAATATTCTAATGTAATGGCAAAATGGAAAAGGGAAATCGAATTAATGATTGGGTCATGTACTGCTCCACAGTATTGCATCTATATAATTAGTTGCTCGGTCAATGTAACGTTTGGTCTGGTCGTGAATTACTATGCTACATGTACATATACATATATGTGTTTGTGGGTGTACCTTTGTGATTATTTATGTCAATGTTCACAAGATTATAAAATATTTTCACAGAAAAGCCGAATGGTCGTTCCAGCAATTAATTATTATGTAAATTACCAAACGAACAAAGTCAAATCTGCATTTAGAAAGGAATCAACTCAAGTGTACTGTAAGTAATACCTATGTACTGTAATAATTACGACGTGTAATATTCAGCCACTTCAACAAGCATTACTTAAGCTCAAAACTATGTAATTATATTCAGCTTTACCATAATATCCCTGTTTAGATTTAATGGTCACAATTCTTGAACTAGGCTCTTTTTGCTTACACCCCTCCACGAATATATAGATAATTATAACAAATGAAAAAACATGTTTTTTTTTCTCGGTGCGGTAATGAAATTATTTCATTGTTTTACAATTTCACATATATGTACATATATGTCACATCCACATCCAGAACTTGTTATTTAAAGCTTGAGCAGTCATCCTTATAGGTAAGATAACAGAATTTGATACATTTGAAAAACTCATCACAAAACTATAATTCCTATGCAGAATGTAACTTTAAATTGTTAGTGTCCCAGAACTTGAGATTGAATCTGAATAATAATAAAATTACTAGCCAACCATATGTAAAATATAAAAACTAAGGTGAAAATAAATTAAAAAATCATTTACTTTTTCTCATATCACATCTTCTCATCACACATCTAGGGTTCATTCATATAACTATACCCTAGCGCTATGGCTTATAACTAGGCAAAAGCCTTGTAATTGATGCAGAAGTAATTCTCTCACGATATAATCCATCTCTCAAAGACAACTTGTGCCAAAAATTTGACTAATTCCCATGGTCGCTTGGATTTTGGGGGGAAACGATTTTGAAGAAAGGAACCATTATACTGACTGACTTTTTGAGCCAAGCTGATATTCATGCTGGGGACTCGACAAGTCAATCAGAGACAACAAGGTAGTAAACAGGCTATATTGTCTTGTTGACTCCTTCACAACACGCCATCTCAGGGACTAGAGTGTAGTAATGCCTTCATTATGTATAGCCGTGAGGGGAGCCTTTACACTTTTTTTCATCGAAACTGTCAGAACCGGCTTTGTAAAAGAATACTGTGGGAATGGGAAGCCTCTTACAATTTGTACACTTTGTTTTTCTCAAGCCTCACACAGTACGCTTGTCTTTTGTTCTCATTTTGTTTTCCGATCAATTATTCTAGCAAGGCCGTTATTATATGAGAATTCTCAAAATGCGGAAAACATGCTAAATACATTGATTTTTACGGACAAAGCCAATTACTACAACTTCCAATGCCTCTTACCACCCATACCTAAGTCTTTTTCAGCCTGGGGGGTATGTGCTCACACATTCTTCAAAACATCACGTCCACCCCAAACACTGCAAACAGGAACATCCGAGAGCATTTTTATCTCAACAATTTGAGGGCAACATAAGAAATTAAAACTTTTCAAATGTAAGAAATTATTTCTGATATGTTCTAGAATATTTTAAAAATTACTTACTTTTGATTCCCTTTTTTATTCTTACTGAAACTTCAAATTTTTTTAAGGAAGTTCATAATAGGTACATAGTTGGATCTATAAAATTGTACATTGACAGGATGAGAGCTTGGGTACTTTTGCAGTAAAAGTTATAATTTCCCGTGTTTTCAAAAAAGCAGTGTCCTTTATTGTTTAAAAATAAGGCCTTACTTCTGAATTCTTGGCATATTTCCTCAAATTTTTCAGCAATTAATAATGCAGAGACGAATAAAACACAGGAATAGCCAAGGAGGACTGAGTATATTATCACAGTGAGAGTTCTTTTGAAAATCAGTATGTAGTTGCGATGGGAGGGAAGACAGTTTAAGTAAAGGAAGGTCTTTGATTCCTCCCTTCTCAAAGTGTTATGGCCTATGTGTAATTACATCATTTGAAGGTAGTACATGAATGTTGAGAATAAATTCAATTTTAAAAAAACCTTACCAAGACAGAGTTTTTTTTATATTGTTGTGTGCTTGTCGGCTAGGAATTGAGAGTGCGTACTTTTGGCAAATGATTAAATGGGAATATTTAAGGTTGTGAGTACGTACAGCCACTGTGTAGCCACTAGACTTGAACTGACGGAGCAAAGGTGTATAATTTGTTGATTTTATTTCTTTTTCAGTATTACATGTTCATCCTTTTTTTATTTAAATTGGGTAAATGTAACTTTCAAGGCTTTGCTCATTGACTTGAGTTATTACATGAAGACATTCTATAACAAAATAAGAAGTGCTTTTAAACACAATCCTTTTTTATGCGGCATATACTGTCAGTGAAGCTTTATGAACCCCCTGCATGAATGTATGGAGGTGATTGACATATCTTTAGGATCACACACACACACACAACCTCTTTGGAGGAGAATTCCCAACGAAGATAATAATTGAAATTTTAATAGGGGAATATTTAAATCATTGGAAATACTTCAAGTCTTTTCTGTCTGGGATGAGATAATCTAATAGTTTGTTATTTTGCGAAGAGAACTTTTATAATTTTTTGGAAGAGACTGGTAACTAACAGCATGGTCCTGAGAGTTCATAAATGCATTTCAGATGTGATAGCTTGATTGCAGATCGAGGAAAACAAGACACGCGGAGAGAATTTTTCAGGGGGAACTTAGCTAAAAAAAAATATGCGTGATCTCAGAACCATGTAAATGGCTCTGATAAATGAAGGAGATCTGAGGGAGTATGTATACGTAGTGTGGGATCACCCTTGATTAACACGCTATACATAATCAATGAATTGTTCCACATTCACATAACCACATTTGTCTCAAGGGTGCTGACAATCGCCAAGCAGTCTGCAGTAAAGTAGTGTAATTAGTTATTAGCATTTATTAATTTTTCCATTAAGGGACATGGTATGTAGCATTTGAGGCAATAAGTGTCATTGCCAGTCGACAGGAAAGCAAGGCACTGACTAATTGGAACAGAGGCTTTGTAAGGTCATCTACTTCAGCTAATAAAAGGTGACTGATACAATTATTTAGCATCTCTGGGGAATTGTGGCTGACCAAAGGTGCTTGCACAGATGAGTGCTTAATTATGTACCCGCTCTTATCCCATGTGAGTCTTTTCTGCCCCAAAGTTTCATATGTAGATACACTTGTAGCTATATACATAACATATGTGTGACATTGCAGTTGAAATAAATAATCACAGTATATAAAGTAACCCCACACATACTGTACACACGTACGAAAAACATTCTCAGAAAATCTGGATCAAAGTCAGGAGTATCAAGGAGTGGGACGTCCGTTAATTTTTTCCCAAGTTGATTTGTAATAAATAGTTTTATTGAAATTACAAAAGTTGTTGTGTAGCCTTAGGTGTAATTATTATGTAGTTTCAAATATAATTATTGTTATGTAGTTTTAGGTGTAATTATTATGTAATTATTATACTAGTATGCAAACTTCAGGTGACGTGACTCCCTACTTACGGGATTTCAAGATGATTTCAAGAGCCCCTGGTATTGGATGCCCGAGTTGCTAATTTCCTTTAATTACACATTTAGCAACTTTTATACTGGTAAATATTTTCAAGCATAATTTCCACTGTTATATTTCATTTGAATTCCCCTGGAGGTCCTAAGGGAAGTTCTTGTTATTTTGTATGAGTCTTATACTTATATATGTACGTGGAGCTGAATGTGTGCGATATTTTATGGGCTTTTAATTTACCGAAAGGATGGAAATAAGAATTTGTCAGAGGAGTAAACTGCAACTATGCTCGCAGTGGAAGTGAGTGCGATATTCCCATCACATCCCTACGCCTTTACTATTAGTATAAATTACAGGAGCACCTGCAATGAATTTCAATTAAAAAGAACTTTGCCACTCACAACAAACCTTCGCCGTTGATTATCATGATGACACAAAGTTTTCTATGAATTTTAATTAATGCATCACATGACTCCCCAGAATTTGCATCCAAAGTTTCCTACAACTTGAGCAATCATCACTTATGTATACATGAGTGTCGCCAACCTTTTCCTCTCATTATGATTTCTTAGTGCATCGTTCCATCAACGTCGGGCCATTTTGGTGGGTCGTTAAAATATTCAGCTGCAACACCCCTTCCCGATATGCTCCACACCTGGTTCAATATTGATGTCCACCGTTGATGGCACAAGCAAGATGAAATTAATAAAAATCAGAGGAAGCTCCTCTTTCCTCTCCACAAGAAACAACAGCATCGGCTGAATTATAAATTGTGTATGACATCGACAGGATGCTAATTTTCCCAAAATGAAGTAAATCTGACTGACAGGTGTCAGTTGGCTTGTTAACAAAACACATATACGTTGGGACACATGTCTCTGTCTGTTGAGCAGGACTCGTCTGACCGGTTGAGCATATGAAAAGGCTTTGGTTCTTGGGCCCAACTTACAGCATCTCTCCTGCTCCAATGAGACTTCTATTAGGAGTGAGTGCGGAGTAAGACGAGAAATCAATTTAATCACAAGTGAGGTATGAGCCATCATTATGATGGTGCTTAACACCCAGGTGTTAAATTTCCCAGGAACGTACAGAATCTTACGTGAATTTAAATACACATCTCCAATAATATTTTAATTTCATAATCCTCAGGAGATTCAAGTAGAGCTACCCATCCTCAGATTTCATGCACACTCAAACATATCAATGTCTTGCGTGTGTACTGTATCTCATCCCCTGTGAAATCTGTGTGAAGTCCCTGCCAGTCCTCATGAGATACTTCGACACCCATAGATAATTCCACGTATAGATATACACACACACGTAGAAATCTAAAGTTTATAATTTCAAAAGCAGAGGGATACAAAATACGAGAATGATTTACAAGTGGACAAACGAATTTCTGAATAATTTCAGACATCACGTCTTTTATGTCCATGTATGTATGTACGTACGTGTGAACATGCACAAGTGTGCATGATCATTTTCTGTTTACCTTGCAGTAAAAATGTGTAGAGTGTGATGTAGGGAGGAATGATTAGCGGCAGCTTCAGGAGGAATGAAATGAGTCTTTTTACATGCACAGTGTCTCAGGATAGAAAAGTTAGTCAAAACCAAGTTTGCTCAGCAATTCTGCATTCATGCATCATAATTGTGCATGGTGTGTGTGTGTGTGTGTGTAGTGTGGAGTCTCCATATGACATGGGCCGGAGGCTCACGGAGATAATTAAACTCATCTTCGCCATACTAAAATACGAGATGCGGGCTGTTCAGAGATCCCACATGAATTTCTAATTGCTAATTAAATCTTTCAATTCGAAAGTAATTTTTGTTTCCCAATCATTTTATAATACACTCTTTTACACAGTTTCCTATCCAATCCCTATTTATTGCAGGTGCACTCACCAAATTACCTGTTTACTTTGCTGGAAGGTTTGATCCCCTGCATACATACTGTCTCTACAGCGTACTTTGTAATTATTACAGTTGATTGGTCCTCTCCGATTTCTAAAACTGACAAGGACCTATGCATCTCAGCTCATTGGGGAAGACTTAGAAGTTTGTGCCAGATAAATGGTGCAGGCACACGGATATGAATAAGAGTATAACTGAGAGTTATGTAGCATGTTGCTCTCACGTGTGTGTGTGTGTGTGTGTGATTTCCGTCAATGTAATTTTTTAAAATAATAACAACACAGTAGTGTTATTGTCGTATATAGTGAAAGAGAAAGTCAAGCAGTAGCGGTTTCTAGTCCTTTCTCTTTGCATATGCTTGCAGAATAATTATTATTATTAATATTACTCCACACTAATATTATTCCAATGTTTCGAATAAAATTATTCTCTTTTTCCTCAAGTACTTATTACATTTCCCAAGGGATCTCCATTGTGATACACTGGAACGGTTGGAGGTGAAGCCTATATTTGTATGTACCTCCATATATTTTGAGAAGGAAATTCTAAATGGGCACTGGTTCCAATTTCACCTCTACTGCTGATATGGGACTCAGATACAATAATTTGTTTTCCGTTGTAAAACTAATGTAGAGCAATCTCTCAGGAAAACAATTATTATGACTACTGTGGGATGAACATATTAAATTGAAATTTGAACATATTTAAAAACGAGTTCTGTTTAAGGAACATCTGTTAATTTTTTTGTTCGTCTGGGACGTTCTACATATATAACTCTTCCTATAAGATCCCATGTCTCTCTTCTTGTTCAACTCTGGATTAGAAATCCTTTCGAGAGCAGTGTGTTCTAATAGAGGGAGAGAGAGAGAGAGAGGAGAGAGAGAGAGAGGTGGAAAAAATAAGCATTGACAATTTTGACAGAAGACACGGAGAGAAAATGTAACGGAAAGTTATTTATTCAGTTAGAGCAAATGACAAGTGAGGATAGAGAACAGATCTCTGACTATAAGAGAGTAGTGAGAGATTACCATGGATGTCTGTAGATATATAGAGGTAGGGATTGTACAGAGTAAATGGTTCGACTGTCTTATTACTTCTGTGCACGGTGGAGAGATACACACACACACATCAAAAGTCTCTACCTTTAAGTATGTATCATAAATAAGAAAAGGTGAGTTCAAGGATCAAGTCCGTATTGTTTTACACATGTGCTTTACCTTATGGGTTGGTACTGGGAGGTTGGTGCAGTAGTGGAGTCTTGTATAATTTTTTTATTTCTCCCTTTGCATTATCTCCTGTTTATAATGTAGCCACACGGGTCTTGACTACTATACAGCAACTCAATTAGTAGCGACAGAGAATAAATCAATTACAATCAGTGTGAATGATCGTTGTGCAATTTCCAATGTGCTTAATCTACAATGTCATACTGAGCTCAACTGCATGCACTCGTTAAATTTCCTCTCGTCATGTTGAGTGGCTCATTGTCAGCTATCAGATGAGTATAGAGATACATCTGTGTAACGGTAGATATCCCTTGTGTATACTAACGGACTACTACTCCTGACTACTCCTGAGAGAGCAAGGAGTCTCGTATCCAACAGATCAGGAGACAATGCAGATACTCACTAGGGTTGGTCATATCGTTACCTTTCGAAATATCGTTAATATCGTTATCGTTCACAAAAATAATCCCGATAACGATATGGTAGAACGATAAAAACGATATACATATAAATTGAAATAATAAAGAAATTAAGCAGTAAAAATTATCCAATAAGTATTTAATTTATTAAAAGTTATATAAGTAATAAAAATAAGCCGAAATAATGCTTCATTTTTAATTATTCACTTTTCCAAATGCCTGTTTAACAATTCCTTCTATTGCTCGAACCAATTCAATTCTGAATTGGAAATTTTCGGTTCAGTTCAGTTCAATTTACTAATTTTCCGATTCAATTCTAGATGAAACTGAATCGATTGATTCAGTTCATAACTTTGACGTACATGAATTGTTTTTCTTGAATTATTAAAGTTCAAACGATTCGTTTTGCCCCAAACATTTCAGCAACAGATTTACAGTTTACAAGCTCTCCAGATCCTAAAAGTAACGATCTGTACCCTTAGTTTAACTTCCTTCTGCTGTACGCTTGGAAAATACTGCTGTCGTGTCTAGAAAGCGTATTCTTTAAGTTTATCTGCGGAAACCGTTGTTTTCGATGCAATTCAAAAATTTGAACTGAAACGAATTGAATTAATTTGTACTGAACTGAATTGAACCGTTTTGACCACTTCTTCCGGTTCAGATGACACTTTCTAGGGCATGAAATACGTCAGATGACAACATTATGTAATTTTTGACGATCCTACCTTCTTAGAACGATACTAAGATAGAGCGATATATCGCGTGAAATATACGAGAATTATCGTAGCATATCGTTCCTCCAAATTGGACGATATTAACGATAATATCGTATCGTTATATCGGTATGACCAACCCTAATACTCACACGGCTAGGCGTACTTATGTGAGTTACCTGATCAGAGATCAGAGTAATGTGCTATACAGTAATTTAAATTTAATATGAGACCTGAGAATTGCATATATACAGTTAGAATAGAATGGAACTAACAATAAGTACTGTCTATATAGGCCCCTTGGAAGTGTGTGGAGTGGTTCTCACAGCGGAGCCTCTATGCAACTCTCTGGGTTGTTTGGGTTCGGAGTTCCTTGGCTTATTGTAGATATCAATGTACTTGGGATATGTCAGAGTTAGGGAACGAACGCTAATTGTCGTGTACCTCAATGGACAAACACAAGACAAACAGGATTTTTCTCTCTAATCTGTGATGGCATTGCTTTTACTGACAGGACATTGATTTGCTATAACCACCTAATTTCAAAGTGGTTCAGTTCTCGTAAGGAGTGTCAATTCTATTATCTTTTCCTCTATTGTCAAGAATTGTTAAATTCTCCCACGGGACTTGGAAATTCTTTCAGAAACACATTAGCTTTCGAATTGGACGGTTCTGCCCAACGTCTCAGCTGCACAGGAGTAATCCTTTCTGCAAAGCTAGTGGATTCTTCCTGACGAGTTACCCGATCTTTGTGGTTCAATTTTTATTTTTCGTGAGTGCTCCCACCAATACCCCATACTTCAACCATCTCCACCGACATGGCTGTCTACTATCCCAAGAACGTACTTGTCATCTCACTCTTCCTCCTCTATGTTGTCCAAGGGATTGAGGTGAGCCATTTGTCAAAAGAGTATTTTACAATTTAAAAAAAAACAAATGTGTGTACATCATACAATGTAAGATAACACACTCAGGGTGTCTCACTATACCCCGTGAGTAAACGTGGGCTGCTGCTAATATTTTATTACAGACGTGAGCTCTCCTCCAGTATCTCACTTTCTTTCCAAAAATGCAGATATAGGGAAAGGCAAAACTGAAATAAATCCTTCTTTGAGACTTCTTTCCTAAAATTTTTTTATTTTTAGGCTATACCGAAAAAATCCCCATCCGCTAAATTACTCCCAGGATTCGTATCTTTCGCTCATGGAGTTCGGTCTGGAAACGTGATTATTAAGGATACAAGAACGATTCTTATCAAGAGCTTGTACTACGATGGAGCTGGACCAGATGCTTACTTCTGGGTTGGGACCGGCTCCAAACCTCATGCTGGTGGCAGGAAAATCCCTAACGAACAAGGAAGGTACGGCAATGTCAAAGTTGTTCCTCTCTGTAGATAAATTCTGGCAATGTGTGTGTGTGTGTGTGTCTGTGTGTGTGCATCACAAATCTTCTATGCACTCGGCACACGGGATCATTATTTTTACTGACAGCCATTTAACTCCACTTGCCCTCATAGTGAGTTGGAAATAATTTTAGAGCTTGGAGTCAAGCACTGTTGAATGTACGAGATGAACTGGGCTCAAAAATCTCTAGTTGACAATGTGCTTCGTTGGTGGTGACTTAATTGGCACTTTCCCTCAGCATTATGGAGCCGAGTGCCTGTTATTGTGGAGATGTTTCAAAATTTATGCTAATACTACGTCTCATTAGATTTATTCAATCCTAACTTTTTTGTCATAATACTTTCACTGTATTCAACTTGGATGATTCATGGGTGATGATAAATTTTACTCGGGCAGGGTGAGGTTTGAGTTCTAGCCAACTTTGTATTTTTTTTTGTCTTATAATATTAAAATGATTATCACTAAAAATCAAGCTAGTAATTTCCACCCAAGGTTGAGTACTTCCTTTGATAAATTAATTAATTTGACGTTTATCTAGTAGGGAAGGGTTGACGTGTAATTTATCGACGGAATAATAATCGTAGTCTCAAAATTCCAACTCTGTGGTACTTACCTTCCATATGTATCCATCATATTGAAGCATTGAAGTAACATTCTGGAATCAATTTTAGCATGGACGTTCTTACCGGCTACGTTGGTCAAGATGTGGAGTTGATCCTTCCTGCTGACCTGACCGTCAATGACATTGACTGGCTCTCAATGTGGTGTGTTGCGTAAGTGGAAGACCCGAATTAGTACTCTCCTGGGAAATTAAAAAAATCCTTTAAAATTTCTCTCCTAACAAACTAAAAATCAATCTATTTTTTCCTGGGATTATTCTAGATTCAAGGAAAATTTTGGACACGTGATGATTCCTAAAGGACTTGATGTACCTGAAGCTCTCGACTTAGAATAAATTTATTAGTAGAAGATAGTAAGTACCTCAGACGCCAAATAGAATTTAAATCACTCCAGTAGTGGAAGTAAATCGGCAATGAAATTAAATATTGATCGTACAAAATAAGGATGAAATTGATTTATAATTTTCGATGAAACAACAAGGAACCCTGTAAATGTGAAAAGATGTAAGAGAACCATTAATTTGTATTTATATTTTTCTACAGATAGATACCCAATCTTTATTTTTTATATGAGAAAAAAAAGAATATGAATTATACTGTAATGTGCTGCTTATGATACCTTTTCCCCCATATTTACCTTTCCATTGAAATTTGTGAATCTGTCCAAGTATTAAATGTGTATCTCATACAAATGACTATATTGCTCCTTGTATAAATATATAGTTATATACATATAACACCCTGTTATTGGAACCTGTCAACTATAAATAAGCAGTAATACATATATAGTTATGAAGTTCAAAACTCCTACAAAAAAAAACTGTTTTTCAACGTCAATTAGTTTGACAGAAATTATTTATAAAATGAAATAATGAATTGGTTAAGTACAATCTTGTTCTCGACTGTTTTTATTGAGATTTAAAATCGAAAAAAACGCATTTCTTTTAAAGGGCAATCAAACCCATCATTGAAATCTCACTTCTAAAAACTCATACAATTACATTGCTTTTAGGGCTGAAGTACCGGGTAGTTAATCGATGAATAAAGGATTACACAGTAGAGATTTGGTACTGTCCTTATTACAGTAGAGACATGGTTCCTGTCGTTAAATTACAGTCGAAAAAAAAAAACAAAAAAAGTTCCAAACTGGATTACGAGAGAAAAGAAGATGAGCTTTTGAACTCTTAACTTACTCCATTATCGCGAGTCAACTGGTAATAAATAATGCCTTCGCAAAACTAGCAACGGGGCTGAAGGAAGGAACACGCCCTGTAATTATTATTGTAGTCGTAAAGATACTTTGTCACACTTATCCATTTCCATCGCTGGTGTATGTACATACAACCTTTAGTATACTATACTCATTCAGTCCACACTATACAATATCATATTCTTGCCTCACTTTTCTCCCCCCCCCCACTCGTATGCACCCAAAACCAAAAGTACACAGTCAGAGTTGCAGTAGTAGTAGTAGTATCTAGTAGTAGGAGAGCATCAACAGTATACTACGGTAAACTAGGTGATTTTTATCGCTCACAAATTGCTTTCCTTCAACGCTCAATACAATTCCAATAAGCAATTCCAACTGATTCATTTAACATTGAGATTTCGTATGAGAAGTCACAAGGTGAACAATAAGTTACATTGATCCAGGGAATGTGAACCAAAGGATTGTATTAGCTAATTGGCAATTAACACGAATGAAAGGCTTGGTTTGTTTTCATTCTATAGTAAAGCTCACTCTCCCAAATACTATAGATACTTACTGCTGGGAATGTGTAGTTTTAGTTCCAATATCTATATAACCATGTGCAATCTTTTAGCATTCAACCATACTGTATTGAAAAATGAAACAATCAGTTGAGGTTCGCATAGGTTATTATTGTGACCATAGATATAGAGCCCAGTATAAAATGAAACACTCACTGCTTTTTGGTATTCAGGTCCATCACATCCCAATCAGAGACATATTGCTTTTCGCAAGTAATTACATTTTTGCGAGGAAAATCACGAATTTGGGTAGGCGGTAGCTTTTCCCCAATCAATAACCTACTGAGGAGGGGAAATTCGTAACGTGCAATGTATATAATCATAAGTCTCTAAATCATCATTTCGTTGACGTTCAGTCAAGGATGTATTTATTTAAAGAGTCTCTAGTGTTAACAGTATGTGTCTTCCAACGAGCCTATTTGAACAAAACGCACAGGTATGTGGTTAAGAGTGGATTTGTATGAGAGATGAGATGAGAGAGAGAGAGAGAGGCACTTAAAAGAGCAGCGCAACCATGGACTTCTCCCAGCGATTACAGACTCAAAGGGAATTGATGAAGTGGGAGTTCGCAAAAAAGGTACCTCCGTCAGCCTTGACTGAGGTGTTTGTGCCTACTCATCCCAGATGAGCATTTTGCACGTACTTAAGTTCATGGTCACTTAAATTATTTGGCAGTTGTTACACAAAAGCTATGGAGCTCCAGTGAGCATTTAGTTCCCAGTCTGGGAGTAAATGGTGCTTGGACGGTTATGGGTTCTCCCATGCAAGCCTCTGCAATTCATCTTAAAAAATAACAATCATGGAAGAGAGCTATGGGCTACATTCTAATACCTCATTAATTTAGATTTATTTAGGTAATGTACCACCCAGAGTTACTATTAATACTAGTATTATACACACAGGGGCGGGTATATCGAGACTCGGGGGATCGTTTAGGAGTTATGTACCTGAACGAGAGAGATTGAAAGAGAGAGAGAGGGGGGGGGGGAGAAAAAGCATCACGATAAAAACAGCAATCATGCTATTAGAACTTGGGTATACGTACAGCTTTAATTCATACAAATTAATTAATTTACCTATTTTTTCCCCAGCGCAACCCAGTCCAATAGAATTTTGCATGGATTCTCTAATTACCAAATTGGAGGAGAGACGAAGAAAACACGCTCCTAGGCTGTTATGTATCCCAAATGAATCTGCTGGTCTTAATTGTCTTGTTGGTAATTTATGACTACACAAGTTCCTGCACATACGTACAGACACAGAGACCGCAAGGAGAAGTCAAACCATGGTCCATAAAAGTCAAATGTATGCGTCAGCAATAAATCAGTATTCGCTCCTCTGACTCACTCATGTCATGTCCCTCTGCTTGAGTCTCCACGGATGTATGTACAAATCCTCACATATGGTTAGTAATATTGTTAGAGACCATTTATTCCTAATTTAATTTCAAATGATCTTAAATTTGTCTCCCGTATTTATACAGTAAATACACACATCCACTATTTTCCATGAGACTAAATATACGCCCAAATAGAATGACTCGCAGTTCCGTATATGTGAGAGAGCATGCTAGAGTTACATAATTTGCAAATTAGCTTCAGGGCTTGTTCTGCCAGGAGATATCAGTCTGAGCATAGGTAGACAGCAACTAGCGTAAATATATTATTGGAAACAATAACACAACTTTATACAGTGTAAATTACCATTACATGGCCCATAAACAATTTCTCAACATATCCTGTAGAATTTCAACTGGGGATGACTTCATGGCTGAGTGTGCTCACAGGCTCAAAGGTATCTACTCACATTAAAATCTCATGGGAGAGACTAACTATAACAGTTAGGAGGGGCAGCGGTGCGTATCTTCATGAGGAGAAGGTGCGGATTAAAGAGGAAATCCACGGACTGTCTCACTATCAACTTACTGAGAAATCATCACTGGGGACAGGAAAACCCGTGCACGAGATTTCCAGCCCCAACTGTTCATGTTTTCTTGCAAAAGTTTTTTTTTATCTCCCCTACAGAGTTAATTTTTAGAATCACGGAGCCCCGATGTAAGAGTGCAAAAACGGAGGAAATAAATGCGTGCGGACCGGACATTCCGTCTGGAGCTATAAGTGGGAAATTTTATCTGTATATGTAGTTTTTTTAGAGTGTTTGTAGCTCCTCAAATAACAAACCCAGGATTTTTGGGCTATCAAGAATACTATATGATCCCAGAATGAAAAATATACATGCGGGTGTAAATAAACAATGAGGGATACATCATATAAATACTTATGGTACAAAATGGACTAGCCACTGATTGTGAGGTCTTATAGCGAGCGGTTAATGCTGTGTGTATATGAAAGAATAATAATCATAAAGGTACAGACCTTTGGTTGTATTGTGAAGACTTACTATTGAAGACACCGCAGCAAGAGCCATTTAATCTCTGGCATTTTCCGGCTTTATTTATGAGATGGTTGAGTCTGATTCCCGGCCTGTGTTATTCCGATGATGCAACGCCCATTGCCATTCCAAAAATGGAGGATTTCTGGATTGGAAGAACGGTGGTAATTTCCCACTTGGAAGGGACCGTGCCTTCCGTACATTTTTTTAGTACTTTGAGATAAGTAGCTCCTCTTTGAAGATATTCATTCTCTCCCTGTTTGGTATTTAGTTCTCAGGAGTAATTTAGCAGGGAGGCTTAAGTCACCCCAGGAGTTTGTCAGGACATAAAAATCCTATACTTCGATCCAACATCATATCTGCATAATTATATTAGTATATGTAGCAGGAGGGCAGGAAATGTGAGTGTCACTTGGTACAGGGAAGGAATTAATATTTTTTGAGTTATTTTTTATGTGTACGTTATATTATTTTCAATTCATCTTTACACTGCTTGTCGCCTAAATATGTACATTGTAAAAAATAGGATGAGCCTAAATCACGACGAGGTACAAAAGACGGTCATGCATATTGGCATAAAAAAAACTGACAATGAGCAGCCAACTGACACAGAGAAAACTTGGCATGGGTTTGTAGACACTCTCCCCTGAAATGCTCGTCGTGCCAGGTATATTAGCTTTCACGACTTGCTAACGACAGTACACCTGCCCTTATAAATTCTAATAGGCAGGCCCAAACCTAAAACAAGCAGAGCAAATTAATATTGACGATGTATAAGGATTTTTCTGGTGTGAGTGAACCAACAAGCCAGGGCTGAACATTTTGAGGGGCTCCACACCTATACTCTTTGAGTTCCTTCTGTCCGTCAGCCTGCACGTCTGTCAATCCGTCTATCTGACACGACACATATTATATTTTGGTATGCATCCTAGAAATTTCATTCAAATAAAAATTGTAAACGTATTATCTTCACAAGAAAGAATTTTTTTTACAAAGCGATACCTCAAGGGAATCCCAAAATCGTAACATTTACCCGTTATTAGAGTGCCAAATTTCAATCTTGCACAGCCGCCGGTGCATACAAAATACATACATACACTACACTCTACTTTATTTCTATAAGACAAGTTCCAGGAAAGCTACCACATTAATTTTACATAGATGAGCTTAACATGATTATTATTATTATTAAAAACTTACAGGAATAGCACTACAGCCCTGAATTAAAAACTGTAGTGTGCTACCTTAGCATTTTAAAAAACCCGGCGGAATTTTAATTTGATAAAAAAGTGTTCTTTTTAAATTAATTCAATTCATTTGAGCTCCAACTGTAAGGGGTTATTTCTGTGTCAGTAGTAGCAAAAAAATTTGCAATCCACCCGAGAATAAAATTCACCATACAGATAAGAGGTGCGGGCGGATGCCCCTTGTATGCATTTGGCCCAAGGCCAGTACCGCTGATTTTTAATCATTTTTGACATTTCTTGCATTCAAATGCACATTTTGCTGTATGGCTGTCATTACATATTCTGGTTTAAGTATCACATGAAATGAGTACTTGTGAGAGTAGATGTGACGTTGTAATATTGTTACGCTCAAAAGACCACTACTACTACGATGATGATGATGATGATGATGGCAAATTAAATTGGTTCTACAAAAAATTCCTTCAGCAACAAAAGGCGTTTGCTCTGTTCCCTCTCGTCCCTCAGTACACACGCGGATGTTATTTATCAAACCGAATATTACTAGGTTGTGTTTAATGTGATTCACAGTAATACCCCCATCAGATTTAATGTTTTGAGCTAAGTAAGATACACTTGTAGATACTTCACGGCTACGTTATTATAGATTACAGTATATATTTGAGACTGGTGTGAGAGTTATTTGATGGACGGAGAGAGATGAGGAAGGAGTCCAAGAATGTTAAGACTTAAGTTGGTAGTAATAGATGTTAAAACCAGAATCAGCCTTGTTCCTCAATTCATTTTATTATCAATTTTCCTTTTATGAATCACTTCTTGCTCCTTCTGCTTCGATCTTAATACTTTCTTCAGAGTTCTTCCTACAAAACTCAGAACCGTCATCCTCTCAACCTCTCATCGTGTCTTGGAAAGAAGAGTGTGGAGGGAGTTGAGTGTTACGTGTACACATGAAACAGAGTATTACAATTTACAATGGGCAGACACATACAGAGCCCATGAGTTTTTCTACTCTTCTCTATGTGGTCCGTGTGGTGATAATAGTCTGAGGAACTTACCATCCTTCTTCATTTTCAGTCTGATGTTCCCCTGAACGCCTCACTTGGCAAAGTCAGTATTACTCAAGACTCATCCCTCGTACAGATGATTGTTTCATTGTTGTGGTATTTCGCAAGTATACTCACAGTCAACTTCAAGGTGCAACTTGTAAAATTTAGATATGCACTTGACTGCGGCTGTGTTGAACAGTGCTACTACTGGAGAGGATATTTGTGGAGATCAATTGTTCCTAGGAAACGGGGATTTATTTTAACGCATTGCCTTTCGTGAGGAGCCGGCTCAGACAAAACTCCTGTCTTAATTGAACTTCAATCACTTTTGACAGAGCGTAAAGAAATTACAGTCTATACACCTCGAATGAAAGTAAGTTTCCATTTCGTACGAAACACGCTCCTTCAAAATTATTTCCCTTTATTTCTAGTGTCCTAAATATCTCCCGAAAAATTATTTCTACTGTACTAACCATTCTGAATCCAGTGTTTGTGTGTGAGAGAGACTGTGTAGCTCGAATCCCTTCGAACTTCCATAAAAATACAAAAATCTTGTCAAATCTTTCAAGTAAAAAGTAAATATATAAAATAGTGTGCAAAATATTTTAAAAGTAGTAATAAGCAAGGAAGTTTCTCTGATAACTGAGCACATTCAAAATTATGACACTTGAATGTGAACTAAAACTTCTCAGCAAACTACTTTAATTTTTAAAATCTTTGCAGACATTGAGCCTCTCACTCGCGTTTGGGATAAGCAGTTTGAACTATTATTTCATTACAGTTGGACTCATTACGGAATTTTCGGAGTAAATAAAAGGAAAAATCCAAAATATGTTGTGAGTGAGAAAGTTAAGCGTGAAATTAGTAATGCAAAATCAAAGTAGGAATCATATATGTTCCGAGTAATTAACAATGCTGAAAGAAGTTGAAGGGAGAGTTTTGATTACTATTGTTTTGGGGAGACGTGAGCCGATAGGCACGAGGGGGTTTTAAGTTGCTAGAGTACTTCTGTGGAGCATTGATTGTGAGTTGAATAAATGTGTTATTCCATTTAAAGGAATATGGGTTCGAGTTACGACGAGGAGAAGAAAAAAATTAAGGAGAGGTACGGTCGTGTCCATTCTGGTCCGGAAGACAATGAAATCGAGCCAGAGGAGATTAGCACGGTGTCCAAAAAATTCCTCCAGTTTGAGCGAGAAAATGAACTGGATGAAAGAAGTAGGAATTTTCGTCTCCGTAGCTACGACGACACCACCCCCACTGAAAAAAGAACATGTTCCAAATTAAACAAGATACTGAAGCGTCTTCTAATTATAGCATTAATAATCACTGTGATTTGTGCCACGGTATTCTTTGTGAGCAAAATCCTAGCCAAGAACCGTCTCGAGACTTATAAATTAGTAGGGAATCAATCCCAGTTTGAGACATTTCGTGGAGTTGGGTCCATCCCAGTGAATGACTTAGGCTACTTAGAACTACAGAATGTGGAACTGAACGCATCGGATTTAATTACATCCCTCCAGGGCTGTCACCGACTAAAAACCATCAAGTTACAGAACGTGAGGGTCCGTGGAGAATTTAATGGGACAGTGAGGCTCCCCTCCCTCGTGGAATTTGTCTACGATGAAACAATCGGGCAGAAAAGTGTCCAAGAAATTATGAGTAGCATGACGGAGTCTAAGTTGAAGTCCATTCTCTTCTTCCGAGACAGTAGTGTCAGCTCTCGACAGCAAGGACGCCGGACGGCTTACGTGGAAGAGTTGGATCTAACCAAAATATGGGATCTGGATGTGAACATCAATATAACCTTCGAAGGACATACGATCATCGTTGTAAACCACACCAGAGGCGAGCTGGTTCTACCTTGGCTGACATTTCTGAAACGAGAGGAAATTATTCAAAATGCCGGAAGGGAATTAAGAAAGTTATCATGCAACAGGCATAAGTTGTCAGTGGATGCACTTCACAACAGAATGACTCATCTGACATTTAGAGACGTGAAACTTGTGGGGGGTGACTTTTCCTCATTGGTGAAAAAGTTGACGAAACTTGTTGACATTCGAATGTCATTTGGTGAAGTGACGCCCGTTGATATTGCTGATTTACCACGGAAGACTCTCCGAAATCTAGCCCTGTCCAAGATTTCTCTGAGTAATTCTAAATCCGGAAAGACATTCAAACTCCACCAACTTACCTTCCTCACCCCAAGTCTAAGCTGGGAGGTTGTACGGGAACTCGACGAAATATTTAAAGTTGACGAACTAGCCATAAGTGAGTACAGTGTTGTCAATCTGACCCAGCGCCGGACGGAGGACGATGATGCTGATGAAGATCCCAATGGGGTCCTCTTGAAAAATGTTCTCAAAACAGAGGCGGAGCGAATACTCATGTACAAATATAGAGGGGTGTCCAATGATGGTCGTATGCAGGTTTGGGCCAACGCCACAGGGATCTCGAAAGGAACGAGCAGCTTCGTCCTGGAAAAAATTGACTCGCAATGGAACTCAAGGAATCTGGAATGGAGTGAATGGTCTGCGTTCAAACATCAAGCCATGGGCTTCGATCAGTTCTGGGCTCATATTGGGATCCTGTAAAAAATATAAGTATACGATGAGTTGTAAAAAAAAAGCAATGCTAAATAAGCCTACGATAGAATATTACTGTCACTAGTTCAAAATATCACTTCCACTCTCCTCCAGATAGGGGAAGTTCACAATAATGTTACATAAAATTACGTTATTTTAAAGATGGCTAGTCACGTAAGGCCATAAATAACTTGTTAGAGCTAACCACATTCACGCATTGCTCTTGTTAGCTCTTATATTTATAGGAGTATTAGTGACTTTTTTTTCTGTATAGATGCATCCTCACTGAAAAATTATTGTTCTCAGGTTTCTTATGCTATATATATTTACCTCATGTATGAGTACGATGTTGGGAGAGATGTAAACAACCCGGTATTACGACACTCCACGTAGTAATGCACGTGTGTTGGATTATTTACGAGACAACGGTTCCCAAAACCCAACATAGCTTCTAACATAGCATCGTTGTCCTCGTAATCATTTGCAGATACGATAATTTATTTTATTCACAATTAGTTATTTCTTATAATTACCATGTACATATCAATGTAGCCTTCGTATAGAGTGTCGGAAGATTGTGAAACTAAAATAATTGAAACGTTTCCACCGAATGGTATTACATACTCGGAAATGCTGCTATAATATGCGCGTAATTGTGGTTCCTTGTACAACTATAAAGCCCACAGGACTTTGACTTTACAAATAAAAGCATATTCGTTTTAGAAAACACCTCTTTGCCTCCAACTACTCTCTTGAATCATACCGTCACCGAGCGGAACATTTTTCTTTCACAAATCACGTTTTATATCATTAATCAAAACCCTTGTATTTTGTAGTATAACTAATGTATACATAAACTATATGCCGGCATATACAGCGCTGCTACTAATCGTCAATATCATCATGACCCCGTGGACCTAGGTATCTATAAACACTGAAGTACGATGAGTATCAGTTTGCCCCAACCCACGTACAACATTGCATGTAATAACTTGTAAGTGGTGTTTACAAACATAACTAGAATCAAAGTTACACAAGCACCAGCAAACTGAAACGAACAACACGGACGGAAACAATCTGAACAAACACAAACATCTATAACAAATTACGGGGCAATAACAGCCGTGAGCATTTTTTGTTGAGCAGAACAACGGCAAGAACCAGCGACGGAAAGTCGTTCCAGGGATTCCAAAAAATTATCTAAATTATTGACAACGTCAGTAAGTACTACAGGGCATGCAAACGGCAGGGAAGAAAAGCAAATAACATTTTAAAGAAGTGAGATCTGCTCATATCTTGAATTTGTAAATTACTTAAGCAATTAAATAAGCATAACTCTACTAATCACAGAACCAAGTTCGTTTGTTTGTGCCCTTTTGCTACTTACTGTCATTGTCAGGAACAAAAACACCGATTTGTACGGATTGCATGTAAAGCTTACGTAAGGTAATAATAGTAGAGTAAAACAAATTCCTATTCCGAGATACAAGCTACCCTTCGAATATGATAAAACACACAGAGGTCTCAAAGGCATGCGTGAGCACGTACACTACTAATAACCCTATCAACTGGATATGGAGCACAGAACTGATCAAGGATTTTGTATCGACGCCTAAATACAAAATTTACCATATAGTTTTTTCTCCTCCTGGCCCATATAAAGGACACGATTGAAAGTTAATCAATTTTTTTAAATATCTGTAATAAAAACGTTTTTTGTTTCAATATTGCCTCACAATGCTAGGTCCTGAGACCACAATTTTTAACCTCCGAAGGTGATGAGGTGATGTTACACTCAAATGAATTCCCATGAAATTTACTACACCTGTAATATCTTGAAACATTTTTAGAATTGGCAGACCATCAATGAAAAAAGACAAGATCAGAAACTCTCCTTTTCCTCATCTTTATCTTGAAGATAATTTCTCATACCCTTCTCTGTTCTTAAGGGTCAAGTCCAAAATTCTCAATACAGGGAGGCTGCTCCGTAATAACTCCCAGAAAAACCCATAAAATTGTCTACATACGCGCGTCAAAAGAAATTTCAGAAAAAATTTGTCTACGAACAAAATTTTGTAATGCCGAGAATCCTTCAAAAATCTCAACTGTGCTTCACATTCTTAAAGATTGTGACCGCAATTTTTGACCTAGATAAATGAAACAGATTTTGGAAAATCTGGAAAAGAATTTGCTCAAAGTGGGAGAATTTTTGTAACTCACATATTTTGTAAAATTGTCCCTTATATGGGCTCGGGAGAGAAAACGATTTTGAAATACCCTATACATACTTATCAAGTGAGGCACACTTTAATTTGTAAAAGTACAAAATATAAGAATAATTTAGGAAACACTGGCAAAAATTGAAATAAAGTATGGAATACAATTTAACTTCAGGGTGAATGTTTTACATGTAGCCTCCCAAAAAACCCAATCAATGATCTACAGCCAGTTTCACAAAATGTAAAATTGGTGAAGGGCATTACAAATTAAATATTTTAAGCTTAAATTTAAATGAATAATTTATATGTGTAAATTAATTAAAAATATAATTAAATGATAAAGAACCAGAGAGTTTTGTCACCTATAAAGTCCTTTCTATGCTGCGCTTTTATGAGGAGGGTAGGTAGTATTCATGCACATATGTGGGTGTAAGTTCACCATCGAAAGAGGAATGAGTCGCAGCATGTTTCAAAATCCAAGCATGTGGAGTTGACGGCGGGAAATGTGTAAACGTGAGTACGTGAGATTGAAGTAAGTACAGTTTTGGAAGATGTTTCCTCTTTCATCTTTCGGATGTTCAAAGTCTAAGGATCTTCAGATAGTCTAAGGGCAGAGCATTTTTATAATGTAATTAGGAATTAATTACACAAATAATAGTTTTATGTTATTATTATTAGATTTATCAACGGATATTATCTCGAAGATAGCTTATTGTTAGTGTCAATTAGTCATACGTTGAAGGTTAAAGTAGGTTATTAGAGATCATAGAAAGGAATTATAAAGGTTACAAAAATAATATTAACAAAAGGGAAGTTTCAGGGACGGTGAATTAGCCACCAGTGGGGAAATGCTAAGTATATTTAAAAAAATGTGGGAGTTTTTGGAAGGAGTGTTCTTCTACTGCTATGCCTTTGGGTCATCTCTGCTCGTTATTGGTCTGTCCTTGTTGTTTTTGGTCTTCCGCTCAATGATTTATCCTGGAGAAAGTGCGGAAGCGGAACAGTCGGAAGCGGCTCAAATAACCACTCAAAGGAAGCAAAAGAAAAAAAATATTATCAAGATCTACTATGGCACGGAAACCGGAACGGCACAGGTAAGATCTACATTTGCATTTGTAATTGTTACTATGTTCCTACTATTTACTCTGTGGTGAGTAATGAAGAATTGCGAGATTTAAAATGTGTTTTACTTTCCGTAGACCTTCGCTCAAAAATTATACAAGGATTTGTTGGCAGTAGGACCATCAAATGATGTCATCCAGAAACCGCTGTGCCTTTCTGGGGTGGAAGTGGAACATTTGGCGGAGTTGGTAAAGAGGTTTGATGCTGAGAGTACCAATTTGGTTTACATTTTTCTGGTTTCAACTCATACGGATGGACAACCCCCGGAGAAGGCCTCGTGGTTTTGTAAATCTATGGAAGAGCATGCTAATGATTTCCGAGTGCCCAAAACTTATCTGCAGAATATTAAATATACGGTTTTTGGTTTGGGAAATTCCGATTATGGGGATAATTATAATTTGGTGAGTTAGTATTATTGGGTAATAAATAATAATCATGGATGAGTTGAGGATTAGAATGCATTTCTTGTTTTAGGTTGGAAAACAACTGGATCAGAACATTCACGAATTGGGAGCAATTCGCCTGGTTGATTTAGGTTTGGGGAATGAGAACACGGCAGAAAGTATTCATGGGAGCTTGTTCTCGGATTTTGATGAGTGGAAGAACGCCTTGATTGCTAAACTTATGTTTTATGATGAACCGAGGGTGAGTCTGGTGAATAAGAAACGTTTTGTAATATCCTCCACCACCCACAAATTGAGCAAAGTAGAAGTTGCAAAAAATGGGCATGTGCCGAATGGGGTGAAAAAGGTTCCTGAGGAACAACTGGTGGAGTCATCATCTGAGGATGAAGAGACTGTTGTTGTTACACACGGGGATCAAAATTCCAACAAATCAGCTGGGTTGGTTGATTTGGAAGACATTGGAACCGTTATGTCGTCAGCAAGAAAGAAGATACTGGCGGAGAAGAGTGAAAGAGCAAATGGAATTTTGCGAGAAATGGTGACTCCGGAAATGCGTCAGATTTTAACGAAGCAGGGGTACAAAATCATAGGTAGTCACTCAGGCGTCAAGCTATGCCGTTGGACTAAAGCAATGCTTAGAGGACGGGGTGGCTGCTACAAGCATACGTTTTATGGAATTCAAAGCCACCAGTGTATGGAGGCAACCCCGAGTTTGGCATGTGCAAATAAATGCACCTTTTGTTGGAGGCACAATTCGCACCCTGTTGGAACAGAGTGGAAATGGCAGATGGATGATGCAGAAAAAATTGTCAAAGAAGGATTAGCTAATCACTACAAAATGATTAAGGAGTTCCAAGGAGTGCCTGGCGTTACTAAAGAGAGAATTGATGAAGGGCTGAAAGCTAGACATTGTGCTTTGTCTCTAGTGGGAGAGCCAATTATGTACCCTCAAATCAATAAGTTCATTCGACTTCTTCATGACGAGCAAGTTTCCACCTTCCTCGTCACCAATGCCCAGTTTCCTGATGCTATCATGTGAGAGTTTCATCAATAGCTTTTGCCGAACTTCCGTATGTATATGTGTTAGAATTAATTTGTATTGGAAATTTTATTGTTTGTTTCAGCAACTTGTCTCCGGTTACCCAATTGTATGTCAGTGTGGATGCTTCCACTAAAGATAGTTTGAAAAAGATCGATCGGCCATTGTTCAAGGATTTTTGGGAGCGGTTCTTAGCTAGCTTAAAAGCATTGAGAGATAAAGTAATTACTTTTGCTAACAATTAATTATTGCTTTAGTGTAAACATAATTGATTGCTGTTTGTAGAAGTTACTCATTTATTCGTTATTCCTAGGGCCAGCGCACAGTATACCGACTGACTTTGGTAAAATCCTGGAATATGGATGAACTTGAAAACTATGCAAAGCTAGTGGATTTGGGTAATCCAGATTTCATCGAAATAAAAGTAACAGTAAACATTTCAACATAGCTGTTATTGCACGCGTTATGTCCGTATACAATTTGTGTACGTCTTCATTAAATTGATGATATCAATTTTTAGGGTGTCACTTATTGTGGAACATCAAAAGCAAATAAGCTTACCATGGAAAATGTTCCTTGGCACGAAGACGTCGTTCATTTCAGTCAGCAGCTGTGTAACATGTTGAAAAACTACGAATTGGCCTGCGAACATGAGCATTCCAATTGTATACTTTTGGCTAACACAAGGGTAATACGTAATACCTGCAGAGATGCTTTAATTTAGAATATATAAATGTACCATTTCATTCGAACCTTCAAGAAATCAGTTTTTACTAAATAATCATTGACTCATTTTAATTGCTGATTTAGTTTAAGGTTGATGGGGAATGGCACACTTGGATTGACTATGCGAAGTTCCATACCTTGGTGCAGAAATTTTATGAGACTGGAGACGAGTCATCATTCACTGCCTCGGTAAAGTTTTTAACAAGCTTAGAAATAGTAGTAGGATTGTTGGTGTACTAGGAACCAGTCATCAAGGAATTAACTTTGAATGGCTTGTGTAGGATTACATGGTGAAGACGCCTAATTGGGCCGTTTACGGCTCGACAGAGAGAGGATTTGATCCAGATGAAACCCGATGGAAAAGGAAAAATAATACTAAGGATATTTCAGGCTGTTAAAAAATCGGAATCGACAAGTACTTTGCGCTGTTAGCGTTACATGAATTGTTGTTCAAAGGCCGGCTTATAAAAAATTTATGTACTGAGTTTTGATACAGTAGTTTTGAATATACTGTAATATTACAAAAATAATTCACTTGTTCCTTTTCTTAGCCAGCACTTATAAATTTTAGCGTATAGTTTACGCTCCCCCATAATTTTCGGAGTACCCCTACGTTTTTATATGGAATTTATCTGCTTATAGCCCTTGTAGACTGCGATTAGGAAACTTGTTTAAAATCATTCATCAACCATGCATTCTTCGGAAAACTATTGAAATTGACCACGGTTTATGCGTGACCAACTTGTAATTTGTAATAATTATATCCGCTGAAAACTTTATAATAAAATGTTTTGTAAAAATTCGTTAAAGCAGTACTAATTTTCAAAGCTGGGCAAAATCTTCGCATACCTTAAATCCTTCATATTTTTTAGATTCCTACAAAGAGCCTACATTTTAGCCTACATAGATCACTCCAAATTTTTCATCCTACCTACAACCTATAAGTATACATCACTCCCGAGGTTTGTCCCTACCTAGAATTGACATACATCTTTGCTGCAATTGAATCCTACCTACAAACTAAAATGAAACCACGCATGTATAAATTGAAGCCTACAAGTTATTTACAATGATCTTACTTTAAAAATAAACAATACAGAGTTGACAATGAAAATGCATGTTCAAGTCACCTTATTAAAATTTGCTTTCGAAAAGCTTCAGATATTGTTTCATCAATTTTTTATATGTGCTACACTTAAAAATCAATTTGTGTTGCTTGATTTACAATTCACTACTTTCAATAATGAATAGTTAAGAAATAATGTCAATTTTAGAAGATGATTCTCTCAACAGTAATAAAACCATCAGTTCAATGCCGGACATTTTAGACAATAAATTTACACACTGATTCACATGTTGAATCAACTTTTCACTTTGCACGAAAACACGTTATTTCGGAGGATATCAGTACTTAATAGCGTCAATGCACATGAATTGCAATCGTTTGCACTACAGCAAGTAAAAAAAGTAAAAAAAACATATGTGAAAGAAAATCTAGATGGGACTTTTATTCAACGCTTTGGAATACCAAAGGTTCGAGCATACATACCTAGCTCTTAATGCTTAAGCACCTACGTTTTTTTGTAGCTACAGGGATTATTCCCAGGAAACATAAATTGCAGAATTTTTTCCTCGAAATATGCAGCCTAAATACAATTGCGTCCAAAATATTGGATAATTTGAGCATAACCTACAACTTTTCCTACTTGTGGGTGTAATTACATGTAGGGTATACGACCAGCTTTGCTAATTTTATAAGTACTTACATTATGCGCGTGAATGCTGCGGGATTTACTACAACAAAAGAATAGAAAACTAGATTTTGGAAGGAATACACAGACTACAAAGAGTTTATGCTCCTAACAAGCAAGACTTCTATATTGATTTAAACATGCGACATATCTATAAATAGGGTTGCTTCAACTTTTACTTCCATAATATCACCAATAAGCATTTCCTGATTGTTGCAATTTGTAATGGAAGCACAAAGTGTTTGCAATGATATGTTTTACAATGCTGAGTAAATACTTTCGCAAATCAAGGAACAATGACAAGGACAGCTGAGGGAAGAAACCAACAATAGAATTGTTTATCATGACCGATTAATTGTCCTCATTAGGAATTTCTTCAATGTACAAATACTGAACATTGCGGTGATGATAATTTGTCTTCCCAGTCCTCTCTTTAAATCGTGCTCACAAAGGGCTCAGAGATGACGATAAAATCAGTTCAGATAGCAGTGACAGGTGCTGTGATCCTGTGTTATGCTGTGTCCCGTAAGTTTACCTTAATCATCACTGTTATTTTTACATACTAATGTGATAGAGTAACAAAGTATTTAAATCTACACTTGACCATATACTCGATCCTTTTAGCAATCACCAGCCAGCGCCAGCTCCGGGCTATTGGGGAGTTTGACATGAGTCAGGATGACGCGGCATTACTATGTGCAAAAATAGATCAGGAAAAGAGTGGCGTGACAACTGGAGATCCCAACACTGGCGTTTATACCCCGCCAGACTTTTGCTTTTTCTTTCAATGGATTTACTGTCGTAAGCTTTGGATACATTTTGAAGGGCATTAATCCGTTAGAAACTTGTTATTTGAAACTGAAACAAATATACATATTTTGGCAGCAAATGTACCAGAAGATATGGAAAAACCTTGCGGTTGGTGGGAGCAAAAACCATGTAATTACACTAAATTTGAACAGGAACCACATTTCGCTTTGGAAGAAGCAAACCCTATAAAATCGCAAGGCATGGAAGTCGAGGCCACTCCTGAACCTGGACCTCCTCCACCACCAGGAAATGCAGGTCTTCAGAGCGTAAATCCAACTCCCACACGAGGGCCGGCAGGTTCTCTGGGCTCAAATCCAACTCCCGCACCAAAGCCGGGAGGTCCTCTGGGCTCAAATCCAACTCCCACACCAGGGCCGGGAGGTCCTCTGGGCTCAAATCCAACTCCCACACGAGGGCTACCAGGAGGTACAGCTCCACCATCATAAGCCCCAACTACGCCACTAGGACCAAATTAACCGAGGTCAATTGCAGATGGTTTCCCTTATTACTATTTCACCTTTTGTACAGAAAAATAACTACTGTTTAATGCGTAAACGGGATGCTGGCTTTAGTGAAACCCTTCTAATTGAACGTCGATCCCTTTGATAATATATGTTTGCCGTCTTTTTGGTGCATTCTCTTGGTCCTGTTTTTGCCAAATGTTTCTTCAGACATTTACCTTGATGAAAGGCTTGATAGATTGCTATGTTTTCTAGCTGTGTTTAGTAGCAATAATGAGGATCATAAAAGCTTTAGAAAAAAAATCAATTTCCATTCATAGAAAACGTTCATGAACCCCCTTTCTAATTTTCCATTTGTGAGGGCTTTCATCGCAGCACTACCAGTTCATGTCTTCCTAGCTCAAAGATTTACTAAGTTTAAACATTTTAATATAATACTTAACCTTAAATCTGGAAATGACGTTGCAGATACTGATGATTCCAGTGATGATGACGTCGACGGGATGGAACTGCAAAGGTCAAATAAATATGATGCACCAAAGTCATCAAAGAACTCCACCTCCGACAAGAAAACCACTAAAAAAGACCCTAAGAAAAAAAAGGGATAACAAGAAAAATTATTATCAGATCTGAAACTTTAAGGCCTATCGTCGAAACTTTACATAATAATTTTACTCTATGTTTTTGTATTATTGTTGCTCTACTATGATTTTCACTGAATAAAACGGAACTTTATGGAATTTTGTATTTTTAAATACCAGCCTCTCTCATTATTGTCATCTATAGAAGATGAGTGGTCCAGTGTTGTACATCGGGGTAGAATTTATGTCAAATATACGTTTATACTATTGACATTTCACTGCTATTGTACATATTGTGCACATGGTACATTAGCAAGATTTGACACATAAAGCGGGTGACCATAATCATATGCCGTCCCAATCAAGCCCACACATGGGATTTACTCATAAAATATAAATAAAAATAAGAAGTAATAGAAATATAAAAGTTCTAGGAAACCATTCAAAATTTCTAAAATTTTCTCCATTCAAGTGGATCAATATTTGAGGTCATAGGAGCCAAAAATGTTTTTTCGAACAAAAAAGAGCTTTTCGTTCACAGAAAATAATTGCCGATAAAAATAGCTGGTGATCCATCCTGTTGTTTCGGACGTTCTGATTAGCTTAGTTCAGGCTGCAAAGGAATGTCAATGTTGCTATGATGGTAATTTTGAAGCTCCAAGTTGACAGTGCTCCAATCTAATTAACCCAACCCTCAAACACCTTTAATAGAAGTTTATTATATTGTTTCGTATTTCACAGGAGCTCTCGAAATCAGTTTTTTCTCAAATTGTTACACTAGTTGAAATAAAATGAAATTATTTTTAAAACTTTGTCACAGGAGAATTTGTCGAGTAGGAGGGGGTGCAGGTCTCGTGTGTCTCTTTGTGGGCGAAATAAAATGCAGAAATTCCGATTTTGAAATTTCGTTTTACACTTTTTTTTAGCTTTTCTCGGATGTGGAAAACGTTCCCTAGTCTTCGAACCCTGTAAGTTGGGCAAATGGTCCAAGTGGTTGGGTAAGTAAAAACAACGGGGTAGTTGGCCAAATTATAAGGCAAGTGGCGGGGTAGTTGGGCCGCAAAAAGTTGGCCTACCTACGTAGTTGGGCAGAATTTCTTTTCGCCACCCAGGTAGTTGGTCATAGCAAATTTGACCAACCAGGGTAGTTGAGCAGAAAAAATCTAACCAACAATCTAATCAACGTTGGGCAAAACAAATTTGGGCTACCCAGGTAATGGGGCAAATTGACCGACGGGTTTCGGGTCCTTTGGTCTGGCGGGTGAGTTGGGCAATTACCAATTTCAGGTTAGTTGGGCATTTGAAACGTTTTCCACATAAGCCTTATGTATTTAGTAATTAATTATATAATTAAGTAATATTAATTAAGTGCCTACCTCTTGAATTAAAAAAACGAATTGCAACAGTCGATATAATATATAGTAGCTTTTCAAAATTACTGCGAAGCTACAAAGCCCTTGAGCACCACTTGACTTCAATTTACAATACTAAACACGACAATTTTTCTGAGTTGGAGTATCTAGTTCTCACATCATTCCTTATGTGCGAAAAAAATTACGTATACAGAAACAGGTAACAATTTTCAAAATCTTTCTAATAATTTCAAAACTTGGGGTTGCCACCACGGTTTGAATGATTTATTGCACTCCTCCCTCCAATGCGTAGAGTTGAATTTCCTCCAAATTATACTGTATAGTAGAGAAATAACTAATTCATTATCTTTGACGCAATAACAACAGTAACAATAACAATACAAATTTTTCAACACATGAAGCAGTTATTATTGAAGTAACAGACGTTAATGTTTAAGACATTCCTAAAACGTATTAATTTTTTGAAACCCTGATGTTGTTTGTGTATTGATAGTGGTCAAATATGGGACTTCAAAATTAAAAGAGTTGGGTTGTTATTTGAAGAAACGCCAAATTGTTTACTGATTTGACTTCGGATACAATTGTGCTGAATGCTGATTTGATGGACAAGGATACTTGGATAATCAAATGTATCTTTTAATAATGTTGAAATGTTGATTTGAAGAACTGCTCGAAATGAAAACCAGGTAATTTTTTAATGGAAACAAATTCTAAAATTTTACTAAAATCATTTATTCATAGCTAATACGGAGACTGGTTGCTGTTCGGAGAATTTCTCTGGAATTTGACGTTTGTTTTGGTCCATGGGACCACCCTCTTGTTGCTTGTCCCTACCTGTGAGATTGCAATAACTTCAGGCAGTTATCCCGGAATAAAGGGCGGGAGGACAACGTCTCCCCAAAAATAGTCAGGGTGGGACAGACTATGCAATTGCTATCGTTTTGCTGACTTTTAGCTGCTAAAACTGCTATGAAACCTAAAAATTTTCTGAAATCTTTTCTAAAATGCAATTCATTGTGTTTAAGAAGAAATTCGAGGATTCTATACTTCTTCTAAACGAATATGTTTACAACTTGCTACAAAATATTTTCGATTCATTTTCCAACTAGCAAGAGTACATAGTAAATACATATTCGGGAACTTGATTCAACAAGGTGACTGTCGAAACTGTCTGAGTGATTAATCCGCAAGCTAAATTAAGAAACAAATTAGTCTACGTATACATCTAACTGTTCAGTACGCCTGACAGAAAAAAGAACACAAAATCAGAAATTCTATTCGAATTTGTGCAGGAAGTCTCTGCGTTCCACAGTCAATAAAAGCGAATATATACATATGTATATAATACAATTTTTTTTACATTTATTCATTCTTTACTTGAAGAAGTATTAGAATACCAATTTCAGAGGTGAAACCCGTAAAGACCACTTTTCCAAAATGTAATTAGAATTTTATATTTTTTAAATTTTATTATTATTACTTTTAATATTATTAAATTTGAAACATTGCTTAATTCTTTTGCTGCACATAAGGCCTCCCCTTTCCAGATAGTTTACAAAAAAGAACCTGGGACTGTTCCAGTTAGGAAAAAAGATTGGCCGAAAGTTTGAACCATTTGAAATAGCACCGTCCAAACTCACGCTGAACCAATGAATCTGTTCCAAACTTTCAGGTCAGATAAATGGGCCATTTCTGTGTACGGAGTAGACTGGACAATTTGATCGAACCAAATAAAATTACAAACTTGGGGGTTTTGTGCTAGCTGATACTATTGAATTGGTTATATAAATTACCAAAAACTACACGTTGGTGGAAAACGAAGTAGTTTTGATTAACAGTATCGTCACATATGAATGTGATGGATGAAAGTTCATAGAAATATTTAACAACGTTCAAACTTCTGCCTTGTATTTTATACATCAGGCATAATTTGCATCAAGCCTCTACTACATCCGAAGGCGATTTCTAACCCGACCTTCCTTCGAATACCATTTTTGGTAAATTTTATAAAACCTTCCCTCAACCTTCGAGAAAAAATTCAGCCCACTTTCCATATTCCTTCTCTGGGCTGAAACGTCGGTCAGCATGAAACATGCTTTGAAGGCTGGACATGTCTGTCAGCCTTCGTATAAGAGCTAGCGGCAGAAAAATTACCTGTGTATACCTGTATGTACATACGTTTGAATGTAGCTGATTGCTGATAAGTGAGTAACTAAAATTAGTTTTAAAATTTCCCCCACTTTTTAAAACTTTCCGGAGTGCCTGTCTTCTGGTAAAATTGCAGTTCAAGATAATGTAGTAAGATCCTGCTACTAGAACAACATGCCCAAAAACGAAAAAAATCACGTTGTACTTAAATTAAAAAATGAAAAATATATATTTAAGGATTATATTCATACATGTACACGGCGTGTTTTCCAAGGGGGGTCAAAATAAATAAAAAAAATTCAGGGGGGGGGGTCAACTGCATTTCACGGAGGGTCAAATTTAGCTACTCACTGTCTTACTATGCGTTTCTCATGCAATAATTTATATGCCCCTGAAACATATTTTCTTCTAAAATAAGTTTTTTGAAATTCCTGCCATATTTTGAATGAATTTCACGTTTTTTGGCTTTACAAATTTTCAAACTACCGTTTAGCCTACTTTATTCCACATAAATTTAACACGTAGAAGGTCATGACATTGATTTTGACCCCCCGGCCCGGCCTCAGGTCGGGCTGGGGGGTCAAAATTTTTCGATTTTTCCAAGGGGGGTCAAAAGTAACTTTGGTGTGTCCTTTGTACATGCATTTTATATTATAAAATATCCCGAAGTATTAAAAATATTCATTATTTAGAAATTGCATATACAGGGTTCTTTTTTAAAGTCAAACTTGAAATATTTATGCAAGGTCGAAAAGTGAACCGGGCTTTTTTATACGCACTTTCGCATTCAATGAATCAGCATGTTTGTAATTCTGCATCAAATTCACTTGGAATCCAGTAGCTCACTTCAAGAATGTTATTACATATATCGCCAAAACCGGATTCCTGGAACTGTAGTATGTATTTGTTAATATCCGCGACAAGGTAAACTGTTGCACTACTGAAGTTCAGTCTATTCAACAAAACAATGCTGATTTGGAGTGCCTATCCTTGTTTGTTGCTTCCAAGTAGAATTTGGGTCTTAGAAGAAAAAATCTTCATTTTGTTTTTACTTTTTAAAAAATTTGATTGAAAATATTTCTTCTTGCGTAACTTCATTCGCTTTAATTCAGTAGCCACGACAGGTTTTCTATTTCATGAAAATAATACACTCTTACGAGGGCGTCCTCTAGTTTCCGATTCCGGTATTCTATAAATTCCATACGACAGAAGAACCTCATTAAGAACAACCCGCCCTGGTGAGAGAGCATTCTAAATTCTGCGACTAACGAAACATGAAACACTAGAGAAGCTAAACATCTGGAAATGTAATAATTTGAGTAGTTTTATTTAATAATTTAATATCAATAAGTTGAATAGTATTTCTGTATAATAATTTATTCCTGGTAGAAATGAAATAATATTATTTACAAAAAGTTTACGACGTGCGTGTGTGCTTAATGCTACGTATGAAAACGTATTCATTCAGAAAAAAATGGTCTTACAGGTTTTACTTCAAGGCAGAAAAATCCACTGACCAGGGCCAATTTCGTGTTACTCAAAAGTCTCTGGAGCAATAATTTTACTCACTGGACTCAAACTAAGGAAAACGCATGAAAATAAGCGATTCAAAAATTCTTACGCTGCTCGTTCAAGAATTCAAAGGTATTTAAATATAGCCCGAGAAGATTTTGAAGCTAAAAACTAGTGCATAATTGTGCAAAAGAGGATTTTTAGAATTAATTATTCAATTTTTCATATTTAATTTAGTGGTTACTTAGTTCAATATTTTGTTACAAAACAGCAGTGTCACTGCAGTTGTTCATTTATAATTCCTTGACTATTTTTGTTGCATTGATAAATTCCAGACAGCAAGTCTCCATACTCGGTCCTAGTTCTTTTTTTAAAAAATGGCGCCATAATGTGTGTCTACCTCGCCTCAAGGAAAATAGGCCTGTGAAGAAATGATAGAGAGGTAAAATGCTCATCAAGGAGTATCGGATAGTGATGCCTTTGACAGTGCAAGAGTACCAAGTGGGTCAGTTGTACTCCGTGGCCATGACCTCAATGAATGAGACTGGAGGTGGGGAAGGCGTTGAAGTCCTACGAAATGAGGCTTTTGAAAATTATCCCTTGCTGGGAGGGCGCTTTAGTCGGGGTCAGTACACCTATAAAATATACCACATCAAAAGTAAGCTCCCTGCCTTCATCCGACTTCTGGCACCGACGGGGTCAACGGACATCCATGAAGAGGCCTGGAACGCCTACCCATATTGTCGCACCGTCATTTCCAACCCTGGATATATGAAGGACAATTTTCAAATTTCTATCGAAACCATGCATTTACCGGACAATGGGACCACGGATAATGCACATGGCCTGAGCGCCGAAAAAAAGGCACTGAGGGAAGTTGTCCTAATTGACATTGCCAGTGAATTACCCGGTCACGACTATAAGAAGGAAGAGGATCCGACTAAAGTTAAATCAGAGAAGACCGACAGGGGTCCTTTGACTGGGAGTTGGATCCAAAGCTCGAGCCCCGTCATGACCTGCTACAAGTTGGTCACGTGTGAATTTAAATGGATGGGACTCCAGACTCGGGTCGAGAGTTTCATTCACAAAGCGGAGGCCCGGATCTTTACCAGATTTCACCGTCAGGTCTTCTGTTGGATCGACCGCTGGCATGGTATGGACTTGGATGAAATTCGTGCTCTGGAGGAGCAAATCCGTGATGATTTGAATAAACAGCGGAAGAAGGGCTCGCTCAGGGGCACTTCTGACTTAGGTCCGGAGTAAGCCCTTTCTGACACACTCAATTTTAAATCCTCATATTTTTGGAAATTAAAATTCTAACCCGTTTCATTTAAATGCGGTCCTTTGCATAATTGATTCTGGTATTTTTATTATTTTATTAAGTATTACAATAATTTGCTGTAAAATTCTCACAATTAGTTACTACAACGATGTGGACTCTGTGTATTTGAGTTTTGACCTGGGCCATATAAAATATCCACTACATTTATCTTTCATTTCTTATCGATTCAAATCCGAATATCTCTACAAGAGTAGCAATATTTGGACAATGGGCCCACTACCCTTCACTTTCCCTCTAAATGTAATTTTTCTTCGTACAGTGCCAGTTATGAGAGGAAAGTCCCCTTAATTAAAGGATCACATGCATTAAGTGAAGTAGTATACCCGTCAAAAAATATAGTTTCACATATTATCGATAATTTTTTTAAACGAGACCCTACATCGTAGTTACGTTCACATTGCACAAGACACCCTGGTACGTGGATATACAGTACACAGTCTGCAGAACAGACACTCTTGCAACTGCTACAACGTAGGCATACATTTTGTTCTGACCTACCCTATTATTACAACCAAATCAATACATGCGACAGATGGGACCCTATCACTCTGGTTAGAACGGTCGCCGTTATACCATCGTAGACAGCATCCTGTGGTTACACCCACTCCCCTGCAAAGTCACAACAACTTATGCCCTCTTCTCTTTAGCGGACGACAGATACAGTATAAAGGAATTTTTCCGTAAAAGGTCAAAACAATTCATGCATCATTCATCACGGGCCAACGTATTCAAGGGGGGGGGGGAAGACACTATTGCGGATGCCGTGGTGTCTGCTTGTTGGTCACCACTATAATAGCCGATGCCGAGACAAAGACACCAGGTCATTCAAGTTTTTTAATGGGGACAAATCAGGCATCCAGTAAGAAACCATTGTTTTGAAGGAAATATGGTCACCCAATGGAAATTTTAATTAATCGTCAGATCAATATAATACCAGAAACATATATGTACCAACATGTTGTATATTACAAGACCCTACGTTGAATAGTTTAGACACTGGCCTCAATAGAGTGCCGTAGGGTTGAGCCAGAAAATTATAAAACGGTTTCATAAATCGAAAAATTAAACAACTAAATTTAAATCATAGGTCTTCAACGTTTCTTTTAGTTTATGTTTTTTCAATCCCGAGAAGGCATCAGTCAATAATAGTAAGTCGGCTTGCACATAATAAGTGTAAGCATCCACGTGCTCACTTGCCAACGTTGAGCAACCGCGAAAGTACGGAAAGGATTCCCTTTCCCTTTAAAAATAAGCCTGCAGGAATTTTGGCAAAGGTATGTACATAACGTGTGGGAAGTATACCCATTACCCTGTTGTAATGCTTGTGCTGCAGGCTCTGATTGTGAGTATACGTAAGTGGTTGGGTAGTTGGGTTCGTTCATTCACTACTGAACGACGAACGGAACTGCTGAGCGAGTGAGTGTCAGTGCTGCTGTGTGAGTATTGCAATCTTTTTGTGATTTCATTTAATAGTAACTTCTTCACATATATACCTCGATACTTGATCGTGCTTCCTATAGTGGTTCACTTCACCATAGTATACACATGACACTGTACTTCACTGAAGTACTGCTAAATCAAACTTCAAAAAAGTGTTAGGTAGGTATATAGAGGAAGGCATGCTGAGGAGAAAATACTCACAGGATTTATAATCTGGTGGAAGAAATAAAAATTTATTTATTTAACTTGATTCGTGAATGTTTAGAGCTTCCGTCCGCCAGTCTTTCGTATATTTGACAGTTTTGTTTGACAAAAATTATTATTGGAATCTGTGGTGAATAGATTAGGAGCAATTCCGACACCGGGCTTGTTCATCTTATCAAGACTCCGTTCCACCGTGTTTGGAGGTGTTTTAGTCGAAAGTGGGTGCTGAATTTTTCATATCATTAAAGTTAAGATGGAAAACTGCGAGCAGCTCATCAAGAATTCCTTCCCTCAAATCAATGAAGACATTTATTCTTATGTGGAGAGTAAGTATACTTGTTTTGGTTGTATGGTGTGCGTGCAGTATGGGCCGTGCGGCTTCTTTGAGAGTAGTCTATAATAATTTTGATTTTATGGGGATGGTAGGTGCGTAAGGTGTAATGGGATTTAATTAATTTTGCAGGTATATTGACGGTGAGCAAGGATGATTTTGAAAGCCCTGAAGAAATCTACGAGGCTTTGGGAGAAGTCTTGCTGGAAGTGGCTGACTCGGGAACGACGGAAGATGACGTGAGGTAAGGATTAGTAACTGGGATGTACTAGTGTTTTTGGTAAATTTGTGAGAGGTTTGACGAAAGGGTTTTTATGTTGCAGGAATATTTGTAATGAAATTTGGGAACTACTGGGAATGCACTCTAACACTGTTAGGAACGGAATTAGGACTTTGAGTGCCCCAGTTCAAATGAGTTCCTTCCTGGAGCCAGCGGAGGCTACTGATGTATCGTCCATTTGGATGAATACTAGGGATGACACTTTGCGTGGGGTGGATAGTAAGAAGTTACAGAAAGCTGAGGCAAAGCTTCAGCAGAAACAGGAGAAACGACAGAATGAAGTGGTGAAGCCACCTCCTACTTTAGGCCAGGAATGTCAAGCTAGTGCTGCTCAGGTAATTGGCATGCCGTTGATTGTGAGGAAAATTGTAGGCGCTTTGTTGGGGGTTTTCATATTTTGATCTATTTTGTTGTGTAGGTGATATCGAAGAAAGAAAGTAGGTTAGAAAGTAAAGGTCAAGTTTCCCGGAATCAAGACGTTAGAATCGAAAACTTTGATGTGGCTTTTGGAGAAAAGTAAGTTATCATGAGAACCCACAATAACTTATTATTCAGACACTGAAAATTATTATATGAAACTTTGTAAAAATACTTGGACTTTGTAGTTTTTAGTAATAATATTAGTATTTACATTGTTACATGTATGGTTATTTTCCAGAGTTTTGATCAAGGGTGCAACTATATCTCTAGCTTATGGTCGTCGTTATGGTTTCGTCGGTCAAAACGGGTTGGGGAAAACTACGCTCTTAAAAATGATAGCTAAGTAAGTTGAGATTTACCTCCGAAAGTAATGTACAAAATAATGTGGTGGATGCATTGAGGAATTATTTGACTAATTTATTACTTCATTACACTTGTAGCAAACAACTGAAAATCCCACCGGGAGTTACAGTTTTGCATGTGGAACAGGAAGTAATTGGAGATGAAACACTAGCTATAGAATCAGTTCTTGAAGCTGATGTAGTTCGGTGCACGCTTCTCGCAGAGGAAAAGCGCTTAACGAGTCTAAATACACCCGAAGCTGCTACACAGTTAACTGAAGTGTATGCTCAATTGTCCGCGATAGAAGCCGATAAAGCTCCAGCTATCGCTGGTGTTATCCTCGCAGGTCTAGGATTTGCACCGGAAGGTCAAAAGCAGGCTACCAAAACATTCAGTGGTGGCTGGAGAATGAGAATAGCATTGGCAAGAGCCCTATTCGCAAAGTTAGTTGTTATGTCTGTATGTATTATTACAGTAATTAATAGACAATGTAGTGATATACATGGAATAATCATTAAAATCCTACTTTAGGCCGGACCTGCTGTTACTCGATGAACCTACAAACATGTTAGACCTTAAGGCCATCATCTGGCTCGAGAATTATTTGCAGACCTGGCATTCTACTATTCTGGTAGTATCTCACGATAGGCATTTCCTGGATGAAGTTGCAACTGACATTCTCCACCTGCATTCGCAAATTATAGACCAGTATAAAGGTAATTATGAAAATTTCGTAAAAACGAGGACGGAGCGCATGAAGAATCAGCAGAGAGAGTGGGATTCGCAACAACAATTTCGGCAACATACGCAAGAATTTATCGATAAATTCCGATATAACAAAAAGAGAGCTTCCTTAGTTCAGAGCAGAATAAAAATGTTAGAAAGATTACCAGAATTACAAGAACCAGACAAAGATATTGAAGTTGTCCTCAGATTCCCAGAAGTTATCAGTCTGAGTCCACCTGTTTTACAATTGGATGAATTGGTATTTGGTTATAGACCAGATAAGATTGTCCTTAATAAGGTGATAATTTACTTTTTATGAAAGCTATAAAAATGGTAAAAAAAGGTCATATTTTCATAATATTAATGTTGAATAACTTTGTATTAACCGAAATAATGTTAATTTAAATTCAACAGGTTAATTTGAGCGCTGCTAGTGATTCGAGAATCTGCGTGGTTGGTGAAAATGGTGCTGGTAAAACCACGCTGTTAAAATTAGTACTGGGAGAATTATCACCTCTCAAAGGATTTGTCCACACTCATCGTGGAATTCGCTTTGGCTACTTCAGCCAGCACCACGTAGATCAACTTACACTGGATCTAACTCCTGTTGGCTTTTTGCAGCAGCGCTTTCCTGGTATTTATCATGTTGATTTTTATTTCTAGCTGATCTAATAATAAGTTTACTTTATTTGCTTCAAATATGTCAGCACTTTGGCGTATTGTTGTACCAACAATTTTTACCTATTCAGTATTCGATAATCAAAGAATGGTTATTTTGATAAAAGGTGTAACAGTGGAAGAGTATCGGAGACATTTGGGTCGCTTTGGTGTATCTGGTGACTTGGCCCTGCAGAGTATAGCCAGTCTTTCTGGAGGTCAGAAATCCCGAGTTGCATTCACAGCCATGTGCTACCCGGGTCCTAATTTCCTTGTACTTGACGAACCTACAAATCATTTGGATGTGGAAACCATAGAGGCCCTCTCGGTGGCTCTTGAAAATTATAATGTGAGTTTCTGGTACTTAGTTCATGATTTGGAATATATTGTTTGTATTGGAACTGTGCAATATGCTAGGCAAGTTGAATATTTTTACTTCATCGAAAAATTCTTACTTGTCTTGCCGTTTCTCATTTTGGTATCAAAAGGCAAACCTGGCCATAAATATTTAAACTAATTTGACATTTGAGCCCTCAGTTTATATTGGATTCGAAAAGTTTCACTAGCGAATTAAGCATTTTGAGGCACGTTTATGCTGGGCATTTTGAGCTAAGTTTTGGGTAGTAAAGATGCTTGAAAACCACAGTTTGCACTACCGCATGGCCTATCAATATCATTTTACGATAATTTGAAATCAACGACCACTACTTGGTTACATATCATGTTTTGAAGTTTTGTTCAGTTAAATTACAATCAATATTTGTGAAATTTCAGGGTGGAGTTATTCTCGTTTCCCACGACGAGCGGCTAATTAGAAATGTATGCAAAGAGTTATGGATTTGTGGGAATGGTCAAGTCAAACGCCTTGATGGAGGGTTCGAGGAATACAGAGAAGCAGTAGAGAAGGAACTGGAATGTGTCGTGTACAAATAATACTATTGCGGGAACAATACGGAATTTCATTAATTTTAGCGATTCATTCTGCCCGAAGGGCTGGTTTATTTGTAATGTTACTACTACTCGAGATAAGTACGCAAGAACGTTCTGCTGCATTACGTTGTCTGTAAAGTGGTTGAGGTTACTTATGTTGTGTAACAACCTTAAATGAAGTCATCGGCCATTCTGCGAACTTTCATATAGATAGCTTTTTCTACGTATTTGTTTTGTAATGAGCGAATCTACTAATAATTTTGGAAGAAATGGGAATTGTCTGTGATTTTCATATTTATTGCACTGCAGTTTGTGTCAATTTGCAGCAATAATACCAAATTGCTATTTAATATAATGCAGGTCCACGTTGCGTTCTTTTGGCGACCCTTCAATATAAATAATTATACGAGCACATTATAGACAGTAATTCTTCAACTGGAAAGTTAATTTGACAATTAAAATTATTTTAACTCGTACCCTACAATGTGGACCATTACGATATTAAGTGTATTCCTTTCGTGCTTATATATACCGACAGTTTAGTTAAAATCCATAATACTGTAGTTATTTAAATAAATTATTAGCTTCGAAACTGATTATGCCACAACAAGTAACAATAAAGTTCTTTGCTGTCTCATCACAAGATCACAACAGTCATATAGTCTGAACTCATGCACACAACGATTTATTATTAAACACATGTTTATGCTATGTTTAGCCACCCACAGACTGGCCTGATTCCGATGTTGTTTAGGTTACCCTGGATAGTCCCAGGAGAAAAAGAAACTTAAAAATGCTTCGACAATATTCTATTCTAAATATATATGCTTTGTAAAACAAGAAATTTTTAGAATCGTTTCCCTAGAACCATATCAATATTTTGAAATTTGGTTATTTTTCTTCCTTAAATGCTAATTGTGTAGATTCTTTTACGAAACCATATTGCAGTTTAAGTTAGTCGAATCAAAAATGGCCAAAATTTAAACGTGTCCAGGATTTTCTCTGGCTCAGTCGCAAGATTGATATCTGTCGTTTGAGCTCATTATTTATAGTTTTTGTTTGAGTTCCACCGGCTGGATTTTTGTTCAAGGACGAGGACTGAGGAGTTGGAGATTTTAGGAGGAAGGAACATGAGTCATATTGTTCTTCAAATTCCTCATGATGGACACATTGGTAAAAATACCATAGGTAAGGAAAATATGTTAATAATATTATACATAAGTTAATCATCATACACTTGAACTTCACACATTCAGTGGCTACTTATACTTATGTGCGTCTACATTTTGTTACATCATTCTCATGTCTCTTGTCACGTGACGAATGATTATTTGTATAATATCTAATTGCAACTTATCCCTCGCTTTGACCCACTAATTCACTTACAGATGTACATTATGACCATGATCGCCCTGCATCTGGATTAAGTTGCAGACTTGAGAGTGACGATTCACTAAAATTAGGATGCAGTTCATTTTTACTTCTACCTTCCTTGGTAAGTTTTATTCGAATGCTAATACATAGGTGCGTACACTCGGATGCTGGTTAGCGAAATCCTACAGTGTACACAATTTGTAAAAATCAAAATTTATATTCTTATGTATTGACCTAAAATCAGATGCATTGTTTTAACACCAATCAAAGTCATGAGCAATGATAAATAAGTGCAAACACTGGGAATGTTCCAGGTGAGGGAAAAAATATACACTTACTTGTACCAGTCGGAACTTCTTAAGTTACGGTCCGTGTGTTTGAAGCTACTAGAAGAGGTGGACAATTTCGCGGATTTTTCTGTAGTCATGAATAACAACAATGCTGTCGAGACTGCGAACAATGTATCCATACCATTTCCTTACTTGAAGCTCCTCACGATCGACAACGATGAGAAGGATCTACCCTGGAAGATGACCATGAAAGAAGTGATATCCTACTCATCTAATCATGACCCAGAGTTGGAGAAGACACAAGGGAGTGTCCAAGCCGTTCATTTAGGGGCTATATCTTTCCCTACATTCGTACACTTATCCCGGTACAGGTCCATTAAAGCAGCAACACTAACCACAAGTGCCTTCATTCGTCCCATTCCATCCCTGCATTGGGTGTATTTGAAAAGTCTACGGGTAAAGTTTCATGTTCTCAGTAATCAGATTGAGCAATTTATGTTGGACAACTTCGATTCGTTGTGCGTCCAATCATTCCCACACTTGGAATCCCTCTCGATAGCAATGTGCAACACTGTCTACCCTAACATACAGTCAGCCTACTCAATTAGAATATTACGGTTCGTCACTAAACATTGGAAGACTCTTCGTACTTTAGATGTGACTATGGAAGCTGAATGTTGCGTATCAAATCATTACGTCGGCCCTCACATGTGCCCAGGCCTGTCCGAGGTTGACCTCGCGGATATGAAAAACGTTAAGCTGGAAGTGTTTACTTTAAATGCGACGGAGCTGACCTGTCCCCGATGTTCTATCTGGCAAGAATTTATCCGTCAGCAAACACAACTCCAGACGCTAGAAATTAGTATATCCTGTGCAATGCGACTTCGATCCGACTTTTTCTGCCCTGTCAATCCAAATTCAACGATCTTCCTACAGAGTGTCATTGTGACACTATGGGGAATGGAGGGATACTTCCCTTTTGACTTTCGTCACTTGGATGAAGCCGTGAACCTAAGGAATTTAGAATTGGTTCGTCACTCTCAAACTAGAAGTCAACTAAGTCGACCCGAACTTCTCAATGTGTCTAAGATCCCTATGGGACTGATTTCCCTGACTCTCAACGGATTTCTCATCAGTGCAGACGACGTCCCAGTTCTCTTAGAGCAGACATTGAAGCTTAGGAACCTAATTTTAATTGACTGTGGTTTTGGTTTAGACATAGGTGTCTTACTAGAACACATCTTATGCATCTCTCAACATCCTAGTTATGCCACTGCCATCATAGACTTTAATTCACCAGTCATCTCGTCAGATGAGGCCATGACCATTTTGTCGGATGAAATGGACAGGCATAAATTAATTTTCCAGTACTTATTTGAAATACCTTCGAACAAAAATCACCGGTTTTGGTTCGTTCATCCAGACAGAGTTGAGCTTGCAAAGGGAAAGTCCACGTTGGAGAAAGCTGGTTACTCAAAAGATATCCTCTTGAGTTGTGACGTCCTCTCGGAATACACTCACCGATTTTACTTCGATGACGAGTTCGATGATCAGGACGAAGCAGATGACATGTTAGGAGGGGAAATTTATCATAATGATATGCAACCTGACGACTATCACCAAGAACCTATTCCGATTGTGACTTAAATATACATACGCCCTGTGTGACCAGGAAGTGACTTTTTCCTTTAAAGCGATCGTGCAAACTTTTAGAAAAAGTAACTGTTTCCTCTCTCGAACATGAACCTGTTCTAAAGTCTCAACTCCTTTCTGTCCATATTTTGATCAAGCTATATACAGACCCACAAGGAAATGACAATACCTTCAGTATGTACATTTTCACACAATCATTTCATTCGTTTTTGCCTCTCACAATGAATTAAATTGTTGTGAAATCAAGTCATCCGCAGGCTTTTCTGTTAGGGAAGAAAAGGATTCGGAAACAAACCACTCTAAATTTAATGTTGTACACTTCAAATAAAAACAATACTTTTGAAATAAAAAGTCAGCGAGTGATATCGCTTCGTTTCTTACTACGTCAGTCTTTCGTCGAACACTCACTTTCTCTCCTTCGTTTTTCTCACGTTACCCCATTGTTGTCACTATCAATAGTTACATCATTTGTGCTGAGTTGTTATTTGCAATATGCAATAAATATGCGATCAAGCACATACTAGTAATTACGCAATCTTTGAATTGGTTCTATTATCTATTACAGAATTACCATAACTTTTTGTACATATGTAAAACGCAACTTCGTTTTTAAATATTAACGCTGACAATTTCAGAGACATCTGAAACTGCACGAAGGTTCCCGTTCAAGCTGGTATGACTACATCAGTGGCATTTAAAATCCATGTCGAATGGTGTTCAAAATTTCGAACCGATTTTGAAGCTTTGTATTACTTTCAAAAAACAGTAATAATTTCGGGTCTCGCATGTCACATGCTGGTCATTATTAGTTCACTGAAAAGTATTTACATATTGCTCTAAAAGCTAAATCACGTCAAGAAATTTTGAAATCGTAGTCGAAATTTCGGTAGGTTATATAAAAGTTCAATTTTTTTAAACCACAACTTCAAAATTTTGTTTCGCCTAGAAGGAATCATCTGAGATCTTGCCCCCCCCCCTACCAGGACAAATTCTCTTGTCATAAAGTTTTAAAGTAAAATATTCAAATGCATGTCATCTAGTTTCAAAGTTTTGCAAAAACAGATTTCGGGAGTTATTTTGAAATTGAAAAACTGATATAACTTTTAACTGTGATGTTGTATCTCGGTTATTAATACCTGTTAAAAGCTACTTACATAATCTACAAGCTTCAATAATTTAAACTATTTCGAAATCAAGTCAACATTTCAGCGATGTATTCGAAATCACCGATTTTCCGAACACAATTTCAAAATTTATTTTCATTGGAAAGAAATCGTCTGAGATCTAGCCACCTCCACCTCAGGACTAATTCTCCGTTGATGAAGTTTTTAAAATACAAAAGTTGGTATTCAGGTTGAACAGGGTCAAAATTGTATTTAATTGAAAAACAATTAAATGACTCATTAATTCCATCTCAACAAAAATCCCAGGGGCAACTACGATAACTGTCCCCGAACTACGATAAGTGTCCCAACTTTCCGAACTACGATAAGTGTCCCAACTTGTCGTAATTATGACGATGTAATTATGACGATGTAATTATGACGAGGGCATACCAGCTTTCCGGATTGAAAACCTAACCCCGTCGTTTCGGACGTTCAGGTTAGGTTAGTTTAGAGCTGGAAAGGGGTGTCAATGTGACTGTGAAGGCCCCTTCGGGGCCATCATAGTCACGGCACCCCTTTCCAGCCTAAACTAACCTAACCCTCACTGTCCTCAACGACTACCCCACAGAATCCACACCTGGGGGTACGAGATGGTTGAGAAGGAGTAGAAGTAGCTTTTCGGTCGTTGGGAAAGTTGGGACACTTATCGTAGTTCGAGGACAGTTTATCGTAGTTCGAGGACAGTTATCGTAGTACAACCAAATCCCAATCTAAACAGTAGGGTGTTCAAAAGTATGAATTTTCGGATCAAAATACATTTTTTTTACCAGGACAATTTCACGTCAGAATTCCCAATTGTCTGTAATTGCGTATTATATATTCAATGAGGTATATTACGCACGTATGTAACTTACTGGAGCTCAAATCCCCAAAAATATGTCCCCAATATATAATCCCCAAAACAAAAGTATTCATGATTTATTCTACGAATCTACTCTCCATACCAAGTTTAGTAAAAAAAAATCCGGAAAAGAGCAAGTCAATTACGACAAAATGCATGGCACCAATTATTTTATAAATCTTACCCCTACTTGCCCATTCACATGATCCACATTAATATTTTACAGGCCAATATGACCCTTCCGGCCACAACCCCATCACCAATACATAATCAATACCCCATCCGTCACCCATATACAAAGATAACGATTCGAGATTTTTTCACAAAATTGGGACTTGAATGCAATATACTCATGAGATACACTGGAAGAATAAAAACTTATCTGCAAGGTGACTTCCAGTAATTCAAGAGCCTCAGAGTGGTCCCGTCCGTAGCCATTCCATAGCGTGTCGGTATAGGATCAACTAAACGTTTCGAACGTAACACTGAAAAACGTAGTCCTTAATAGGAATGATCAACAGGTGTCCGCACTGCTCCACATAAAAAAGTAAACTGAGCCTAGGAAGGTACGTGTTATGGAAGCGTTCAATGGAAGAAGTGAAAGGGCACTTAATGTTTCGGGACACTTTGAAAGCGTCCTAGCGTTCTGCTCACGCATCACACCCGCGACCTACAAGAAACTCAGGGACGGGCATGTACGCAGTACATATTGCTCCCCACGCAAACGTTCACTGAGACCTGGAAGCTACTGCATTGGAAACGTTGAGTGGACAAAGGGTAAGGATGCTTTATGTTTCGGGACACTTTGAAAGCGTCCTAGCGTTGTGCTCTCGCATGACACCCGCGACCTTCACTCGACCTGAGAAACCTCAAGCTTTCAAGGAGCCGCATGGATTGACATATGCGCAGTTCATCCCCGCCATAAGGGGTACCTTATAAGAGGATTTCCCCTAGAGCGATTACATCATAGGAACTCGTAATGCGTAACGTGTAACTATAAAGGTTTGAACTGATCAAACTGGGAAAGTATATAGGGAATAAGTAATTTATTTAAATCAGAGTCGCAATTATAAAGTTATATTTGTTCCACCGGAGAATTTTTTACATTTTCATCCCCGTCGAGCCTCCAGTTATGGTACTATGACCGACTTTACTACACCCAAGAATTTATTCCCAGCCCTAACCCAATGAATTACCCTTGGAAAAAATATTAACTTTAAGCAAAGGAAGGGACTCAGATTCCAGTGACTCTCTTCTGGGAGGAATTTGAACATCACAAATATCGCATAAGGGCCAGGAAGCCAAAAATATTTATTATCAAATAAACCTAGTCTAGTTGTTAATTTTTTAAAAAAAAGGGTGCTACAACAATTATTTAATAACAGTCTCTAACACGTACTTTGCTTCAAGGGCTGACTTTCTAAAAAGGGGAAATTTATTGGAAATCAAGAATACTTAGCTTTATGGTGACTCCGGGTAGTGGTGCTTCATAGATGTCCTGGTGGTAGCCATTCCACTGCGTTGGTAGGGGGCAGCTAAACGTTTTGGTCGTAGCACTGAAACACGTAGTCAAGAGGAAGGATCAACAGGTGTCCGCACTGCTCCACAGGAAAAAGTCAACTGAGCCTTGGAGCGGAGCAAGGTACGTGCTGCGGAAGGGTTGAATGGAGGAAGTGAAAGGGCACTTAATGTTTCGGGACACTTTGAAAGCGTCCTAACGTTGTGCTCACGCATGACTGCTGTGACCTTGAAGAAACGTTGAGCTTCGCAGAAGCTTCAGGGAAGGACATGTACGCAGTACATACTGCTCCCCATGGAAATGTAAACGGAGACCTGGGACGTACTATATACGGAAACGTTGAGTGGATAAGGTGAAAGGGTGCTTTATATTTCGGGACACTTTGAAAGCGTCCCAGCGTTGTACTCTACTCATGCATTGCTTCTATAAGCTACACATTGTAGCGTTGAGTTCTGCATTCTGCGGAAAGCAGCACCAGAGAACAATTAGGTGCTCACTCCCGCCTTTCCAGACCCCTTAAAAGAGGATTTTCTGTGTAGTGGTAAAAACATGGAAATATCCCTATTGACTACTGATTATTTGTATCTGTACAAGTACATTTTATTTTTGTCATTTTTTGGTGTTTTTGTAGAGTCAAGAGTTCTGTAAAAATTTCATTTTCAGATTGACACAGAAGGGTTCAATCGAGCCCACTGCAAAGGTATGCACGGAGGAAATAATAAAATAAAATAAAGACGGTGATAAGGGTACCCGTCCCCAACTACAATACTCATTGTACATTTTTTTTTAAATTTAAGCTGCTTTCAGTAGAATCCATACTTTATTATAAATAGCAATAGTTATACTAATTATGATTGTACTAATTATAATAATTATAAATTGCAGTGGAATTCAACATTATCCGTCCCGACTTCTAAAACCCCATTTACCGCATGGTTGTGTAGATTGTTGTTGATGGTCATTTCGGACAGCGAGGGTTGGGTTAATTTATGAAAAGGAGTGCTGGGCATTTCACAATCAGTGATATTAGTAATAGACCTTACTATTAAATTTATTTTAAGGGAAGATTTATTTGATTTTCGGTGTCAAGGCTGCAGTTATGGTAACGGGAACTACTTTATGGCAAGAATTTGTATTCCCGGCTCACCTCGCTATGACGATGGGGACGGTCGACGTTGCCTTTTCGTATTTTGCTCCAAATGCTGCGACATTTTCGGTGCTTTCTTCCCCCTTCTAGGTAATCGTTTTCCCTGTTCGATTAATTGCTTTTTGAATTTTTTTTGTTGATAGTATTATTGTTAATAAATATTGTGATAATAATGTACAATAATAGTTACATCTTACATCCACTCATGTGGAATGCAGTCATAATCATTGAGGACATCTTTTTTACCAAGGTTTGGTTCCACTCGCAACGCTACAAGCAAAGTTGGAAGATCCCGTGGGTTTTCTCATGCCGAATGAGATCTCTCTGAGTGGAAATACCTGTAGAGTATATATTACTATACTTCAGAATTTACTGCAGTTGCAGTTCGAATGGATTCGTAAAATGACATGCTCACATCGTACTATCGTAGTAGGTACACATATGCCTAGTGAGTTGGTGCATGTGCAAGCTTCCGAAGTGACTGATTTTGTGCCCTATTTTCCCCACAGCAGCTGCAGTGATAAAAAGCGACAATGGATGGAAGCCTGGTTGAGCATCGAAGATGAATCTGCAGAATATGTTTTTGAGAAACACAAATCACATTCAATAAATCTCTCACATTATCTATGAGTATGCCCGATTCCACGTCCTCCAACTTGTATAATTATACTATTTTTAATTGGAAATTATTTCGTCACGACTTCAGGCTCCGCCTTATTAAATACCTTCCGAAAGCAAGCAAGAATTTTAAAAAAGCCAGTGGAAATTTTAGTCTTTTCTTAACCGCCTTAAGAATTTAAATTAAAGCCCACAAGACACATCAACACAGTCACACACACACCGTATGGTCAGGGAACCATTCTTACCCATCATGTTAGTGGTGCTCTCTAATCTAATCTCTTTTATTACATTCCATTAAATCATTAAAAATCATTATTAAATCATCCTCTTACTTTAATTAAATTAATTAAACATTTTTCTCCATTCCAATAAAATAAGGGTAAAATGGCGTGTATCAGCCTCAAGAATCGCAAATAATTACACACTATTAAGCTCCAATTTTTAGGGGAAAATTAGTTTTAGAAAAAGTAGCAAGTCTATAACTGACCAACACTGGAAGATTGCACTGCACTGAGGCCTGAGGTTTAAGTTTAAGAAGTAACTGAACCTCGTCAATAGCATGTGCATGTTTGGGACTCTCAGGACTACTGATATCTTGTACATACAATTATATGTGCGTACATATGTGTTTGTGTGAATCTAGACGTCTGCTCAGTCCTGTGTGTGCTATTATAGATTTTGCACCAGCAGAAACTCCACGCGTGTGTATATATGTACCTGCGGACGGTGCATGGCATTAACCCACATTTCTCTGGTACACGAAATGCGATAAGCTGTCTTTGTAGACTTGGAATTGAAATATTTAATTTTTAGTTCCAGTATAGACACACGTGGTGAACATAGTTCTTGCTCCTACAGAAATTGTAATATATTGTTAATCCTGCTGAAGGTATTTCTTGCGGAACGTTCTCATATTAAGTTATTATGTGTACAAGGGAAATTGCACATGTTACCTTGAATTTGTCGTCATTGTAGAATGTGGAGTAAACGGCTTTGACTTTAATGGTAGTTCCAATTTGGACATATAGTCAAGTCCGTTTAAAGGGGATAGCTGGTACATTAGTATTTTCTAAAAGTGTGATTACTCAAAACTGAGCAGTATAGTTTTTGTATTTTCCTATATACTGTATCTCTTTGGATGGGTATACTTTAATTAATATATGTGTTATTATTGTTAATAGCAGCCGGAATCAAACTCAATTTGGCCTATCAATCAACAAGCATGCAACCCTTGACTGTTGACTGTGACGACAGCTTTCTGGCAAATATTTCCTAGGAAAACTGAAGTTGAAGGCAGAGAAAGACCTATTCCTGTTTAAAGGATATTTCATGATACTCAAGGTCGTTTGTGGAAATTGTAGAAACTCGTGGTGATTGGAAGTAACAGAAGGCTTAAGTTACTGTGGTGGATTGAGGTTTTTGTGATTAACCGGAAACGAATACTGTGATACTCACCAGGGTGACAAAAATAATATTTCCGAAGGAATCAAAACTTTTCTCTGTTGAGCAGACGAATATTAAACTTGTCCACCATGGCCGGCTTGGTACGGAAAGGATTGGAGACTTTAAAATCTAAGGAAACTAGAGACTATTTGATGAGGTTAGTTTCTTGGATGTAGTATTATGGGTAGGAATTAAGGATTAAATTATTATTGTTTATAAATAGTAGGCAGGAGGATGGAATAAATTATTTTGATTTGGTAAGTGCATTGGGTAGAAATGTACTGGCACGGTGTGTGCGTTATAACCTAATATTGTTTTTGTTTTTGGTAGCACTCACTTCTGGGGTCCGATAGCTAACTGGGGAATCCCTATTGCTGCGATTGCGGATACCAGGAAGGATGCGAAATTCATTAGTGGGAAGATGACATTTGGTAAAATATCTAAGATAAATCGTAAAATTATACATAATTTGTGTGGCTCAAAAGCAGGCGTTATTTACTCTTGTCAATATTTTTGAAAATTTGAGGTCAAGTTTGTGAGAAATATTTAAAAGGGGTATGAACTCGTTTTTGGTCCAAATTATAAGTACTGGATATCGGGTATTCCAGTTTCTAGTTTGTAACGTGTAATTACTTAATATCTCATTGTTTATAAAAGTAACTATTAGTGCGTTTCCCTGAGTCACACAAATTTATGTAATTTTGAAAAGAGTATTAACTTTAGATTATAAGGGCTAATGTTGAGTTTGTTGTTTTCAGCATTGACCATGTACTCGATAGTCTTCATGAGATTTGCATGGAAAGTGCAGCCAAGGAATCTCCTTTTATTCTCCTGCCACTTTACGAATGTGTGTGCTCAGGTTACTCAAGGTGTTCGTTTTGTTAAGTATGAGTACGGGGATAAAAAAGTATCGGAGGCGGACAGCGTAGTGGTCAATGTACTTTGATGAAATTATAGTATAAAATATTTAATTAGTTCATAGTCACGGTCAATGAGCGAAATAATTTGTCTCGTTCTGACCAAATGCGTTACAGAAGGGTGGATAACCTTCCAATTCTCTAGGCCGGTGAAATGACAGAAATAATAGATGCACTTCATCATTGTTAAGAAAGTTAATGTAGCAGATGTACTTGAACATATTGATGTTTGAGTTATTATTACGTCAGCGTACAAACAATTCTTCAATTTAGATGTTACAACCTCTTGGAAGATGAAGAAGCAACTTAAAATTACCGGGGACGCAATTTACAATAATATTTGTAGTAGATACTCGTATCAACTTTTAATTATTCCTAGTTAACGTCCGTAAAAATATTTACTATGAACGAGGCTTCAGGCAAGCTACTTCAGATACTGTTAATTTTGTGTTCACATTGTAAGTTAGTGGCAATAAAATTATGACGCACACCGGATATAATAATTTTCAGCCTTTATTCCAATCACAATTGACTACTTTTTACAAAATCCAATTGGTCTCGTCTCTTCACGTTCATATGGGAAAAACTCTTGATTGCAACAGAATTACCATACCACACAACGCTATCGTAGTACATGCATTATTTCTGATGAAATAAGAGAAAATTGTGGTGGCTTACTTTCACCACGAAGCTACAACTTTCTAAGAAACATTTATTACATATGAAGGTAAGCACGTTCATTTTGCTTTGCTGAGCCTCTGAGAAACGTCATTCCAATTGGCAATATTGAAAATATTCTTCACATAATCCGGCCTTACGTTCTTGTATCTACAAACACAGTTTACGTGGTCATAAGATAATTATTATACCCAAAACAATAATAGTAAAAATTGGAAAGATTGAAGAATTAAATTACTGCAAGTAGTAGGCGTGTTCCCAAACATCAATGCCAAAGAGGGGTACCAAACCAGTAGTGGCTTCCAATGGGTCTTGATTCGCACAAGTAGCAATTTCGAGTCTCTTCGAAGTTTTATTATACCCCAACCAACCCCATCCACTGCCTTGAACTGCTACTGTGGCATTGCTTAAGCGAGTTTTTAAATTTTCGAAAGAGCCAAAATCCCTTTTGATGGCCTCAAGGAGCTCTCCTGAAAATAACGCAATTTGAATTTCAACTATATACCTTCTTCCTGCAAAACTTTTTGGGACAAAAACGTACCTGTAGGCTCCCCTGATCCTTTCGGGCACAGATTCTGCCAGAAAATAGAGTGGTTGATGTGACCCCCTCCATTAAACTTCAGCGCCGACTGTAGTCCAATGATAGCACTTATGTCATTCTTTGCCTTTGCCTCCGCTAACTTCTCCTCAGCAACGTTCAAGTTAGTAACATAAGTATTGTGATGTTTTGAATGATGGATTTGCATAATTTCTGCGGAAATTACTGGCTCTAAAGCATTGTAATCATATGGCAGATCCGGCAAAGTATGCTTCATGCGGGACCCATGAACAGCCACAAGAAGTCCAGAGTTTGATTTGAGCCTGCAAAATCATAAATCATGCATTACCTCAATCTCAAATACTTTAAACAAAGCCCGCTTTACATCCCCAGCAACAAGCCCCTTTCAAATTGCCGTCAACCAAAACTTTTACAAAATACCTCATACACAATTTACCAAAAATTAAAAAAAAAACCCATTAACTAACAGTATCCACGCAGGGTAGAACATCATAAAATCCTTACCGAAGAACCTGGCTGAAATTTCGAATCATTTTTGCTTCTTACGTCAACACTGGGGTACGCCAACTGAAAAAGAATAATACAGATCAGAATCCGTTCCAAATTATTTCAAGATAAACACACAACTATTTTAAAATTCATAATTACTATAAGTCATAAGCCCTAAAATATAAATTTTACTGTGATGTGACAAGTGACAACTGTTGTCATTTGGACACTGGGACCTCACACAGTCACAAGGTCATTCCATTACCTTTTGACCTTCAGCAATTTAACCAGGATTCTTGTACTTAAATAACAACAATACGACGGAAGTACTTCCTCCCTATATTTTAACTTCTCTCTGTTTCTAACATATCTTGAGTTTCTATTACAAATACCATTAAATAGTGATTCTAATAATAAACTTATGTAACAGCTTTATTCCACAATAATTTAATACAAACAAATAAAAATATATCTTTACTTTGTGACGTAATTTCCAATAACCAAAATCGTAATAATAAGAAAGCAGCGGTATATATCAAAGGTGGAATCTAAAATCTATATTTTGTTTTTAAAATATGATTTATTTTGAAAGTATTTGAATTACTTAAGTCTTACTTACCTTTACCTATCACAAGAAGAAAATAGAACTGCAGCGATTTAAATTTAGTATTAGACTCTTTTTTAGACTATACCGACAACTCCGCTCCGCTGTCCGTCCGGCAACCGTATATGTAACTACGCTATGCACATGCACTACGTATGTGCATGCAGACGACATATCTTCAACGACTCAACCTCACTATACCTAAGCTCAACTCAAACTCAAACACACACACAAGCAGAACACATGACGAAGATCCAAAAAATTTTAGAGGCGAAGCGACAAGTAGTCTCTGTTGTTATTTAGGCTTTTATGCAGCCCACCATAAATCCTAAATCACAATTAACCACCTCCAGAATTTTAATACCAAAACGCAGTCGTTTTCCCCTACAAATATGTTTAGTTAAACTGTAATAGAAATTAATCGACATCTTGCGCTAAACATGTGAACAATGAAATGATGTAGGGCAGTTGGCGACAACGCATTGAACAAGTTGTTGTGCTTTATAAAAACTAGCAGGTAAAGCCCAATCAACTGATTGGACATCAAACAGCAGTATTTAAATTATTTATTCGACCTTTTCAAAAAATGTTTTTCATAGAAACTTGACTTGTACTTGTGGTTGAAACTATAAATCTATGCTTAAGTTTCTGATATGAAGGCTATATTCTTTAAAAATCCTGAACTTAGAGTCGAAAGCCTTAACTTGCACAGGTATTCGCAAAAACTCTGAAGGTTCCGAAAATCGGTGAACATAAATACTTCTGCCCGGGGAAACTAAAAGCAACTATTCCATTTAACCGTTTATAAGTCATTGCTCTGAAGCTGGTAGCAAAAATACAGAAAATCCGAAAATCGGTTAGAGCAGGCAATTTAACCTGGGTAAACTTCAAAATGGAAAGTTAATTTCGCCATTTATAGGTCATAGGTCTGATGTTATTAGAAACTTGCAGAAACACGAAAAATCCTAAAATCAGTTATAACCGAAAAAGCGGTTTTTCAGGCAAATACAGTAAAACCTTATGGCACATCTACACACCACTTTTAATCATTCTGTGAAGTTATTTTAATTTTAACCCCATCCGTTTAGAATGCGTTCCCTGGAAACCAAACGCACTGTGGACAGCAAATCCAGGATATCGCTTCGCTTATAATAAATAAGATTTAGCCCGTAATCTTTTTTGACGTTATCGCCGAGTGTAAATGCCCTTATAAGGTCCCTCTTATGGCAGGGATGTGCTGCGCGTACGTCAATCCCTGCTGCTTCGGGGAAGCTAGAGGTCCTTGGTGTCATGCGTTAGTACAACGCTGGGACATAGAGCACCATTTCACATTGTACATTCAACGTTTCAGTGCAGTACCTTCCAGGCCCCAGTTTACTTTCTTATGGGGAGGAATATGTCCTTCCCTGCTGCTTCTGCGAAACTCCAGGTAGCTTGAAGGTCGTTGTTGCCACGCGTGGGCACAACGCTGGCGAGTGTTCCGCCTTCAAAGTGTTCCGAAACATTAAGTGCCCTTTTACCTCTCCCATTTAACATGCACCTTCCAAGGCACAGTTTACTTACAGATGTGGAGCAGTGCGGACACCTGTTGATCTTTCCTATTGACTACGTGTTTCAGTACTACGTTCGAAACATTTAGTTGACCCTACTGACACGCAATGGAATGGCTAGGGACAGAAGGGTAGAATATAATATGCATCCATTTACCCTTACAATACAATAAACCCTTACAAAATGAGGTATTATTATTTCAATAGTGATAAGTTCGAAAGTTGTAGTACTTTTGAATTAATTGTATTGTGGAAGTTCACAACTTCTTAATATAATTAGAATGATAAACATATTTTATTAATTCTTATAACTTGACATACTTTAAGCTTTTGTGTATCACAACTTTCCTACGAGTAAAATTCATAGATTTGGTTTGTTTATAAATTAAAACCAACCTCACAAAGTCCTATTTAACACAAAATTCTGATATCCCGGAGAAAAATACTGACTAATCTCTCCTGGACTCTTCACTTCACTCCGGATGAATTCTCCTTCCGAAATAATTTCCAAGATGGAGCCTAACGATGACTCCAGTTCTGACAGATCAAACTTTTCCAACTCTTCAGGTACTACTTGTAGCTCCACATTCTTCAGTACTTTCTCCACCTCCACTTCTTGGCTCTTATCGCTGTTTATAGAGAAAGGAGTTGGCCACTCGGGAGTGGACACTTCCGTAATGCAAGGCTCCCCTAAGATCTTCTTTACAATTTGTTCACTCACAACAAAATCCTCCAGTTCACTGCAGTCTGTTACGTCGTGGTTTTGCCCAAGTTGCGTTATCATCTTACGCACGTTTTCTAATTTTTCTGATGCACTTTTTGACGGGGTGTTAATGGAGGGAGAATTAATATCACTCCCTTCATCCTTTAATGAGACAACGTTTAATTTTTTTCTCACTGGCAAAGGTGGTGTCAGCATAGGAGTCAGCAAAGATTCGGAAATAGAATTGCTCGAAACCTTATTTTCTTGAGATGAATTCATGTCTGCAGAAACAGCAACATTCTTAGATACTTTCACCGGCCTTTCTTTCTCCTCCATAAGGATTTTCACTACTTCTGCATAAAGTAGATTATGACCTATTTGTTTCAATAAGCTTGGGTTTTCAACACGGAGTTTTTCAAGAATTTTGTTTTGTTTTTCATGAGTTTGGAACATCCTCTCATGTAAGTTTTCTTTGATTCTCACCCTCTTCTTTTGTTGCTGTGCTGGTAATTTTTTGAACTTTCCTTCCTTTTCATATTTAGATGCTAATAATTTCGCAAGTAAAAGCTGCTCACACCTACAGCAAAAATTAATAGCCTGTGGTTAAGTCCCAAAATATTACATGTACTTCTTTTCCCATATAAATAATTTGTACTGAATGAACGCTTTATAAATTCTGTTATTACCGATCCATAGAAGCTTTTGTTAACCCGATTTCCTTCTCTTCCTTAAATCTAGAATCTACAGAGCTTTTTGATTTAATCTGAATAAAATTCGAGATTCTTCCCTCCGTCGTACTGCTAGAACTTGAGCTGTCACTTTTGCTCTTGGGTAATTTAACTTGGAAATGAAATTCACGCAAAGCTTTCAAAATCGAAGCCCTGGCTGAAATGTCTTCGGGTTCTTCCACAGTATTATTTGAACTTGTGAAAGACTCATCTCCAAACTGAAATCGAACCGACTGGGGAGTACGTTGCGGCTGCAAATTCCCGGACTTTATTCGTTCATTCTGAACTACATTGTCAGTTCTAAACGGGGTCTTCTTCCTCAGTAAGGTTGGTACAGACTTCAAAATTCCAGAATTATACCCTTTCCAGGTTCTTGTTGATACTCCAGCACTTGCTAATGGCAAAGCATTATCACCCTCACATCGTTTCCTCACTTGTTCAGAAACTCCAACCTGCACATTTGGGGTACTCAGACTAGTTGTGAGAGGATGTAAACTACGGGAGACTTTCGGATTCGGACGGACTGATGGGGAACTTCTGGGTCTGTTTATTTTGTCAACAGGCTTCAGTTTCACCGGCTCAATCGGTTTAGTTATATTTTTACTAGTCTGTTTAGGAATTCGGGGTTCACCTCTGCTTCGAACGCATTGTTTACATAGTGAGAATTGATTAATTCCCCTAGTCTGTGTTAAGGCTGGTGGGGGTTTCTTCGGTGCAATGGGAACGTCCAGCGGGGTGAACAATTCTGGATATTCATTCTCAATTCGCAAGACATTCTGAGGACTTAAAAGGTCGCCAAGACTGAAGGGGTCATCCAGAAGTGCGGAGCGGAGGAACGTTGTTTTGTGACTGAAAGTCATTCTGTATAAATAAGGTTCAAAATCAATAAAATAGGTGGATATTACTACTTTCCTAGAAATTGTAGTTACAACATGCCAACTGACCAAATTAAATGATATTTCTTTGTAGTAAATTTTAATGCTACAAAGAGTATCCACTGCTGCCCTATTCTATTCCGACTTCAATAGAAAAATAAAAATTTTAATAGAATTGTTGACATTTATGCAGAAATAAAATCGAATAGAATAGCTTAATTTTTGAAACTCCCAGACTAGAATAGAATATGCACCAGGTGGACAAGATTAGAATTGAATAATAAAAACAGTGAAATTCCTATTTAGATCTGAGCCACTGAGAATGGCATAAACACGCAAACACCATCTACAATGTGATACTTGGTTTAGTAAGTACAACAGTACGACAACAGAAATTATTATGAATGTAGGAGAATTCTCAATCATAAATTGAATGGTAATTGGTAAATGAATAAGAATGTTGTGTAAGTACAATTCTGATGGTGATCTTTTAAAATATCAATTTTTATTCTTTAGAAGGAGTGTTGCGCTGCAATTATTTTAATACCCTCTTTGAAAGCGTAAACTTATATATTCTTCAGTATAGGAATGTTTATACAGTGAAAGCTAGTATCATCGTTCTTTCCATTTAACCGTATGTTAAATACGAGAATGGCTCAAAAGCCAGTCCTTCCTGGCTTATTATTGTCTGAAAACTTGCGTCAGTAGTTTTGATGACTTTTCGAAGAAATATATTCCCTGATAATAGTTATTCCGCGACTGAAGATCTGAATCAAGAAGTAGAGTTTGCATAACATCGAATAATATTATAACTTTAGAGTTTAGGACTGCCGGAGCCAGAGACACGCCGCTCTCAAACAGTCAAATTTTACGGTAGGCTGTGGCTGTAGACATTGGTTACAACATATTTAATTATAACTTCGACAACAAGCGAAAAAAAACTGTACTGGAATTTTTATCCCATGAACACTTGTTTCTTGTTGTGAATGCGCTTATTTGGCTTGGACACCAGTAAAAAAAACTGATAATAGTTGAAGTGGAAGCAAGTATTGCCGTCGATAGTTTCAAAACAATATTATTTGCAACTGAATCTAAACTGAATTCGAAACAGTAAACGACTGAAGCTGGAGCTTAGTTTGATTTCTATGGCCTTCAAGTAGCTGCTGAATTTTCCTGCGCAAACAAAAGGAACAAACAATTAAATTGTAACTGCACGCCAACAAATCATACTCAATGAAAGTGCAGTGAGGAGCGTAAAAGACCGACAAAACTGTTTGCTTTACCTTCTCCTTAGAATCTCAGATGAGTTTGGAATTAAATTTAATGTATCTTTTAAGTAGACCCTATGGTACAGAAAAAAAAAGATATTTATTTCTATATTATTTCTCATGATAATGAAATCGTGGCAATTATAGTAAATTAAATTATAATATCCCCACCATGACCTACTAATAACTTTCTTACTTAGAATTGGGAGACAAAAAAGGCTGTATAGCTTGCTGGAAAGCAGCAACATCTAATACTGCTTGAAATTTCCCATGATCTCCAAAAACAGCAACACATGAAAACAGTCTAGTGAGTTCTTCGCATACATTTTCGACAACTTGGGTCATGACGGTGTATATAAGCTTCTCTGAAACGGCAGTGACCTGTAAATTGATCATTTTGCCCCAATGTTACTTGCCTTTTAAACAATCAGAAAAAGTAATATAAGCCAAAATTATTAGAGAATGATTAGAATTTTAACGAAGATACCTCAGCGATAATTTCGATCATTCCAAAGAGAGTTTTGGTTATATAAGGCCTGACACCACTAGGCTCGGGACATTTTGCCCAATCAAACCTTCCGCCATACATAGCTTGCTCAATTTGACCAACAACTGGCTCGTACTTCATTTCAGTATATTTTGCGAACGTTAAATTCTCTACCCCCTATTAATAAGATAGGGTCATTAAGAGCGATTCATTAAGAGTGCAATGGTGTCATCACAATTTCTTATTTTTTTTTATCCCTTCCATGGAAAATATCATTGAACTTACATTAATGGCAGATATTCCTTTTTCTACAGCGTTGGACATATCGGGAAAACCTAGACGTATTAAGGAACGGTTGATTTGTGGAAAAATTACTTCTTTAGTATATGAGCAGTTATTAAGAATTAGCAATAGGCTCGCTGTATGTGATTTGGCTAGACCCTTCACTCGTTCTTCAGGTTTTGCGCTGCTCTGGGTGTTGCGGTTTTGAGAAATTAATAATTCCAGAGCCTATAATAGTTCAGCATTGTATTTTCAGGTTTCCGTACTCCTTAAAATATACAAATACTTAATAAAGGTCATTACATCCGCAAAGGCAGCTAAGGCATTTCCCATATTTTCAATCAAACTTTTCGTCACTTCTTCGCTTTTTAAAAGCTGCTTCTCTCCTATGTATTTCTGTAGCAATGTTTCCTTGATTAGTTTAGCAGAATTCATCACAACTGATTCGTACCTTGACGGCTGAAAATTAATTTTTTCCCTTATTATTCAAAACTGCTGAACTGTGATAACAACCATTTTAGCGCTCTCACTAATGAGCGAAAATAAACCTCCAGTCTAGATACAAAAGTAAATTCTTACCAAAGAAGTAATAAATCCGTGATTTCCTTGAGGTTCGCTGCTCCAAGTTTCTGTCTTGTAAAGTTCCGATGTTTCAGCTGATAGCTGATGAACCATGATATCCAAAGAGTGACAACTAAATTATTACAGACAAATTTAAAAATGGTGGTGCCGTTCCGGCACTTGAGGGTTCTCACATATAGTTCATTTATAAATGCTTATACACAGTGTTTTTAATCCTTCTAAGAACAAAATATACCGTATACAATTTGCGAATAACATACCGAATGAGAAATAAAAGATGGCGGATAATTTCAACCATTTCTCGGGGAGGATCGAGACTAAGAAGTTTACTAAAGGCATCTCGTATATCATTAATACAGTGAGGTATCCATTCATTCATTGATTCCGCAGACATGTCTCGCCATTCAAATTCTTCCGAAGCGTTTTGATTAGGAAGCAAGCAAGCCGTAATTAAATCAGAGAATAAATGTACCACATTGACCATCATTTTCTACAGTAAAATAGAGAAACACAAAAATTTATTTCATGCTTTTACTGATAAAGTGATTTAAAATTTACAGCTAACCTTCATATCTACTTGCTTTCCAAGGTCAGGCTTTACAGGTAATTTGGCTCCAAAGTAGTCTTGTCCCAGGTGCCAAAAATCGGGAAAATATGTTGAAAATACATCACAGAGATTTTCAACGAACACCGCTTGATTGGGTTGGGAGGACTACGAAATTAATAAATTGTACAAGAATGACGAGAAAACCGATTAACTAATTGTTTACTGGATTTAGCATTCGTGATATTATAAACTAGAGGTGCAATGAAAAATCTACTCACAGGTTCATTTTTTGTTGGAGTTCTGAACATGTCTTTGGGTTTCTCCATATTAGAAAATTGTTCAAAACAATTTCTCATCGAATTAGTGAGAAATTCATAATGACATGTAATTGCTGCCCACGCCGGATCATAGTCACATTCTAATGTAACTAGATATCCTATGAGGACTCTCTGATCTTCTGCATTCGGTGGTTTTTCCAACAATTTATTTTTTAGTGTCTGCCTCAATTTTGCGACTCTAGTTTCAACTTCTTGGTAGAACTTACGAAAAACCTAACCGAAAGAGCATTTGTAAAATAACTGTTACACAACGGATGACGGTAATACACATAAAATGCATACATATAAAGTTTCCAGTTTGTCTTAAAATATACAACGAAATAAACATGACTCACCGGTTTGTCCGTTTCTGGTTGATCAAATAATGTTTTTGACCGGGAATAATCACTAATAGCACTTTCGAACTCCCCTCGCTGAATACTCTTTTCCATTGTTCCAGGCAGACTAAACAGGAATCGGAACCTCTGATAACCGCTTAGAGCATGTCTAGTTATATCCGCTCTATCTTTTCTAGCTAATACCTCCTGAAACATTTTTCCGGCTTCCCTTTCGCAAACTGTATTTTAAAAAATATGTCGGATCAGTTGTGAGCATAGAATGCACAGTATGAGCATTCTTAGCACCAATTCTCCATTTGAAAATAAGAAAATCATGGTACAAACTTTTACTTACTTCCAATTTGGTCATCGATTTGAGCAAGAAATCCAGCACCATTTTTACGTTCATACTCATCACATTTCCTTCGCAGGTCAAGTAACGCGTCCAATTGGTCCATAACAGAATTCATGTTCTCCTGTTTATACAACAATATTTTTTAGAACTCTTCATTCCTGAATTCAGAACTAGTTTTACTTCATTGTATGTAGCACCAACTTTTAAAAACGAAATTTTTCCTTCCGTTTGCGATCCAACTTTTCGACTCAAAACGTGCAGACCCATTTTTAAATCTTCAAAGCCTGTGGCCTGGTGGTTTTCAAGGAGGAACCAAGCAGGAACAAAATTATCCGATCTCAGGTTTCCACTTTTTTCCGGAAACATTTCAAGAAGCTCTTCGACGGGAAACTTTTTTCTAAAAAGATTTGCAGTTACTAAATAAAATAAAATTTCGACATAACTATATTTTGCAGCAATTAATTTGGGCCCTACTCATTTCCTTCGACGGAAATCTGCAGTGGGTCCTCCTGTTGATACGTAGCCATAGATAAAGGTCTTGGTCCCACGCTTACGGTTTCGTCAACCCAAACAGCACACTCCTTCGTCGGTCCGATCGTTTCTTGAAATCCTATACAAACAACATCCATACAAAATCACTCCGAATTCTACCACACATTCTATTGCAATCTAACAGCTTTCTGTGGTACGCATCTAACCTCTGAACTGAACAGTTGAGGACCCGATCCCGCCAGACTTAGTAATTATAACAATATCTCCTCGTCCCTTGCAAAGTAAAGTTCGAGCCATGACTTTATTCGGCGAAACCCACTCAGCAGTCTGCAAACAGTCGACTCCACATATGTCAACCCGTATTAAGTCATTTTGGGATTTCCCAAGTCTCTCTCCTCTAATGGTAACTTTAGTGCCGGGTGGACCTTCCTTCGGCGAGATTCCAGTGACAAGTGGAGTTGTCATTGTTTCCCTATTGGTATACAAGAACATTTAAAGTATTTCCCACTTGCTCCACAATTTCGAACATTCATCTTCAGCCTGACATTTCCTTCAAACCCTTTCAAACAATTTTGCATACAATTACACTCCACACCTACCTTTAACTTCGATTTGGGGACAGTCTGACGTCTAAATTAAACTTTCGTCAGCTGCGTTCCCTTAGGTCCTACAAGTGCAGCCGGTGCTCAATTAAAATAAATTAATTTTAACGGCAGCAACTCTCCTGACACTCCTGTTTCTCCTCCAGGCTTCTGCAACAAATAATAAGCACACCAAATAAGTACACAAAAACTATGTAACGCTTTATAACTCAGTACCGATGAAGAGTAGTTATTATTATCTACTATAATTATCTCACTCTTACGGATGCGAGCAACGCCTCAAAGCTTTCCATTTATTCAGAATTACTTGTATACGAATTAGAATCTAGGCCTACAGTTACGGAACTTTTAATTTAACCACTGACACTGAGAAGTGACTGGCAGTCCTAAATTCAATGCTACTTATTAAATCCACAGTTACAGGTTACAGCAGTTTATATTCTCACAATTCGAAACTTACTTAAATTCCTTAAAATACTTACTTTAAATAATATGGGGAGCTTTAATAATTATACACCGGAGTTTGTAAATATTCGTACTTAATCCAGTATCGGTTTTTAATACACAATAAACTACAACACAATCATTGATAAAATCCAGTTTTAAGTTTAACTGCAAATGTGCACAGGGCGTACTTACGCTTAACAAAATATATTTATTTAAGTATTTGCTTTTGCTCAAATGCTCACACAACAAATAAATAAACCTCTGAAACTGTCAAATTAAAATGAACCGCAGGTACAGCCATGTGGGCAATGTTACATACAATGTTCAGCAAGTTCCGGTACAGTGTTCGACATTCTTAGGCTTTAATGAAGGATTGCGTTTGTGTATGGCAGGCCTCATAAAAACCAGGACTAATGAAAGTCTTTGCCAGGATTTTTTTCCGTGCAGAATTCAGTTCAGTAAAAACCAATTCAATTCAGTTCAATTCAAAGTTATTTACTAGGTTAGGTTACATTAGTCATGGATGGCAAAAATGCAATGTTTTATTTTGTAAAGAAATTGTACAGGTAATCTCAGAATCTTATACCGGCATTCACCCTGTTTAAGGGCTCAAAAGTCCTGTGGCCTTCCGTGGGGTTTCGTGATGAAGTCGGCTGAATAGTATTAGTAAATGCATTTTGGAGTATTTGGCAATGGAAGTATTTATAGTAAAGAATGTGTGTGCAGTGAGTATTCCTTTTACATATAGTTGTTTTAGATATTGGAGAAAATTAAAACAAAAAATTTCGCCCAACGTGGGGCTCGAACCCACGACCCCGAGATTAAGAGTCTCGTGCTCTACCGACTGAGCTAGCCAGGCTTAGATGAGAGAGTATTCATTTCGGGTAAAACCAGTTCCAGTGGAATCTGTAGGTTACGAAGATTAGGGGCAAAGTGGTACAACGAAATCTTTTGAATCTCCGCCTTAATGCATTCGATAGTAATAATTCATCTATGAAAGTTGTAGCCAAGATTTGCGGAAGATAATTATTGCAAGTATTTGATTCTTCCAATAGTAACCCCAAAACATTATTTCTTTCCGAAATATTTATTTGCACGTTACACGATAATGCATATTTATTTTTCTCACAGTCGGAACATTTCGATTCAATTCCAAATGGAAAAGTCTCCGAAGGCGTAATTCCGAAGTGATATATTTGACATGTTCCCGGTTTCACTGTAAGTGTGCAGTCACAAAAAATAATTTAGATAAAATAAGATTAAGGTTGTGTTTTCATTCAAGTTATTCGATCATTAAACTTTTTCTAAACCATTTTTTCATTGTATATTTTTCCTTCATTCGACTAATGACTTTTTCTACTATCTCTTCATCGTTTGGCGGCCAGAATTTATCCCTTTTGAGCACCAGTACCTACAGAGTGCAGATGAAATACATTTATTAGTACAGGGAACCAAGAAACATTTCGCCCGTCCCTCTCATTTTAAGGGGAATGCTAAAAAATATTCAGTTGTCTCATCTTTTAACAAATCTTTTTCCAGGTTTTAAAACTTTTTCATATTTTTGTTTTTCAAACGTTTTTTTATACTACGTGTGACTATTTAAGACTCGGAATATTGGAGTAATTTTTATACCTCCCAATTCTTCTCTACGGCTCTGCTAATATAGTATGAACTCATAACAATACCCTCATGGATATTGTCAAGAAGAACAATATTCTCTTTCCTATATAAACTATAGAAAGTGTCGAGGAAGAGATAAGAGTAAGTGTCCATCACACCCATGTCAGACCGAGCACAGTACCAGTCAAACAGAACCTGGAATTTGGGCATTGTCACCAACTGACCAATAGGAATCGCATGAAAGGAGATTTTTTCTTCAATGAGTTTCTCCTGCAAATGTCAAACCCAAAATAGAAGCTATGGATTTCAATTTTACTTCATTTCAGAATTTATTACTGAATGAAGAGTTTTGATGAGTCTGATTATTTTGTCCAGTTACCGCAATTAAATCAAACAGACGACGTCGTCCAGGTCGTCGGAAATGAAAGTCATCAATTACCAAAAGTGTGGAATCAGTCCCGGTGATTCGTGAATCTTCAAAATTCTCTTCTTGGCTGAAAGTTGTTGGACACGGGGAACTATTGTCATCTTCCCAGGCGGAGTAACTCTCCAAATCTCCGCTCAACATTGAAGCTAACTCTTCTAATTTGGAATAGTATCTTTCAACTTCTTGAGCAATACATTCAGAACATTTGGTGGAACTTGTTGATGCACAGATATCTTTGTCTGTGTAAAATAAAGTTTATACATAATTTGATTTCCATTTAAAATTACAGAACATACCAAAAATCTTACCCTTATGAATACATTGTTCATGAATATTTCCCCCTTTATACACTATGAGGGAGTGAGTCATGAAATATGTCATTCACCCAGTTTGTGTCAAATTCTAATCCATATTTTATCAAATTAATTTAAATGACCCAAGTCAATTTTTAGGGTCACTGGGACACAATCAATGAAACCTTTCTTTGTCAAATCTGGTCAAGAATTTGACAAATAATCCAGGACTTAATTCCTTGTTTGGGTTAGAAGGCACGACAAGCCTTGCCATCCATCGCTTTTTTTCTTATCATTAATATTTAACATGATTATAAATATAATTACCTGAAGCTGAATGTAGTTTATGCAAATGTGGGGAGTACTCAGTTGTGGATGATTCGGCTTTGTTCTGGTCATTAAGATAAATCTGGTCGATTTCATGCCACCATTTGTCAGCTTCTCTCTGACACCAAATCTCTGCATGGTTTTGGCTTCAAATTCCCATAATTATTTAAAATCTTGAATCATAATGCTATTTAAAAAATTTTAATGTATGCATAATGGGATTTAATGTGATGTTAGATGTTATAAAATAATAAATTGTAATATACAAAAACTCACTATTTAATACGCGAGGTTATTCTTGACGCCGCATCTGATATAGCTTTTTCATCACACAGATCCGCCTTCAAAAAAATCACCTGTCAAAAACAGGTTTTTATGAAGAACGATAAAAATTGTAAATTGCAATCAAAATTTTAAAACCTTATTCCTTTACGTCATGCACCAATTTAGTAACAATTTGTTCTGTTTGAGGTAATAAGAGCTGGTCATTTGGAAATGATACACTTGTTTGGCTAAAAATCCCGGATGTACTAAAACTACCTTGATTAATAGAACCCTTTGAACAGTTAGTTTGAGGAATATCGTCGGTGAAGAGGCAAAATGGTCTAAGTACATTTTCGATTAAAATCAAAATTGTCTACTTGCAGTTTCACTAAAAGCAAAATGGAATAAGTGCAGGTAATTTAAAAAGCAAAATGGTCTACATACAATTTTTGCTAAAAGCAAAACGGTCTACATGCAAAATCGAACGTATGTATGTAGTCCACTTTGCTTTTAGTGAAAACTGAATGTAGTTCATTTTACTTTTACAATGACTTGTAGCTATTCCGTTTTGCCTTTAAGAAAAAAGTTATGTAGACCATTTTGCTTTTATCCGTCCACGCACCTAGACCATTTTGCCTCTTCAACGACGATATGTACTTGTATTTTAAAGGCCAACCCTTGTACATACATAATTACAGTAGTAGTACCTTGTAGTTTAATTTCTTCGTGAGTTTAGTCATTTTTCTAACATCCACAAATGTTTCACTGAGGTAGTCGACAACTATAAGTTCCGGACAGGATCGAATGGCTCGTTCGAACAAATGCCGAAGAAGAATATCGCAACCTCTGGCAATAACAATTGCATCGTCGGAACCTTTAATTCCTGGACCTAATTTTCCTGGACTGCCCGACAACAATCTGATCTTTTTCAAATTTCTTTTGTCCTTCAGCAAATCTAACAAGGAGTACGAATAGACAGGATACACGTCCTTGCTCGCCAAGGAGGCCTTAAAGAAAAAAATGATTCGGAAAGGCAGACATTTTAAGGTGCTATAGCTTACGATGATTTTTATTTATTTTAACAACTCTGTTAGCAATCTTCCTTGTATACTTAAACAATTTCTTACGAGTAATCTTGCTGCAATTGGAGCATGTCCAAAGGACGAAGGAACATCCCGGATGAAGACTGCGATCTTAGAACGCTTTCGGCTTGTACTCATATTCATTGGGCTGGTTGGAGTCGAAGGTTTTGAATTACAGGAGATACAGTATCATCAGTTATTATTCTTATTTTTTACCTACAGTGTTCAATCAAATGTATGGCACAAGTATTTCATAGAAGTATATATATTATGACTGACAGTAAACGTGGAAAGATTGAAATCGCGGATACTAAAACAGTTTGGTGAACAGGAGCTAATTCGATGCTGGTTATAGTAAACGAGTTGTTAAGTAACAGGTATTTTTGATTGTTCTGCCAATATTTGAACTACGATTTCGATTTTTTGGCCGAGTTGATTTTATTTTTGTGGAGAAATAAAATAGCTTTTGAATGAGGCATTAACGACGGAGATGCGACTTGTACATCAAAAGTTATGGTGATTTTTACCAAAATCCTAAGACGCCCCGAAGTTGATAGTTTCAAAATTTTGAATCCATATGCGCTCTATTTTCCAAATAAAAATAGGTATATACATGATAGGTCTTATGCTAGTTACCAAAATGTATACCTGTTCTAATTGCTTTCTGAAAAACCCCTAAAATTTCTTTAAATGAGCAGATCTTCCAAGATAAACGCTTATTATCAAATATTTCTCCGCTTTCGTTCCTAAAACTAAATTCCCTCAATATGCTTCTTATTTTTTTTACCGGTTATGCCAAAAATTCTAAACGCTCTCTCGAAATCCCATAAAATTTCATCAAACATCAAAGTATATTTTTAAAAGAACTGCGTGAGATTTTAAAAGTGTTAATTTAGAAATCCATAAAGACTGCCGACTTTGCTTCATGTTCATGATCCCTGTGACCCCAAATATTGATCTGATCCAATTAAGTTAATTTATAAAATCTGCAAAATTTGCTACAATCTAAGAATCAAATATGGTTTATGCGTTACTCTATATTAGGTTGGCCAGATGTGATATTACATGGGGACAAGGGATTTCCTCACCCTTTATAGTTGTTCGTGAAAGTATTATGTATCCATACATTCGGTAATCGCAAGTACTCAAAAACATTTTAATTGGAACGCAGATGAATGATGACAGGACAGATGAGTGTTTCGTACAGGTTAATAAAGGTACTCGAAAAAATTAATTTGAATAAAAAAAAAATTGAAAATAAGTATTTCAAGGATGGAAGACATGGAAGTCATATACATAGAGTGTAGATTGGCAGGTTATTTAAAAAAATATTTGTAATAGTTACATCAACTTGAAGTACTATTATATTGTCTTTATTTTGGTTCACTGAAATCGAGAGAATCCAGACTAAATTTCTCCGAAGAATTACCGGGACATGTAACCTCACTCCAGGATACGTTCTAAGGCTTGAAACTGGTTGTACATCAATGCGTGGACTTATCGTAAAAGCTGTCACTACAACCATGTACAACTCAATTATCTCAGAGTATGCAACAACAACGGCCAAGAAGTGCTACCAACTTCAGTTAACCTCAGAAAAAGAACAACACAACACTTAACAATGGAAGGAACTGTTTAAATCCATAAACCTAGAAGATGAGTTCACAAAATTATCCAAAGAATACCTCCAAACAAAAGGCACCAAATTATGGGAAAAGATAAATCTTAATACCACAAACAAGGATGTCGAAGATATGCTCAGAACAGAAAATCCTCAATACATAGGTCTGAAATCTCACGTATGGACGGAAACCTTTTACAGAAGAGGATATAGCTGGACACTTATTAAGTTCATTCAGAACTTAAGACTTAACAAACCAAGAGTAAATGTTCAAAGCAGAAGTATAAATCTAAAGGCAATAATGTACAGATGGAAACCTAACTGCGGACCAAATGATGTCATTTGTTCATGTCTCAAAGAACCAGAAGATTGTTTCCACATAATGTGTGAATGCGAAATCTACAACAACATCCGGTCAAAGCACATCCCAGAGGCCAGTAACCTAAATCGACTGAACTTTATACAATTCTTCCTCGATGCGGACAACACGGAGCCAGGTTGCATAAAACGGGCATACCTATTTTGGAAGGAAGCAATCAAACTAAGAAATGCAACATAAAACCAGGCAGAAAGTACACTGACCAACGGTACCGTAAGTTTGTACCCACTCACGAGATTGGTACGTAAATGTAAGCTGAAAGGAAGTGTACGCCCATCAGCCCACCAGCAGCCTTAACAAAATGGTACCAATCCCGAGGGTGGGTACCTAATTATACCTAGTTAAAAAGGGGGCTGTTGGTTTGCTGATTGGCTGAATTAGAGAACACACGACCTGACAGCGTTCCATCCAAAGTTATAAATATCTATATATTTTTATATTTGTAAGGAAGCAATGTCACTTCAACCACATATATGTACGATGTATATTAGAAACTAAAATGAAAAGATGTGTACGGTTTTTTGACGGCCCTTGTTATAGCTGGGAACCTTTTTTACCTACACCAGTGCCATCCATTTACTAATGTTTTTATCTTATTATTTATGAATTTCATGTCTTATAAAACGTATATGTACTAACTGCGATAATCAGTGGGTTGTAAGGGCTAAGGCCATATCGACCTTTAATAAATCTATCTATCTATCTATCTTATTTTGGTTCACTTATTGTTAAATAAACTGAAAATACTATTCTAAAATTAATGTTATGTGTACATTCACACGTACTTTCGCTTTCGACAGTATGTACAGTTTCGTTTTTTATTTTTTATTCAAAAATGAGGCAAGATGACAGATGACATATGCCCATAGCTATTATATAAGTATGTATCTTTTGCTTGTTTCTTGCTTCTCCTGTGGATAACAAATCTTTTACAGTAATCTTTTACTGTTAGCGCTCTTATTGTAAGAACAGATTTCCAAATGCTTTAGCTGGAACTGGAGCACCAAACTGCACGTGTAAAAATCGAATGTAGTAATCGCATGGCTAGCAATATAAATAATTACTATAACTCTTTTTTTGTTAATTTTTCTAGCAGTCGTTCAGCAACAGATTGATACTCAGTCTGATACTGGGCTTGAAGGTTCAAACAAGGTACATCCAGTTGTTCGGACTCATGTAAAGTGTCCTGGTCAAAGGTTTCCAGTTTCTTCTTTATCATTTTTGCGATCTCAGCTCCCCGTTTAGAGTCAATATGATTTTTTTTAAAGGACGGAGATATCTCTGTGTTGTCATGGTGGGACTCACTAGATATTTGAATATTCCATAGAAACTGACAAATCATAAGATTCAGGGCGAGATCATTATTGACCTGCATAAGACGGAGGAGATGATCTATGCCTCTGTGGGTGAGAAATTCCTCGGAGGCACGACCTTCCACAATAATATTCATGAGTACCCCAACAGTAGCGCAAAGTAATTCCTCATTATTCTGCTCCTCTTCCAGGGAGACTAAAAGCTTGTTCACATGATCTGCTGTCATTTCCCGAATGACCATATTCCGAGTTAAATTCCCCAGGACTTTCATGACTTCCGTCCGACCGTCGATATTCTTCCAGGTGAGGTATTCATAAAGATGTTGAGCAGTCTCGACTGTGTGCATGTCTGTAGAGGTGTAGTCCATGTAGAAACTAGTATTGTTCAATGTGGAAATAACACAAGTGAGAAGTTCATCCGAAAATTTCTTGTTTACTAGGATGCTATTCAAGATATGAGAGATCTGGGGATCGTCACAAATTTCCCTTCCGATGTCAGGGTTGAGGCTCCAATTTGCCAGGATTCGTATTGCCTTGATGAGGATGTCTTCGAAAATCGGACTCGACTTTTCTAAATAAAAGTTAATCAAGTATAGGATCATATTATAGCACGAGGGCTCCTCAAAGAGTCTAATCCTCAAGTTCTCACAGTTGGCGAGGAGGTTACCCAAACAGTAGGAGAGTCTCACTACGACGTCCTCCTTGGAGTGCCACATATGAATTATGGATACTACTGTGTGTACAAATATGTCATTGGAGGAGATGCATTGACAGCAGTGACTCTCGCTAGAGACTACACTTAAGATCCGGACAGTATTTGAAAGAATGTCAATATCATCCACGGTCCACTCCAAAGAACTGCATAACTCATCCAACAACCCGCTGGAAACTACAGATTGCAAACTGGACTCCTCTCCTACAACACTGCGAAGGATGGACGTGAGTTGGAACACTCCGTTGAATATTGTCTCAGGAGTACAGTCATGTCGAACTGGTAACTCGGCTTTGTTATTACAGTCATTTGTTACTCTAATAGCTTTCTTCTTTTTTCCAAATGCATAGTTCAGGAGATTCAAGTGGAGAGTCATTGTAGGAACTAAATTCAGCTGTAAGATCCGAGTGAGAACGGATTTGTCCGTGCAGATGAATTTGAGAGTTCCATAGCCATAGATCATGGAGTCAGTTTGAGTGATAGGGCAGATCCGACTGATTGACTCCATGAACAAGTCAAGATATTCTGTCTCTAGAATAATTGCCCAGTACTCCTTGGAACGACTGGCTTTGAAGACCATTTTGAAGACAGTGGTATGATTATTCCCAGAGATTTTGCAATGTAGGAGGACAAAACTGGCCCAGAACACAACATCCTCGTCATGCTGATTCCGCTCGACTAGCTTAAAAATTAATTTTAAGAGTCGATGTTTCACTTCCGTCGGACAATCTTCAATTTCCCCCATGTTGCTCTTCACTTGCTGGAGAGCCGTAATGACCTCGGACTTCAAAGGTCTCTCCTCCATTGCACGTTTAACTATCGAATGTAAATGGTTGACCGCTGGAATCAACCCTTCGTTCCAGTTGGTATCTTCAGTGCTGCTGAATACAGCTAGAGTATTGGGGTCAGTGCTGGTGATAGAAGCGTCCTTAATTTTTCGAGTGACCTCGTCTATTTGCTTCATTGTTTTCCGATAAGATTCCCTTTCCTTTGGCATCACATTGGCATGGCTACTTAAATGAGCTGTATTGTCCTCTGGGAATAAGGCTGAAGCACCCGGGGGTATTTTTACGTCTTTTTCTCTTAGTTTTATTGACTTCCCTGAATCTTCACTAGCCTGACGGGATAGGCTAGGACGACCTGTTTGGAATTCCTCTTCAAAATCGTCCAGGCTGAGTCTGGATAATGTGATGGCACTGGGCGGTCTCTTTCGGGATGAGATCCCCCAAATGTCGTGCTCTGTGCCAGTCTTAGGTCGTTGGGTGTGAACGGGACGGATGGAGGGGAAGCTCATTTCCGTTGCATTATTACTTGAGGATGCTGATGAGGGACTCAATAATTCATCAAAATAGTCCTCATATACACTATCTGACGGAGATGGTTCTGTGAAGCCGTGTCCTTTCTTGAGGGAGGATGTTGAGGCGAGCAAGGAGGATACCAAATGATCTTCCTCCTCATCCGGACAAGGTGGATTTTCAATATTTGCTCGTACGGGCGATTTACCTTTGCGTAAAAGTTGACGTCTTGTTTCCTGAATTATTTTTGAGCAAGGCTTAATGTGCACTGGAAGCTCGTAGAACGGCCTTTCTAAACTCTCTTTCTTTTCACTCATTTCAATCCAAGGCTGGGTATTTTCTTTTAACATCATGTGTTTTTAAATCTTTTGGTCTAATGTTCAAATAAGTATTAATTGATACAAAGAAACAATACGAAGGTTCAGATCGTATCATTCAATTCGACACTTTGTGTTCGAATGATTTTAAATTCTAAGAAAGTTCTTATAGTCAGTTAATAATAGTAATTATAAATCTAAATTCTGAGTATCGTCAATACAATACAATTATTACAAGTTTTTAAGATGAGTTAGCTCTTTCTGCATCTGGGATGATGGAGTTGTTGCCCCAAAACCATGTAGCATTTTTCCAGCATAACAAATTAAGCCTATCTGATAACGAGAGCAAGCGTGACACTAAAATATTACGCGACTTTGGTATGTGTGCTAATTTGCAGAAGATTCCAGAAGCAGAAGAAACTTCAAATTTTCTTTTAAAGATGAGAACAAACCAAAAGAACACTAAAAGAGGGTAAACAATTATAGGCTAGTTGATAGATATTTCCCAGTGACAAAACAGAAACCAAGTTTGAGGGTTATTTTGACAAAGTTTGAGAGAAATCTGGAGTGTTACCTAATTTAAAAGTCCTGCACCCAAAGTAATTAATTTATAGAAAAATATTGATGTGAAAGCAATGATGAGTTTTAGAAGAGCTTCCAGAACTTGCTATGCAATGTGCGGCGATCAATTCACTTGCGTGTCCAGAGCAAGAAGAAAATGATGTGTGGTTCTCAGATACAGAGGAATAGAGGAGGACAAGCCTGGAGTTCCCATGACAATCGTTGGCAAAACAAAATATAATGATTTCATCTCATGCTGTTTTGTTTGGGTATGTCTACGAGTTTTCCTCTCTCGAGTGTACATTAATGTATAAAAGTGCGTAATAGATGTATAGAGATCCCTACTACAAAAGCGGGCCCAGAGCAGGAAAAAGCAATCAAACCAAATCTATAAAACTGAAACGGGACCAAAGTGAAAGTCAACCCGTGTATCGTAAACCCAAGTTGTGTGCAACCACAGAAAAAGTTTTCCGTCAGTATCCGTCCAGGCGAACGTGGAATTTAGGCAAAATTATTTTTAACTGGTTACTTACATCCGGACCTTCCGGAACTCCCTCGGTCCTGTCCCACACGTATCGATTTAAGATACTTTAGGGTTTCAAAAATACAAGTAATTAACTGATAACTGACTGAACATACTAAAATACGTCGAATATCTCCACATACAAAAATAATAAATAATAAAAATGCACAAAAATGATGAATACTAAAAATACACAATTTCATACCATATGGGGCACTCTGCTATAAATTTTGTCTATTTGCGTGTCTTTGTAATTAATTTCCAAACTATTTGTTACAAACTTATTTCACCTGAAATAATTTTTGTGGAAACAGTTACTGAACATAGTCTACAGAATTCCTCCAATTTTCTATTACCACACTGTGTTTCCCCATCCTCTGGAAATGAAAATACCTACATAGACTTTCAAAATGTTGATTTCAAACTTGACACCCCCAAAAAATAATTACAAGATGAAACATAAGGAGATGACACAGCTGAAAATGAATTAAACTGGAAAAAATACACATCTATTCTGAATTCGCTTTTACGTAGCAATATATTATCAATACTGTTATTTTATCTTTCAGCAAATGGTTTCCCATGATTGTGCTAGTTATCGTAGTTTTACAGCCCTTTGGTAAATAATAGTTCCACCGCACTCGGATTGATTAAAGGCACTCTGAAGATCAAATGCTACCTCTCACTCTCTGACTACGCATAACTTTATTCATATTGCCTCAGCAGTTAATTTGCTTCCTCACAACCGAGGATAGTCAGAGAGAAAAAAAGAGAGGAATAAGATATCCCGGTATCTTTGCACGAAAAGTTCTGAATTGTATATGGTTACCTAATTATATGTATCCATAAGTGCTGAGTTCATTGAATGCAATATAGAATTACCACAGCCTGATAAAAACAACTTTGGAGGTTCCTGGAATATTTCCACAATGCAAATCTTGGAATTGAATACCCAAGCTTCTGATATTCTCATCTAGTCTGAACCCGCAAATAAAACATTCAATATTTGGGTAACTCAAACCCGCTCGTGCGCTTAATAGGTAACTGAGAAATCAACGTTTGGTAATGTGCTATTTTCATACATCACGGCAAACATTTTAAGATGCGCCAGTAGTAAAGCTGTAAGAGTAGGATGTTAACCTTCGTGTGTATACGGAACTGTGGAACCTTTCGCTCAATTGTGGAATTACGTGTACAGCAGAGATGCATCAGACACGGAACAGGTTATGACTGCTTCACTTATTACATTGTCTAATAAGCAGTGTTAGAGTAAGGATTGCCAAATAGATAAGAAAAGCAATCATTTTGGGAAATGGAACAATCACTTTCACCATTATTTCCGCTCAAACAATAACAAATATGTAGTCTTCATACAGAGGCTACCATTAGCTCAATCAATACAAAACATGTACAGTAGGGGCTGGCTATGTACAATAAGTTAAAAATAACTATGCTAAAGTTCATTTCGAAAGCCAGTGTTTATGGAGTAAAGTTTTTAGGAATAAATAAAGGAGCGAAGAGTGTGTATCTCTCTAACCAGTTCAAGTGTAACCTTGAGGGAAAAACCTTATGTCAATAAGTTGCTGGGTTGAAACGCCTTGAAATATTTAGATTTTATTCATGTTACTGCTGAGTAGTCTGCAGTAGACACAGGGTTGTCTGTTGTCTTACATATTAGCGGGCGGTAGTGACTCCTTGCAATCTTTCGGGTTCTCATCAATGCCATCAGTAACAGTTTTCTTGAGAGTCTCATTTGGAAATGGATTCTCTGGAATGGACAATAATTTTTGGGCCTTTTCTGGGGTCTCGTAATAAATCCGTATCCAAATGGTACGATTGTCATCCAAAGCGTCGACTCGAATATCCCCCGGCTGGACGTCTGGTAAAGTGATCAGTTTCAACTGACCCTCGTTGGAATTTTTGAGCTTCCGCCCGGTTAGGACGATATTTCCATCCTTTAGAACCTCAATTTCAAAAGTGGCGAGGTTTAATTGCTTTGTATTTATCCCCAATCCATAGCCTTTCCTCCCGTCAGGCTCGTGGATGTTCCGTGTGGTCATTTGAAACCCACCTAATTCAACCTTGTCTTGATCACCTTTGAGTTCAATGATGTTATTGTTGCTGTCTTCAATCCGAATGATATTTTTAAAAATACCGATTTCTGGCATCTCCTCCATCCATTTGGCTTTCATTGTGCCGGTTCTTATTTTCATGCCTTTCTTTTTCCCTGAAATTAAAATCGTTGAGGACAAACCAATCGATTTTCCGAGGGAATAAAGGAAGGAATTAAAAAGCATTTGAGATGTTACCATCTAGAGTCCGATGGACACGATTTGCTGTTTCAGTATTGGTTCCACCATCTTGTGTGGTCTTTAACTTCCGGTTTCGGGAAGGAGCTCCTCCCATAAGGAACGCCACGGAATTATAAGTCGATCTTATACTAACCTTCGGCTCGTTCCTGTACTTGTAATGACGTATCAAATATTAATGGCTCATGATGACTCATGTTGGAGTTATTGGAGTTCAATATCCATCGTTTTTACAGTCTCAAAAGGTTTTAAGTTCTAAATGGATAGACGGAGTTCCTATATGCGATGAAATATAAAACGCAATATGCCTTTCAGATTATTATGCTCAAAATTGAAGCCCTCAAAAAGGTGTAGAAATCAAAATATCTCAAAGGTTTTGTTCGTTGGTTTGGTAGATGTATAAATTTAGGACAACGCCCTTGCTCATTGACTGATGAAGATGAATGATTACAGAAATAACGAACAACGACAATGACTGACAGACAGTGTCAGTCATTATTTCAGTACCCTATGTACTTATTCCTTAAAATGCGTAACAATTTATTATTTCGATTCATTTTAACCCTAATTGAAAATCACCCTAAAAGCTTAAAAGTAAAATTGCTGGTAGCGAACAATCAATATTTGTTTATCCATAGGAATTTCTGTGACTTAACACAGACAAAGCTTAAATATTTTTCCGCCTCAGCCTCGAGGTTGTGCAGATTTTGTAGATCGAGTTTCTAGCAGACTAAAATAACTATGTATCTACATACAGTCAGTGTGAATACAGTTCATATAAAAAAACAAGTCAATATTTGAATATTGTAGGTACATACATAAGTTTGAAATTAATTATGTATACCTATAATGAATACAGTACACACGTACTGTAAGAGACTTCCTAACAATTGCACTTTCTCTGTGGGATAAGGACGCAAGACATTCTACAATCCATATACCCCAACAAATATATTCTTATGAGAGCACAAATTAATGTGTTTCTCAAGAGTCGAAGCTGTTAGGGGTATCCTAAGAAAAGGAGTTTACTGTATTAATCTGCGCAACAACAAGGACACATACATATATTATAGGTACATATGTAGAAAGCAATTATTGTGGAGCAGGAAATGTGTAAATAGAGCTGAGCTGCGGACTTGGAGAAAGAATACATTAAAAGTAAGGATTCAGTTACAGCTACTCTGAATATTCTGAGAGTAATAAAATAGAATAATAAATTATTACTACGCGATGACTGTAGGTACATAACTATACATCCACCTAGTCATGGTACTATTACATAGTATTGTTCTATATAGAATTAATATTAGAATTTCGTCAGCAACTGCAACGTATTTTACTAACTCCCAGGAGCCTAAAGAGCCCCAGTCCTTTCAGCGAAAAATATCCAACTTCTACTGACAAATGACAGTACTAAACTGACTGAATTGATGAAATTCTGAATTATAAAGTCAGAACTAACAAACTTCTGCTCCTGCAGTACGCCCATACCTAGTACGTAGAGAAATAATTTCCGTGTTCTCACTAAATTGAAAATGTGCTTGTATGTTGAAGGGTGCAACGGTGCAAGGTCCATTCTGAAGAGTTTTAAGTCAGCGATTCTAAAAAATCTCTCAGGGTTTGAATACTTGCAATTTTTTGCAATATTAATGTGCGAGCATGCAAATTCTCAAATATAATACTCTTTCCCAGGAAGAAACTAATTTTCAGAAAATGTAGATTACATAAAGCACCAAAGTAATTTATAAAAAGCCATAATAGTTACATCAGGAAGTATCACTTCACCCCTAATTGAACTCCTGGGCTGTACATTAATAATTCCTATATGTTACTGCTCAATCTCAAAGGTTTCAAAACAGTCTCAAACCATAGAACAGTAGGTCCACGTGTTACATTTTAATTATCGGCTGTATATTTGGTATATATGATAATTATAACACATGCGCCTGCATAATTATTCTGCATGAGAGAAAATAGAACCATCGCCGTATCTTCAACGAAGTAATCCGAGCATAATAACCAACTGGGAAGGCAAATGTGCACTTTTAGAAATATGTTCTAAATAGTCATAAATGTTGCATGTTGGAAATACTTAAGAGGCTTGTATAATTCAGAGTAACTCAGTAGCTGTGCACATGTGGCTTTTAAACCTGAAAAATTACTTCAAGTTTGAAGAAAGCCCTGTTTTGACAAGCAATAACTCATTAATTACAAACAACAGGGCTCAAGTGAAATCCTACAAAAAAAACTATTAACCTTACACAAGTCTGAGGCTTTCTCAAATGAACGGTGATAAAATGAAGATATTTAAAAATGTTAATATGAAGCCAAGGTCTTTTGTAAACTGTTAAAATACAGTACGGTGGGAAGTTCCAGGGGATACCTTTAACAAATTGCTTGTGTAAAGATTTAACAGCAGTGAGTTAAAAAGTATAAAACTTTGAGGTAGTAATTTGTATGTACATACATTTAACTTATAATTAGAACACACATAACCCTCCTATCTTCCTGTCTTGAATCATTGACATGTGCATAAATTCTTCATTTTTCTAATAATTAAAAAATATTCATTGCCGTCGGTCCTCCGTACTTTCATGCCTCAGTAATGTGCAGCCAAGTGCTTAAATGTAAGTAATACACTATCTCACCGATAAGTATCTATACTTTTACACACAAGGGCTGCATGTTTTTTCTAAAAACAATAAGTATACACACTATTATTGTTCCAAAGGAAGGAAGACATTAGGTACCGCTTTAAATACCAAATAGGCGTAGCAAATATACATGCGGTAGAGTAACAGTAACATATAAGCAGCACATTCAAACTGTGTTAACTACGTGTAAAATACACAGAAATATCTCTGATAATTATCTCTAAATTGCATTTTTGTTCCACTTCCACGTATTGTTTGTCCACCTTTTTTATTTTGCTCAAGTCAACAAAAGTTTTTTTTTCCAACCTGTACTTTAAATGAGTACTGAGACGATAAGAATTTCCCTGCCGCTTAGCTTCACATAAATACCTGCAGACGTAACTTCCATTTAGGTGTCCTATATATAATAAACCACTCATAAGCACTCCCAACATTAATATAAAAAAATACAACATTCAAAATAGCACGAACTACAAGACTCCATGCAGTCCAGGAACTCACAAACAACTGCAAAAAGAGTCAAATAGCAAAGCAAACAAGAGCCAACATGGAAAGCGTGATATTCTGCCTCTGTTCCACTTTCTTTACTGCTGTGATTTGCAATTTGTTTTTACAAGTTATCATCCCCAACAACCATAAGCTTGCTGTTATGTGGCGTGAATCGTGAATATGATCGTTTTTCCCGATGAATTCCATAAAATCTTATTCTTAACATTTTGGACCTTTATTTCTTCCTTTTTCAACCATTCCACATTCCAGAGGGATGCTGCAGTTACAGTAGTCCCTCCACATTATTATATCAACACAAACAAGATAGTAGCTCTTATATGTACGAATCTCTCACAATCAGCCTACAGCAGGGCTGAAACTTTCCGAGAATTATAACTTCTGAGAAATAAACCTTATAAGAAATAAACCTTATGAGATTTAAACCATCTGAGATTTAAAGCTACTGAGAATTTCCGCACATAACCCCATGACGGTCTCATTCGCAAAATTTCCCAAGTCTTCCCAGAAGTCAGTCATGAGGGAAATAATTATTACTTCCAACATATGTACGCTTACGTAAACTACCAAAATAAACATAATTTTTCCTTTCTGTCTACATTTTCTAGCAGCCATAAGTTAGCTCATAATTACAAAAACAACCTCACAGACGGAGGAGCAGAAAGTGTGAATAAAGTTAAGATTTCAAGGATCTGTATTAACACAGTGAAGTCATTCCTGCGGGAAGACAATCCTGTTGTTGGTAATAACAAGACCCAGCAATAAAAATGTACTTTCTGACTCAGAAGTCTGAGACGAGATGGATTAATTACTGGAGTTGACAACAACTCTACAGTGTCTATAAACTTAGAGTTTTTACTTATTTACACAAATGAGAGTTTCAGAGAAATCCTATAAGAAAAATATGTAGGAGTTGTGGCACTAGTACTACTGTAACCACAGACTCTACATGTTCTGGGAGTTGTTGTTGATAGTGCTGCTAAATGATGAGAAGCCAGACGGCAAATCTTTGACCAGAGAACTGTGAGAAGTGAGACTGTGTGTGTGTGTGTGTATGTGTGAGTGAGCCACTGTGAGACTGTGAGACTGTGAGCATGTAAGAAAGGCTTTGAGACCAGTGAGACGTGAACCGTCGCATTGCAGTGGCTCTTTGGTTTATGATCCTCAACTTCCTTCTTTTTTCTCACTTTCCTTTTATTTTTTTTACTCAAAAAAAAAAAACTTTCATTCCATCCTTAGCGATTTCATTTCAGTAAGTCACAATGACAAGATGTAAGTCCTTAAGAAAAATTAGTTGAATTGTGTTTATTTAGTTGGAGCCAAAGTTGTGTTTAATATGTTAACGGTGTGCGGTCGTATGTATATCAAGTGGCATTTTACAATTATTAAAGTTGTGTGAATGTTTCTGTGTTATTATTTGTTGCTTGTTGATCGTTTATAAATTAAGGTGGTTAAGAAATGAATTAAGAAGGTTAAATTATATTTTGAATGGAATTGAGAGTATTTTTGAATGTAATTGAGTTTTTTTTTTGAATATGCAGATACTCCTCCAAGTCTGAGCTGATTGGAAATCATGACTTGTTGAAATTATCTTTGAAGTGAAGTATCTCTGAGTGTTGTTGGAAGAAGGTTGAATTTGTGGCTGCTGGTGTAACTTCTCCGGTAAAAAAGAAGGAGAAAAGTCTGATGTCAAAATATGCGATCCGCTGAGTCACGGACGAAGTTCCGAATCAAAAGTAAGGTGGTTTTGGGAGTATATTGGTTGGTGTGGTGTTGTTGGGAATGGAATAATGTATTGAGGTATTGTTGTGGGCTCTGTATCAGGGTTCTGTATCTTAAGCGAGGGAATTACTTGGTGATTTTGTAAATCGTGTGATTAATGATAGAAGTTACAAGGTGCAGTTAGTGAGACTAAGGTAATTGCCTTGAGAAGGCGAGGCAGGTGTAGGAAAGTGAACTCAGGATGAATCATGTACTATTTGTCATTCTGAAGGCAGATCAGGTGAAAGAATGGAATGATGATGTGAGAAGTGTTTTTTTTGTTTCCGGAGATTGTGTGGAATTTTTTTTCATTGTATATCATTTTAAGTTTGTGCCAGATTGAGCAACAAGTATTTACTTGGTGGTCGTTGTCTGAGTTGGAAGTTGGAGTAAATTGAGCATGAGTTAATTGTGTTGGACAGGAGTGTTACAGAGTTATTATGTGGATCAAAACAATAATTTTGGGTGGTTTTAGGTTGGAATAGTGTCGCGATTTGGAAATGGCTTGCTAACGACGACAAATGTGGAATTTGTCGGTCTCCTTTTGATGGTTGTTGTTCTGACTGCAAAATTCCGGGAGATGATTGTCCATTGGGTAAGGATTTCAGTTTTGGGAGTTATCTGATTGGTATTAAATAGGGGTTTTGAAGGTATTGTGTGGATGGGACGACATTAATTCTTTTTGGATTTTAGTTTGGGGTGTGTGCTCCCATTGCTTTCATATGCACTGCATAATGAAATGGCTCGCAGCTCAACAGCAGAATCAAATTTGTCCAATGTGCCGCCAAGATTGGGCCCTCAAGTCTGAATGAAATAAGTAAACATTCCGTAATACTCCAATTATTCCTGTAAGAGCATTTTCTACAGAAGTTACTCAGCGAATACGAATTGCTAGTTTTACTAAATTATCATTACTGTGTCAAGTCTGGGACTATCACTCCTGGTACAGCTAAGCAAAAATCTCCACGTGCAACGATAATACTAATATTAAGTTCAACGACAGCCTGAAATAATCCTGCTACTTAAGATGGACTACCCCGTCACACTAATGCATGGACTACCGCCTTTACCGCGGAGTCTGAATGGCTACCATGACCTCATGAATTCCAGGTCACCACATCCACAGCAGTCGTCACAGTTTCTATACCAACAGTCACAACCTCATTCTCCTCATGCAATTAGGTCAGGCTCAGATCTGAAGTATTTTCGTCGTATTTCTCCTGGTCCTATTCATCAGGCGCCCCCTCCGGTGCCTCCGCCCCGACCTCATCATGGTCATGGCCATGGCCATCGACACAGTCGACATAGTCATAGTGGATCTTCTTCGAGCAATTCTTCTGCTCTCATGGGCCTTGGGCATGGCCATTCTTCTCCAGATCATCATTTCTCAGTGAACAGGTTGGAAATTTTATTTCAGTATTTGTATCGTCCTTTAAGATAAAATGTTGACGTGTTACTGTTCATACCACAACTAAAGGGACCCTATTCATTTGCCAGATACATAGATTTTATGAAAAATCTTTGAAGGTGAAGTTAAATAGGTACTTAAATAATTGAAATAATATTTTAATCCCTAGGACAATACACCAACATGCTTCAGAAATGAAGGGATCATCTTCTTCCCCAGCACGGAGTCTCTCGAGTAGTCCCCATAGTCCCCATAATATTGACAGTGGACTGGGCAGAAGCTCTGCTGATAGTTTTAGCAGCAGTAATAACGAACCTAGAGCATTCGTTCGCGTTGTTAAATCGTGAGATTTTAATAATTATTGATTATTTGTGGTATGCAACGAGTATTGCGACTAGTTATGTTATATTGATTCAAGGGTATTCCTAAAAGTGAAATATTTTTCCTAGTCCGCATCATTTGGTAGCACCAACAACGAATTTGGACTCACAACTCAATCAACTGAAAAAGGATATGCATCAGTTGCGACAAATGGATATGGCCTTACTAGGTCATCTGTTGTCGATTCATCAGGTAATTTGTAACGATGGACTTTAATTTTAATTGACTGAAACTTGTCGTGCTTCATTGGACATAATCTTTTCCGTCTTTCAGGGCATCCAAGATCTCAGAAATGTACTGATGCCTCCGCCACAACCGGCTCCGTCATCAGCATCTTCGACCATGTATCACCGTCACGGCGGTCATGGTCACGACTTAAACATGGGCTTCCCTATGCTCATCTCTGAAAAACCTCGCGGTCGGAAATCTTCCAGTCGACGAGATCGAAGCAATGAAGAGGATGAGCAAAGCGATTCGCTTTCTTCGATCGAGTTTGGTGATGTGTGACAATGAAAATGTAATCAAATTGTAGACTAGATTCCAAACATTTATTTACTTCGTACTAATCAATATAGGCAGTATTTAAGTTAATAAGTTTGTGAAGCAGCTACAAAGTTGTGCTTTTTCGTAGGTTTCTTTACAGTTATGACTGATAATAATTAAAACTAATGAATACCGTCGTGAAAAATTAGGAAAAAACTAAAGCGATGGAGCCTATTCTAAGAATAAACAAGTCACCTTCCATGTACTTTAATGACTTAATGTGTGAAAATAGTTAATCCTAACCCATTGAAGCTAAAATAAATCCTTGTTTTAACTTTACCATATTCCTATTCCATTTTGGTAGTGAGATTTTGTTGTGAGTAGAAACTGTATCAATCCCAATGTTGAAGTACTATCTGTAATATTCCTCATATCACGACACGTAGACTTGAAGCCTGTTAATTGCTTAGTGTGTGTCAGAAATAATGCTGTAATACGTAAAAAATATCATTATACTCTAGTTGCCCAACATCGAATTTTGATATTTTATTGCCTTTATTATAATTAAGATTTAAGACAAAAGAAATTATGTACTACCAATAATAAATTATAAAACGGGCAGCAGGAGTAGTCCAGCACTGAATGTACTCAACTACCATCGCTGAGGAATGGCTTCAAAGCCCAGTGCCCCTGCTGTCGCGGAGGTGAGGGAAAGAGAGAGATAGATGTTGGGTTCTGTGGGATGTACTGCTAGTTAGCACACACCCAACGCTCACTTCAACGTGAGTGGATTTACCGAGCCATTGGGATAGTGGTGTCCCTGCCATAGCTTGACAGTGCACCCACAGTTCGTCGTGGGATATTATCTCCTTCTATGTTACCTTGCTCTCTCTCCTCCATAGTTTAAGCAAATTAGGTTAAGATTATTGGGCTGCGTCCCATCCCCCAATTAACATGCAATGTAAACAATGAATTGTAAGATTGTCATAGTATGTGTACTTAAAGACAATAAAGAGATTTTTTTTTTTTTTTTTAATAAATTATAAAACAAGTCCCGATACTTGTAGTACTTTAGCAGATATAGAGGCTGTAAGTAGTACATAAGCACACACGACTACCTCGAAAGAACAAATGTTGACAATTTATCTTGTTTCCATACAATTATTTGCACCCGTTTCCCGAAACGGCATTAATAACTAATTCTATGTTTCGTACTGCGTGTACAAAATGACAGCTACTGTTGCGAAAACAATAGCTTACGAATACAAATAATTACCTTAAAATTGTCCAGAGTATAATTTTATAATTTTTATTTTCATTGTTTAAGATTAGCAAACTTACTTGATATTTTATTTGATACGTAATTTTACGGATATTGCGAAAAACCATTGTAATCAAACAATACGAAGCAATACGTAGTTGAAATAAAGTGTGTCTATCTTTAAGTCCAAAACTTTTTTCGTAATTCTCATGCTAGTAGTGTATGCATTTTGCAATAACTGATTTTATCCAGACAATTCAAACAGCTGTCTCACTGGTCCATTTTCACGAATATCTTTTATTATAAAACGTAGGTAATTTTCTAAAATTAATTTTACTACCAGAAGTATTAATCTTCGTAGGCCTCATCGTTATTATCGAAACCTTCATCCTCCTGACTCTGGTTGGTTTCCTGAAGCTCATTGTCAGGCATTGGCTGTACTTCTTCATAGATCTGATCTGGTTCGCTCGGTGGGGCTTCAAAGTCCAATTCATTATCGACTGTCGCTTCCTGGTATTGCTGGTATTCCGAGATGAGATCATTCAAGTTCGACTCCGCTTCCGTGAACTCCAACTCATCCATTCCTTCCCCAGTGTACCAGTGCAAGAAAGCTTTTCGACGGTACATGACGCTGAATTGCTCCGAAATCCTTCGGAACAGCTCCTGAATTGACGTACTATTACCTATAAAAGTTGCGGACATCTTCAGTCCTTTGGGAGCAATATCACAAACTGCAGTCTTCACATTATTTGGGATCCATTCGACAAAGAAGGACGAATTCTTAGTCTGCAAGGCGCACATTTGCTCATCCACTTCTTTCATTGACACTTTTCCTCGAAAGATTGTGGCAACTGTCAGGTAACGTCCCCGTCGTGGGTCACAAGCGGCCATCATATTTCTAGGATCAAAAATCTGTTGCGTCAGTTCTGGTACCGTAACAGCTTCAAACTGTTGCTGTGAGGCGCAGGTGAGGGGTGCGAAGCCAGGAATGAAGAAGTGCAGTCTCGGGAAGGGAACCATATTCACTGCCAACTTACGAAGGTCAGCATTCAGCTGACCTGGAAACCTAAGACAAGTTGTAACGCCAGACATAGTCAGGGATATAAGATGATTCAGGTCTCCGTAAGTTGGCGAGGACAATTTGAGCGTTCGGAAGCAAATGTCATACAATGCTTCATTGTCGATACAATATACTTCATCTGTGTGCTCTACCAATTGATGCACTGACAGTGTTGCGTTATAAGGCTCAACCACAGTATCAGATACCTTGAAAAAATTAAAATATTCAGTATAATAATAGTATTCAACTAATGCAAAACTGCTATACAATTACGAATCTTATAACGTTTTAGCAGTTTTTATAATTCATAAGTTCAAAGTATGGCTGAACGGTTGCCAACTCAAGACAAGGCAAATGAAGTCCGGGGTCAAGGGACCCTTTTCAGCTTTTTTTGTTCAGGTCAACCACAAAAACTGCAGGTTACTTGGAACATACTCTTATTATTACAACGCCATATAAGCATGCAAACTACCTTCGGGGAAGGAACAACGCTGAACGTATTCATGATCCGGTCAGGATACTCCTCGCGAACCTTGTTGATAAGTAAGGTTCCTAGACCGGAGCCAGTGCCGCCACCTAAGGAATGAGCCAATTGAAATCCTTGAAGGCAGTCACAGTTCTCGCCCTCTTTCCGCACAACGTCCATGATACTATCGGCCAACTCAGCCCCTTCCGTGTAATGACCTTTGGCCCAGTTGTTCCCCGCGCCGCTCTGACCATAAACGAAGTTATCCGGTCGAAAAAAATTACTTAAAGAGCCGGAACGAATTGACTCCATGGTACCTGGTTCCAGGTCCACCAAGATGGCGCGCGGAACGTACTTGCCACCTTCAACGCAAAACACAATCTTTAGTCATAGCATTGTATTTTAGATCTCTCAACAACTTCCTAATTCTCAAAACCCATTTGCAAATTACCAGCTCCCTCTGTGTAGTATACATTGGAGCGCTCTAGCTGCAGATCATTAGTGCCCGTGTAAGTTCCATTGGGGTCAATCCCATGCTCTTCGGAGATCGTTTCCCAGAACTGTATACAGAAAATCAAAGGGTCAGACAAAGGTCAGCGTCAGTTGACTGTTATCTGAAAATGCGACAGGTTTTTTACATAGTTGCTGAACAACTCACCTTCGTACCAACTTGGTTTCCGCATTGCCCAGCCTGGATGTGGATCTGCAATCATAAAAATCAATTAGTTTGCCTTCAGCAATTTTCAAGCGAGGAAGAGAAGGAAAAAGGGGAGAAAGCATACGGTTCCCATCTCGTGTAACTTACAATTTCACGCATTTTGCCTTATTTTATTCTTATTAGTAATTTTAATTTAAATGAACGGATTTATGAGAAACTATGGATTTCAACTAATTAGCATAAACGAAGTTTAATTTTACTGATAAAATTTTGTTCTTACTCCTCTTCTGCCAGAGTCTAAACTACTACTAGTATACGATAGCTAGTGCTATCAAAAGTTAAGTCCCTTGCCATAATTTATTGCATTGCATTACAACAAAATACATTAAATAATTCAATATAATAATATGAATTACAGTTTTTTATTACATTTTCCTAACAAAATTTTAATAAATGTTTGGAGGCTTGCTGACAATGAGTGCTCACATCTCATGCAGTTGAATCCCGTGGAAACCAAAATCGAGCTCAGAAGTCCTCTTTACAGCATTAGCGATAGTATGATTGTAAGTGGTATCTTTTAATTTACCGAATTAAAACTGGAGTTCTCATAAAAATTCTAGTAGCAGCTTCCGGATAATACATAATTCATTCATTTATCCCAATTCCGCTTGTATGACGTCCGGACGTGGTGAGTTTGCTCCAGTTTTTTTTCCATAATGCAAAAAAAAAATTAATCATAGCAATGCAATGACGTTTGTTATTCCTATCGTTTGCAAGACGCCGTGAAAGAATAAAAAATTGAGGTTGTTCCAATTCAATGTAATAATAGTATGAATTTATGAAGTTACTGAACTACAGTATTCCCGTTTCTTAAACTTGCCCATTCTCAGAGTTTTATTAGGAGAGCACACAATAATAATAATTATACTTGTACAAACATTTGCCCGACATCTAAAACATATCCTAGAGTGATAAGAAAAAAAGTATTTTTCCATAGTCAGTCCTATGATTGCTCCTTCTGGGAAACGGTTGCGGCCTGTTTTCAAGAGTTGTTGCTTTTCTTTATAAACTACTTCCACAAAGCAATTAAGTCTCATAGACAGTAAATAAACAAAATGGGTAAGTTCATCACCGGGGTTGTTGACTATAGAATTGAGTAATCATGTACCTGGCATATCAAGCACAGGATACAGAAAAATCTCATTGCGCACGAAACCGCTGTAATTGGGATTTCTCGTTACTCGTTACAAGGCCCCCTGAACTGGGTCCCACGATCCATTTACACTCTATAAGAGACTCCTTGTATACACGGGAGGGTTTCAATCTTTTTATGAATCTCTGGTCCCTATTTGATCCCTCATAACAAGATTTGACTGTACCAGGCGAGAGAGGTAAAGCTCACTCAGAACGGCTTGTTCTCCCTATCTCGAAGCTAGAGGCAAGTTGGAGCCCGTGATTGTGTGAGTGCTGTCATGCCCCAAGTATTCTCATTCCCTACAGTATTAATATTATTTCTCTTAGGCCACTATCAAGCATCTCGAATCCACAAGGAGACAAACGTTAAACTTGAAATGTCCTTCAAGAGTCAACCAACTTGTGTGCTTGTACACCTCATTTCACGTTATTTCTCATATGTATATTTACACTTGACCGAACTTGGAAGCAAAGCAAGGTCTAAAAACAAATCTCAATCTGGCATGACGAGCACCTGGAACATTCTGGTTGAATTCTGTCATTGCATGTGATATTACTTGATTTCCCCACTCAGTTCCAATTTCCTAGAAATTCCACCCAGAAGCCTACCTTCAGATTACACGAATGTAGCCCAAATCTTCAATTTGTATTCCGCCACTGATTCCCTTTCTAATGTTTATAGCTCCTCAGATTCTTCTCTTTCGAGATATCAGAGTTCATTAATTAACTCCACACTCCAATGATCTCACAGATGCGTCCGTCCATTAAAAAACCCATTGCGGATGAATTTGAGCAGAAACAGCAACCAGAGGTGGCTAAGAGGCAGAGTGGTCCCCAATAGTCCCTTCCACTCATAAGTCTTAAAGTGCTCCCCCCAAATTAAATTACCAGCCCAGATGTACGCACACGAAGAGCCATAAATGCTAATGCACATCATGAGCACAGATCTGCAGAAACAACTTGGACCATTCCGACAATTCCGAGATCATTCATCCTCCTACAGATTTAATGCGTGTGTAGCCTCACTGCCTTTTTAACTATAACTATATGGATGCTATGCACATTCTTCCCTTCTCACCTCTTATTTACTCTACATCTCCCAGTATTTACTCTTAACAACCCTTATGTAAGTGTGAATAAAAAAAACTGATTAGTCAGCATCTGCTCGTCCACTCGTCTCCTCAATGCAATGTTCCGTCATCATAAACAGAACCCAGAGCCTGCAACACGGTTTGTCGGTTGTGGCTATAGGCAACAAGTAAACAAATGCATGCATGAAGTAAACAAAGGAATACTTTATCTGTAATTTGGTAGGTATGAGCATTTGAGCAAATGGTATAATAAGCAATAGCAAAATAAGCCAGTCCAGCAACAGCCACACTGACTACAAAACTTTGAGAAACCTAAAAGCATGTATGACATATTAAAATAGTAGAATCCAACTCCAATTCCTACAGAGCTTCAGCTTCTGCCTGTACCTTATACACATCCTCTTGACTTGACTTGGGAAAAGGTAATTTAAACATTGGGGTATACATGTTTATAGGGTACTTGTTAATAGTTATGAACGTTTTTTTTGTCCTGGCTCTCTCCCTACCTATATAGAAGTAATGAGTACCTATTATTACGGACAGAAGAATAAACATTCAGAGCAGGAACCTTTCCAACACCATCCTTTCAGATTCAGAGACTCAGACCTTTAAAAACTCTGGAACACTAGACTCAGCTCTCTGTAAAGGGAAGTGGCAGAATATTTTGGTAGGTGCTATTACTCATTCCTTTTAAATCTAAATATAATATGTACAAATAATAGCATACAGAGAGGAGACTTTTTCATAGTAATTATTATTACTTGTGTTCCTATATAAGTATGTATATATATATAATTATACATATACAAATGCACAATCATGTCTTTCAAAGAACAGACACAGACACACTCATACGGCAGAGACTCAATAAGAGCAGAGCAGAACATTTCCACATTATTTCTCATTTCAGCAGCAGGAGCAGCAAGCTCTCTTGTGTAGTTGTTGTAAATTGTAAATGTACAATAATTACATACAACAGTCCCAGACTTTTGTACCACTCTACGACCTAATCTGTAGCATGCTACAGACCCGTTCATGTATAACTACTCTTTTATAGGAGATACTTGATCCATCCCTCCATCCCCGTAGGATCAGACGATAATAATACAAATAAAGAGAAAAGAGAAGTCAAAAAAGAAAACAAGTAATAGTTACATAAACGTTGTATTTATAATTATTATTGTACAGTTCGTACACATACTCTCAAAGGCATGAACGTTGTAGACGACTGTAAAGTACACAAGAGATCAGTGTGACACGCCACCAGATTTCACTAGTCTTTAATTCCAAGGAGCAAATCCTTCGTGGGACAGTGAGGGGCCGAGGGTTTTTAATCTCTAATATACTCTGTAGCCAAGCAGCTCTTAACATTATAAGTGAATAGTCGGACCCAGTCAATTTGGCCCTTAAAACCATCCCTTATAAAGGATTTGTTTATAACGAAAATCCATTGGAAAGGAATCACTTCAGATTTTCCTGTATTGATAAACTTGTTATTGTCTATGATAGGAGAATCAGTATGAGAACTCAACCTTAAGAAGTCTCATAGACTCATTGTCCGTGATGCAAAAAAGTCCCTATAGTTAATGTGTTAGTAGAAACTAATTACGACTTAACTATTTCAGCCTGATGGGAAAACAACAATAATGTAAATAACTGTTTGATTGGTTATCTAGTTGGTGTCAGTCTTCTTAAAAACAACAATATTATAACAAATCTAAAGAAATCACACAATATTTTATTCTTATCAGCGTGGGTTTTTTTAGTTTAGGATTTACTATTGAACAAGTTTGAGTGGACGGGTCCTGATTTCACTGATTTTATTCCCAGTAGTATACGAACCGTTTTGTCCATTTGGTGAGTGTACCAGGAGCCAGGAGGGAACTCATAGTTTTGAGTAATTACTATGAGCGAGGTTATTTATTTAAGCAAGTGAGTAAACTCCGGTCACTCTTAATGCGATTTCGTATCCTATTTCATATCGTATTAAAAACTACCTGACTCATACAAACAATTAATGGGGTGTGAGAGCTGAAAAGTGACAACAGGCGGGAGATAGAATTTTTACACAATTTTAGGGTGTTCAAGGGCGGGTAGGTACCGTACAAAGCCTCCGGCTCGTACCAGTGCAGTAGTCCCAACTTAAAATCTGTTGCTGCTTATAGAATCTGTCTTAGGACTTCTTTTATTGACATTTAGGGTACGATTCGGGTTCAAAATCCCTTTCGGACTAGATGTCTAGACCAGGTTGAGCTCTTACAATTTTAAAGTCTACATATTTAAGCCCTTAAAAACAAAACCCTCAAAATTGCACCCTAAAAACTAATCCCTCAAAATTGAACCCTAAAAACTAAACCCTCAAAATTGTACCCTAAAAAATGTAACCTTAAAAATTATACTCTAAAATATCACCCTAAAAACTAAAATCCTAAAACCCTAAGAAACCAGCCCAAAAAACCCAACCCTCGTTCCTCCGTCCTGTCACCTGTAACCCGCCAAATCACTTCCTCCGTGTTTGGTCCGACACTGACACACACTGGCAAAGACAGGACACAGGATGGAATCTACTTGTATCATTATCACACATGTGTGCAAACGTATGCTGAAAGTTTCCGTGGATATGCGGCTGTGTATGTATACAGACAAACACACAGGCGTACATACTACCCCTAAGCCCAACCTAGAGGTACATACATGTGAAGTAATAAAAGCTAAAACGTAAACACTAACCATACATATAGACAGTTTGGTTTATACAACAAGAGCTCTCGGCTTTGGTTTCGTCCAAGGCCATTGATATATTTTGATGTGATCATTCCATTCCATCCTCGCGCTCTCTCAATCGCTGCGTTTCTGGTGCCGGTGACTGCACTTAGGAGTTCGCATTACTTTTAACTTTTGTCTCATTACTCTATTATATTATTCACTTGCATAAAAAATTAAGATATTCGATCAAAGTATATACACGTTGCAAGTTGTAAGTTACAAACTTTTATACTATACTCAAACACTTAATTAGTCAACGAATATAATTCCCCTTGACTTGTTGCAGCCTCATGGAATTACTTGTACTGTAATTTCAATTCAATAATAAGTTCATTACTGGATTCTATATCTCCGTGTGTAAAAATTCTCGTGGAACTAATCCTGAGTATACACAAACAGACAGAATATAGGAGTATAGTACAAAAAAATTAGCGTGTATTAAAAATTGCGGGTAAAGCAATATTTCATGTTTGTAGTTGGGCCTTTTTGCCTGCCACTACAACCTTTGTTGGGCTAGGTGTTACTCATCGACCATTGCACCGATTGTTTACTTGGAGACAAGTCACTAAATTCCAGTCTATTATGAATATCTCCACTCTACACACTTTCCTGGCGTCATCCAAAGCCAGTGTGGACACTCCGATTCAGGTGAGGTCATTATGAGTGATTTAACCAATAATTAGTAGTTACATTCTTGAGGGGGGGTTGTTAAAATGTTGTGTGTGATTTTGAATCTAATAATTATTATAGTTTGCTAGAGATCAGTATACAGGCAACTCCCGCTGGAACGGATGAACGTGTAGAGTGGATATTGAAATGTGTCGGACTGATAATGTTAAAAAGTGCCTGACCCGGGCCGCATGTAGGGTCGATGTGTAGAGGTATTGGGCATGAAACGGATATTTTTGAAATATTGGAGAAAGACCAGGTGTCCCCAGATCGTATTTTGTAGGGAGAGTTGCCTGTATGTTGTTATTAATGTTATTAGGTCGTTTTTGTTAATAGACAGTTAAACTTCTCCACTCGTGTTGAGATTGAGACCGACGTTATTTAGTGACTGATGACTGGCCCATATGCGGCATTGCAATTTTTTTTTGTAGGGGCTGCTCTGATGATGGTACGGATTAAATAGGGCTGAGGGGTCAGAATTGAAGTCGATGAGGATAGTGTAATTGTCAGTAGGAGTCATTAGCTAAATGTGGAGGCTGTTTTATGGGTTATTTACTATGTGATTTGTAATATTTTGGAGTGACGTTCTTTCGTGGTGTAACATATTCAAAGGCAGTTAAAGTTTCGTCAAGGGTTAAATTATCGCAGCGCCGACTTTGAACTTTAAAAGTTGAAGATATTTAATAATTGAGGAAGGTTTTGTGATTTTGTTTTAGGTTTTTAATTAGTTGAATGTGGAGCATTGTTAAGAATGTTGGATTGCGAGTATGCAGGATACACTCGAGAGCTGTATTAGGAGCGTTGAAAAGTTTGACGAATTTCAATGATGTCCATTATTAATTGTTGTGATTTTTTTAGTTTTTTTGGTTTGCGTAATGATTGAATTATCTGATCATGTGTTTCTGTACGTCTTGTTCTTATGCACTAGTATAAATAGATACGGTAGTTGAACTGGATGGTTCATCGAACTGGACAGGTTGAGGTGCATTTAAAGGTGATTTATAATTTAGGGATAGTGGGAATTTCCGTTTTGGTGAGATTTCTAGTTAGTAAGTATGTTGGTAACTCGGCTTGAAGGTCACGAAAGTTTGACGGGTGTTGACGTTTATCTAATTCTGCATAACTCCAGTTATTTGCTAATGATTAGATATTCGTTTTATGTTTGGGGGAATAACTTGAGCAATTTTCTTTATTGTTTTGAATGCGTTTGTAGTTTATTTTATCTGTGTGTGGAGCTGTGGAGAGTGGAGTCAATGATAGCTTGTGAATGGGAATTTAATTACTTGTAGCTCACATTATTTTGAAAAAAATGTTTTTGTTGATGTAGAACACATTTATTGGAGAAACTCATGTGATTTTTGGAAATGAGGCGGCGGATGTGGACTCGACAGTGTCTGCTATTGTCCTGGCCTATTACACAGCTCATTCCTTCGTGAAAGAAGAAAAAGAAAATACAGGGAAACCGTATCAGGCTTTAGTTTTTCCAGTGATTAATTGCACTCGGGAAGATTTGCCACTTCGAACAGAAGTAATTTACTTCCTCAAATCTCATGGAATCCATGTGGAACATTTAATTTGCAAGTAAGTGACGATTGGAGTCTGCGTACATACACGTTGCATTTAATTCTAAATTATTTTACTGCTTTGAACTGTGTACCTCTGGTATTTTTTATTATCAGCAACTATATCTTGTCGACTCCCAGAATGATGATGGCTATATATTTGTAAAATTACTTTCGATCTAAGTGTAGTTGAATCATGAGAATGTAATCTGTAAATGAATGAACGGTTCTGTAGGAATGAAATCGATCTTGCGGCGTTGCAAGCTGGAGGAAAATTAAAAGTTACATTGGTGGACCACAACGTCCTAGCAGTAGCAGATTCATTTTTACAGCCAAGCGTCGTTCGAGTAATTGACCATCATAAGAGAGACAAGCCCTTGGATCGTCGTGATATTATCGAACCAGTTGGATCTTGCTGCACACTTATTGCTGAGATCGTACTCGGCTTGTTTGACAAAGATTCTCTTGTTTGCAGTCTTCTATATGGTAAGACAACAAAAACTTTGAAAACATCTGAAACAATATCTTGTTGCTATCTTTGGAATTGTAATCTTACATTATATGGATACTGGTACATAAACAGTATTTTTGTCGCCAGCAGTTCACATTTTGGTTACTGAATTTGTCTTAAAAGCACTTTTCCGTGAACAACTTTGTCCACTTGCTTTTCAGGAACCATCATTTACGATACTGTGAACCTTTCAACCACAGCTCAACGTGCTACTCCAAAAGATTTTAAAATGGTATCTGAATTGGAAGATTGTTTGTTCAAAATTACGGGAAATCGGCCTAACCGAGAAGACGTGTACAACCCTCTAATGAAAGCCCGGGCAGATATTTCACAGCTTACTGCTGACCAGCTCTTACGGAAAGATACTAAAGCTCTGAAGACTTCCGAGATTTCTATTTCTGTACCAGCGCTTCCTCTTTTATCTCAGGTAAAGAATGTTATAAACAAGATTTTTTAATTTATAGAACCTGGAGATGACAGACTTTTAGCTGTCAAAAGCTCAAAATAAAAATCAAAATAAACTAAACTTATTTTCTACATAATCAGGAAACCTTTGAAGATATTGTGGTTTTTTTAATGGATACATTTTTCTGTGTGACATATATGTACTTACAGGAAACTGAAACAAAGGCTATATAAATGATTTTTGTTTTGTAGAAATTCCTGGAACTGCCGAATGCTATCGAGGCTTTAAAAGCACATATGAAGTCTAACCGATGTTCTGCTATTGTGGTAATGGGTTGGGAAATCGAGGGTGAAAATAATATGTTCCGTGACGTCACCATATTTTCCGATACCATCCATAAAGCCAAACAGATCCAAAACGCTCTTGAAAATTGTGAGAATCTTCAGCTTCAACTCGTTAAGCAATCCTCGGAGCCTCAAGCTCAAATCGTGGTCTACAACCAGAAGAATGTGGCATTATCTCGTAAATTCATGCTACCTTTTTTAGGAACTCATTTCGAAACCAAAGCTCGTAAGTTTATTTTATGTGTGAATCAGTGATCTTATGATTTGTAGCAATATTTTTTCAGATATTTCACAACTAAAGGTTTTGTAAATGTTTATCATAATTATTGTTGTTAATATTTTTCCTCATGTTTTTACTATCAAGATGCGGATGCTTTGGGTGTTGTGGATATTCTCATGCCAGAAGGGGAAATGAGCCCGAATAAGCATGGGAAAGGTCTTAATGCAATTCCATGTATCTCTTATACTGGCGTCCAGGGGCTTGGTGTGGGCGATCCAATTAGTCATGTAAGCAGAATAATCAGACCTGACTTTTAATAGTTTTTATTTTTTCTTGTCGCCGACGGATAATTCACAAGCACTTCATGAATGAAGTCTTGATCGGAAGTGGGAAACATGGTGTAATAAATTACTGTTGGAATCAGCTTTCTCGTGCTGACGAAGTCATGTTTTTTTTTCAGGGTGGAAGTTCTCAGAGCTCGGCATATAATTCGTGCCCTTACACACCTCAGAATTCTTGTGCAGAACCTGAAGACGGCTTTCCGCTAGAGCATTATTTTCTCCCATCGTTTAATTCACGAGAGATGATTGAAAAAATTGAGCAAAAGCGGGGAAAACTACGAGGTTATGACAAATTCAAAGATGAGCTAAATCCATCTTCATATCCCTTCACTCCAAAGAATAGCTATGTGGATAGCAGTTTAGATTCCGTGTTTGAGCAGCGCCATCAGGATAGATTCAACAGTGGAGGTCTTCTTAGTGCGATCGATTCGGAAGTTCTGCTCCGAAAGCTCACGGAAAAGAAAAGAAACATTGATCAAAGTTACAGCTACAGCAATAGTAGCAGCAAAAGTCAAAGCTTGACAAAGTTAAATATTGGTGATGAACACATTGGCGATGGAATGACCACTCCGGTAGATAAAACTCCCACCCCAGGCCAAGTTAGCTCAACCAGGCAAGACAATTTCTCTGATACGAATGAATCTGTAGACTAAAAATAGGAAAAATCACCCAGATTTCTTGTTATTTGATAACTTGACTTGTTTAGTAACACCCTGTAACAGTATACTTATGTATAAGTAATTTCTTTACGCTATGCTGTTGAACACCTCATATGTATGTAAGTAATAATAATGTTAAATGGACATGCAGTAAAATTAACTTCGTGAGAGCTTATGTAATTATCATACTATGACCAGCATTTCCCCGCATTATTTTTCCGCTGCCAAAATATAATTAATAGTGTGCGAGAGAAAGTCAGTGAGCGTTTGACTTCAACTGTAGCGAGAACACCTTAATTTCTTAGGTAGATGAATAATTAATTATAGGTGATAATAAACCTAAGCCTATTATTGGATAGTGATAAAATAATAACAGTGAAGATACGAACATGCTCAGTAGTTACTGTTAGAATTTATAATATTGTAGTAAGTGACGTACATCTAAAAATACATCGGTATGATAGAGGTATCAAAAGTAACGTTATTTGACTGTAAACCTGAAACTGTATGTTGAAAGATGATAGCTTAGTGTGCTGTATGTTTGATGGAAAGATATGAAAATGAGAATTCATATTTTGTTTATAATGCCTCTATTTTAGGAGATAACTAATTATTGTATATTTTACTAAAATTCTCTTTATATAAGAATCGGACTAATTTTTAAGCATTCAGAACTTAGTTTAAGTTTTTAGTTCTGGTGTTGCACAGAAGGTAGTTTGAGTGTCTTGTGTGGCTGGCAATGAGGACGAGCCTCCTTGAAAAATTACCAGTATATGATAGGAAAACTGTAAAAGTTCTTGTAACTTCGAATGATCGCTAGAAACGAATTATTACTGTAAGTTGAGAAATAACTCAGTATGCAAACAAATACTTCCTTCTTCACTCGTTAAATGTTTTTGTCTGAACAGACCAACTTTCTAGAGAGATAACCTGGTGTTTGTACATAAGCCAACAGCCTTTAACAGCATCCCCCTAGCATGCAGCCTTTTATGCGTGTACTTGGACTTTAACATGCAATGATAGACTCGTGAAAAGAATCTTAAATACTAGAATATGGGTACAAGTAACTTACCTTACAATAGAATGTACATGTAGATGAATACCAAAGCGAATTTTTATGCTAATTCTAAGTTTAATTTGTTTAAGCTAAACATGTACAGCGTTATATTTTGCGATTCTGTTTCTAATTGGGTAATGACGGTATCTTTTAAATTGTGACTATGACTACTTAATGTTGACGTCATTGTAAAACCATTTGCTTATGTTGACATCAATTCCGACATGACTAATTACGCCGGAGTTAATCAGTTTGACCTAAGTCGATTATCCATAGCACCAGAGCTAACACTGGCTACAAATGCATTTACTTTTTGTGAGCAATTAATTCTTGTCGAAATTCGTCGAGGTTAACTCGCAATACATGTGAATGCATACACTGGTTCGTTCTTCACTGCTTTGTCACTATATAATCTGTGTAAAATTCTATACTAGACAATACTGGTTCAGTTCAATAAGTAGTCTTGTAATTGGGATGACCATTTTCCAATAATTGATATAACAAAAAACAAATTGAAGGTTCAAATAACTAAATACAGGTTTGTTTCTTGAGACTGTTGTGTACAATATCGATTATGGTACCTATATAAGTCCAAAATATCAATACATACATACAAGGTTTTAATAGCTAATAATTGAAGAGAATGCATTGTCATTGACATATTTCCTGGAATAAAAATTAATTTTCTGAATAACCTTCCAATTTATTATTAACTTGTTTCCATAAGAAGTAAGTACATCGTAAAGGCATTTAATGTGTATACCACTTAAGTACATAAATTTCAACGTCACTATAAGAAGTAACCTTATATTAGTTTGGTTTCTCCCATACCGTGTGATTTTATAGCTGCTAGCTCTAGTGAGCTGTGACCTTGTTACCATGTCCGTTGCACATTCCATGTATGTATGTAAGTACATTTTAAGGTACAGAATACAGACAGATGATTACATGTAACAATATAATCTAATTATACGAAGTATATTTTCTAGGGTATATGAGGTCAATGATCTACTAGAGACTCGCAAGAAATACATTGGCCTCACAAGGTTTTTCTTATCGGCTTGTAGGAGGAAATGTAAGCTGACCGAACAACACCTTTAAAATACCCGACACGGAAACTTATCCAAACAATACCTACCCGACTTATATGATGTAAAGTCAATTTCGCTACAGCTGCGAGCATAATTCCACGAAAATTGGCGGACACCTGTCATACCCGACCAATTAATACTTTACAAATTACCCGACAATTAGACAATATGCCAGTTTACCCTGCATCCGAACCAAACTCTACTCGTAGTGACTACTCACCAACAGTTAGAAGTGAAGTCAATAAATGTCCTGTTCGTGTCCGATCAACCGCCTGGGTCTTAATATTATGTGCTTATGAGACAGTTAAAAAGGACATAAGTAGGGAGTATGGACACTTCAAGGGGGTCAAGCGATAGTGCACGAAAAAAGACAAGTAGGTAGGATATTTGTACTAGAATTTGTAAACATTTGAAAATTCTGGTAAACATTTTGAAAACCCTTGTGACCAGAGCTGCGTTCAAGTCAAGTTATTTTAGACAACTTGACTTGAACTTGACTTGAACTTGAAAAATTATCTAAACAAGGTATCCGTACTTGTACTTGATGAATCAAGTTTTTCAAGCAACTTGAGTATTCAAGTACACGCTTTTCAAGTACATTTGATAGAACTTGAACTTGATAATAACTTGACGTTCAAGTTGCATGCATAACTTGACTTGAACGTGAACTTGAATTTGCACTTGAACTTGATTGTTCAAGTATTTTTTTGTGCATGAATAAACAATGCTATAAATTTTGTTCGCAATTGTTATAGCTGATAATGGTTAGGCCGTAATTAGGATAAACTAAACGACATGGGGATGATATTCTTTACTTTAAAATACGCTAGAAAGTTTAAAATACTTGATCAAATAATTGCAGACATTGTGTTCTAATTTACTAATGTCCACAATTTAGAGGGTAGCAATCGTATTATTGGCCTGTTCACATTAGTGTTGCACTAATCTGGTGAGTGTAACCAGCAGTTATATTCATGAATATTTGTCGTCGTTAATTTTGTTTAACCAATATTGATTTATAAGATTGTTTGCTGTTCATCTGGTGTTTAATATTAGCAGAACTTGTTCTTACAGGCAGGTGTGGATTATTAAAATAATTTTTACCCTGGCCCAACCCTCAAAATAGTGTGAGCTTTTACACATGTAATGTGAGGGTCTTAGTCAATATTTTTTTTACCCTGGTTTTAAATGTTTTAACCTGGCCGGGCCAGGGTGGGCCACCCCGTAAATCCACCCCTGCTTACAGGGAATAATAATTTGTTCTTAAACTTCTTCTTAGCTTCAGAACAGGTGAAGAGAACAATTACTTCATTTTTATAATGGAACAAGAACCTCTACTATCAAGAACATCCTCATAAAACAATAAGTCAGAACTTTTAACTATTCAAAGTATGCAAACAGGACACCAGAATTATTCTCGATGTGGACCACTGGGCATCGTGGAGGAGAATTTTTATGTCGGTGGAATAAAAACAAACACAAAGATGTCATTATTATAATGATTGACGCCCAATATTATTTTTAGTTGGATGCAGGAGATAAGCTTGATTTCAGTGCAAAAACTCAAGTTATACTCAAGTTTTATTCAAGTACTTCCATTCAGTGTACTTGAACTTGACTTGATTTTGAAATCAAGTAATAAATTATTAACTTGGACTTGATCGAACTTGAACTTGAAAATTCAAGTTAAAATTATAGATTCACTTGAACTTGATGTTCAAGTTTCAAGTTATAAAATTGTCTGCACTTGACTTGACTTGAACTTGATACGCACTTGAACTATTCAAGTTGTACTTGAACTTGAACGCAGCTCTGCTTGTGACAAAGCATCAAAGAGTTCTCTCGTAATTTATTACACATTCCCAGAGATGCGCATCCGCATTATCGTTACGTTACGTTGCAATATTACTATAGGTTTTAAAATTGACGTTAATTATCATTACATTACTAAATATCGTATGAAAAATTCAGCGTTACCGTTCCGTTACTACAAAACAATCGTAATACTCCAGCCTTAGTATTCGTTACCATTAAAAGATATAAAATTGCCGTTACTTTCCGTTATTGTTATTATTAATGTCCGCTCGTTAAGTACAAGCTAAAATATCTAACATCTAGTGACACCAGACGTTCCTGGTAAGCCAGATTTGTGGCGAAAAGGCAATCATAACAGTTTCTCTGCAGTTCTTGGTTCACATGAAATGTGATCCGCTTCCCGACTACCAAATGTGGTAATCTAGTCATTTGACCTATTTTGAAATTCATTTTTCTAATTTTACAAGTGACAGTATTCTCCACCATTAGTTCTTAACTACTAAAACCTTTGGTAGAACCAACACTTAATTCGTAACCCGATCACACATCCTTTTTTGTGATCAAAATCATGTGTATTATGCGAAGGAAAGGGCTAACAATTTCCTATAGAAATTTGTCATGTTTTCAATATTGTACATAAATGATGACCAGGACGTTCAGTGTTCACATCCAACAAGTTTTTAACATATCCCGTTTATTTACATGCGTAGATATTCCAAATAAATCCCATAATAGCTGCCAATTCATAATGCAAAAATATATATGTATGTGCATGCTTATATTGATTTGATAGCGTTGCGTTACGTTACAGTATCGTTTTCTGTTTACACACGGTTAAAGTTTAAGTTATTCCGATAAATGTTTAGCACAACCTAGTTCCCTTACCGTAACGTTATAATCTGCAACAAATATAGGCAGTTCCGTTAAAAAACGGCGTTATTGCGTTATTGTTAGGTAAAAGTAACGTAACGGGTGCATCACTGCACATTCCTTCAGGTTAATTTTACAATCGAAACAAGCCAAGTTTCCTTGCTCTTCTAAGAATTTTGTACCACAATAAGCATACACTTTTGGAGTTATCGCAGGAGTCAACTCAATACTAAATCTGAAAGAATTTTGTTCCGGAATATTGTATGTTCGGAGATATGACAAGAAGGGAGATATATGATTAGACAATGTTTCACCTTCCTTGTCTTGTTTATGACGTGATCCAGGCCACGGACTTATAGATTTTGAAGTTATAGGGCTTTCTTTTTTCCAAAAATTCGTGCTGCGTAAAAAGTAATCTAATCTGAACTTGCCCGACCTTGAAAAACAACGAATGTCGGATAACTTTCTAACCCTTGAGTCTATAACAATAATGAATGGAATAAGTTTTTCTTAAATTTTCAGTTTCATTGAATAAAAATGTTTATAAAACTGAATGCTTGTTCTCGATGTGTCCTCTTTGAATCTACTTCACGCAGTATCTTTGTAGGTATTTATAATCTGTAGAACTTCTACGTCATTATGAATGAATTATATCATTGATTCAGTGATTGTAATAATTATAAGGTTGAATCTAAACTCAAGGGAATGCATTGAAAAAAGGGAAATTACTTTCACTTGGATAATATGGTGCGCCTTTAGCCTTCTGAAGTCGTGATAGTTTCCAAATTTCCAACGATGAAGTAATAAGTGTAGAAAAAAGTACATCTGCGTCCCTGCCTCAGAAAGGGGAAATACTGTATGCTTGGGATACCCTTAATGTTTGGAACAAGAAACCAAAGGTCTCACAAAATACACTTAGCACGGGAAGAAAATCGCAGCCCACAGCAAATTTTAAAACGAGATATTTTTGCGAGTTTCCAGAATACCTTTCCAATTGTATCTGAGCATGCAGACATTTTCCACGTGCTTATAAAAAATATTAGTATTTTTGCCAAAATAAATCCCCTTTTGTGAGAACAATGTCTCTAGAGGCACAAATAAGCTGGCTTTCCGCTATACCGCAGTGTTAATTTGTCTCCTTGTAATAGCCCAATAGTTATACATATGTAAGTTTAATAGAGCCAGATTTTGCTCCCTTTAGGGGCGCCCAGTGCTCGTGCATTTAATTGTCATGTGCGTACTTACATGCAAACCACATCCATCCACAGCAGGAACACTTACTATCTGTCTGCAATTCATTTTGTCTACTATGACTTGACTATTGTTTACGAGGATGCTTAAAGTAAGCAAGAGTAAGAGGAAAGTACGATTGTTATTAAGAAATAATCGGAAATAACTTGCGTGAATAATTAAACAAAGAGTGGATCAGTCATGTCTAGGTAACTCTTGGCTCTGATGGGAGTGAGCGGGGCTGGGAAATCAACGCTACTTAACGTTTTGCATTTCAACTCCGGTAAATTGTATGTGGAAGGACAAAGATGTGCTCCTGCCACCTCGGAATTTATTTCCAGCAGCATTGCCTATGTCCAGCAAGAAGGCTTATATCTTACTGGGACCAAAACTTGCATCAGTACTATGGAGGGGTAAATTAATTAATGGAATTTACTTCACGTGTATTAAACTTGGAGCAAGGTCGGTACTGCAGTTTTGCACACCGATAGTCCTTGGTTATATTTATTTCGCCATGGACACTGTATAGCCTATATTATTTGTATTGTTGTATTAGGGGCCATTCAAGTAATTCATAACGCAAAATTGGTCAAAATTTCACCACCACCCACATGATGTAACGTTAGGGTAACGCTGACTAAACTACCACCTACCCGATATAACGCGTTACGTGTTTTTTAAATGCTGCTTTAGCAAATACATTAGATTGAATATATGTGTGCCTGCTTAAAGACTACGATTCATTCGGTAAAACTATGTTTATTCAATTTGTGGCTTCAGCCTCACATTCAACGAATGGACTTTTTAACCAGTCAGGAATACTTTCAATAACTTCAATGTCACTGTCTTCATCATCGCTGTCCTTTGATCGGCAAAATTTTTGAACTCGATCTCGCACTCATGAGTGCTGGGAGTCTCTACGTGGCACTCATAACTCACTCAGGAACTCGAATTCTGAATCAAACAAGAGCTCGCACTTGCACTCATGAGTGACCACGATGAAATCTTGCACTAAAACTCGCACTCAGGAACTCTTAGTAGAAAATTTAAAAAATCATCTGTGATCAGCACTACGTGCTAAGTCACCAGGGGGCGAAGCTCCGGCGGAGTTACAACAAGGGTTATTAACAGTAATATACAGGTGTATACAAGGAAACGTGTATTTAATTTCCCCCCGTACAGGTCACTTTTATATGTACTGGGCAAAGATGTTAACTGAGGCAAAAGAAAAAAATGGTTTATACATGTGCTTCCTTGCATGTAGTATAATATTCAGCAAGCATATAGTAAATTGTGCAAAACGTTTCACATTCAATTTTAAAACACCATGTACAAGTATTCCCTACCTCTACCGGTGGTAAGAACACAATTTAATGTAAGCAACAAATCCTACAATAAATGGCGCAAGCTGTACTCCGCAATGTGAACACATATGTATTACTATGAGTTTATTCGTGACCTCAATTAATTTTCTGAGGTCGAACGAATGACACAATGTCCATCAAAAACAATAGGGTTCTTCCTGTTTGCATGATCTGTCCCTTTAAAAATTTTGTAGTGTGTAGTAGCAATGGTTCTGCAGATATCGAGCGGACAAGACAGCTTCTACAGACAGGCAGACAGCCAGACCTTCGCAATAGGGATCTCGCTTCGCTTCGCCCCTAAAAAATGCCATTTCAAGGAATCAGCCAAAGAATAACACTGAATCCGTCCACTGTACTGACGATAGCTAACATTTTTAACGGAAACGAAATCATCAACGCGCTAAATACAGGCAAAATGTATTAAATTTGTAAGTGCATTTGGGGGCAACATGCATTCCGTTATGGAATATATGAGTTCCAAATACTGCCCTCACACTCTCGCTCAATTACTGTAACTTATTTTTATGGCACTCGGTCTCAGAAACAGAATTCTGCTCAGAATACCGCGGTCCCGCACTCGGCACTCAAATTTTGAGTTCTGAGTGCGAGGTGAGTGCGAGTTTTGCTCTCAAAACTCGTGAGTGCGCCGATCAGTGTCGATGTCTGCATACCCTTGTACAATACATTCAATAATGTCCTGCGTTTATACTTTCGAATGCTTGAAAAAATGAAGTCATGCAGAATTTATGAAGTAAATGTCCACATCTTATAGCCACAGCGTGATAATCCCTTCCTTGATCCCCCTCCTGAGTACCCCGAAGGATTTCGAAACATGCTCCACATGCAATAAATTGCGCCATTTAAAATTTTCAAATTAACAAACAAAAATCAATAAATGATGCACAATACTTGAAATCTTTAAGGCAAATTTAGTTTTCCATGGGCAAATATTTTCAAGGATATGTGCAAAATCGTATATGTATGAAATTTATGTTACGTTTGTTCTATATTAGAACCAGGGTTGGACAAATGAAAATGCCCTCGGTTTTATGCCTGCCCGCTTGAAAATGCCCTGAAAATGCCGAAAATGCCCAACTTTCAAAATGTCCGGCATTTTGGGCATTTTCGGCAGGAATTTTTGTAAATAACAATTATTTACCGCTCTTGTTTCAAGATTTTTTAAAATGTCAAACTTCATTTAAAAATTTACATTTTACAGAATGAATTAATCTAAAGCATCGCAATTTTTAAACTGTTAGTATTCGTACATCGTTTTTTCCCCTGCGTATTGTTAATCTAATTCAACAATATCCTCAATATCAACTCGCCTTCGGACTCGTGAAAAGTCAAACTATAATTTTCGTCGTCATCTAAAATATTTTTTTCCAATTCGGGGATTGCAGTTATATTTTATACAGATGATAATCATGTCTAATTTGTTTTGATGAACTCGTTTCTGGCTTTGTTGAGAATGATTTGACCAACGCTGATTCTTGTGAACTTAAAGCGATTTCTTTGGTCACATGATCACATAGTTGTCCAGAGCAATACACGTTTTGGTACTAAATTTGGATAATTTCCGTTTTACCTCCACTGGGGCTTTTAAACTTTCGTGCGAGCACGCCACTTTATGGTATAATCCAACTGCTTGCAATGAAAGTAATTACGCAACATTTTATTTTTACCAATGTCTGACCAATGAAGCCGAATATTGTCATTGATTCGAAGTATCGTGATTAAATCTCAAGTTAAAATTAAGAAAATCGAATGAGATTTAAAATAATGATAATAAATTTGTTAGTATAGTGAATCAAGACGCAACACGCTACAATTAATGAAATTTTAGGTATGCAATTATAAAGATATTTGCATTGGTTCAAACAAAACATGTATCGAAATTTACCTTGCTGAAAAAATAATAGACAGCGTCTAGGCAGAAGTATCCCAAGAAATGATTGAATATGACCAAAATGTCTGCCCTACGCGGATTATGCCAAAAATGCCATAGATGCCGAAAATGCCCAAAATGCCCGGGCATTTTCGGCAGGCAAAATGCCCAAAATGCCATGGCAATTTCAATTGGCCAACCCTGATTTGAACCACCAACTCGTCTTAAACTTCGAAGCTTTAAAAACGAGTAATTTAATTTTCAGAGGTAAGAAGGATCATCAAAACATTGCGTTACGTACCAAGGTGATCTACGACCCCCCGATGCACGTAACCAAGCATAACGTCAGTTTGTAAGGCCACCCACTACCCCTGCGTTATGAATTACTTGAACGGCCCCTTATTACATGTTCCCCAATTTATTTATTTTCTTGGGAGTAAATCGGAAGTAAGACAACTTAAATGGTTAAATGAGCCAGTCAACTATATGCAATATGCACAATTGCACGTAATAAATTGTAGGCTATTTTTTGCAGATTTTGTGAACGTGAAACATTAAAACATGGTTTACAAAAATTAATTATTTACAAAAAAGTAAGATTCTTGATTATTACGTCACTTGATTTTTGACCACGAAAGGGTCAAATTGTTTGCAATCAAAATCCAGAACGCTATCAATGCCGTTATTTCCGTTTTCACCTCCTAGCCTATATAACAAAACGCAACAACACTAAGTATGGGATTTTGAAACAAATTCTTTTCCAAATTTGTTTCATTGACCTAGGTAAAAAATAGAGGTCACTGTCCTCAAGAAGATGAAGCAAAGGCGAGTTACTTTGAGGATTGTCGGTCGGTGTTTCAAATTGTTGTTCAAAGGTTGTTTTGACCCTCATTTGTGAGAATTTTGTAGGCTTCCCAGGGAGCTGCCCAAAAGGTCCCTACACTTTGAGACGAGTAGTGATGACACGTAAGAGCAGGGTTCATGGTTGGGGTAATTCATCAGGAGCAAAGATGCAAAAACTGATCTGTGACTAGCACAAAAGTGCAAAGTTGCCAAAGAGCGAAGCGATATTTGCGTGACTCCTATTGATATTGTAACGCCTTCGTACAAGTTTTATGTGGAAACCTTTGTACCCCTGATAGCGCCACTGCCTTAGCCATATATATTAGCATTTATTAAAATGTGACCTTTAAAAAAATGTTTTTTAAATTTTAATTTCTTGAGGTCAAACAGATCACCCGATCTTCTCCAAAATCATTAGGGTTCTGATACATTGGGTAATGTGCCACTGCAAATTGTTTAAACTGTCTGGTGATTAGGCAGTCGGCCGGCAACCGGACATTAAAACGTTTCAAAGTTTAATATAATTACCATAATAAAATCAGCCCCAGTTTTCCCATCCGCATGGGCCGATGGCATGAGTACTTGTTATTCTTATTTTGCTTATTGCAATATTGATACCAGACAACTGTACATGCCTTCATTCAGTTTCATTCCGTGACCATCGCTCGTCACGGTCACACCAGTTCCACCACTCACTCATTTAGTGCACCAAGCACGGCATATCAAAATTTACAAGTGATACTAAAACCATACCTCCTTAAGAAAAAGGATTTCCACCGCCACCACCTATCTTGAACGATGGCTAAGACTCCCCCTCCTAGTAATCAGTATTTTCATATCACAGAATATAAACACTTGCTAAAATGTCGACATTGTATTTAAAATTAGACTGATTTTTTACTTTTGTGAATATACTTAACAACTGAAAGCTAACTTGAAATTTGAACACGCAGAGACTGCAGATCCTATCGCCTCGGATAAACGTTTCCAAAATGTCAAATGTTACCGGACACATCCACGTATTGAATTTGTAGTGTATAGTTAGATTACTAAGAAATAACGAATTCCTATATGGACTTAAATAATATTATTACAGAAACTCGTCATTACTAATGTAAATCCGCTTTAAAGTGAGTCAAAGGTGATTTTCGTTTTTTAGAGAAGGACAAATACTATCCGGCACTAATACCTATAGAGTTGGTAACTGGTCATAAAAGGCATACTTTTGACAACCCCGTTCCAATCTGGGCACCCACAAGTTGTGATGGCTGCTCCTTGGCTCCCGTCGGCGGAACGAGTATGTACGGCGCCTTCACCAGGTCCGGTTTCTGTTGTAACACCTGCGGTGGGGGGCTGGACGTTTGCAACCGTCCTTTTCCTTGCTGCGGCTACAACAATTGTGGCTGCTGTTCCTGGTGGTAGTGATTAGTGATAGAACCTACTGCAGAAGCTCATGTGTCGATATCATTAAATTATGTGGGGATGATTAACTCGTTTCCCCCCACATTCAGATTATTGAGCGGACGGCTAATCACCCATTTGGCCCAAAACCTCGTTAATTATAGTTGTCGAATGTCAACGGAAATGATATCAGTCTACTCAACGTGACGAGGGTTGGTGGTCGGTTATAAAAGTACAAGGAAACGACATAAAAATAAATAAGTTAAATTCAGAATAAAAATGTTTTGATGATCCTAAAAATTGTAGTTAAAAGTGCAGCAGATGGTATTCATTATTGAATACACAGTGTTGTGAAAGCATCTTATTGTGTTCTAATTGAGGATTTCATTCAATACAACCTGTAATGCCACAATAATACATTTTACTAGGATCGGCTTAAAATATTAAAACGCTTGACTATATAGTAATTTTTGATTTGATTTATTTCTGAAGTATTTTATATATGGTGGTTAAGTGAGACTAATAAGAAATCTACAAAAATGTTGAAATGTGTTGTTTGTTCTTGTTTCGAAAATAATTTTCGATTATTATTAAGAAGTTGTAAATAAATTTTTTTGCGTTGCAATCTTGCATATACATACAGCTCCCATTTAAAATAAATTGGGGAAATATCCGGGTCTCATCGAACAAAATTTTGGAAACGTATGAAGGGTCTAGGGACCATTATGAAGTTTTAAAAAAGCCCAGCGTCAAATCGGTATAGGTATACGAATGTTATCCAAAAAACATTGCATTGGGCATGTAGGATAAAAGGACTGGAAAAGTTGCTATAAAGAAAAAAAATATTGATAAAAACAAACAAAAATTAAATCATAAAGAATTTTGTAATGTCAAATTTATACAGTATTTGCACGAAGTTGTTAAAATTAAAGTACATAAAGCAGAGTAAAGATTTCAGTTTGCACAATGTGCACACTGTGCACAGGATCTCAAGTAGACAATAAATAGTAATTTATTATTCAGATAATGTTTGAGGTTTGGGTTCTGGACCTTTCATTTAGCCAAAGGGCCTGTATGCTTACAAGAAACAAAATGGGTACTTTGGACTCCACAACATTTAAACAAGAGTTATGTCACAAAAATTTTTGGTCGTGCAATAATTACATGCACTGTAGAATTCTATTTAAGAAAACTATGCCTTTTTCAGCGTTAAAATTTAAAAAGTATTGAAGTAGTTTAAAAAAGAATAAGTGTAATGTAACTAATAAGTAAAAAAAACTAGATAGGTAATGTAAAGGAAATTATAACAACCGCGTCTGCTAACTGGCCCTGAGCGGGCTTCGTTTTTCTCCCATTTTACGCTCTTTCGGGTAAGTGTAATTTCCTCTCAACCTCAATTAACGGCTCACGTGATTCTGCCAAACGAACTACCAAAATTGATGTGTATGGATATGCAGATAGAGTCATGAATGAGTGCTAGTCACAAAATACTTGTGTATTAGTATAGACCTTGTTGTAGCAGAATTAAATCCGACTGTGCCCCCGAGTCGCCTGAGTTAGTCAAGGAAATGAAATTGCTAATACAGGGACAGAGAAACCCGTTTACCAAAAATGCAATCTTTCGCACCACAGTACTCTGATTAAATGTATGACAATAATAACGGCATGACTGGCGTGAGTAATCAAGGATGACAATAAAGGAAGCTAAGAATGATCCTGAAGGCACTAACCCCGCTCTGGACCCAAAAACACAGCAGACACAGGCACAGAGGATTGAAACATATTTATTTTTTAAACACCTCATCGTTGCAGCAGTGTCATCTGTAATAACAGATGTTATTACAGCACCACTCGAGAGGGTAAAATTGATACTACAAGTGAAAGCCCACAGCAAAAACTCGAGATTCATACCGGTGGAGATAGAGAAACAGAGCGGGAAGCTAGCAACTGCATCCCGCAAAGGACTTATCTACACATTTCGGAAAATAGTTGCAAAGGAAGGAATATTTGCCCTGTGGAGAGGGACCACGGTCCATATGCTCTATTCCCTTCCTAACCAATCCTTGACCTTTGCTCTAAAAGAAAAACTGGTGTCCGTCCTCTCCGTCGAAGTTGGGATTCCGTGGGAAAAACATCAACCGATAGATGACATGATTATTGGGTTAGTTGCTGGAGGACTCGCTGGTACGATTGTCACTACGTTAGTATACCCAATGGATTTTGTGAGGACCGCACTGGCAGTAGAGCTGTTTACACATAAAGGACAACTTCACAGCTCAATTTCAGGGATTCTGTCAAAAAAGTATAGGGAGGCCGGTCTAAGGGGAATTTACAGAGGACTTCCATTTTCGGTTTTGGGCGTGATTGTCTACCGCAGTTGCTACTTCGGGGTTTTTGATTTGGGCATGAGCGTTGCTGGGAGGGATCGCGAATCAACGATTTCCCAAAGAATTGTGCCGGCCTGTGTTGCCTCAAGTGCTGCCAGTGTCCTGTCGTACCCAATTGATACAGTTCGACGTATACTGATGATCAAGCCACCGCGAGAGACCGGAGATACCATACGATATGTAGCGGGAAAGATTTACAGAAAGTCGGGCATTAGGGGATTTTACGGTGGTGTTCTCGCCAACCAACTCCGTAGTACCGCTGGGGCTGTCATGCTTGTCGTGTATGATACCATTATTCAAGCTTCCACGAAATAGAGATAATTTCATAGTTTTTGGTGTCAAAAATATACGTGCATATTGTAAGTAATAATATAATAATTAATATAATTAAACTCATTAAAGTTCTTGTTATTTCGGAATAGTACGATTGCTTAGTCTAACTGCAAGTGGGTTCAGATCCTAATTTGATTTTTTACTTACCTCCTGCATGCGCTGCATCTGCTTTCGTTCAAACTAGTAATTGGTAGGCGAAGGGTACAGACACGCATTTAAATCACATATACACGTAATTTTCTTGAATCTCAAATATATTTTGTCAGCGTGGAAACTTGAAAAAGTGTAAGAACAACGGATTTGTTTAATGTGGAACAATTTAAAATTTCGGCCTACTTCCCGTACTCCTTGAAGAAGATGAAAAATCAGTCTGTCACTTTCAATGAAGCCTAAGCCTGGACATGTCTGGAGTGTATTGTGCATATCACAATCCCTGCTGCTTCTGCAAAATTATAGGTTCCAATTTACAACGCGAAGGTTCCTGTTGACATGTGCGAGCAGAACGCATGGACGCTTTCAAAGTGTCCCGAAACATAAAGCACCCTGTCCCTTTGCCCACACAACGTTTCAAATGCAGTAGCTTCCAGATCTCTTTGTCAGTGTACGTTTGCATGGGGATATGGGGAGCAATATGTACTGCGTACATGTCCTTCCCTTCTGCTTCTGCGAAACTCAAGGTTGCTTGACGGTCACAGCAGTCATGCGTGAGCAGAACGCTAGGACGCTTTCAAAGTGTCCCGAAACATTAAGTGCCCTTTCACTTCTTCCATTCCACGCTTCCGCAGCACGTACCTTGCTCCGCTCCAAGGCTCAGTTGACTTTTTCCTGTGGAGCAGTGCGGACACCTGTTGATCCTTCCTCTTCACTACGTGTTTCAGTGCTACGATCAAAACGTTTAGCTGCCCCCTACCAACGCAGTGGAATGGCTACCACCAGGAAATCTCTGAAGCAGTCGGACCCCAAGTCACCCTAAAGCTAAGTATTTTTTATTTCTAATTTTCCCCTGTTGAGAAAGTTACAGGCCTTGAAGCAAAGTAGGTTTTAGAGAAATTGTTGTAGCACTCTTTTTAAAAAAATTAACAACATGGGAGGCTAGGTTTATTTGATAATAAATATTTTTTGGCTTCCTCGCCCAAGTGGGGAATTTGTGAGGCTCAAATTCCTTCCAGATTAGAGTCACTGGAATCTGAGTCCAGTCCTTCGCTTAAAGTTAATATTTTCCCCAAGAGTAATTCATTGGGTTAGGGCTGGGAATAAATTCTTGGGTGCAGTAAAGTCGGTCACAGTACCATAACTGGAGGCTCGACGGGCTGAAAATGTCATAAATTCTCCGATGGAACAAATATGACTTCATTATTGCGACTCTGATTTAAATTAATTACTTATTCCCTGTATATTTTCCCAGTTTGATCAGTTCAAACCTTTATAGTTGGAATAAAAAAATAAATATTTAAAGTCGACTCTCTCTCTCTCTACAAGTATATCAGAATTAAAATGAAACGAGTGTTAAGTTCGAAACGTTTAGTTGACCCTACCAACGCAGTGGAATGGCTACCACTGGACATCTCTGAAGCACTTGTACTCGAACTCACCATAGAGCTGTAAGTTTTTTTTTATTTCCATTAAATCTCCCCTTTCCAGAAAAGCAAAGTAGTTGTTCTAGGCTGTTTTAACTTTTGAAAATTTTTTGTTGAAGTTAACAATAAGTAAATTCTTCTGTAGGCTTACTTGATTAATACTTATGTTTGGCCTTCTGGAATATGCGGAGAATTTGTCAGCTTCAAATTCCTTCCAGATGAAAGTCTTTGGGATCAGACTTTCATCATTCATTTTAATTTTTCCGCATGGGTCATTCATTCGGCTAGTGCAATTATTTTCGTTCAGGATTTCCCGTGACGCCGACATCCAAAGGGGACAAGGGACGATAATCATAGTTAGGAATTAATTATTCTATTGACCTCAAGTTGACATCTATCAGTTATCAGATCCCTTCAATCTTCCAATGACTTGGAGTTTTTCCTGTGTTTTGAACCACTGCGCTGCTCCTGCAGTGGCTCACCCTGTTTACAGCACAAATTTTTCCAGATTTCACAAAATATAGCTCTAAAACTATGGATACTGCTCCCGGGAGAGTGGAGCAAAGTCAGACATTTTTGGGAAAAGTTGAAATTTTGAAAGATTCAAATTGCTGTCTATTTTTTAACTACGGGGTGTAGGCAATTTCGTTATGGGATGACCCGTACAGACAGCAAGGTTGGAAAATTCATCTTCACCACCAAAGGTGCGGAAAAGAGAGCTCATAATCTTCCCCTTTTTCATGTACGGCAAAATTCCTGGTTAAATATTCGGAAAAAAAGAATGGGTAACACTGTAGTGAGTATTGCTGATTAAAACCAATTTTGCTCCTTGTACCAATCCGTATTGGCCTTGGAAGGAAAACAATTTTCAGGCCTTTTTAATGTAAAATACATCTACAGCTTGACCTCAATCATTTGTTCCCCACCCCCAGCCCACTTAGGGAATGATTCATAAAAGATTTTGTTCGCCCGGTTTGTAGGAAATTTAGTTCCACATTTTGTAGGCAAAATTTTCACTGATCTGGGTTAATACTAGGGTTGGCAAGTATCGCCAGTTTGTCAGTATCGGGAATATCGGTATCGGTAGAATGCTATTTTGCGATATTTGCGATAATATCGGGTATCGCCGATACTTTTTGCTAAAGTCAATTAGCACATGAAGTATAAAGAGTTAACATCAACGGAACTAGCTACTAGCATTGTTGTCATGATATATGAAAAATCTGAATCTTGTAATCACTGGGCGATTACATGGAGAGCGAAGCTAGTATGCAAAATATTGAATTTTATAATTATCTATATTACATCTAAGACAACCATTCTGGCTGTCATGTGATGTTACTGAAATTTTTAAAATACTTTCTAATTTTCTGGAAATTTGTCAAAATGTGGTTGTATGGCATCTAATGTATGTGCCTTAAATTATATACTTTTTTAAAAATTCCAAATTTTAAAAAATTTGTAAAATTGTGAAAATTTAAAAATGTAAACTCAAGTTGCACATCTAGGGTTTATATGAGACTATCTGCGCTTGTTTCAAAATTTCTAATTGAACCGTTCAAAAGTTTTATCTCCTACAATGTTTCGAGTTAAAAACAAAAGGTGGAGATCGTCGATGAAGAGGCAAAATGGTCTAAGTGCTGTACAAAAGCATGCGCACATACTCCATTTTGCCTCTTCAGCGACGACATGCTTGCTTATGCACCCTTTTACTTGACTCGCGCGAAAGAAATATGCCAGAAAGTACTTGCAGTTTAAAATAATTTCCATTGGCGATACCCGATATTCTCGACATGATTGGCGATAAGTATCGCCACTAATATCGCACATATTTTTGGCGATATTTGCGATAATATCGTATCGCAGTATCGCACTTGCCAACACTAGTTAATACTGTATTTGAGGTGATACAGTAATGTTAAAAGTAAAGCAAAATCGAGTTTGTATGGCAATTTCTTCTTTTAATGCTTACACACATTTAAAACAGGCATAATGTAACACATCTGAAATTCACTCTACCAGATATTCAGCTACTACATACAAAAAACGGCTGATTTAGAAATTCGTAAAAAATCCCGACTTCAGTTCACGTCCACGACCCCATTCTCAAGGCAAATGTTCAAACCCGCACTAAAGTTCGTACCAGTTCTACTAGGATCGGCCTCTAGATTCGTCAAATTTTAATATAGATAGTAGTAGAACCCGGGAGGAGCTATGACCAGGACCATCTGAAGATCTTAGAATTCGTGTTGTAATAATGCTTCCATGAGATTTACAATACTGATGCGCTGGCCTTCGCATTCCCCCTATTCTGTGGTGTGGTAAATTGCTGCCCTTAAGTGATTGCTTCTGAGCATGTCAGTACGACTGCGAACACGATTACTCCAAAACTACTGAGCTGATTTCAACAAACGTATTCGTCAAGTTACTAGGTAGACTGAGTTCAGTTTTTAGGGACAGCTACATTGTATTATAACTCAACAAACCGTTATTAGTTTTTGTTGAAACTTATTAGCACGGTCTCTGGGCATGAAGCTTGGATGAGTGTGTAGATAAACAGTCGGTCAAACAGTTTCAGAGTTGCCTTTTTTTTGAAAACGTAGTAACCTGGGGGGTCATTCACGAACAGAATTTACGATATCGCAAGTTACGACTTCGTAAGAACTTACGACAGGTGTCTTACGATGCCTCTACGATTTTCGAATCTTAATATTCTAAAAAACTATCGCAAGTATATCGTAGCTACGATCACACTTACGAATCGTAAGCGCCTTAATCTCATGGAACGAACGCTGTGATTGGCTGTCTGAAATTTTTGAATCTGTAGCCATACAATAAGCCATAAAATTCATCCCAGTTGTCCTTTCAATCAGTTTTACTACACTTCTTTCTCTACAAAACAATTTACCACTAATTGTAACGAGTGAAAATGGAAAAAAATATAAAAACGACTTTTTCAGAGCAGCCAAAACGCTCACCGAATTGGAGTGAGGGAGAGCGTGATGCTTTGGTCACCAGTGTAATTTCGAATTATTCGAAACTTTTTGGAAAGTTTTCAAATTTAATTAGTCATCAGACAAAGGAAGCACTGTGGGCTACAATAACCGATATGGTAAGCATAACTCATTTTTAATGACAAATTTAAAAGTTCTTTGTATTTACATAGTTGAAATATCTTACAATTGTTGTGTTGACAAAAATTATAGTAGTTTTGTATAATACTGTGTAATAATAATTTTCAAAGGTGAATGCACAGAGCAAGGGTTCCAAAAGGTCCGTGGCAAATACCAAGAAACAATGGATAGACCTCAAATCGAATGCAAAAAAACAAGCAGCTAAAATATATCAGAACATTAGAAAAACTGGAGGAGGGGGAAATGAGTCCGAGATGATGGATCAAGTACTCGAGAAAATTGCTATGTGTGAAAACTGGGCCAGAAAAATCGTTCGTATGATAGGCGATGAAGCATTTATTGGGATTGAACATGGGATAGACTTTTCTTCAACCGGGACTGACAATAAGTCATCTACAGATGATAGTGCCGGTTCTTCTAAGAGGCCTCGAATTGAAGCATCTACAGTAGTAACCTTGAGCAACATATTAAAATTTCAAATTAAATCGAAGTGAATTTGTGAATTTATGCAGATTATTTATTTAATTTTGTTTTTAGTCAATTGAACTATCCATTCCAGTCGATTCTGATACCAACGAACTCAAGGAACTTGTCCCAATATTCTCTCAAGAAACCGAGGTACCAAATTTTGTTATGACAATCTCCTGAAGAACAAAATAAACGTTTTGAATTGAACCTTTAGGAATTTTTTGATGCGATGGTTAAATTTATACTGCAGCCTGAAGGGGCAGGAAATACAACACATCAATTTCCCAAAGAACGTTGTTTGGATGGGACAGGAGCATCTACAAAAAAAGATGAAGTCAAAGGTAAAGAAAAACCGAAGAAATCTGAAGCAGTTTCAGAAAGGATGCTTGTGGTTCAAGAAGGCATTTTAGCTGAAATTCGTATTATGAATGAAAACTTTGTCAAGTTAATTGATGTAGCTTATATGTTCCAGAAGCATCAGTAATATTCAAAAGTATTGTTGTGTGTAATTAGGTATACGTCGAGTACAGTCGACTCACTCTATAACGACTATTAAAGCAATAAAATCTCAGTAAATATTGCATGCTTACAACGACATTCGTTCTCTAAAGTCAGAACAATGTCCCTGGGGAGTCGTTATAGAGAGAGTCGATTTTACTGCAATTTTATTTTTCCATTTCGTCAGAATGGTACTGTTACATCGCAGATTTATTTTTTGTTTCAGTTTGCTCAATATTAGGCAGCAATTATTTAAAACAAGTTAATTTTTTGTACCAATTAGATTTTTTGAATTTTATTAATATCACTAGTGGTAAATTCTTTTTTATTAAAAAATTCATACAACAAAAGTACTTCCGCTGTTAGCAGCTAAATTATAAATAATAAAATTATAATTATAATTATTATAGCCCCTACTGTAATAATTAGTAGTGTTCCAATAATAGTTTGTACAAATAGTTTGTAGAAAATTCAATTAAATTTAAATACACCAGTATTATTATTATTTACACAAAAAAATTATCCACCAAGTTTTTGCGCATTGTAAAACCCAATCTTGTTGTATCGGACATTTCAATGCAAGTGATGTCATCGTCCATAAAATCGTTTGGTTCCACATATGTGTCATCCTCATGTAATCGTAGCTTGCGGCGGATATTATGCAAAACAATTGTAGCTGCAATTAATTGACACACCTTTTTCGGCTTATACAGAAGAACGTTGTCAATAAGGCATCTAAATATGCTTTTCCACAGTCCAATTGTATTCTCCACTAATCTTCGGGTTTTGACAAATGAATTTTGATAATTTTCTTCAGGTATAGTTAAGGCTTGAGTAGATGGAAAAGGTGTTAGTAACCATGGTTCAATACAATACCCGGAATCACCAATTAAATATCCGTTAGGGGGATTATTCACAAACTTTTCTCGCAGTGATGAATTTTTCCAAATGAATGAATCATGTGTTGACCCTGGCCACTTCACGACTGCATCGAGAATATTCATTTTTGCGTCACAAACTATTTGTACGTTGACTGAATATCCTCCTTTTCGACATATGAATAGCGACTCTGAAATACCTCCAGGTGATTGAATTTTGATGTGAGTACCATCGATTGCCCCTATAACATTTGGAAAACCAGCCAGACTGTAAAAATCGAATTTCCGTCCGTCATTTGAATTCCCAAAATTGACGAAAACTTTAGCATTCTCCAGAATTATTTGCGTAACATTGCTAATTGCACGGCTCAGTGATGGTTGTGATATGCCTAGAATGTCGGAAGTGCATTGTTGGTAAGAACCGGTCGCAAAAAATCTAAAAGTGTATACAAACATTTGGAATTAGTTTACATAGGCTTGCCGGAGATAAAATTAATTAACTTCACTACAATAATAGTTGTGCACATATTGTAATTTGATAGGAATAATTGTTAGAAGCATTATCACATTTAGAATAAATTACATACCTTAGACCTGCCAGCACTTGAATATATACTGGCAGAGCTTTGCTCCTCAAAGTTTCTCGCCGGAGTTGAACACTACACATTTCTATCAATTTTAAAATTTCTACTTTCGGAAATCTATAGCGCATAATTAATCCTTGGTCATCAAAAACTTCCAATGGATTAGTGCGGTCAAGAAAAACTCTTTGTCTTCTAAAAGCTCTTCGATTTTCGTCTTCCAGTACAGCTAATAACTCCATCGTTAAAATGAACCCTGCCACTGAGGCCTACGTAAATAATTTTGTAATGACAGAACGGCTTTCAAAGGAACCCCGCCATATAATGAATGCTTGATCGTAAGTACTTACGACTGCTTCTTAGTTGTCGTAAAGTTACGACAACTTTTGCGATTTTCGGAGAGCTTGCGATTTTCAAAATTTGTGGAGAATCTCAACTATCGTAACTCAAGATTTGCGACTGAAGTTACGATCGTAAGTCTTTCGAGAATAACCCCCCTGATATTCAATTTTGCTCATATTGGGTATACCTAGTCACCATGCGTAAAGCCTAGATGGTTTTGAAGAGTACCTCAATTCGGTCAAACTGTTTCCAAGTTACCCGGGAAACTTCGCACCGGTTATTACCCCGAGCGATGAGCTACCCCTTAGCAGTAACACACCCTCATGTGTGTCATAAATCAAATCGTTGCGAAGCGACGTTCTTTTACTTTTAAGAGCCACATAAGCATCTTCGTTTTTTCTTTGGTCAACTGACAGTACTGCTCTAGCTCTAGCATGTTAAAGTAATTTTATTTTTAGAAAGTGAAACTTTCTTATACACGAGTCTGTTCCGTCCGTCCGTCCGTCTACAAAACCTTGTGAGTTGCACAACTCAACAACGGAATGACGTACGGACATGAGACTTGTCCCAAAAAATCGGCCATACATTGTAGATGTGCCTTTTGGTAGTTTCCGTGACCCAGGGCCAACCGTTTGTCCTCAGAAACTTGCTTACTTCAAGAAAAAAATTAGCGTCTCCAAAAGCAATTATTTGTATGATACTACGCAACCAATTTCCTTGAAAGCTTTCGTGAACATTACTTGGGTTTGAAAGGAGTACCATCACTAATGTTACAATTTGGCCATAATTGTGACATTTGCACTTCTTAAACAGCAGAAATTTTTCAAGAAATTATATATCAAAAATTTCAAATTACTAAAGGTCTATGGAGCTAAAGAGGAATCTATATGAACCCAGAGTTTGGACCTGCAAACAGTACACTAACTTAGGAGCGATTAGGAGCTACCACGAAGTCGAATCAAGATATTAATTACCCCAAATATTTATTTCATTATAAAATTACGTAAAGTTACGCCTAACAGCTTGTATTTTCCTTTTACATGTACATACGTCGTTGCTATAGGGTTGAAGCATGGTGTTAAACTAATTTTATTCAAGGTCCTGCACTTTAATGAAGAAAGAAGACTGTGCTTTGTTTTTTTTACAAAATGATTTTTTCACGTCAAAGGCATCTCGTGAAATTGCATTTCTTGTTGGAAATCAATCGAGTGCAGTAATAATTTTATTATAACAAGTTTTACACGCAACAAGTTGTGGAAAAATTTTGAAATAGAACCACTAAAGAACAATATCTCGGTGTACTCAAGTACTTTTTGGAAGCAGTGAATTTGTGAATAACACCAAAACGTGGCACAAGGCATGGAATACCTTACCTGAATACCTGCACCGATAACCTCCAGTGTTACTGTTAGATGTTAATTTGAACACGTGAAAGTTTACATTTGTAAGATGGGTGAGTAAACTGGTAACTGTTGCATGTGACAATACAATACGACATACGACATGACGAGAGAGTGTTTTATCCCAGAAATACACACTAATACGGTACGAAAAAACTACAAGAAAATCAATTACATGTACAAGAATGCATGTATACGACATAACATAATTTAGTGCTCTTGTTCAACTAAATATTAAACAGTTTAATAGTAAACTGTGAGCAGGGAGAAATCTAGAATTTGGGGTATATTACGTTAATTAATTTGTGCCGCCGCAAACTCTGGGCATTCTAAAGTATACCTATGAAAAATTGATTTTAAAAAATTGTATAAAGATACTTTGGTACATGCCTAAGTCGTACTTAAAAGTAACAGGCAAGGGCAGTACTCTTAATTTTCTGTTGGTATACTTAGTGAACATTCAGTAATGCAAAAGCATCTTGTCGCCGACATTTTATTATTTAATACGTCAATGGTTTAATAATTATTATTTATAAGTATTAAACAGTTACAGCCAAATCTCATTGTGGCAACATCCCGTTTACTTGAATTTTTGTGCCGATATAAAGATGGTGCTCTTCAACAAATGGTTATGTTGCTTATATATAATGATATAATGATAGTACCAGAATTAAATGATGTATATTTGTGACAAGATTTTTGCATTACTGAAAGTTCACTATACATACCAACAGAAAATTGGGAGTACTGCCCTTGTTTTTTACTCTTAATTACAACTAAGGCATGTACCAAAGCATCTTTATACCGTTTTTTAAAACCAATTTTATTTTAAGCTTTTTCAAATACATTATACTAGACTAAGCCAGTAAAGGAAATCATGGAATGTTTATATTGTATTATGACGATTGATTATTGAAATAGGTTCAAGGGTGATTAGAAAATTATCCAAAATTCCTTTTAGTTAGGGTGAAGTACGCGCTATATTTTCAAATTTTTGTGCCTATTATTATTATGGAATCCACCCGGAATAACTGCCGTAACAAGAGGCTAAAATTAACATCGGTTTGGTTTTTGCTTTTCTGGATACAGTGATGAAGAATTCATTAAATGGGGAGCTAGTAACGTGTAAATACTGTAGGAATTCTAACATGGCTAGCTCAAAAAAATCAAGTTTGAATATTTTAGCCTACTGCAATGACCGTTCGTAAACGGATGGGCCCCCCTAGGTATTGAAAAAATCCTGCATTTATGAGTCACCTACATGGCCTCTCCGATCCGTAACCTATAAATCACTCCCTGTCAGTAACTTATAAACCTCCAATGATCCCTACCCTCAAATTTCATAATACATCAAGTTCTCCCTCAACCGTAACATGTATAAGTTCCCCCCTATGAAGTTCCTCTTTTCGTAGCCTATACAACTCCATTATTTATAACCTATGAAGTTACCTTAGCTAAGCTAAAATGACTTTCAGTTAAACCATGAAGAAGTAGGACATGTACCTTTGGACATGTAATTTTATAATATTAAAGATATTATTAACCAAAATTTAAAGGTGGATCTCTGAAGATCCCGCGTACTACTCATTTATTAATTCGGAATTCAGCTACGATATTCAGATACAGCATTCATTGCAGAAGGCAGGATAGTTGTTTTTTTTTTGGAAATTAAGAATATGCAAGCAACTTATCAAAAAAATGTAAATGACACTGAAAGGAACATAGAAATTGAATTTTAAAATTATTTAGGAAATGCAATGCACGTCTGCATGTATGCATTTTGCCAATATCTCAATGTTTGATTTCGACATACTTAGGGGACTTAGGATGTGGGGACTGCAGAGACGTAAAAATTCATGCCAGCAGAGGTCCGTCTGGAATGAACTATTTGAATATTGATAATTGAAATAGGGGACAACTAAGGTATCCGCCACTAACAATAAGTGGATAACTCATTCTACGGATTCCACCGGCGGATACTAAATAGACCAAATAGACTAAATCCACACATGGATTTGGTTGGATACCATATTTTGAGTTTGAATAAAAATCCTTGAAACTGCTAGTCAGTAGATGACAGCATCTTTATAAAAAGGATACGTTATTAAAGATTTTTCTCCTGTTGAAGATTGGGGCGATAAAAGAATTCCTCGTTTGATTTTGACATACGTATGTGTTTTTCAAAAAGTTTTCTAAGTTCTCCGATTTTGACCGTTTATCTGGCACTCGGACTATAAGTCTCACCACATATTTAGACCCTACCTACCTACATTCATCCGTTTAGTATAGAAACTCGGAAGTGGAAAATGTTTTGTAAGACCCTGTTTACTTTCGTCACATAATCCCTAAATCCCCGTGATTCAATTTCTTTCAGAAAGTTAAACTGTAGGATATCATTGGGAAAATTTCTGTAATGTCGATTTAATGTCAAAGTAATTTCATACCGTTTTATGGTTTTATAAGTATTTCCTGGAGTTTTGTTCTTTTTTAATAATAATGATTATAAGGAATTATTCCTCAATTGTGAAGGGAAGTCAAACTCCTTTTATCTGGGGGGAGCAATGTCTCCCTATTCAGGAATCCGTATTACTGTAGTTTCTTATGTGCAACTAGGAAGGACGTGTTTGAACTTTGCGTGACATTTTCCTGATTCCATCATGGCAGAGTGGAATACTGAAGAAGTTCGGAATGCCGTTTTGGAAGATGTAAGCAACAGAAATAATGGGGATGTCTTACTAATGTGCAATTAAAATGATTCGGCATCTCGTGTCTCCATTCGCCACTGTATTATTTCAGTTCGCGATATTCCAACCCAGTATTGTTTTGATTATGGAGGATTCAGCAACGGTATCTGAATATGCTGAATATTTACGTCACGCCGCAGGAAGTAACCTTCGCCCTAAATTTGCTACTATTGATTCTACAACTATATCAAAGGTCAGCCTTCAAACTCAAGTCCTGAAAGTATTTTGTGGTACTGATTTTTGAAATCCTTTTCCAGAAAGTCGCAAAGGTTCCTACGGAATTATTAAAGCCAGTAGCTGCAGCTCCAGATACAAAAAATCCTACTGAGATTGATCCAATCATGGAAATTTGGGCAGAAGCCATCAAACACTCATTGCTGGTAATGAAGAAAGAATTCATGGCAGCACAGTCTGAGGTAAGTGCTTGTACATACTTTCAATTCTCCAAATTTAAGATGCTGTAACCACATGCCTATCTTTAATGAATAAAATCCACACGAGAATTGATGTAGGAAGAGGAGTCCTACGTCAATGTCCGGTGCGGAAAAGCCAAGGAAGCAACTCCCAAGCCCGAGGGCAAGGAAAAGGAAGGGAAATCGAAAAGCAAAAAAGGTGGTAAGGGTAAAAAGGGTAAGAAAGACAAGGGCAAGAGTAAAGGGAAGAAGGGCAAAAGCAAAGGAGGAACCACAGAGGGTGACACTGATGACGAGGGGAAAGGTGATAAGAAGGGGAAAAAGGGGAAAAGTAAAGGCGGCAAAAAGGGAGGCAAGAAGAAAAAAGGCGACACCAAAGGAGGCAAACAACCAATGGGCAAGAAGGAAAATATCAAAACAGCAGATTTACCATACAACTCAGTTCTACGAAAACGAATCGAACCTAAATTTCCATCGATTCAAATCGCAGGTATGATGATGTTACTTCACCTTCTTCCGTATTCATGTAATCATTTTCACTTGGTTCTGTTACAGATGATTCCCCGATCGATGGTCCTCAAATTTATGTCCTGCTTCAAGGATTCTACAACCCTAATATTATTGATGCTTTGCACCGCATTGGTAAGATCACCTGCCATTTTACAAATCAAAGTACTGTGTTACATACCATATAGTTATTCTGTATTGGAACAACACCTGCCGTCTTATTCAAATAAAGAACATTATTCTAATTTTTTAAAATAGGAGTGACTATTGATGGGATTCTGCTTCTAACAAGGAATAAAGTAGAGAAACGAAACTTTAGTTCGCTTGACCTCGAAGAAAGTTTTCCTGGAACATTTCAGCCCCCGAACCTCCTTCCTAATTTATCCGAGTTTTTAAAACAAATGAAGGAGAAAGCGAAAGAGGAAGCTAAAGAGAAAGAGAATTCATTAGGAAAGGAAACTACGCCTACACCGAAGTAACTTTTGATTATCATAGATTTTTTTTTGTTATTTCATTATTAACCTCATTAACTCTTCCAGACCAGATGAGGTTTCTAAGTTCTGGAAAAAATTGGCCAGGAAATTAAACAAAGCGGCCCCGGATTCCTTCCTGCATGATATCGCTCTCCTCAACTGTGAGCTGCCAACGGTGATTAATAGGAAATAATAGTAACTCCAATTTATTGCAAAAAACTCATTTAACTGTTTACTCCATTTTAAATCCGTTACGTAAATAGATACCGGAAAACATGACAACGCCGGAAGAGATAGGAGTTTATGCATTAGAACTTCTGGATGAAGCAACGAAAAGGATTTTTGAAATGCACGTTTTAAAGTTGTGGTACAATCGTTATCTCGAAGCCACAGCAGTTAACCTCGTAATGTACTTCCTATTATATAATGTATATATTTACTTGAAATCCTTCAATGAAGTGAAGTTAAAATATTCGGTTAATTTATTTTTGTGATAAGCTCGCTGCTCCAGAACCACCAGAGCCTTTGAATATTTACAAAGCTTCCATGAACCTAATTCCGTCCGAATGCATAACAATACCTGTCATTATGGAGTGTCTCCTTGCGCAAGTACTGATTAAAATTCACGTTATCTGCATTATTAAAATTTATTTAATAAGGGTAGGTCTTCTAAAAACAAAGAAATACTTCCTGTATTCAGATCGTTCAGGAAATAGGTGATACACGTATCTCTGATGCTGCCGCCCCTGGAAATCTTGCAGATTCAGATGCGTTAGCCGAGAAAGAAAAAGGTCAAGGTGACTTTCTCAGAAACAGCAGTAACTTTTTGACGGTTCCACAACCTGTGAAAGACGATATGATGGAAATGCTCCGGGAAGTACCGAGATCTAGAACAAGCTTTTTTGAAAAACAATTTTTGGAGACTGACACTGTCAGTGCTCAAATTCCAAAATTAATGAGTAAGTCAAGTTGTCTGGAGAATCCAACAAATGTGAAAGTCAATCGGCAAGCCTTATTTGAAGTTGTGGACAAGCTTACGGACGCCGTGCAAGATAACATCAAGGTTTACAAACCTCAAGAAAAAATTCTGGAGGAGTTCTATAAACAGAGGCCTTACCCTATCCATGTACGTCCTACGAACAAAATTGGCAAATACTATCGTGTATACATTCCAAGGAATTTTCCTCTTTTGGACATGTGTACCCCAAAGCGACAAGGATCCACTTTCCAATCCCCAGTGTATATTAAAACTAATGATTTTGCCACAATGAAGACCTGTCACTTGGAAGGTAACTTGTTTCAGAGACTGCTGTAAACTTAAAATTGATTGAGGTACCAATTGATACAACTACGTAGACTCTTTATTTAAAATTTTCAGAAAGCTTAGCAGCCTCAGTAGCAGCTGCTCAAGTTTCTGGAGACTTCTGTGGCATACGACCAATTGTGTGGGATGGTATCCCTGACTATCAAGATGCACTGTATATGAAACTCAGGGGCAATCTGACTCATTTCATGCATTATCTTCCTCAAGGAACTGTTAGCTATCAAGGTCAGCAGTTTACCAACGCAAGGAGAAAATGTAGTAATTTAATTTCTTTCTAATATATGTGCGTCTTCAATTTTCAGAAATGTTCTTTATTCTTCACCTGCTACTAGCAGCCGGAATAGAAATTCATCTTCAGAAGGAAGCTCTAGATGTAGCATTAAAAGATGTAGACAAATGTTTGGAATTTCACTTGTGCTGCGACCGTCAGGAAAACAAATTTCGGAGTTTGATGGATGTGTATGAGCGGTCGAATCCGAACGAGGATGATATGGATCTCACTCATAATTACATTGCTCTGTCGGAATGTCAAGATGGTAGAATAATACTCACTCCAGGTTTAGATGATAAATTCCACATTATCACAACCAAGCCTGAGATGCTCGCTCAGTATGAGGAGGAACTTGGAGAATCAGATTTGGAGTGTGCAAAAGTAATAAAAAATTAACCTAGAATTTCTGTAGATTTTTTTTTCTACGCGCAATGAAATTGAGTAATAAAAATTGCAAAATTAAAATAAACATCGGAAACACATTGATTTTTTACCCAGATAGAAAAAGAGGCTATAGCGGAGGAAGTAAAGCAAAACGAGCCAGGGCAGCCTGCGGACGAAAAGGATCCACTGAAAGAGGCGAAAAAGTCTCTCAAACAAATTGCTCAAAAAGAAGCTAAACTTAGCAAATCTAGCACTCAATCCAAAAGACAATCAAGACCCTCGAAACAAGACATCCAAGCGAACCAACCTAAAGTAGAAGTTACAACAGCAAAAATTATTGAGGTTGCTGATAAAAATCATGAAAATCCTTTTGATCTACTTACCCCACCTAACGATGCAAAGGTCAGGGAAAAGGTAAATGTACAACAGGCAACCAAGCAATCCCTTCCTGATAATACTATGAGATTGTATTTTGGAAAACAAAAGCCTGTCGAAGACAACAATCAAAATAAAAGGAAGAAATGCATGGAGCGTCGGAAAGAAAAGGTGAAAGAGTTGAGTACCCTTCAGGGTATTATTGACTGCCCGGCATTATTTGCATTGAGTGACAGCGGTGTGATGGACTTATCAAAGTGGATTGAATCCTACTTGTATTGTACGGGGTTGAAAAAGGTTTCTGGAGAAGGTTCCATAATTGGACAGTTGAAGTACTGGAACTACGCTGAAGACCTTGTACCAATTCAAATGATACAGGTATTTAAATAATATATTGAAACTAAAATAATTACTTCATTTGACAAGAAGCTTATTTTAAAATCAGGTTACTAAATATTAGTAGGCCTTAATCAGTAGCGTATTATATGTGCTAATTTTAAAATCACGATTTAATTAAATGTTCAGTACCGTAATGATTACCACTACTAATTATCAGTTTACAATCCAAAGAAATACTGCTTTTTACTTTCACAGGCGTTAAGTGACGCATCTCATTCATATCTCTGTATGGAACGCATGTACTGTCCATTTTACGATACCATTTTGTTTATGTTTAACAACCCAGCCCCAATTTCTCTTCAGGCTGAATCTGTGTTTTTGCTCAAGCTCAACACATTGTCTGGAATTCAGCACTTTCTCGGTTTTTTATTTTTTCTATCACCGAAATCACATGCTTACTACGATTCTTAACACCTGTAACTTCAATACTCATTTACGTTTTTTAATAGAATACACAATTGACGACAAAGATGTTACGAGTTTTGTGATGGATGAGGAAAAGAGGAAAGGTCTGGCTGCTGTGAAAACATTAAGCGTTGATACACTCATGCGACTTATTCCCCAGGTACAAACAACTCGGAAGAAGTTACTGCAATTTTTCTGGCATACTGTAAAGTAAAATATATTTTGTACTCCCCTGGAGTAATGCTTAAATCACTGAATGAGTAACGCTATTAGGATGCTTCGGACTTTTACTATTTTCAGAACCAGTGGAAGATGATCCCAAGCATCAGTTACACGCTCCAAAAGAGAGAAGAAGAACGAAAGAAGCAGCTGGAGTCAGCGGAAGGTACGTCGGAAGAGGAGGAAGAGGAGACGGAGCAGCTGAAGCCAGACACTGGGGGTGGAGATGAGAAAGAACCCCCTGAGATAAAGGGGGATGGGGAAAAGGGAAAGAAAGGGAAGAGCAAGGGTAAACAGAAAGACAAAAAGGAGAAAAAAGGTAAAAAAGACAAATCAAAAACCGCCTCGAAGGACAAGGGGAAAAACAAAAAGGGCAAGAAGGATAAGAAAGAGAAGAAGGGTAAGAAAGAGAAGAAAGACAAAAAGGGTAAGAAGAAAAAGAGTGCCGTAAGTATAGAGCCCGAGAGTGAGTACGACGAACAAAAGAAAATTACCGAAACTTCCCCCCCTGACAGTGAACCAGACGATCTGGACGATGAAATTCTTCAAGCAGGAACCTGTAAGAAGTTTGAAGTTTACGATTTGGGAAAGCGACATTTAATCGCCACAAGTGATGACTTCCATTTGTTCCCTCTCGATGGAACCGTTATTTCCTACAATGTTTCCACAATCGAGCCTGAATTTCGCATGATGCAGCTAAAGATTTGCAAGAATGGGCATGAATCAGTCTTCTATCCTTACTATATCCCACATCATGTTGATCTGTCTGCTCACTCTTACGTCCTCTGTCCCTACTTTCACACACTTCTGTACAACGGTACTCGAATCACTTTCAGGGACAAAAGGGTCACAGACGATTCCAGAAAAATTGTTCAGATCGATCCAGAGCCAGAGTATACTAAATTCAATGCAGATAGAGTATTGTTCATGGCGGAGAGTGACATAGAAATGCTGATGAGTAAAGTAAGAGCCATAAGAACCTGTCATCCAGACAAAGTTGAAGCTCACGAAGAAGAAGAAGAGGAGGAGGAGGAAGAGGAGGAAGAGCAAGAGGATAAAGAGGAGGAGGAGGAAGAAGAAGAGGAAGAAACCAAAGCTGCTCCTGCTGAAACTGAACAAGAAGGTGGTGGTAAAAAGGGGAAAAAAGGGAAGAAGGACAAAAAGGATAAATCAAACAAGAAAGACAAATCCAAGGGTAAAGATAAGTCTGAGAAAAAAGAAAAGAAGAAGAAGGAAAAGAAAGAGAAGAAAGATAAGAGCAAGGGTAAGAAGGAGAAAAAGGGTAAAAAAGGGAAAAAGGGAAAGAAAGAGACAATTAAAACCAACTCCCCAGAAGCAGAACTGGATGAGTGTAAAGAGCCAGAAGAGGAATTTGAAATGGAAGAAGAGGAAGAGGCTGAGATGGTGAAGGTAAAGGAGCCGGAGAAACCGCAGAAAGAATGTGACAGCGATGAGGAAATGGACGCAAACCGAATGCACCAACCAAGTGTTATTTTTTTTAACTTCGGCTGGGATGATGCTGAAGTACTCCTTCATCCAATGGTTCATGATTTGCGGATTACCCTTCCGTCGGGTCTGTTCATTGAAGTCAATGACGTTGAAGGGCCTCCATATTCCCGAGAAATCAAGCAAACTTATCTGTCAAAAGGCACTGTTACTAAATTTTGCTTGTTTCCAAAAAAAAACTAATTTATTCTAAACTCTCAATTTTTGAACATCCAGGCTCAGCATTTCCTCTCGTAGAAACTTGTCGATACTACCTCATGAACGGGTCCGTTGTGAGATTTCTAACTGATGGAACCATTCAAATAATCAATGCACGCGGTGTTACAACAAATATTCAGGAAATCCTAGCGGAGTTAGTAACTACACATTAATGCAATCACGTTCAAATTAAATTATGCATGCATTCCGGCAAGGTAAACTCAGAAATTAAAAACTGCGTCGAAACAACCCTTATTTTAGAGATCCCAATGTGAGCTCTGAAATCTTTGATGAGGACCCTGGCTTAAAGTTCGAATATTCCCCAATAGCAAAGGTTTTCAAGGGGGAGGTTATAATGCCAAATGGAGATATTTACCACATTCATAAAGGTAAAAGAACAAAGCGTGATCCGATGTTTGTGTTCACAAGTGGAACGCTACCCGGTGGAGAGGTAACTTCGTTTGTATAATAATAAATGTAACTATACTTTCATTTGTTAATGGTCCTTTGAAGTGATCTGTACATTACCTAGTGCAGGAGTAGTTTCGATGTAACAATAATTTGTGCTTATTGTATTCAGATTTTTCGAAGACGTCAAGATGGTACTATTACTCTTTACAGTAACGATGGAACTATCATTACTCACTATCCAGATGGTACTCGATTTACCACAAGGATGGAAGTCAACACTGTCTTGGTAAGATTTAATGTTAAAAACCACTGTTGTAATCCTATTCTGACACATAATCGCTTGAACGCCAAAAAATGACAAAACCGCTAGAGTGATGTAAAAAAGAAAGTTCTTGAATGTCTGCAAAAATAAAACAATTTATGGGTATTGTATCATTTACGAGCAGGAGATGGAGGTTTTTGCTATTTCTTGTCTAATTCGAATGCTAATATATGCAATTACTAAAATTAACTGTACCCTTTTCAGATACCTGAACTGGATGAGTGGGAGGTCGTCGGTCAGAAGTACATGATTGAGCATCCAAACTACTCCCCGATAATTTTCAATACTTTGTCAGGAAATATTCACATTCGCTTGCCTCAAGTACACAAATAATATTAAAAATGAGAACTACCTAAAGCTTAAAGATATAGCTTGTATGTATTAACATTGTAACAACTTGTAGAGTTTTTCTGTTACAGGGCGAATGGGTTCGAGTGTTTGCAGATGGGAGCATTCGCTTAGCAGCCAATGACGATTATAAAATAGATGTGGATATGTTCCGAGCAGTCTGCTCTTGTCCGCCTTTGTCAAGTGTGGACTCAGGGATACCGAATTTAACCGTAGTCAAGCTGTTTCATTTTAAAGGATTTTATTCGGATTCGAACAATCCTGCAGATATTAACGAGACAACTGCTCATCAAGAATGGTATGGGGAGGGTGAGTACTACGGCGAAGATGGGCCTCCTCCTTACGACTTAAAATTCAAGCTCTCCAAACGACAGAGTTTTGCAGGTGATCTCACAAGAGGTTTGATGGAGCAAAACCTTAGGCCTTCGGTTGATCCAACTAAGGGGATAAATGCTGGTCGACCCTCCAAATTAAATCATAACGATACAGTTTGCAAAAGTATTCCTGAATCGTGGTGTGTGCGTGATGAAGATGTCCAGAAGGAGATAAATTGTTTTTTAACGTTTACTGATCTCTGGACAATGTGCAAATGCATTGACTCCTACGACAACAGATTTGCCATGGATCTATTCGGGAATATGATTGTGGACAAAGGAAAGGATTTTGACGAGAAAGCTTGCTACTCTACTGCAAACATTGTTCAAGAGCTATCCTCAACATTTCAATTCCCCAAAAAACTGCTAACAGATATGGTAACCTCTCGAGTCCCTGATGATGTATCCAGGAAGTCATCTGTGAAGCAATGTATTGTAGAAGAATGTGACCGCAGACCCAACACGAGAATCTTCGTGGTCAAGAGAGACCTTAGTGGTTTCGAATACTTAAGACTTTCCACAGTTAATCAAATGATTCTGAAAGCTAAAAAACAACCTGAAACTTTAGTCACAGTTGATCCCTTACCCTTAAAAGATAGACGGAAGATAACTATCGTTGAGCCTGTCAATAGTTCAAAAAATTTCAGTGGAACTTGGAAGTGTAATTATCGCGAACCTACTTTTAGACCTAGTTACCTCTGCAGTAAAGATTTACGTGTAGCGAGACCAGAAGATCTCAGATGGTTTGCTAACATTTTAGCCAGCGCAGATGAACAGAAGGGGAAATATTTCGTAACCCCTAAGGATAAGCACCAGAGGGAACAAGAAGAGCTTGAAATGCAGAAGCAAAAGCTGGAGGCCGATGAAGCTTTGAGACGGGAAGAGGAAGAGAAAGCGAAGGCAGCGGGGATAGAAGCTTTAAGGAAAATGGAAGAGGAGCTTGCCGCTGAAATGGAAGAGGAGCAAGAAGAAGAAGAAGACCCAGTTCCGAAGAAAGAAGAAAAAAAAGGCAAGAAGGGGAAGAAAAAAGGCAAAAACGAAAAAGGAAAGAAAGGATCTAATGATGAAGGTAATAAGTTTTGCTTCATCTTCCTTCATACCACTGTTTTAAAAACAGAACAGTACTTAACATAAAGTTAATGAAAATTCCTCGCTCTGTAGGAAAAACTGAAAACAAACCCAAAAACAAAAAAAGCAAAGGAAGCAAGGATGAGAATGCTTCTGGAGATGGTCAACAGTCAGTACAAGCGGATGGGAAGAAACAGAAAGGAGACAAGAAAAAAGGCAAGAAAGGAAAGCTTAAGAAAGATGTGACGCCAGAGATTGAACCTGAGCCTGAAATAATTCCCGAGGAAGAAGAGCTTGAAGTTGAAATTGAGATACCGATGGAAATAATTCCAGAACCAGTGCCACCGCAACCAAAAATTTCACAGTTACCCTTGTTTCAAGAGGGCAGATATCCTGAAGATATTTCGGAAGTCAAAGGTAAATCATAAACCACTATATTATAATACAAATGTCTCTTTATAAGAGCAGGACGCTATAAGAATCTTATCAAGCTCCTGTAGGTTTGCTCTTATAAAGTGAATACAACTATAATATTTTTGAATTACTTACATAGTTATTAAACTTTTTTCAGGTCTGTATGGACCAGAACCAATGGAATCTGTGATCGTGACGCCATATAAACACGACAGTAATGAAAATAACAAAAAAACTCTGGTTGTTCGAAGTCTTATGGAATTACCTTTGATAGATGATCAATTGCAAGAGACTTTACAAGCAGCTTCGAAAGCGTACTCCAAGTCAGTTGATACTCAGAAGAAAATGTTTGCTGGTTTTACAACCAAGGATCCCCGGAGCGAGGCAGAGAAAGAGCAAGAGAGGCTTATTAAAAAGGAATTAGTAGAAGAAAATATTCAGTATATGCATCTACTGCAACAAGCTTCAGGGAAACTTCTGGACTTGGTTGTGTGATTGTAGGAACATTTTCAGCTTACACTCACTTCATTTCTAGTATAGTCGAAAGACCAAGGCATCTCAATTGTTGTGAAAACCTCTAAAAACAATTCATTCCGGGCAATAGCTGACATTTTATTTTATTCAAAAGGAAACAGATCTAACTTTCCGAATTCGGAAAAATCCGAATGAAAATATAAGGTTTTGACAATATTTTATGGCGTGTATTCTGCCAGATAATTCTATATGTATGTTTACATAAATATATGTATGCACTTATAATTAGTAATTTTTTATTAAAAACAACTTTGACATTGTACTACGTGTCGTTTAATTAAAATGTTTACGTTTTCTCTACGTAAGTATTTGTCCATAACTTTATTGAATCTAAAAAGAGACAATCTATAAAACTCATTTTACAAGCGAACAATGAAAGTACATTGTACTCAGGATCTCGATTAAACGTCTTTAAGAGCATGTTAGTTTTCTATTTAAATAAAAAGTTATGCGTGCCCTCATTAACTATTCAAACGATACTATTTTTTCCACGTGTTAGCAACAGGACGGTCAATTAAGCCCAGGGTTGAAAAATATTTATGATGTGTTTTTTATGTGAACAAAAATCAGACTATTCCCAGAGTGCCTCACTTCACTTTCAAGGTTTCAATGGTAAAAACTTCAATCCATGGGATTTCGTTATGATATGAGTAGACTACTATAATTTTGTTACTTTGTACTATTAGCTATTATTAACTCCTGAGGCAACAATAATCGTTTAGAAAACATAAGTAAACTATTTAAAACGAAAAAAAAGGTAACAAAATTATAATTTTCTTCAAAATTTCACATTTTTACTGTTTTACGTGTCCCAGCTTATATTAGTAATGTCAACAAATCATATTTTCCATTCAAAAATAATAACGAATATGAAGTCTTTTGATTAACTGACTGTGGGTTATTGTTTAGTTCGAGCTAGTCAATACTAATATTATTTGAACTACCAAAAGAGTAAAAATTTCTTCGACTATGGTCGGTTTACGACATTGTAACTTTGTGGCATAACTTTCAGACAAGAAGTAGGACAATTACGCAGGAGGCGTAACTAACATTTAGCACCTATAATTTTCAATGACTAGTTTAAGTCCACAGTGCAGTTTATTATAGGGATGACATAATATCGGTATCTTATAGACAACTATTTAGCAGCCGAAGACTCGCAAGGAGAAAATGGAGGTGCCGGAGGCAACACGTACGGATAAAGTCAATCCCGGATCAGAGAAAGATGTTGACAATGTTGCTGTGGGGGAAGGAAAAGTAAACGAAACGGTTTCTTTTGCCACTCAGACTGAAGTAGTGGAAGTAGAAATGAGAGGGTACACAAAGAAACAGTTACTCGAATTCGATCATGTTATTGGCTGGAGAATCTGGCGAATTTTCCTCCTGATATTATTCTGTCTTACACTGGCAACCTTGCTAGTTATGACAGGACTGCTTCTTGCAAATTCCAAAAATAATCAAAAAGGATTGTTAATGAGATTATCTTAATCGGCAAATGTATACATTTGTATAAATATAAAAGAATATTGTGATTGTGACCAATAATGTACACACTCTGGCAGTGCATAGAAAAATGTTTCATTTAAATACACGAAACATCATGAGCCATATGGAATGTACAATATGAAATTCTGCTACAATGGGTTTTACACCATACTGCAAAATTCTCGGAAAATTTATACGCAGAGCTAAAAGGATTTTAGCGGAGTGGCCGGAGGCTCGGTGCTGTTAACAGAATAATTAATGCCCCGTTTTTCTCCCAGAAAGTCAACAAAATTATTTTTGGGTGGGCTTAATCTAAATTGTAAGTAATAAATCGAATCTGTCAAATCTTGCTAAAAATGCTTAACTATTAACTCCAATGTCGAGGATACCCGGATGTTTTCAACTTGCCCTTTCAGCAGGGGTGGATTCATAAAATATTTTATATATTATATATAAGCCTCAAAATGGATTTATGGGCCTTTCCACTTGCAATCTGAGACCTTCGATAATTTTTTTATTCCCTGGCCCAAAATTTTTTACCCTAAACCAGGCCAGGGTGGGGTGGACCACCCCGTAAATCCACCCCTGCCTTTCAACAACTCATTTCCTGAAACCCTGTCGGAGGTTCATTCATTTGACCGCTGCTTATTTTTTATGTGTTTGAGTCATTTGATACAACACACGGCTTTGGTATAGTAACTTCACGTTTACGGTCTTTGATGCCTGCCCTTCAAATCTCATGACTCATGAGCAGAGGTGTGGAAAATACATGAAAATTATTATTGAAATACAAAATACAAATACATATTCAGAAAAGTTAAAATACAAATATAAACTACAAATACCAGGTGTAACTTACAAGCAAAGTCTTCCGATGTAAACTCCAGAACTAAATGAAAATTGGTGGAATTGTAGACACTACTAATAGTGTTCACACAAACCACAAACTTGGTGCCATCTCCTCTGGGTTCGGGCAGTAGGACATCTGAAAGTTTGATTTTTTTTGAAAGTTTGACAGGGGGACCCTTCCTCGCTTTAATTTTTACATGTTAAACGTACTAAGAAAAATCCATTTTCGCAACTCGAATAAAATTCAAACCAATGTTAAGACATGTCACTATACATAAGTATATCGTTGGCTAAATTCTAAAAAGTACCATTTCCATTTGCGAATCAATTTAAAAAGCATAGGTTGGGAAGTGAAAATGGTACTTTTTAGAATTAAGCCAACGATATGTACAATCAGCGCTGCAGGTGCTTTAGCGCGTATGTACGTGTTAATATAATTACATTATTAAAGCGAAGCGCTTTTGTAAAAATTTATCGTTTTTAATTTTGTTGCCCGAAGGGCTCCCGCACGGGACGAGTTACAACGACCGGACCAGCGGCAAACGACCTGTTGGGTCCTGGACTGTGGCATAACGCCTTTACTTTTTCAATTTTCGAAATTTTATGAAATTTCGAATATTCCCCGATTTCACGTAAATATCTTATTTAAGCGCACAATCGAATTCCTTGATCTCTAAAATCGTGAAAAATACCTTCCCTGCCACAAAATTCAAAATTTCATGATATTCCGAAAAAAACTTCGAATTGATGTAAAACTCTGTTTTAACCACAGGAACATAATCGTTGATCGCGAAGGTCGTAAAAAATACGTTCCCCGCCTCGAAATTTCACCAAATTTTGCAAAAACTCAGAATTTTTTAATTCTACTCTGGTTTGGATAATAACGTAGTACCTAAGGTTAACTTCGAAAATCCTTTCCAAAGTATAACCATGTGTTAGAATACAGGTTTGTTGCATTTGTGACACTCCGGAAGAATACGTGTGTAACTTTTTCATACTCGCTTCGCTCTCCATGTAACAGCCCCGCTGTTACAAGCCATTCGGCCAAAAAAATTAAAAACGACAAATTTTTACAAAAGCGCTTCGCTTTATTAATGTAATTATATTAACACGTACATACGCGCTAAAGCACGTGCAGCGCTGATTGTACATATACTTATGTATAGTGACATGTCTTAACATTGGTTTGAATTTTATTCGAGTTGTGAAAATGGATTTTTCTTATGGGGTTTAACATGCAAAAATTAAAGCGAGGAAGGGTCCCCCCTGTCAAACTTTCAAAAAAAATCAAACTTTCAGATGTCCTACTGCCCGAACCCAGAGGAGATGGCACCAAGTTTGTGGTTTGTGTGAACACTATTAGTAGTGTCTACAATTCCACCAATTTTCATTTAGTTCTGGAGTTTACATCGGAAGACTTTGCTTGTTAGTTAAGATACAATATAAAATACAAATATCCAACGTCATTTGGGCAAGATACAAAATAAAATACTTTCCTTCCAACAAAAAGAGAAAATATGAAATAAAAATACCGTATTTGAAATACGAAATACATATTGAAAATACTCTCATATTTATCTCAAAGTACATATCTAAGATGTATCTAAAGTTTATTCTCCCAAAGTATTTTGTATAATTCGGCCAAATGATACAATATTTAAAAATAAATCAACTTTATAAAGGTAACTGCATGTTATTAGACTTTAGAGTTGTGCATTTGTGTATCAAAGTAAATTAACATGGGTTTAGGTACAGAATATTTTTCCTTTAAACAAATAATCTTATAACTCCTGGGCAATGTATTTATATTCGCGTTACTAATTTAGCTAGCTTTATAGTTCTCAGATACATTGAATTTTATGTATTTATACAGTAATTTCTTCAAACCCGCCAGAGTCATGTATTTTAAAACTATATTTTGTATTTGAAATACTGACTAGGTAAATTTTAGAAGATAAATAAATACAAAATACTATCACGTTCGTAATCTTCAAAATACTAAATATAAAATAGTGTAGACATGTTGGTGTTGACTAAATACGAAATGCAAAATACCTTAAACAATTTAAGGCTAGAAAAATACCAAATACGAAATACTAAATGTATTTCAAATACTATTTCAAATACAATATTTCAAAATATTCCACACCTCTGCTCATGAGGTTCTTTAGCATTACTTACTTGCATCGCATGTGAATTTGATGCACAGAAAGTAGATACGGTATCAATATCAAGTACCTGAATTCCCTGCTATGAAAGGGACACGCCCACAGCGTCCCTTGATTGGCTGGAAACAGTAAGCTCTGCCGGTTATCATGCCATTAGACCAATCACAAGTAGATGCGGGAAAGGGAAACGAGCGGTTTGTTTTTATTGACTCGCCTTCAGTCTCTGTCTCAGTCTCTCCTCTAACTCTCACAACGCCCTGCTTTAACGGATGAGATTATTACAGGTACACAGTTGACTACAGTAAAAAAAAAGTCTTCAGTATTAAGTACTCTTAACCGACCTTTGTGCAGTAATAAGATGGTCCGTTAAACTTGAGATCGAATGAGTAATATTAAATACCAACGGTCTTATATTCGAAGCTGAAACCAGTGACAGTGACAGTTGAGACTTGAGACGCTTATTGTAAGGATAGTGATAAGTTTTAACAGTGGACGACTCGAAATAAAGGAACCGACTTTTCAAATTTGATTGAATGTAATTGAATTTAATTATTTCTTAATTTAATGTAAGTAGTTTAATTGGTTTTAATTATTGATTGTATTTGTTTCATTTTGGGATTCGTTTTGTTATTACTCTGCTCAATGTTGTGAGGTGATTTCATTATTTTTACAGTCATACTGACAGGATGGCAAGCTCTGCTGAAGAAGTACGTGGGGTCAATGATAAAGGATCTCTTGGTGAAGGATTCGTCACACCGAAAAAGGCCATTCCTTCACGACTGACTGCGCTCCTTTCGGAAGCAAAAAGTCCGGCCCTGAAAATCCCCGCGTCGCCTTTAATGGAACGACTTGGTTATGGAACGGGTAGGAGTGTAACTTGTTTTTGAAGGAATTGAAAGTTTGTGTGTATGGATGGGATGGTGATTTGTGATTAGTATCTAAATTACTTGATTTTTGAAGGCGTTGGTGTGTACTTGATGGAGAGATCTCCGCGCATCAGTGGGGAAATGCGGTCTCCTTGGGCTATCAAGAAGATTTCAAAATTGCGAGACACAAAAAAGACGTACGTTGTTCGTTTGGAGCATGAAGCAAAGATCTTGAAACAGCTGAATCATCCGAATATCATTGGATTCCGAGGATTTGGTAAGCCTGGGAGCGACGCGGCTTACCTGGCTATGGAAAAAGCGTCGGGTTGTTTGGGAGACTTGATTGAGAAGAGATTCGATGAGTTTGTGAACAATTGTGAGACTGAGATTATCCCGGCGTCGGACCCATTTCCAGCTGAGAAGATTTTAAAAGTTGCTGAAGATGTTGCTAAAGCACTGACTTATCTACATGACGAGGTTAAAATGATACATGGAGACATGAAAAGTGCCAATGTACTTGTCTTTGGGGATTTCGAGACTATCAAACTTTGCGACTTTGGCGTGTCCCGGAAGATCCGTGAAGATGGAACTATTGAAGGCGATTATGTTGGTACTGAAATTTGGTCTCCGCTGGAAATCGCACGAAAGCAAAGAAGTAAGATATCCATCTATTCCTCAGGCATATTTATATGAAATGAGAAACAACACCCGGCAGGAAAACCAAGAAATAAAAATAAACATTACGGCGAATCTTGTATTTTTGATATTACATGCATCCTTGCCAATATGGGAGGAAATTATGTAAAGCAGTGACTAGAAATTCGTATTTTTAATGTTTTGAATTTCTGCTGGTTCTTACGTTATATTGTTGTTATGCATTCCTAATTTCCAAAATTGTTTTTCCCTTCATTTAGGTTTACCTCACGAACCCATCACTGCGAAAGTAGATATCTACCCTTATGGACTCACCTTGTTCGAAATGATTTCTCTGAAACCTCCCCATCTTCCAACTGTAGAGGATGCATACGGTTCAGACGAAACTTTTGATGAAGAAACTTTTGAAGATACGCTTGCGGAATGCATTGGTACCTATTGTTGTATTCTTGAATTTTTTGTAACTTTGAGATGATTTAATGTTAGCCCATTCTGTATTCCTGCATTTCTAATAAACCATTCTTCTTTTCCATACCAGGGACTCGTCCAATGCTACCGGATATTGAATTTGACTCCAGCTACCATAAGATTCTCGCTCTCTTCTTTTGCTGCACTGAAGAATCTCCTCTTCAACGTCCTGATGCCAGAGATATACTGAAAGTTTTTACGGAGGATGAATTAGTAACAGCCTGCAGCAAAGTAACGATTTGAAGGAGCAACATGGGAAGCTTGAACTTTTTTGAATTGTTATATCAATCAAATAACCTCCATGCCAAATGAAAGAAATTCACGGTTTTTAGTTTTTAAATACTTCCTCAGATTCAGAAAGCGTGGCTCTTAATGCACATTTTTTATTCAAAATATTTTTTAACGATTTGAAGCGCTATTTCTGATTTTTTATGCAGCCTTGTGTAATTTTGTTATTAGGTTTACTTCTATTTATAACAAATTAACGTGACCTCTTACTGGTTTTTCAGCATGAGGTAATAAATGGCGAAATTACTAATTACATTTTGAACGTACTTTCATTAAATAATTCAATATCATATACTTGTGTAGGATCCACCTCCCTGTCTATCACGAACTAATCGTTGATACTCCATTGCAGCCCTCTGATTTTTACATCACTTTGGTAATTTATGTATTTATTCATATTACGGACATAAAAACTTACAACTATTTATCACAACTTTAGTACTTATATAGAAGACAGCTTAAATACTGGGAAAAAGGAAATGCTCTTTACGTTATACATCTTTCAACTGAACATTCGTCAAGTTTGAAAATCCAGGGAAAAGAATATACAGTAGACACGTAACTATATATGTGAATTCATAAATATACCCTGTGTAGGGTGGAGGCTGTGGCCATAGTGTTAAACATTTTCATGTCGGATCGGTGAGCTGCTGGAAAATGCGAAAAAACTCGGGCCAAATTAGATTTTGGATCACTCATTCTTATACTTATGTCGTAAACCTGAGTGTACAAAGATACCCGTTTATTAGCAGGTAAGTGTGAATAGGGAAACGATTATTTTGCTATGAAATGGGAGGTGTGGCAGTGGTGTTTAATGATGTGGGCAGAGAAGAAATCGGAAAAGTCCTATCCACTTGGAAGATTGTTGCACATTAATTATGAAATCCAAGGTAGAACAAAAACAAGAAGTTTAATCTGAAAGAAGCTGTGAATTAGTGAAGAATGTTGCCGTTACCATGTATGTATTGGTAATGGTAGTGATACGCAAGTAGTGATACTTCTGCTCCAGATTTAACACCTTTTACTTAAATAAACATCGTAGCTGAAGTTGAGCAAACAGAGTGGTACTTGAAAGTTGAAAAGAGATGCTTGGGCTTTCCTCTCACTCACAATCAGCGTCCAGACTTCACGTGTACATGTCAAGAAATCCTAGTATTTTATCGTACACCAACCTGTCCGCATCTTTAGCGTAGATGAAATCCAAATGATTGAATGTGTCCATGTCAATACGAACATTTGCAATGACATTGGGTAATTCCATTACCACACTTCGGACATCCTATAATAAAATCATAATACAAATGTATTGTAGAAGAAACTGTCATTAATACACTTACACTCAGTCACGTCCATTTGTCCAACATGTCTTACCGAAGGCACAGACAGCCAATCATTCTCCGCCCAAATGTTCACAGTTTTCACATTGACTTTTGTCAAATCGTATGCCGGAGGCGATGGACTATTGTATCGCTTCAAGTTCCCAACCCGACCATAGTCGTAATGAGTAAACTTGCCTGAATTGATCCATTGGTACCACTGACCTAGCATCTTGACTGATACAGAAGAGGGAGTTCCCCCCAACATCAAGGGAAGGATCGACTGGAAGCAAATAAGAGTTCAACCTGACGTAAAAATCTTTAAAAATTATTGACTGAAAGTACCACTTACAGGATTCGCCTGAGGTTTGTTGAAGCCCGCAACCACGAATAAAAAGAAACTACAAATTCCGACGAGGTTGAGCTTTGCTTCCGGGTAACAAAAAAGGGGGAATAGGGTCCTCATGATGGGAAAGAAAAACTGAGGCAGGTATTCCCCATGGTTGACTAAGTTGGAAATTTTCTACCGATCAGCAGAAAACATTGATTGTGAAGGTTGAAGATGGAAATACACTTTTTTTGAAATTTGTAAAAGAACTTACTTCTTGAAGATTCTCAAGAGGCGCAATTATTCTCAGGAGGGGACTTTTGGAACGACCTACGTAGGCTGTTGTACCGAGAGAGAAAAACAGGTTGACTTTGTCGTTGTATGCCGGTTTGGTGGACATCAAACCGAACATGACAGCTGAGCCTAAGGAGTATCCCACCCAATTTATCTTCCCCTGCCCCGTAACAGCCAACACATAGTCAATGTAAGCCGGAACATCATACTCAATTATTTCATCCACACTGAGTAATACGCCCAAACCAATAAACAATATTATTACTCACTAATTACTCGTATCATTCATTTCATTATTCTAATTCATTAAAAAAGCTCTAGTTGGAATACCGAGCCCAGTAAAAGGTCTCGAGTGATTTAACATCTTACAATTAGAACTTACGAGTAATCCCAAAATGCATAAGTATCAGTTTTGAGGTATGTGTGGCGCCGGGAATAGGAATTTCCGCGAGCATTGCCGAGCCAAACGTCGTAGCCCGCATCAGCCATTTTGTACGCTATAAAAATTATGGACACAGATCAATAATGACGAAAATTTTCATACCAAGTTTTAGGACTTGAGTCTCACACTTCTAGTCTCGCAATGTGTCAAGGAAACTACCACGAGTAACCATTTGATATACAAATAAAATATATGGAAATATGAAATGCGGAATTACCAAAGGCCTTTCGACCCGAATTCATGAGGAAATCCCGTGAGGACTGCATCATTCCATGGTAAGCAAAAACAACGGGTCTGCCGGGTGCAGGGATTCTATGTGCTTCTAAAATGTACCCATCTGGGGTGAACACCCGATGAATCTCAACTTTATATCCATTCTTGACAATGAGTTGGGGCTAGAATTAAAAATAGCCCGTTTAAAGCTTAGAAAATTTTTTTAAAAAAGAAATCGAGATTTTCCTAGAGTTTTTCATACGGCAGTCAAGGCAAAGTTGAAGTCGAAACCTTCTTTGAGTTTCCTGTCCCCCCTTGATTTGTCGTCGCTTCGGTTTAAGTTATTGAAGAAAATTTGATTGTGAAGAGGAGCTCGAGGAGTCTTTAAATTTGCAAGCACTTGGGAGCAGAGAAATTCGAGCTGAAGGCTTAAAAGAAGAAAAATGGCTTTGGAGGACGGAGCCATGTGAAAGATTTTGGTGTGGCTCTCCAGACAGATTTATCGGATCTTCCAGTCGACGTGAAGCTCGCACAGTCACTGATTGTAAATGATGATATTGACTCAAGTTACAGTTTAAGTTGTGACTTACTGTGATTCTGTAAGACAAAGTCTGTACAAACAGAGCAATGACCAAGTGGACAAGCTGATGGGTACAGACTGCGAGGCAACGGAATCTGTCATGTCAAGTATAGTTTTAGCAATAAGTATATAAAAATGTCACCTCATCACTTACCTGACACTCAACTTATATTTCTACGTGAGAAACAGTCAGTTTCTTATGTGTCAACATGCATAAGTGTTTTGGATGCAAAAGGGTGATGAACGTAATTATGAATGAGTGTGGAAGAGATGAGGATGAATTTCCTCCCTTATACGTTCTGCCTCTTCTTTGTTTCCACTTCATTTCTGTTTCTGGCACAATTGAACTTGCATAAATCATGCTTATCGCATTTGCAACACTTTTTAGCACAGAGCGTTAACTCACTTCTTTTGTTCTCAATTATTCCAGTGCTAATTATAGCAAGACCTAAATATTCAAAAGCATTTAATTCCTTCCCATAAGCTGTCACCATATTGACCGTCCATCGTTGTCACTTTACATGGCGAGGGGTTTCCCACTTCGAACTAGCTCATTCCTACGCGTCGGTCACTTATTGAAATTATTACGAATGTTTATTAGTTAGTCGGAAGACAACAGTTCTGAAAGTAAAACTCTGTCAGCTCAATCCAAATGTCTCAGACAATCCGTAATTTTTTAAAATATTATTATTACTGTTCTAGGGCCTACTTTCAGTCTCAAGGGTATTACAATCAAAATTCAATTCCTCAGTAGTGGAAATAGTTACTGAAGAAAACAACAAGTCGTTGTGACAATGACAAAAAAAAAGAGCTCCTCAATGATTCATAACTCCGAAAAAGTCCAAACCTTAGCATCTGAATGTGCTGCTTTTTCAAGAGAAGGGCCAAGCACTACGTCCACACGATTCCCTTTAATTAGTGACCATAACGTTTTTCTTTCAGACTTTTTCCTTTGAAAATCAGGAATGTAATCGTACATGTAGAGCTTTATTTTTATAGACGTACTTTACCTTTGGGTATTCAACCAGTTTTGGAATATCTAACCCCTTGCTGAAATAATCATTTTATACTGTTGACATTGTTATTGAAAACATTGTGTCACAAGGTCACAATTCAGGCTCTTAAACATAGCTGCTAATTTTGTTTTAGGTTGAGGAAATAATATTGTGGACTTTTCTCTCCGTTGCGTTGTATTTGCTACGAAACAGACGAGCAGACCTTGTATAATGAAAGTGTAACTTCAGAAATTCCTCCTACGCATTTTGACTTTCACTTCTGACGCGCAATTCACCTACGTAGAATGTTCCTCTAGAAATGAGATTCTTTAAACTAGGGGAAAATTTGCTACAAATATGGGATTATTTTATAGTTTCTCCTTGTGCATCCTTGGATTTGTTAAACTGGGGAGTGATATGGAAAAAGCATCATGTTGAGAATGTACATAGATAATTATACGTGGAATGTCTAAGAAGTTCAGTTCCTGATCCTGAATATAAAATAGTTATCAGCAAAAAGTATGTATTTGTTCTTTTAAAGACTGGATCACTATAAGTCGATTGTACTGTATTTACTTGACCCGAAGACGGAAAATTTGTGCGACCTATACGTAATAATTATAATATCTGTGGTTCCAATGTTGCCGACAACAGCGAAAATGTATTCATACATTTTTGTAATGGTCTGAATTTGCCAGAAATGTAGCAAGTACATAAAGAAGTATGCTATTTGATCACCGGAATAAATTCCAGAGTTGGATAATAATCTACTTGGACAAAGTAAAGAGGTAAACTCTATGCAATTACTAAGACCTTGAAGCCCACGGGTAATTTATAGACAGGAGGAAATATTTTCGGAAAAAAGGTACCAGAGGTTTCACTCTGTCCTTGGAAACAAGTGATGCCTAAAGTCTCATCCTGGTCATTCAGGACCAGGACATGGTCCTATTATCCAACTTATGTTTTACGGGACTCACAAGCAAAACTCATGAAAAGGAATAAGATAATATTTTTATTATAACGGGTTACTATTATTCACGCGTACATTTTTCATTAAAAGTATAATTAAATGAAAGAGGAGTAGTGAGAAATTCAAGAGGTTACAGTAAAATAATTAAAGTTTATGTATATATCACATTCTGCTGTTAAAGTTATCCAGTTCTTGTAGGGTGTCATCCTCATGGGCTCTCAGTCATCAGATATTACTAACGCTCTCTCTCGCCAGTTCAACTTTTTTCACGTCTTCCTGTGACACTTGGATACCGGAATTTTGCAAATATTTGGCAATAGCAGCACGGTACAAGTCAGGTCGTGTGTCTTGAATGTATTCCAAAATTTTGTCCATGCTTTTGGCCTGCTTCTGTGTGCACTTGAAGCAATCTCCGAGTAAGGCTGGGGCCACACGTGCTAAGAAAGTATATTCACATTTAGCTTTCATAAGCAACTATAATATTTACCGGAGTACATTTCTGCTCTCGATCAGCGCCGTATTTATAGTAGCAGAAACTATCTTGTACAGAATATGCACAGAATTATCACTATCAGAGCAAACTATACTGATCGAGGTCAATTAAATACATTCTAAAAAATTCCAATTCCGAGTGTCTGATTTTACCCGTAATTTATACATATACATATATACGTATCTATATATATATATAATTACGTATATATATATATATACGTATATATATATATATACGTATTTGTACATCTGCTTCACTTAATACAATCTACTAACAACGAGTACAATTTATAGAACTAGTTAATACAATACAGGTGTAAAGGTGAGAATTAAAAGGAATAAGTACAAACGAATTCTTACGTTTCAGCCAGCGACCGACAGAATCACAAGGTCCCTCAAAAAGTATACATTTCATTTGAAGATTGAAAAATCTTTCGTTTTTTAGGTAAGAGTCAACGTCAATTGCATCCAGCTCGGGTTGAAGCCTTGCAGTGTATTCTGTTGCTTGAGAGCAAGGTGGGAAAATTATTGTGACGATAAAAACACAGGTAATGATGAAATTCATTTTGATAAAACACAACTTTTGACGCATCAACAAACGGCACCGGGAAAGGTCAATTAACTTCTGTGCAAGATCGGAAATTGACGGGTTTATTATAATATTTATTATAATCTGAGTAATAAAAAGTCTCAACTCTAAGTTCCTGGGAGTTGCAGTAGTAACGTTGCGGTAGGAGTCAGTACTGATGACTAAATGAGAGTTGTTGAGTAGAAGTCGGTTAGTTTGCTTCTTTAATATGAATTAGGGGCATTATGAACCCTGCACTTTTATATTTACCGACGGCTTGGCATTCATTTTAGTATAGACTGAGGTTACACAACAACTCCCAAATGAATTGCCTATTACATCGTTTAAAAATTAATCTTCCATTCTACGTGGGCTTGAGTCCCAATTATGAATTGTAAGTAAATGCCTGCTAATTAAAATTTGAAATATTAATGATTCAAAGTGTGCATTGATTTGCAAATGTACATGACATTCTAATTGCAAGTCAATCTTTTCTGATTGCTTGCCTTTATTTCTTACTCGTGCGAAAACGGGGCAGATAATTATCTCCCATTTTCATCCCTTTCATTTTCATCTATCTCCCAGATGAGCTTCCTATGATATAATTGCCTATTCAGCAATTCAGCATTCGTATATAATTACAATCCTACACATGTTGTTGTCATTGTAAAGCTGGGCATGGGACTTACTAATCCCACCTTGCCCATTGCATTGGTTACCTCTGCATTATAAACACTGTATTTTCAGTATGTACTATTAATACACCCTTGCAGATCCAATGCTCATTCTTTGATACACTATACATATTTGCCAGAAATGTATTCGCTAACGTTGATTGTATGAGCTTTTCAAAGCGGCATTGAATATGCCTCACGAATGAATCAGTGAAATGCTAAAAGTGAACATGCATATGCGAATTGGGATTACCATAAGTAAGTACAAGCTCCATGCTCATTGTCGTTGTTTAAATAAATGTGGTCAGGTCTTATAACACATGCATTATGGGATGTAAGATGCGAGAAGGAAGTACCCTTCTAGTTCAAAACTGAATGTTACAGGAATCAAATGTAATAATTACCTATAACAGAAACCAGCTGTGATTTAATTGAAAATGCAAAATATACGCACAATAGGAAATGGTCAAGATGGAGTATTATTTTCAAAACAACTAATACATTCTTTATTACTGGATCCTCTTCGGCATCTTAGCCGATAGATATGTACAATTTGTGAGCATGTTTTCTAAAGGTCATTCGTGCGTACACTCAAGATGATGATTATGACCAACACGTGAAATTCTGCTTGAACATGACCGACTAAAACAAGATACACAAATCCAGTATTTAATGCTTCTATCAATGCAATAATTAACAGGATTTCGCTAACACGCTCTACACATTTCGAGGAAAGCTTTTTTAAAAACGACCTTGGATGAGCGATTTTCTAAATGAGACAACCTTCCAAAAATCCCAATTGGACATGTACAAACAAGATTTTAATGATTTAAAACGAATATAAACATTTGTACCACATGAACTATGGCACTTATTTATCCACACCAAGTTTGTTATCACGACTCCCACATGTCTGGTATGATGTGCCTTAAGTAATTGCAATGGCGCCAGGACCGACGAAACCGCTGAGCTCAAAGACTCTACTGTAATTGAGATTTTAGAATTTTATTTTAGGAACAAAAAATTAAATCAAAACTTTTTTGAAAAAATCCAGACTTGGCTTCACATGTTCGCATACATATTTGGCCGTGGTGACCTTATGGATTGACGTAGGTCATCTAAATCTAGTGTTTTCGACTTTGCCAAAAATTTCCTTCAAAACTGGGGACTTGGGGAATCGAGTAATTATATTTGACAACGCCTACTTATATTTGCTTTGCTAATGGGGACAAGAAAAATGATTTGTTACAGCCGGTGTGGAAGTATGGAAGCACTGTACATCTTGTGCTAGTTTCACCTCGTTGCTTATATGATCCTACCCTGAAGTAAAATCCTAAACTCAAGTTTTGAATACAAGTGATAATGAAGGAGAAATATAATGTTGGAGCTATTAATAATAAAAATGCTTGCAATAAACAATAACCCTGAGGGTAGCAGTTTAAGATTTACGCCAAGTCAAGCAGTTCGATTTCACACGCATATTTGCAAAACAGTAGTGTACAATATTCATGTCCGACCTTAAGTCCTTTTTACTCACCAGATATTTCACTGCTCGAAACGAAACACAAATAGTGAGAATATTATTGTATATCTAGATTCACTTGTGAGGTTGTGAAACATAACCCGAACAATGCAAATTGACTTTATATGCAGGTTTAACTAAAGCAATAAGGTGCAGATCCAAAACATACTTTGAAATAAAGAACTTTGATTGTGAGTATAATAAAAGTAACACATTTATTCTTGCATTTCCGAAAGTTCGCAATGGACACATACCTTATTGGAGATGCTCACTGCTCAGCTTCGGTTCTGCATCTGCTCATGTACATACATGTGTATTTACAAATAATGACAGCACCTTGGCGAGTGCAGTCGCATCACAAATTAGCTCCTTCGTTAGTAACGCATACCAGGAATAATTTGCATGTATTGAATGTAAACCCGATTACAAATGTTAATACCAAAATAAGCAAGGCAAAAGAGAACCAAGCTTACTCCCCCAGAGAAAGTAAGTAGTTCCGGCATTCTTCTGAAAGTAGCAAAATAAAATCGAAAAACAAGGAAGCGACCAATTGACCTAAAGATGTATGGGGCTTGTAAAATGTTTTTATATAATTATTTGATTTAATTATTAATACTAAATTGGAAAGTATCGAGCCCTTTGAACCAAAGGCTAAAATTTATACAGGTCAGAGAGAATACTATCAACTATAAAAAATCCATCGGGATATTTCAAACAGTAGATATCTCGCAATATGAATAGATACTAGCAATTTAACTGCAATAAACCGTTCAATCGCACACTTGAAACCGAACAGTATTCTTAGGAAACCTTTGTTGACTGACTCACTGGGTCCTTGGAAATCGTTATGGACTACTATCAAAAGGTATTCGATTGAGATTTAATTGATTCTTGTAAAGTTAGGGGGCGTCAGCAATCCCGATTTTCCCAATGAGCTAGCTAGTGCTGCCATCTGTGTCGTCACAAACTTTAACCTGGGTTCTATAGGAAATATTTCACAGATTTAAAGCAGCTAAACATAATAGAGGAATTAGAATGTCTCTTGTACCTTTGGATTGATTTCTACATTATTATTTTTAAATGCCGCTTGTGGATGTGAGTGCTGAGGAAAAACTGATGTCCATAAATACATCGGTAATGTTAGTTACCTAAACGTATATTTTTCCTACACTGCGTAGATCGCATAAGCTACCAGAGGAATTCTCAATTTTTACTATAATTATTATCGATAATTTAAACTAAGCGATCAAGATTCATTCATCACCTTCAGAGACAGTCGACACCACACACGTAGAATGATAATAGTGTGAGTCCGCCATGTGACCTGCAGTGTTATGCTTGTCTGTATTCACTTGCTATAATGTATTAATTATGTGTAACAATCATATAACGTAAATAAAGATTTACATGACAGTACGTGAAGACATATATGTACAAATTCCACAACCCGTGCTGTAATGTTGCCTTACGTGAACATTCCCATTTTTCCGAATGTACAATGTACTAAAAATACATGAACATATTTCACGTCCCAGTAAATAATTGCTTTTGCTGCTTACAGAGACTAACTGCTCAAGACAGTCTCGACTATATGACATTGAACCTCATAAAAATTAGTCTGAAACTTTACATTTTCACAATTACTAGACAAGCCTTATTGCACCAGCTGCTGAGACTATGCACGAGGATAGTAAACCAAGCAAAGATGACGGCCAAGGTGTTGTTATTTGTTTTTCAGTAAATATGCCATCTGATCAATTCTGAGCACCTCATCTTCAAACATGAAGTTCGAACCATCCCATAATAATGATAATCTGAAGATCATTAAAAAACTATCTTTGGACAGTATTTACACTACCTTCCTTCCGAATCCGCACAACAAATAAGTAAAGTTCCAAAAATTCCAAGCAGCTGTAACATTTTGCAAAATCCAAAACAATTACAGCCCAAGAGTAGCATTACAATTCTCACTTGCGTTTTTCACACCAATTTTTTTAATTACCCATAATAAAAGTACATTTTACATAGTCAAACAAAATACTTAACAGATGTACCATATTTACCTCATAATCAAAAGAGAGCAACAACAACTACTACCACTGAACAACAACAACAACCAGGCATTATTACACAATAAGTGGTTCTGCTTACATTCCAAGTGCGCTATCCAGTTTATTTCCCATCACTCACCAACCCGCTCTTTTGACCTTTCATGCCCACTGGAAATTCTTTGGTTCTAGTGAACGTCAATATTTTTTAAAAGCTTCTCGCCTTACCCCAAAAGAACGGTTTGGAAGAACCCCAGACGGCCTAGCCATGATGTTCTTACAGGTTGTGAGCAACTGCATGGAGACTGGTAAGCTACCATTTCAGAGTGTGTACTTACTATGTAATATACACAATAATTTACCATATAAACAAATTCCATCTATTTATTCTTGGATTCCTGCCTTTCCAATTGAATATACTATTTATTGTGGAAATCATAGTCAAAACTATTTTTTTTCTTTTAAAATTTTCCTTCAAGAATTTTCCATACAGCCGAGTATTTATTCTCGAGTTTGCTACCTCCTCACAGCCTCACAAGCTGGATGGCTTCACCACGAATTATTATTTCCCCTAAACTACTGTAATTTGTACACACATATACCCCTAATGATTTTAGTAACTTTAACACACATACAGGTATAACTTATGTAATTACAGATAGTATAATAGTAAGTACCCTCTATTATAAACTTATTATAACCTTCTATAATAAACTCTTCAAAAAATCCTACAAAAGTTACACTGCACTAATATGCACAGCCGTAAAAAATAATTATAACTTAGAACTTACTGAGTCTACATTAATTTTTCATCTACAAAATATAAAAAAATTACAAGTGAATACCAACAGTGTGACAGTAGTAATTAAGTAAATTGTGGAGTAACGTTGCAGCTAAAATGTAAACAAAGTAGGGATAGTGTGAGGACCTCAAAGAATCCAAAATGTCCGCATCAAAAGTAGTAAGTAGTATGAGTATGGGGAGAAGTATTTTAGGAAGATTTTTGGTCTGGACATTTTTCTCAGACTCATCTGCTGGAGATGAAGAACCGGAGCCGGAGCGTCAGCCGAAGCCGAAGAAGAACAAGAGCAAGAAAGGGTTGTCTTCTGGGGCGACGCGAGACGCTCACAAGGACCTATCCTCCCGCCTTGACTCCAAATCAGAACCACATGACAGTAACTTCTTGGGGTGTGTCAATATTATTCAATCTCGTATACGCATATGTACTTGCCATGAGTTGAGACGCAGAGGCTTGCCCTTCAATATCCCTTCCATCGTTCCAGTCAAAAATCCTATGTTATTTTGAGTGTAGTCGAAGCCCGTTGCCAGTGCTGTTAATAATTCCCATCATCATCCACATTGTGCTATCAGCCAGTGTGTGTTGGTATAAGTAATTGCTACCTCTCCTTACATATGAGGAAACAAGTGGTTTCAAAAAGCCCTTAATCCTGTCAGCTCAGCCCAGTCAAAGATAATCATTGTGAAAGGGGATCCTTTTTAATAGTTAATTCTTCGGATTTTAGAGATAACGCTGATTACAACGAGCCCAAGATGAGCGGTGACGATGCGAAGTTCGGGGTCAGCATCCCAGAGGATCTGGAAAAAGGAGGTAAGTCAACAGTCAACACCCTTTTAACTAAATTCAATAATTATTTGGACCCTCCTACTTAATTCAGAAACTCCGATTAGGAAGAAAGTACAAGGAATTTACATGTGACCCGGTATAGGTTAAAATGAATGAAATGTATTAAGGCGTAGTTCAGCTTTTGGGATTTTTTTTTTGTAAAGTATGATACCGAAGGTTAAAAGATGGGAGTAATTATTTTTAATATCCTTGAGTGTTGGCTTTGAAGTACTGTGAGTTGGCAGGTTTAAGGGAAGTGGGAAATGGAGTAGGAATTAATTGTTGTGTAAAAAATAAAGAAATAGTGTAGTTTGTCCAGTCAGGCGGCGAAGTACTAGTCAAGTACGTTAGACGATGTGGGATGTGTTTTGGTTGTTGATATTGTGAGTTCTGCATAATTGGGAGTCGTTTTTCAGAATGCTGATGATTATGTTTGATTTCAGATTTGATGGCCGCAACCAGCTTGCTCCAACAGAAGGCTAATGATGTTCGAGCTCAAAGGGTTAATTGGCAGTCGTACTTACAGTGAGTGACATTATTTGAAATGCTAGAATGAGTGTGTGACCGATGTTGGGATAACTGTGATTATTGGATGTTGGGTGCTTTGTGTTGTTATTGCTGAAGTTTAATATGTTGGCAGAACATAATCAGTGGAGATATTTGTAGTTATGAATTGGAGTTTGAATGTCATGCGGTTTTATATCCAGGTGCCAGATGATTTCCCAGGAAGACTTCAACTTCATTGTGGCGTTCGATGGAGCTTCTGGGAAGGCGAAGGAGGCACTTTTGGAGGAGCAGAAGAACCAGTGTGCGAAAACATTTCTTAACTTAATGGGTCATGTTTCCAAGGACCAGACGATCTATTACATTTTGGTTCTGATAGATGATATGCTTTTGGTAAGGGGGGATTTTTAGAGTGTTGACGGAATTTTGAATGCTTTTGGAACTTCGGTTCACTGTGACTTGATACTTGATGTGTATGTACTTCCAGGAGGACAAGAGCCGGGTAGAAATCTTTAAAGAGTATGCGAAGAAACGTAAAGAATCGGTTTGGGCTCCTTTCCTTAATATGCTTAATCGTCAGGATGGATTCATCACTAATATGACTTCAAGAATACTGGCTAAGATGGCTTGCTGGAGCAAGGAGTTAATGGATGGGTCTGATTTGCACTTCTATTTGACTTGGCTGAAAGACCAGTTGAAATTGCCGGTATGACAATAGGTTCTAAGCCTTGGTCTGTTTGTAGATTGAGTTTGATTTGATGCTGTAATGTGTTCTGGAGAGGATTACATCATTCATATTTTCAGGAGAACGAGTACATGCAATCTGTTGGTCGTTGTTTACAAATGATGTTAAGAATCGACGAGTACCGGTTTGCCTTCGTAGCTGTCGATGGCGTATCAACTCTGGTATCAGTTTTGGCCCTCCGTCATAACTTCCAAATCCAATATCAACTTACCTTCTGTATCTGGGTCCTTACTTTCAATCCATCACTCGCGGAGAAGATGAATAAGTAAGGTTTTGTACTAGATTGTGGTAAATATGAGTATGTGGGCAGTGTTTAATTTCTTCACTGTTGTGTTAGATTCAATGTGATTCCAATTCTGGCGGATATCCTGAGTGACAGTGTCAAAGAAAAAGTTACCCGAATTGTTGTAGCTGTCTTCCGTAACCTAATCGAGAAACAGGAAGATGATCAAATCTGCAAAGAAAATTGCATTGCTATGGTCCAGTCGAAGGTTCTGAAGCACTTAGAAATCCTTCAGCAACGCAAATTTGAGGATGAAGACATTACTGCGGATATCACTTTCCTGTACGACAGACTTCAGGAATCTATTGTTGATTTGAGTTGCTTTGATGAGTATTCGTCTGAAATCAAGTCCGGGAGATTGGAATGGTCTCCAGTGCACAAGTCGGAGAGGTTTTGGAGGGAGAACGCAATCCGTCTCACGGATAAGAATTACGAACTCCTGAAAATCGTCATTCATCTTTTAGAAACTAACAAGGATCCACTGGTGCTAAGTGTGGCTTGCTATGATATTGGAGAGTTTGTTCGACACTATCCCCGCGGAAAGACGTAGGTTTTCCAAATGTTACACAGCATATTCTAGATTTAATCATTCAGTGCTCAAATTATAGCTATGTATTTATTTGTATTTTATTTTTAAACATTTCCAGTGTAATCGAGCAGCTTGGGGGAAAACAGGTTGTCATGGCTTTGCTGGCTCACCAAGATTCCAATGTTCGTTATGAAGCTCTTTTATGTGTCCAAAAGTTGATGGTTCACAACTGGTAAGTTAACAACTGTTTATGTCAGTATCACGTGTAACTATTCCCGAGTTAATCCCATGACCTGGACATTAATCGGTACAGAATTTATTAGAAATAGACTCATGTAGTCATTTAATTTTTTTCTGTCTCTTTTAGGGAGTACTTAGGAAAGCAGCTTGAAAAGGACACAAACAAGATGCCAGCGAAAGCAGCAGCGTAGTTTCATTCCAGCGTTTTCATATCCATTCAATCGCAAGACACCCATCCCATTCCATTATTTTTCAAGAGAGCAGCTCACCCACTGATTGGGGGTTGTGGGAAGCGGAAGCTTCCTTTCCTTGAGTCACTGTAGTGTGTTTAGTTAAAACGTTATTTGCGTTGTAGTTACAAAAATTGCTCTCATTCAATGTTGAACGAGAGCTGAGCGATAAATTATTTAATTTTAAAACCAGAAATGTTATGCTCATTTCCGTTGCTCCACCTTCTAACCGTTCAAGAGGGACGAGCGTCATAATAGTCAAAAGATTCAGTAATTGAAAATGTATCACTGAGATAATAGTTGTTGTCGTAGTGCGGTGATTATGCTTGTGTAGGTGGTGTGATTGGCCATGTAATGTACAATAAATTACACGTAGAAATTCAGATAATTGTGATAATCGTACGCATATTCTAAGATCCTTTGTGTTATAAAAGAAGAACGTTAAAAAGCGTGTAATGTTATTAATCGTGAACCGTGTGGAATACCCATACCAGTGCCAGCCAAGCATTGGTATACCTGAAAAATCTTTACCCTTGATACATTCAATTTAGTCACCTCATAGTCAACAGATTGTCAGTCGTTTCATTGTACATGTATACACATCATACTTGTTATTTCATTAAGGAACGTCTCATTCCAATCAATTAATTATTGTTCAAGTAAAAGATTATGGTTGAGGGAAATTATTACAATAAATTATACAATAAAATAGCAATTTCGTATTTGAGTAACCAGTTCATGACTCCTCTCTTTCCATGGATAGCATTCTAAAATGTGTGCGAACTGTAATAGTTCCTATATTCGTATACTTCACAATATTTTATTTTGAACATTGTGTTGTACATGTAGTTCGTCACGCTCGTTGTAAAAGAAGTTTATAGAGACATAGTTATGACAATATTATTACTTTGTTTTCGGAATGCAGGAATTCGAATACCAAACCGATCATTTGTCGCACTAGGATATCTCTCATTAGGGATGATACAATTCCTACTATAGAACATGCCAGCCCCTAGGCTAAGTTTATCAAGATTCTTAAGATTATACGAAGGTTACCTTCATAATTACTGATATGAAAGTAAGTTGGGTATGTATCTGCTGGATAAAGTTTCACAAACAAAATTTATTGCTAATATAGTGTGGAGTAGTGCAAGAAATGATAATTCTTAATGTGTAGGTGTCTGCAGCCAACAAGGTTCTGGTTTTGATCACTGATTGTGATCTCCAGGTTTCAGCTTTATTTGGAAACAGTTGTTTCTATTTTATATAATTTATCACATATTCAGTCTAATATTTAAATTATAAACGACAATTTATTTGTCATATTCTCAATTTTAGTTACCATTTTCAAGTATTGACGACTTATCGGTAAGTCCTCAGAATACGTCATTTTACAAGACTACGGGGTCACTCACAGCGGAAACTCTGTTGCGACACAGGTCACTTCGTTAGAAAGGGTAAGTACTCATCAATGCTCCACTTTTCTGAGAATGATTACCCACAGATTGATAACTAGAAATACTGCGCTATTTTTTCCCAAAATATGATTCGTTTCGCATTCCTTTCACTGATCTTGACCGAGACCAATATTTTCCTGAAGAATTCTGTTTTGACATGCTAGTTTCAAAATAATAATGCTAGCGAAGACTTTTTTTGAAATATTAACCATGTATTCAAGTATTTGAAGGCTCCTTATGAATTTTTGAACATTAAGATTACAGAACAGCCAAAATACGTTACCTATTTGGCTAACAAAGAATCTAAATCAGCAATAATAATTATGTATTACTATTTACGATAATATTGCTACAATCCAAATAGACCTTTACAATAAGGAAAATTAAGGTTGCAAAATCTAAATCCTTATAGTATATTTAGGAGTTTCCAAGAGCGACCACAAAATCAATTCAATAATCCCGTGGCATATGAGCTGGAGCTTGAAAAAAATCAACAAGTAACTCGAAATCTTGGCGGTCTAGAACTTCCATCAGTTGTGGAACCCGACTCTTTACGTTAATTCCATTGTACTTATACTTGTCGATGTACAAGTCCGTTATCATGCCTTCACAAAAAAAGATGAAAAAATTGTACAAATTATATTATCAACATTCCTCATAAAAATGCAATCGTCAAAACTGACCATAGAGCCGGTCTAAATACGACGGTTGACGCTTATGTGTAGCCCTCAGTTTCTCCGCATTTGCAAGAATATATTTATACTCAGAAGACAACACATGCTCCACTTCAGGGTCATGGGCTTGGATTTCCTTCAGAGCATCTATCAAGGCCACCTAAAATAAATTGAAGCCGTTAGAAGATCTGATTCGAAAAAAATTATAGTAAATAAAATAAATAAGTACTTGTTTAGACAGGGCAAGGAATCCATCCAGTTTTGGTCGGATTAGTTGCAGCGTGTGAAGAACACTTTCTTCATTAAACTCTACAAGATAAGTCACATATTTAAAAATCAATAGTGTTAATTGCATAGCAAAATATCAAAATTTTCCGAGTAAAACCAACCAAATTCCATATCCAGCCGCATTTTCTTTTTCAGAGCTTCTTTTGTGAGACAGTCTTTAAGTATAGAGATTGTTGATATGTTGTCTGATTTGAAATTAGCTTCTCCCTTACTGCAATAAATGTAATAATTTCATTCATAGAAACTCTTTCGAAAGCCAGATCCTAAAGTGTAAATAAAATGTAGCACGCTAAATATAAAACAACGCCGTCGTAGGCTGCCCAGATGTCGCTACTAACTATCCGCTACAACTATTGCAGTTGACTTACCTGTAATGACAATTTAGGAGAGTGTCAAGAAATGATGACACAAATGTAAGAGAAGCCTCTCCGGAAGATGGAGCTCGTTCTGGCATCTCCGGAATACAGTTCGTTAGCCAGGAATGCATCTCAGTCACACTAAAAGGTCCGCTGAGTGTCAATGTATTGTACGGCCTGGAAATAAATCACAGGATACTTAAAGGTGCCCAGCTTTCAAGAATAGTCAATCCGCTAATAATCAAGTCAGTTACTAACTGCACAAATGCTACAGGTTTTACCTGTTTGGATCATAAGAGTGACAACGCACATGTAAAGAAAGTGGTTTAATTTCGAAAGATCGAACTTGACAGCACTTTGGTTGAATTCTTGGGGTAATGTAGGCTTGTATACTTCCATGCTGACCTTCGATTGTTCGCAGTCGGACCTCAATCCTGGTAGTGTTAGCTTGACAACGGAAAGTTACCAGCAAGAAATTTCCACTCTAGGCAAAAAAGTATATTTTACTGTGAACATTGTTAATGCATATGCATGTAGACAGAAGAGTAAGAAATTCCAAAGGGAATCATACCCCTAAACAAAAATTCACATGATAATATAAAATAATAATTTAATCAACAACACTAACATTCTGGAACCATATTCATTTTTCAGTGGATTTCGAGCAGTCACGTTGCGAATAAACATTAGCTTGTAAAACATGAAAATAGCCCAGATTTAATACATAATTACCTCGGGGTCGCAGTGACTGAAACTAACAACGGCGGAGTTTTTCTCAACGTCCAAAAGATCCACGGGAACATCACTCTGGATCAGAATGGTATCTATAGGGGATTCAACTTCCAGTGTAAGGAGATATGATGCATCCTCTTTGTTGAGAACCATCTGTATAGACCAAACAAGATTATACTAAAGGATAAATAAATTTGCACAGGTCAAGCAGTACAGTGTACTGTCCCTACAAGAGTTCCCTTGTAGCATCATATTCTCTCATGGGATAAAAATAATTCTCAACACAGCGTTAATATTTTTCTTTATAATAATAATTGTAGCAGTCAAATTGTGGTCCCTTTTGAGATGCCATTATAACGAGTATTTACTGTAAATAGTATTCGTAAAAACCCCAAACCTTGTCATTCACAGAGAAGAAGGGAATCGCGGATAGACCCCCGCTATTGTTTTGTGCTGCTGCTTGATATTTGTCCCTTTCTTGAGCAACCCTCGCAGTGAGCTCCTCAATTTCTCCCCTAAAATATAAAACCACAATTAAAAATCTTACTGGGAAAGTGCATTCAGTATTACACGGTTAGTTAGTCTTTCTTAACCAAACTAATTAATTCAAGCACGTACTTGAGTTTAACTAATTTTTGTCGGGTATCATCGGAAATACTAAAGGAACCGTCATCAACACGAATTTTCTTATCCGTTGTTTCAGTGGTGAGGCCAATGACCCATCCTACAAAGTGGGACATTAGTATGTGAGAATTTATTGTTTTAGATTAATTACATGACAAATAGAACTTCATTAGCTTACTGGTTTATTTTAAGCCCGTATATAAACCTTATATTTCTTTACACAAAAAGTAATACATACCTGCAAAATATAAAAAATGCAAGTACCTGAATAAGTGACAACGACTATTTCTTCAAAGCCTTCATGACCAAATATACCTCCTTGGATGCCAGTAACGCTCTCATTGCAGGACTATTTCAACATCATGAAACGGTTTCTGTATTATACTGTTCCGAATTGCAATTAGCCCGGTCTAAAGATTTCTTACAGAATAAGAACCCTTACATATGTAAATAGCATTCTGGGTAGCATTGTCTGGTAACTATCCCGATCCAGAGCATACACTTGAACAGTGCCATCATCAAAGCCCACAATCAGCTCCTTGTTCCCGTCGGAGGACAGGTCAAAGAAGTCCATACATGTGATCCCTGCATTCAGCTCTGTTTCCACTGTCCACTTAATATAACCATCGTTCCTGCTCAAGAAAATATTCCACTGAGTGTAATAAAAAATATGGGGCTTTCCAAGTCTTTCCAACACTCATGCCCTTTTTTTCAAAGCTTCCAATTTTAACAAACAAAAAAATTTCCTGACGTACTTGCCAATGGTCGCAAGTCCAAAGGTGCCGCTGGTGGTTGCAAAGATAACATCATTACCAGATTCGCCACCATCACCGAAAATAGGAACAACGAAAGAGGGAATGCCCTCTAAATTGATGATGTAATTCAGCTTAGCTCTGTGAAGTATTCTAAGCGTTCGGTCTTTACATGCTAGTATAGGGACTAAAATCTTGGCCTTCATTTTAAACAGGAACCATGCAGATGCATATAAAATCATCATGTATTATAATTATTTTCATTATTTGAAGCCTAAGAGTAAATTATAGAGAAGTACCTTTTCCACAGGCAAAGCTGTAATAAAGTTTATTTCATCGTCAGACACATAAAATCCGGCATCCTGACAGTCTTCAAATTGACTGTATACATTTTTTCCACAGACTAGCAAATGGCCTCCAGTTACGTACCTGAATTCAGAAAAATATTTTTTTCAGCTCATCTTTGATTACCTCTTGATTGTATCAAGTTGATCTAAAAAATAAAACCGTTTTAGAACTGCATTTTTACATACATGCATTTGATGGTTTCAGCCAGGTTCGTGTCAAATGACAGAAAGAGCTTCCCTTTCTTAGTGTACCCTTTGACGAGGTTCCCACACGCTATGAATATCTTGTCCTTAGCTGGATTATTTAAAGTTAAATTAAAAGTTGTGACAAAGTTGATAATATTATCAATACTGAATTTAACTTGTTTTAGAGCACTCTTACCTACAGCTCCTCCGAGATGAATGGCAGCTATAGGAGTTGATAGGTTTATTTTACAGTGGTGCATGGGCTCAATTTTTTTCCAGGAGACCACTTGAAATATCCCATCGCGATTAGCAATTGCAGCCTGTAGATTTTAAAGTTTTTTTTTTGTAAGTTTTACTTGAAGTAATAATTGTACAATCGGAGGTCTGTGGCGTTCAAATCTCTTTTATTTTATTTGAAGTATAAGTACCTTCTGCTGGGCTCCATCCTCACTATATGTGGGCAGTATTTTCAGACAGTTAGGGAAGGATGACCCAACGTGGAGGTAATCGACACGAGAAAGATTCAATTCCATATAAATTGCTCAATTTATTGCTACTTCATTAAGTGTTAAAAAATCTTTGTCTGAAGGAATTTTCCCCTGAAAATATGAACTTCATATGATTTTGTGTATACTTATACACATTTGGTCACACAGACACTGACAAGCAGAACAACCCTGTTGCTTTTGTTTGGCCTGGTATTCCTAGGTTACCATCGATTGTATGGGGACTAGTAACTGGGGAGACATGAAACTCGGAAAAATACTAATTGTACTATGTATAAGCATTTTACGTAGATACTTAATAATAACATATTATTTACTGTAGGAGTGGCATCATCAAAAATCTCGATATGGCAATTATTAACGTCACTAGTAAGTGTACTTCAGTCCGAACGTAGACTTCTACGAATTTTCTCCTTTTACTATAAATTAGTATAATTATATGGACACACATAATACTACTGTATTAATTTAAATTCAATGACTTACAATTAGTGCATAATAAAAACTACAGTGGAGTAGCTACAGTCCTAGTTCTTTTCCTCTTAAAATAGATACCAACTGGATCCAGTCTTCCAGAGCATAAAATAATTTATGCAACTCATACATCTTAATGAGCGTGTGGTCAAAGGCTTTTGTTAAGCAAGGTTTAGGTAACCTATTCCAGTTCCTATTTAGTCCAGCACAATGCTCGGATTTTGTAATTTGTATTTTTAAACACCTGTATACAATATGCAAGTACTGAATAATTTTTGGGTGCCAAAATAATTAACTGCCTCATGCAGGTGTACAGTGCGCCCCCGCTATAACAATCTTTTGGTATTTTTTTTATTGGAGCACAATATTTAGACAGCCCAGTTTAACACTTACTTTTTGCCCGTATTAAGCATCTCACTGTAAGAGTCAAATTTTGCTCGTACTCGTTTCAGGATGAGTAGAATCGGCTGTAAATGTACTTATCCATAGGTATACTGTCAGGGTTTTTAGTAATCTATTACACACATACATATCATATGTATGCATGCATGCACGTGTAACCTGTGCTGATTTCTGCATTAATTCCCAAGCAGTTTTAAGACCAAGTTTGCATACACAACATACTTACAGTCAGGGAACGAATTTTATGTGTGATTGTGTGTGAGTACCAGACGGGGAATATGGACCAGAAGGAACCCCTTGTCATTCCAACTGAGCCTCCGTGGCGCAATTGGCTAGCGCGCTCGGCTGTTAACCGAGAGGTTGGTGGTTCGAGCCCACCCGGGGGCGAGAATTTTTGCTCGTTTTTTTTTTGTTTTTACGCGAGCTCTTCTATGTAATTACAACTTGTGCATTATTGTTAGTGAAAAGTGATCATAACTTCCACATTTATTATTTAATATTTTTAATGGCTCAAGATTATATGGTTCATGAAAAACGCTTCCGAGGATCCGTCTACTGCTAAAATAATCAATCTTGGCTGTAAAACTTATTTCTTACTTTTTAAAACAGATCAATCTATTAGTTGACTTGTAAGTAGATGAAACTCTGATCAAATTCAACGGTGACATACCGAAAATTTAATGATAGCCAATGCCATATTTGCCTGCTGATGGGAACTATTAATAATATTGCGATCCCTCTCATTTCATAGTAAATGTGTTTCTAATGTCAATGCACGTAGATCCTCTCTTATGTGCTCTTAAAATTAAGAGCTATTTGTACGCAAAACTCGATTTTTGACATTTAGCTGACAATATTGCTCAGAAGTAGCTATATGCACAAACTTTATATATATTTGAGATTTCAGTAGTGTTTTTAAAATGTAGTTCACAATTCGTTTTTAAGACAAGAGATTTGTTGTGAATTTGCATCCATACCGGTGTCATGCAGGAGTGTATTAGTATCTATCTACGTGAGAGATTCTCATTTCTCATTACCTAAGGAAAATTCATTGACACCATGCGTTTGACAACTGCAGCTTTAATGTTGAATTCCCTGGGGCGAGTTTTTAAGCAGTGCCGAAACAGTAAGTAAACATAAGGACCGATATGAGTAAAATGTGAGATGGAAGAGCTTCTCAGATGCTCTTGATGATGATGATGAGTAAGAAGATAATAATGCTGACAGAATTCGCAAGCTACAATAAAGTGAACAAATAAAAATCCCCGATGGGGCTGTTGGAAGACAACAACACGAGAGAGCACAATCACAAAACCGCATAAATCCAAAGCCCATTACGAGGTTAGTCTTTGGAAATATCAAGTGTCCCAGGTTTGAGTGTGCATTAAGTATTCATATACGAGGGAAAGGATAGAAACTCTTGAAGGTTTACGATGTTGCCTGGTAAGAATGGACAATGTTCGTAGGTGTTTATACAATTTACAATACAAAAACCCAGAGTTTCTTTACTATTAAAAATACTAAAAGGGAACCAAGGAACGACAAGACGTGACTTACCTGAAACTGTGTGATGGCTGCCATGAGCAGAAGAGTGAACCAACACGTAATAAAATGCTTCAAGCTAAACTAACAACAATCTAAAATACAAATGAAGCCATGGTGTCTAAGTACAAGGATCATACAAAGTTGAGACTCCTTCATCCATCATAATGAATGAGCAGAGATGGAAGATGGACGCATTTTTACGGACCTTCTTCTCAAACTTGTACTTATAGTCTGTATAGTCTTACTGTGTCTTTCACAACAGTCACGTCGGCAGTGATTACTGCAAGACTTCCAAGAACTAAAAAAATCCCCAACCTTTTGTTTATGAATGAGTACAAATTCCAGAAATCAAAACTACCTGCGGACAGTTCTTGGGCCTTTAATTATTAAAATGTGGCATGATACACAAATACACAAAATTCGTCCAAAATTTCCCCAAAATACTCCAAAATTTCCCCAAAATACTCCAAAATTTCCCCAAAATACTCCAAAATTTCCCCAAAATACCCCTAAAATTCCCCAAAAATATTTAAAAAAGAAACAATGAAAATGTAATAAATAAGAAAAATATAGTTTAACAGCTTACACACACTTAACAATACACTGCACAAATCAAAACTAAATAAACTTCCAATAACATTATTTTAATCATTTAGTTGCATATGTCAAATTGTGTATTTTAGTTTTAGTGCTTATTCAATTTATTAATTCATTAAAGCGTGGATTAGACTAAACTGCAATGAGTGATTACAAGTTCACTTTGGGAAGAGTTCATTTTTTAGAACAGTGAAAATTGCTAGCGTGAGGTACTAAAGTAATGGAATGGATTAAATCCTAACTGTATTCGATCATAAATACTTAAAATATTAGGACGCCAAAGGAGCAACCACTCAGGGTAGCAATTAAAGGGTAAAATGAATAAACAAGAAATTAATTGGGCACAAATTATTCATAGGAAGAATGGAACAGGAGGATCCTAAAGTGTTTCCATCCTAGACACTTACATACGCAATTCCCATACGGAGGTAAGTTTTTCCCTCTGGAATGGCATATTCAACCTGTCTTCAATTACTCGCTCGAGATATTTTAATAAGAAAATGAATGTTGGCTTTAGAGATTTGGAGCAGCAAGGAGGGATGAGTTTATGTGGAGAGACGTCTTTCAAGGAAGATGGTTATTATTCACTCCTATTGACTGGAATTGCCCTCGCTTGCGTTCAATTAGTAGATAGATAGGCAAAGGTTGAGATAATAGGTAAGATGCAGGGCGAGGGACGCGGAGGAGAAGAAGGGAATATAACGACGATCATAAAGATTTTATTGCTACAGTCCGAGTGTTTCTTCTCAAAATGCCGACAATCGAAAAATTCGGGCCACTTCAAAAGGCTCCCTGCCGGCTCCTGTGTGGTCTTATCCATACTCTTCCACAATCTCACCCTTATAGCCAGACTTCATCCCAGGATTACGTCTTCATCCCTTCAATGACATTGTTTTGGTTCTGGAATGATCAAGTCAATACAAAATATTACTAATTTGTGTGCTCTATCTTCATCATCTTGTCGTTTGTTGTTATGTTCCTTTCACCTTGTCGTCAGGCTTCTCCACAGGCCCAACTCCCAGTACACTTCCAATTCAGTCTTTCAAAATTCGTCTATCTTTTCTTTCTGAGAAGGTCTCGTCGATTATTTGTCTTAATCCCGAGCATTGTGAAAGCCACGCCAGGGTATACACTACCACGGAAGGAGTTTATGGGAGCATCAGGCAAAATATGATGACTTCATACGGACAAAGTGTCAGGTTTCTTTTGCGTAAATAGATTGCTCCTGGCAAAACAATTTAAATCACACCAAACAATCCTCATGTACTATAGAAAGAAGCCTCTGGTAATAATTATTGTTGTAGAGCAGAAAATTGTGAGGCTCAGGGAAACTGCATACTAACTTTATGGGAGAGACGGCCGTCTCTGTAAATGTGTGTACATTTGGCGAGGCGTAGGTAATGTCCACCGGGTTGTGGTGATTTAAGAATATGAATGTTATATAGAAAGAATAAGTAGTGTGAGGTTGAGATAGAAAAAAGGTTGGATATGCATGTTGGGTTGGTGGACGGAGTGGAGGAGGCGGGACTTGTGGACAGGTACTATAAGCCCAGTTGAAGTGAGGTGAGTACAAGATAATTTCAGGTGAGAAAGAAATGAAGATCTTTGGGGAGTTTCGGGAAGTGCTTGTTCAAGGTAGACACTTGGCCTTACATACCACTTCTAATTGAGACACACACACCTCTCGGAGTTGCATGTGAGTCCTTGTAAGACTGAAGACTCTAGAGACCTGCAAAAGACAAGACTTGCAGAGAGTGCTTAAGTAAAGCGAAATAATAAGTGTCGACATTTCACAGTTGAGCTTCAACTCTTTATCTTATCGCACATCTCTCCTAATTTTATCTAATCTCATCTGTGAAAACGTCTCTCATCTTCATCACTTCCATTGCAAACCTGGCTAAATATACGTAATACTGCAAAAGGAAGGAAAACAAAACATTCATCATCAGACTTGTGATTATCAAGAAAGCCCACCTTATAAATACGACCCGTCAACATCCCTCACGACAATATGCAAAAGAGCAACAGTAGTGGTAAGAAGAGTAGTAGTGCCAAGAAAGGAGCCAATAATCCAAATACCAATAATAGCAATAAAAATAATCACAGTGGTATCCCAAGTTCCAGCAGTGGTTCCGGGGGCGGTGGGACCCTTCACAATAATCATGGAGGTCATAGTGGGGCTAATAGTGCAAATAGTAATCAAAATAGTGGCAGTAGCGGGTTGAATGGTGGAAGCACTCATTATTTTTGCTGTCCCGTGGGGAGTAATAGCAATGACTCCAATGGAAATGGTAACTCTCACACCGTCCTCACCTCCAACTCCAGCAGTAGTGCCAGTGCGTTAGAGAGTAATCATTGCGATGCCAATAGTGCATCTCCATATGATGTTTACGGTGGGGGTCATGTCATTCATGGCGGGTTGGTATCAGCTCCGCAACCCACTTCTGCCGCCGGATGGCCCGTCCATCATCCCGCCGATATGGGTGGACATCATCCTCACTATGGAGTTGTGGTTGACTCCAGCCCTGCCATTGGCTCTCATCACATTTCAGGTTTGATTTATGTACCACTTGCTGATCCTTTATTGCCACTGTATTTTATTCAAAGCTCGAGCAAGCCCAATGATTTCAAGTAGATATTGTATTATGTAAATCCCTTTAAATTCTATATGAATTCTGACTGTGTAGATATAGTCTATGCATAAATATGGGCTCTGTACAGAGCTGTACAGAATACACCAAAGATCCATCGCATACTTTACTTTAGATCCTACTTGGATTAAATTGCACTTCTTTTTTTTGCCATTAAGCATTTCAATTCACTTACAACTTTACTACCGAAGTTCTGCAATCCTCGAAGGCCAACCGTTTCCAATGACAATTAACTATAGATACTTGATTTCTACATATCTTTCAATCATCGCTCTGATTTTTTATCCGTCTGAGAACACACAGTCTCTGTAGATCCACATCTATCAGAAATGAGAACCCACTTAGCCAAGAGCAATCGTTTTTTTTTGTAGACACTAAACTATCAAGTAGAAACTCAGAATATTTTTAAACGTTCCTGAGTTTAAAAATATCTTAGTACTATACATTCTACCCTGGTTAAAGAAACGGAATGAATGGAATGTTTATGAATGTGCATTATTACTACAACAAATTATGGGACAAATTGCTGTTTAGGATTATTTGGGGGTGGAGTACTAGAAGTGATTTGTACAACAAAAAGTAAGGCAAGGACTTGGTTTTCAGAAGACAAAGTCCTCTGGTCAATTTTCGACAATTACAGAGAAAATCCCCCGCTGTGTCGGTCCCAAGCTGTCTACGAGACACAAACCAATATGTGAAAGGGATACCTTTATAACGTAATTTACACGGACACTGATATGGTAAATAAGGATAATTATATAAATAAGGACATAGCCTTTTTAGCTCAAGTGAAATGAGGGAAAAACCACAGTTTCAAAGAGTGTATACTCAGAATTGACTCTGCACACCTGTCCAGTTATCTTTATTAAGCACGGGCTGGCTGGGTGACACCCTGTCTAATTGTGAGAGTACTATTTGTATCGACTGTGGGATAGGGATCACATTGAACTTAATTTTACATCAGAATGTATGTTCTTCACCGCCTTCTAATTTAAGCCTTCCCTTTATAATGATACACATTTCTACAGTTATGCAGTCTATAAAATGGAGGAAACTTTGTTATAGTACTCGGAGCTTCTGCGCTTCAAGCCAAATGCTATAGGATCCTAGATACACGAGCTCCTTGTAGGTTTAACCCATCTCACAGGTGTTTCGGTCAGGTTGGATGAACACTTGATAAAAAGTTCCTCCTTTATAGACTTTTTGGTTTGTACAGTATCCATCTGTAGCCGTAGCGTTGCATTTGTAAAAATAAATATGTTTACATTGTTAGGGTAATTACATACTCAGGGAAAGGCTCCTTGAGAGGTGTCCCAGGATGGTTTTTAATTTCGCATTTGTACTCTCTCCAGGACACGAACTGTATGCACCTGGACATGCCTCGGTCGGACCTCATGAGGATGAGTTGAGCGTCGGTCCAAGAGTGCACTTGGAGGATCGGGACCTTTGGGAAAAATTTCATGGCCTTACGAATGAAATGATTGTCACCAAAAGTGGAAGGTATTTATTAAATGAATTATTTTTCGTCAGCTTACTTCTAGGTACACTGCGCCCCAAACTATTCCAGTATATAGTATTAGCCTGTTATTTACATCAAAACTGGCTGGAGTTAATTTTTGGACAGTTTTTTACTCAAATGGGGTTTATTATTAGCCAGTATAGCAGAAGATGTTAATGAAGATGCAGAAGGGAATGCCTTCCTTTGAACTTTCTTCAAAATGCATGCATAAACAAGGGAGTGCAATAAGGTATATGGAGACGTGAGGGGTGAAAGGAAACAAAAGAGAAAAGTATATCTGTATTGCTCGCGTGCCATGAATTAGCGATTGGATCACTGTGGCAATCACGCCAACCCGATAATTTCTACACTCGAAATTCCACGCCATTGTGACAATCACATATAGTGGCACTTTTTACCCGCCCTGCAGTCTCTCATTCACAAGCTCCATGCGGACCATTGCCTTACTCATCCCACATCCCTCCCCTTGATTTTTTTGTTGTAACAAATGCATGGATATAGTATACTCCTGCTATCCTGATTTTTGTTTGTTTGTCTGTAGTTGATGCATTTCGTGATGCCATCATGTCAATGTACTGAGGCTCAAATCTCATTTGATTTCTTGATTCTAGGAGGATGTTTCCTGTGGTTCGTATTCGTATTTCGGGGTTGGTTCCGAATGCCATGTACTCCGTCCTCTTGGAATTCGTTCAAATAGACTCACACAGGTAAGTATCTCTCAGTTTTGTAATAATCACTCTGACCTTTCCGAGATCAAAATTGTAATTTTTTATAAACTCTAATATTATGCATAGGCTGTAACTGTTTACAATAATATTATTATTACAAAGGCACAAACTATACAAGCAAAAATAGCCAAAATATGCCTTCAATTATAATTTAATTGCCCAATCTACAATGATTATTCGGCAGACGTTATTCATTTTTATTTTATATTTAAAAGGGAAGGTTTAGAAATTAAGATTTAAATCATGTCAGTATGACCAACAGAAATGAGAATATTAACACTATTAAAGTAAAAACAGGTGGAAGTACGTGAATGGTGAGTGGGTGCCTGGTGGAAAAGCTGAGTCGCCTCCTGGTCAAGCGATCTATTGCCACCCCGAATCTCCTAATTTTGGGGCCCATTGGACTAAGGATATTGTCTCATTTCACAAAGTGAAGCTTACCAACAAAACCAACGGAAATGGACAAGTAAGTTTATCTTTATTGTACACAGTGCAATCGATTATTCTGTGAATTTGTTTAAAAACTGTAGCTCTTATTACTCTCTTACTAAGAATATCTCTAGGGAAGGTGTAGTAATTGAGTCGTAAGAATTTTCAGAAGAATAGGATTTGATTCAGTGCAATAATAAGTGTTCTGTTATTGAGTTAAGACTTGTGCATGCGGAGATTTAAGGGAAGTGGGAATCCTTAATAAAATATTGGTTATCATATTATGAGATGACACTCTACCCTCACTGATGATCATGATTAGTTTAATAACCGGGAAATGCAAGGTCCTTTACGACCGCTCAGGAAATAATACACGGGTAATTTATGGTTCCAATTACGACATGGAAAAGTTTGTATTGTAAAATTATAATTTTCCGCACGGCTGACACGACTTTTTAAACACTCTCAATGCTTTTGTGAAGTAAAAGAGCATGAAATTATTTTACAACTTAATTTTCCTCCGTCTCACTCATATAACCATTCGGCTTGAGTCGGGGGAGTATAGTTGTAGGGAGTACGGAGACAAACGAAAAAAACATGAATCGCCAAAGTATTCTCATTCTCAAGCGGCTCGCTCTTTACGCAATAAAATACTCTGCATACGCTCCAACTCATTACTTGAAGCTTGTGCGGTTTATTGCCATTAAATAGTGAAGCAGAACTAAAATTAAAAGTAACGTAACTAAAGGATTGAGGGGTCCGCATCCTCAGTTAAAATTTCATTAGGTACTTCAAGATCCATTCCAAATCAATTACAATACAGATATCTACTGACATTTATATATACAATAATTGTTACAGCCATAAGGATTAATTACTATCATCACCCAAAGTACTGCAAACGTTTATTCGAAATTTACGAACTTTCAAAACTGATTGTGAGATTCTTTTAAGGATAAAAAATATATTTATTGGATGTTGAATTTTATGAATGACTAAATTAGGAATTGATTAGGAGCGTTTCATACTTATACACAATTTTTGTTTGTTTACAGATCATGCTCCACTCCCTTCACAAGTACGAACCTCGAGTTCACATAGTTCGGGTCGGGACAGAACCTCCAGCTAGTCCAGAGACGCTTATTCGTAATCCAGCTTACAACCGTTACACAACTCATCCTCTCCCGGAAACTCAGTTCATTGCTGTAACAGCTTACCAGAACGAAGAGGTATGTTAAATTGTAGCAGTTGGCGATCATCTGAACAGATTATATGCATTTGACGCAAAATTTGTGTACATTTGTTGTTAAGAAGGCTTTTAGTTAAAAGCGTATTTTAGCACCGTACTTCGCATCGCATTTGTTAGCAGTTACACTTAAGGAGGCTTGAGTGGTCAAAGTCTCTCACTCACAGTCAGGAGTACTCACTCTTAGAAGTAATCTTTACAAGAGTGTGTCGTGATGGCACAAACAAAAACTTTGGATTTTGAGAGATTTTGAAGCGTAAAATCTATTTTTAAAACTATATTTACCTGAGCGAAATGGAGTCAGCAGTCCTATTTGGGTAAGTGATATTTATTGAGGTGGACGCGTTAGTTGTTTGAGGATTTTGTGGGACACGTTTGTGGTGCCGCAGTTTGAAACGGTCACCAAATATGGTTTGCTTTTTATTTGAGGAATTAATATTTAGAGTAGTGGACATCATCGGAACATTCGCGTCTCAGCTTGATGTTCAAACACGCTGAGCAAATTGTATAACTTTATTTTTCAAAGCCCTTGTCTTTTTGGTTCGAAGGTTGGATGTACAGTTCGTACTTATAATTACATACACTCACCTGTGAGCAAGTATATGTAAATTCATTCATGGGAATTTATTTCAAGAGAGGATTTTTTTCTTGAAGTCAGAATACGGTATATACTGTATCTCATCTTGCGTCATTTACATGTAGTGAGGAGTCTTCGTATAGGAAACTATGTTCTGGAAAGGGTGCCTTTTGTGTTTGGAAGGTGACTGTTAAAAACCCTAATAATTCTTGATTTGCTTTAGGTGACGGCACTCAAGATCCGCTACAATCCTTTTGCAAAAGCTTTCTTGGATGCGAAAGAACGGCCAGAGTCTCATAGGGACCTTTTCTACGCCCCTCAGTGTAAGTTGGGACATAAAACTGTGGGATATGAAACGTTTTAAAAAACTTGGCTTTGAAAAGACCATATTAGAAATAATTAAAACTTTTACAGCCTCTAATTTATTCTAACCATGCATGCAATCTTTCTCGCGCGCACTGAAATCATCCGGAGAATTTTATTACTGGCACAAGTCTGGCTCAAGAATCATTCCAACTCTTATTATTTGAGCTTTGACTATAAATCTTGCACCAAATTTTACTACCCGGTTGATTGACCTGATCATCCTTGCAATTATGATTCCTTTTTTTATTTCCTTATCTTCCTTTTAAATCTTTTTTCCCTAATTATCTTGTCGCTCCTTCCCAGAGTGTCTCTCTGTATCTAAAATCCATTAGGAAATAAGTCTAGTTTGGTCTCTAATAATTATCTACAAATATTTCCAATAGATTCGCCTTGGTATTTACATCCCTCCAGCCCTTATTACACTGCGTCAGCTTCGCTGAGATCAACGGCTCCTCAGAGGCCGGTGCCTTACGGAACTCCATCGAGTAAACGGAGTCGGACAGAATCAGGTAATTTTTCTCAAATGGCTTTTTCACTCTCTTTCCCTTTTTTTAGCATTTCGGTTCATCTTCCATAATTGCATTACTGCTACACCAGAAGGGTCTCTTATGTTGCTGTCCGTATGATTTGCAATGAGCATATTTCATACAATAGTAATTTTGGTTGGAAAAGCGTGCAGTCATTCAGCCCACGAGGGCCAACCATATATACTACCTGGGAGTAAATTTGATTTAAGGGAGTTATGAGGCTCACTGAATTTTTACAAATTGGCTACAGCAGCAGCAGCAGAGGGAAGGGAGAGACCACGAGTAAAATTTGGAGTTGGGTTTGGGAAAGGAAACCTGTCCGGAGATTTGACTCGTATTACAATAATGATTGTAAAGTTGTTTCTCTCCGGACTATGTCGACTGTATATACAAAAACATTGAAGCCTGACGCTCTTCTTGAGCCTGCTCGAATGTGAGGAGAGCATCAAGCAAAGTAAATGCAAAAAATTTTACAACTTATTTTCCCAACCACAAAACGTTGACTGAATGCGTTTTACGATCCATAATCTTCTCGCTTACGGTGTCAAAGCAAATAGTTCCATTGTATTGTGTGCCAGCGATGGTTTTTTTTACTCTTCTTCTCCTTCCACTGTAAGTCATAAGTACACTTAAATCTCCTTACCTGTAGTATGTCTTCTGGTGTACTACATCCCTCAAGATACTTTTACCTCATAACGGCAGTGTGGCACTCATTCCCAGTTGATATGTATTTATCCCCCTGTATAAACCCGTACTCAAATATGTAATTAGAACTATTGCCCAAAGTTTAAGTAAATGGTCAAATGCATAAAACTAAATTTAATGCTGTTTACCTAGTAGCTTTTTATGTAAGTAAAATTAATACTTTTTACTCTCTGCCCCACCGTCTCTTTCCCCATGTAGCCACTGGCACTCTGGTAGATCATCAGGTGCCAATATTTTCCTTCCTGGTCAAATGCTCTTTGAACAAAAATAAAATGACAATATGAAAGGCATCCTGAAACTCCTCAAAAATGTATCCATGTCGAATTGTGGAGTCAAAATCTATCCGTGATGAAATTGTAGAGTCAAAATCTATCCATGATGAAATTGTGGAGTAGAAATGTGTCCATGTTGAGATTGTGGACTAAAAATGTCTGCACCTTGAAATTCTTTAATAGAGACTAGAGGTACGGGAGGGAAGCGGTCTTTCTAAAAGTGAGATTAAAAAAGGGGGAAATATTTGTATTTCGTGTACAGATCAAGAAATATTCTTAAAAAAAGTCTGGTATTTTAAACCAAGTTGGAATCACGAGTAAGGACCGGACATAAAACCTAAATATATGTAAGTAGCATGGAGGTGGGAGACGTCTTTTAAAAGCCTCAGTCTGTGTAGTCCCCTGTGAAAGAGTGAAGCTTTCGGTGGAAAGTATTTTTGAAAAAAGTAGGGAGAGAGAGAGAGAGAGAGAGAGAGAGAGAGACAGGCAGACCAAAGTTGATCCAACAAATTTGCTTTTCTTTTCTCTCGATTTTATGATTCTGTTCAAACCACGAACTGAAAGAGAGAATATGAAATCTTTTATAGCAAAGTGTGGCTTGTGTAAAGTTTATAATATATTGTTTTGAGTAGATAGGATGGGAAATGGAGTTCAAAGGGAAAAAGCCGCCATGGCCACAGAGAACAACGACGTTTCTTCTCTTCCACATCTTAGCTCTTGAACCAGTTTACACTACACTCAACCTTTTCCCGTCCCTTTTAGGCTTTTCAAGAAACATTCCCATACCTTCCACCACTGCTGCTGCTGTATCTAGTGTCACTCAAATATCTAATTGTGATGTACCAGTCTCTCTCATATACTCCTTCGTCTTGACTATAAACATTTCAACAGACCATTTACTCCTAGAGTGCATGCCGATGGTCCGGGCTGAGCAGAATGAAACATTCTGTACTAGCTTCAGTTGTACAGGTGTGACTCTCCATGGAGGACGTAAGTCCCAAGGTACATTTCCCCAAAACTACTCAGCATCTCTGGCCATGTGAAGACACATCTCATAGTCTTTTGGCAAACATTTACTTGAATAGCGAATTAGCTTTTCTCAACCCATGGCGGAGACATTGCTCACCTTTCATTGAGCACACATTCTAATTTGTCATTACTGTTTATGTTCTCATGCCTTAAGTGCACATGGATACATAATAGTGACATTTCTCAATATTCCGCTTTTCATTTACTCACAGAAACCTCGCACGTGTTCAGGCTGTTCTATCCGTATGAACGTCTTACATACACAATCTTTACATGTATCGTTGTATGTATGAATTATAATCTGTTAAAAGAATTATGTACGCCGAACAGATGAGGGATGCATAAACTGTCACGCCCGGTTATGTCTTAATAGTAGCCATGCCGGCAGGGAATAATAACCCTTTATGCCCCGCTGTGAAACAAATAATCAAATCATTTCTCGGTAAAGTTACAATATAATTTCTTCCTTTGCTTGTGCTAGAGTTGACAGTGGACGCACACCTGAAAAGCCCATGTTTATACGAAACTACTGATCATTTTGACACGTGTGCACCCACACACAATCCCCTTTGCAATTATTGCAAGGGTTTTACTTAAAAGCACATATGTCACTTTACCATGTCCAAAAACTCGTCAACGACGTTGTATTGTTTCCCTACCTGTGCTATACTTATGGATGTAATAGAGCTGAAAATTATATGGAATAAGGGAGGGAAATGAAGGGAAGTTGTGAGTAAAAAACTGTGCGGGGATGAGTACAATGGGAATGGTATACAAATTATCATTGATACCTTTTTTTTTACAGAGGATTTTTATGAGTGGGAAGAGAAAGAGAGGCTCTATGAGGCAGAGCCTACTTATAAGTGATAAGGGTTTTTAAACTTATTGTTAGGACGACATACGTGCTTCGTCGGTCAATTAGATCCATCAACATTATATGACACGAACCGTCTAGGTTTTTTAGGGGGAAAATGATAAAAAAGGGGTTTAGAACTTTTTCTGGAATCGTCGGCACTTTGAGGAAACAAATCGCCTTCATTCCCTTTGAGAGCATCCTCCGCCTCCGCTCTGCACTGTATCTGTGTAGCTCTTCCTTTACAATTTAGTCCTATGGGGGATGACTGCAATAAAACCACTGATAGGAAAAAATTATTCAATTTTATTACTAATTCATTAATAACCATTAATGAGTATCAATGATTTCCTGCTTTTTTATAAAGTCCCCTTTGGTGTGTACTGTACATGAGGCATCCCTAGTAATTACGGGAGACGGATTCACAATTCTAATAATAATTTCACAAAATTAGGTATTATACAGTATGTGAGAGGCACATCCTTTAGGGAGTAATTACTATTGTGAGAGCATTATACGGTGCGATTCCATATTAGATTGGAGTCTGATTCTCAGGAGTGTTTTGGAATACTAAGGTGAAGGAGCACCAGGAACGTTAGATTTTATGATGGAGGATCTAAATGTGAAGTTTATTGTTTAGTGTGAGGGATATGTAATGTACACTTGGAAGTTTTTCTCTTGGGTCTAATTTTCTTGGGTGAGGAAATGAGATGAAGCTAATGTAATAATTTTATTGGCAGGTTATGAACCGGCAGCCACAGTATGGTCGAACTCAATCCCATCTCCTACAAATTCCTGGCCGTCACCACCAGGAGCGATGCACTTCTCATACTGGCATGACCAGCCGACTGCTGCCCTGACACCAACCACGGTTGGGACTCCGACGGTCATGGACCCATCCGCCGCCACAAATGACATCAAGCCTTCGCTCTCATCCAATTCATCCCCATCACCGACCTCCATGTACTCTCCGTCCTCTCAGTCGAACCAGCAGACTTTAATTATTGGCAGTATAGGCGGAACGAATGCAATCCCATCACAAAATTCAAATAATTCTTCATCTCCACCCAGTGAACTGTCATTAGTTCATCCTCATTCACACGCTAGCCTATATGGAAATCATGCCCATTCTCATGCCTACCACCTCCATAATCATTCGCACATTCAGTCCCATCATCACCATCCTCATAACATCCACAGCGACAGCTTTAATTCCAATTCTGTCTACAGCAATAACTCCCACTCACCTGGGCCGGAGTCTGTGGGCGCAGGAAATACTAACCTCCATCAAAATTATCATCATCCGCATCATCAACGACAACATGGCGGACCTGGCAGTGATTCCAATGAAACTGCCCCAAACGTTCGCTGGTCACCTCTGACTCCTCCTCCCCAGTCCCAACCTGTTCATTTGGCTTGACCATATTCCACTCTCCTGTCATCTCTGACGTTGCCGCAACTTTCATAGCCTTTCCTCAAGCCTTCCCATGATTGCAGCAGCCTCACAAAACACAACCTCAGCCAGAAGAAGTTTACACACAAAGGGAGTAATTATTTCTGTAATATAGAGTATAGTAGTATGAGCCATAAGTAATTACACTATTGTTGTGACAGTACTTTCTACGTCCTTATAGCTTCCGCTCTCTTTTTTTTCCTGGTGGAATTCATCAGCAGCAATGATAAGAGATTGGAAGAAATACGCTACTAAAGTTACTCACAATACAGAGTATATGACAAAAAGGCTTCCGTAGACAAGGGACTTAATCTATAGCAGGAACTAATATGGAATTAAACAAATTGAGTCAGACCCCTATTGCATGGTAATAGTATCATACCGTCCAGTAATTATATAGCAATTTTCACAAAGCTTACCCAAAAGACTACCGATTGTGCAAGAAATCCATATTTTTGTAATTGCTTCAAAGCAGCTGGACATTATTGGCTTTTTGCTTCTGTACTTGTGAAATTGCTGAGTATAATGAATTGCACAGGGCACAGAGAGAGAGAGAGGACATAAACGGAATGCTCTCGTAACTTTTGCTCCCCACAACACCCAGCAAAATCAATTATCTGCCCGGATTCAATCCAGAGTTTTGGAATTGGGGATGAATCGATAATGTACATACATAGCTCCTGTATGCGCGCATTTGTACTACACTTATTGTAAGAGTGTGTTCCATCCAAATACCATGTTGTTAAGTCTCTGTAAACAGGATTAATTGTAAGAAAGCATGTACCATAATCATAGTTACTATAGTCTAGTAATCCCTTTACTAAAACCACCCGAATCCACGTTGGGATTTTGTAGTAAAACAAGTTTAGAGTGTAATTTTGTATACGTTTAGTACTAAATAGACTATTAATGTACGTTTTAACTGTAGGTTTTAATTTTTAAATTATTATAGTTGGCAATTCACAGGGTTGAATTTGAAAAATGGCAGTCTACCGGAACTTCATCACGTATACGTATAAAATGAACCTGATCAAATTTTTCTAGCATTTTCCTGTAAAAGTGTACAGTAGTCACAGGGACGTAAACACACGCGGATTTTTACAGTAGGATTTTATTAGACGTATTATAGTGTCCTATGTCCTATTAGTTTATGACAAAAATCAGACTGTTTTAGCATTACAATGGGTCGGAACTCTGACTTACAGCTTTTGATTAACTCCCGTATCTGTTGCATATGAAGTTGCATATGAAGTTTTTTGCTTAAGCGCAATGATTCAGTGTTGAAATTAATTGTTGGAGGTTTGAAGCATTGAAGTAAAAATTCATTTCCAGTTGCCCCAAGCTATTGGCTTCAGTTTTTGGATTCGTGGAGTTATGTCATTGCATTTGCTAGCTCTTTATAAATGCAGTCTTAATTTATTGGCAGTAGAGAGGGGCATGATTTATAGCATTGTTCCGCACTTGTTGAAAGGTCGGATTTGACTTCATCATGGAACCATTTGTGGGAAGTTCATTTTTGCAAAGAGATGCAGTCATTTCGAAGAGTGAGATATGGATGTTTCATGCGCACTTATTCTTTTAGTGCTTTCCACACAAGTCAACACTACTATACAAAATAGATAGTACGGACATCTCACTCACTAGAACTAACCTATACATATATGACATGTATCTAGGTAACAAATCTAAGAGAATTAGTTGCTGTTTTTGATTTCTTAAGGTTGATGATAAGTTCCTTGAGTTAATAGGAATCATGCAATGTTAGTTCACTGAGAGGCGCGTTTCCATATACATGTGCTAATTTATCTTAATGCCCCATTATGCATATATTAATGTATCTACAACTTGTCTGTTGTGAAGATGAGGTATATAGTAGGTAGTATACTAGAGATATTTCTGATGTGCATATAAAACTAGAACTAAATTGTTATGTATTACTTCATTGTTTTGTAATGTAGGCTTAAGAGATGGATGGAGGAACATTGGATAATACAATAACTTTACGTGTTAAGGTCCCGCTTTATGTACAGCATTTATATAGACATAGTGAACCACAACTTTCTCGAGGTACTTATATTTTGAGTACTTATCATTAAATCAGAAAAATAAAAGTTGTACAAACTGTTGACTCTGAAATGCCCCTTATTTTCTCAATTCTAATTATTGTAAGTGCATCATGCCCATTTAGTATTAAGTTGTACTAAATAATCCTACAATGTATCAAATGCTTGTCATAAGTCATAACCAACCCGGGACATACATACTTGTGTACTATATGACATTAAAAACACACAAATGGAAAAAGTGTACACATATTATTCTATTGTACTGCACATGTATGAGTTGCATATAATAATTACTTACCATAGTAATTCCGTGCTTGCAGTTAATATCATTTCTCCTATTCTAACTCATGTCATTAATGTACTTCGGTGTTTCAACACTCCAAACAACATAGGCGAAATGGAGCTATACATGTCAAAAATTTGTTGAAAAGCTACCTGTTAATTCTTTTTTTTTCTGAGCACTGCATCAAGCGAAGCAAGTTATAATGGCGGAGCATGTGATGAAAAGAATGGTGCTGCGTCTCAGAAGAAATAGAAAGATGCCTTAAAGTGCAGAGTCTCTGTGTGGATAATTACATGAGTGTTTGTATTAGGAGCATATATGTATGTGTAATATACATACCGTACAATTTTATGAACAGAAGGGATAAAGGAAGATGCCATTACAAAATTTTGTTATCCAACTGGACTATAGCTCAGTTGTTGTGAGGATACCAGAATTTTTTAACAATGACTTTATTACATTTGGCTAAAAAGGTAATCTTGTATATCTATATATATATACAGGGAATGAATAATGTAATAATTTTATGCGAGAGAGGAGCAGCGCTGATGCATGGTTGAATGATGTACTCATCTATTATGGATTTGTGTGTGGAAGAAATCCGTGTAGAATAATGTGTTTACTCGTCACTTAGCACCTGGAAACAATAAAAATTTCCAAGGAAGTAAGTATGAACCGCACCGTAGTGGTTCTGTATGAGTTGTCATTTGTATATGTCTATAACTTCATATATACATATAACAATCCTTTGCAATGGACTCTTAAGGCACATGTGGTATCCCCTCCTTGAAAAGAATAAATTAAACAGATGCCTGCACTTGGTGTGATTCCTAGTCTCACTTCGAGGATAATGTATGGGTAACTAAATCATTCTGATTCCATTTAGAGCCATATCCTTTATATTATTTTAGTCCTCATTATTTGTAGCAGAAGGGAAGGCACTTGGGTTTCTATTGTCGTCATAGCTGCTTCCATGCTGCTGTATTCCATCTTGAGCAATACAAACACAAAATCGCTTAAAAGTCAGAAAGGTCTATGGGAAAGTGGGGGATCAAGAGACAGTCGTTTTTCTTTATCTGCAGTAATTCAATGAAACTTCTTTGGCCCGACTTGAATGAAACTGAGTTATGAAAATGTAACTACGACCTTGTGATTTTGAATTTTTAGCATTGCATATCACTCCATGCTATAATAATTTAATGAATTCAAAGAACTAGTTACATGCTTTTGAAGACCTTTTTGATTGTTCCAACTTTATTGCTGAAATGTAGAAGGGCTTGAGTGAAAGTGAATTTGCACAACTTCCCGTGGGTGCAAATACTGATCGTGTGAAATGAAAAGATTGGAAAGAAAAGTATTGTGGGTATGGATGGTCTGGCTACCTTTGTTAAGTATATCAGTCAGTTCACAATATGCACCAGCACCTCCAAGAGTTCCAGGTAACTCACCAGGCAGACCTAATAATGGAAATTTCAACGAGGGACTAACGTTCAATCAGAAGGTAATAGTAATTATTTTAATCTCCGGGTAATGTTTGTTGGTAAAAACGGCTGTACGATTTTGTCTAGTTGGCTGTGACATGAATATATTCATATATATATTTGGGATATAATAGATTGGAATTAAATTCCAAATGATATTACTCCGCGAAGTAATTTTTAGTAACTGTAATAATCAGAAATGTACTTATTTTGATATTACTGAAACCAGCATAGTGTAGCAATGAGATTTATCTTCCCAGGCATTAATACATGCTGTTGTCGAAGAGCTTACGAATGAAACTCTGACTGTAACAGAACAATTGTTACCTACTTTCATCGAAAGGGCAGCCGAATTTATTAGGAACCAAACGCCCACGACGCCTCGAATTCCTACAGGACTTATTCAAATTCAACCTCCACATAAATTCCCAAACCGTTATAACCCTGCTGGTCCGTTTCCGGAACGACCTCAGGACAGTCAAGCTCAAGAGTGGAGGCCTGGCATGAATCCAAGACCGAACAAGTATATTCAACACAATCCTGCGGGACAGTCTGGGCAGCTACAAAATCAGTATGGTTCTGGGCACAAACATGGAAACCAGTACGGATCTGCACAGCACCAAAATCAGTATGGGCTTGGACAGCATCCTCAAGCAGGTCAGTACAACTATAGGCCTCAGAATTCAGCTCAAGCTCAGCAGGCAGGAAGTGGAGCGCAATACTCAGTTCAGCACAGATATAACGGCGGTGGGCAACAGAACTCACGTCCGACAGGACAGGGTCATCCTCCACATAAACCAACACCGTACCGACTCGCAAGGTCAAATCGTCGCTGGAAGTACAAACACTACGACTATAATGACGAGGATCGAATTGATGGTTGGTAAATTACGGAGGAGGGTCAGATAATCTTAAAAAATGGAACCACTGACAGAACTTCGATATTCTATTGACTGTCATGCATGACCTTCAATTGAACGGTGTCGTTTAATCATCAAGTGTAGATAAACAAGGATAGCTATTTCTATTTGTTAACCTACAGTTTACCCGTCAAAGACAAAACAGTGAAAATACTTGTGAAATAATTTACAGACTGAATTACTGATTACAATACATATGTTTGAACATATTGCCATTCACATTCTTACGATCGTAGTAAACAGTAAACGATTCCCTCAGAACAGAAATATATGACTTAAAAGGTTCACTTGAATACAAATCCTAACGTTTTATTTCCCAACAGGCACAAAGCCATTCATCTAGCATTCTTTCAAGTTACTAACAGTGAAATAAGTATTAGTGTGGTTGAAAATACATTATTATTTCTTAAGACGACGCAGGAAGATTGAGAAGGGTTGACTGTCCCGTTGGCAAATAGACAACGTTTCTAGATTTGGCTAACTGGTATGCAATATCCTCCGCAGCTTCAATTCGACGTAATTCCACGAGACCCTCTCCAGCATCACCGAAGGATTTCGCCAATAACGTAGCAGCCTGTTAACACAATACCATAGTTTAAAATCTATACCGGCATCAACAAAGCTAAATCATTACCGAAATATTTCCTACAACGATTTGACGTATTACGTACCTGAGAGTCACCTTCAGCGGAAATAATAGCGGCCCTCTTTTGTTGTTCAGCTTTCTCAACAAGGAATCGTGCTCGTTCTGCTTCTTGTTGCGCTACTTGCTTTAATTCGACAGCTTGCGTGAATTCTCTACCGAATGTCAAGTGAGTCTAAAAAAACAATTAGAGTACATTTCATTTTGACCCTTGAACTTATTTTAATTCTATTTCGAAAAACACATGCGTACAGGCACATATTAAGAACCTCTATCCAATAACTAAATTTTATACCATGGACTCATCAGCCGTCAAATCTCAAAACTATCTTGCCTGCAACTGCAACTATGACGTGGCCTCAAACTTGCCTTTTATATAATACAACGTATAGAAAAACCCCTAATATAACACAAACCAATTTACATTATTAACATTTACCTAGACATAGAAAGGCATGCTGGATAGGCAAATAAGATAGCAAAAACTTGAACCTGACGTTATGGGATAAAAAAAACGAGTATCGAAACATCTAGCAATATCAAATTATACTTTCTTCCACTTCCAATTTCATTTGTAATATCTTGTAAACAAAAACAAATAGGTTTTGCACAATAGTGACTACTGAGTAAACTCCAACCCCGCAGTCCCCACCAAACTTTTTAACGGACCACCACTAAAAAAACAATTTAACAGTAACAACCGGGTTCATCAACGCCAGCATTACTTTTTTACCGCAAAGAGTTCAATAAATTCTTTTAAATCTAATACAACACAACAAACGAAAACGTGATAAACTGAATTAATCTTACGATTGAAATGTCATCCAAAATCAGCCCGAACTGACCCGCTCGCTCATTCAGTTCATCACTAACTTTCTGCGAGACCAACTCTCGTTGTGTGATCAATTCTCCAGCATCGAACTGTGCCACGACGGCTTTCAAGACTTCATTAGTAATTGAAGGTAAGACACGTTCATCATAATCGACTCCAAGAGTTGTGTAAATTTTCGGGAGCTCATCTGGCACCGGTCTGAATAAAACTCGCAAAGTGATATTTACATTCTGCAAATCCTTGGAACCAGTAATAACAGGGACGTTTCTCGGCCTTGCCCTGATATCAAATAGAACCGGGCGTTGAACCCACGGCACGTAGAAATGTGTCCCCTCTCCGACCACTTCCTTTTTGATACCGCTGAAACGATCGAAGATGACAGCCCGGTGACCACCGTCAACTAAAAACATATAAATGATCCTCATTAATGCTTTGTCATTGCTCTCAGAAACTCACAAAATATCATTACTCAATAATTATTCCACGTACAGCGTTAGCTAATCACTCTCTCCCTGTAACAATTAAACAAAAAATTGTAAAAAATTTCGAGAAATCTCATGGGTGACAAAATGATGCAATACTATTACACTCATTACAATTGCCGGTAATACCCTTACACACTTTACAATGTGATATATTATTATTAGAAATTCCAGGATATTATTTACCATTGTACAAAGCTGAATTTACCACACCGCCCGCTATGGCCATCCCCAGACCTAATTGGCCGATTCTTGTTAAAAATTGTGCCATTTTGATTAATTTTACAGAAACTTCTTTTTACTTTTTTAGAATTCAAATCTCCTCTGGAACTTGAAGTTGAGAGCACAAGAGCGACAGCTACAGAACTCACCTCTCCTCAATGCTTTCCTAATTCACTCTTCACTCCGCTCGTTCCCTATACTGACACTCACACTATCACACACGCTAACACGCCTGCCGTAACTTGAACTAACTTTCCGCGATTGAGCATAGTCCACGTGAGAAATCATAGAGAGCAACTCAAGCAGTGAAATGTCCTGCATAGATTAGACTTTGCCCTTCCCAGTAGTGCTGATTGTGAGTGCATTGGAAGTACGAGTTCAGGATTGACCAGTGCTGAGACTTTAGTCTCCTGGAGCACCCCTTGGGGCATTCTGAGATGTGAATGTGCATCATTATGAATGCAATGTTTTTCTAACTTGTGTGGTTATCAGTTATCACTGACAATGAGAAGTTTAATATTATGTTGTTTATACAGGCTCTGGACCCTGGTAGAGGGTTGAGGTTGACACTAGACTTTTGGACCCTTCATGCAAATTTAAAAAAAAAAGTTGTGCGATGGGAACACAGATATTTTCCAATGTCTTCTAAATGGCTGGCAAGGTCTTTGATAGCAACAGGGAATTCAAGTTGCTGATAATGCCCCATATTTTGGATAAATGTGGGGTCAAGGGGGCTGAAAAAACGATGATAATGTAAATTCGTCATTCGCTTTACGCTTTAGATTACCTCAGTCAGGGGTTATTTATAGTCAAGGAAGGGACTGCAAGATGGTTATGATTTTTTCTCTTAAAAAAATGACAAAGTTGCTAAAGCAATATTTATAATATTGTTATGTTACCAAATGTAATAAATTCATTATTTCAATAAAATAATTAATACAACAAGAATTTGGGAAAATGAACTCACTGCGGCATTCTACTAAGTAAGTGATAAGATAATGGCCAAAAATGAAAAAAAAATACATTTTCCTTCGCGGACCAACGCCTTCCGTTTTAGTAGTTAGCCAACTCGTGAGTAGTGAACAACGTTAATTCCGTAGAAAATTTACGTAACCCAAATTCTAAATTCTAAAATCTAAGGTCCAGGCGACTTAGCGTCATTCAATTTACCTGAATTATGTCTTGCTGTGGGGGTGTAAGCAAACCTTGAATAATCTATTATTGTGTGATCATGTGGAATTATTTTTTTCCCCAATGACTCAATGTACAAATATTTTTTAAATTTGAATTGTTTTCACAGTGTGGCTGCGGATGCGGATGCCGAGGTTGTTGCTCGAGTCCGTGTTGCGGCGGGTGTGGGTGTGGGCACTCTGGTAGTTGTAATTGCTGCAAGTCTTGTGGATGTACCATCCGACTTCGATGTCCATGCTATTGTTGCTCGTACTGCTGTCCTTGCAGATGCTGTGACAACTGTTGCTGTGGCGGCTGTGGTTGTGGCTGTGGATGCGGGGGATGTGGAGGTTGTGGAGGATGTGGAGGATGCGGCTGCTGCTAACATTGTTTATTTTTTAAAGTAATGTACCTTTTCCGAAATTCTTCAATATAGTAGTAGTAGCATTGCTGTTGTAAATATTGAGAATTGAATTGATTTAACTTGCCAAAAAAATGCAAGCTTATGAAATGACAAGGGAAATGTTTCTTTTGTTGTTTGCAGCATCCATGATCTCGCAGCCTACAGAATATGCCACATGTTTTAAGTAAAACCTGCCATTTGCAGCAAAATAGTCTCTTGACCAGAACCCTATCGGAAAACCAGAGGACGATTCAGCTTCAAAACTTTGTTTAAGAATAACTACCTGACCTGATTCGTCCTTTAAAATTATTGAATTGATTTTCAACGTAAAATTCAAAATATTTCACTCTCAGAAATAAAAACACCAATTCAGCTGGTGTTTCAGCTGTTTGAGTTGAGGCTAAAAAATTGTTTTGGAAATCCTATAGCTTCTTAGGCAAAATATGTTTATTACACTTATTTTGAGAATGTTCATGACAGAATTCAATCATTGGAAGGTCAAAGGTCACCACGAAATTAGTGGAAACGATGATGATTTCTTAGACAGTACACTTGTTTTGAGAATGCTTGCACTAAAATATTAAAAAATAACTTATACTGCAACAGTTCGATAGGAATCATACGATTAGGGTGCCAGTAGATAATCAAGTTAAATTGAAAACGCTACATTATCGCGTTGTAAAAGAAGCAATTATTAATTTTGAAAGCCTACAAAAGTTCTAACTGTGCTCACGTTTTTGACCACTGTGACAGCAAACAATAACATAGGTTAGTAATTCTATAATAATTTTATTACTTTAGAAAATATGTGCGAAATTCATACAAATTGGAGATTATGATATTTCATGAGTCTGTCTTATGCAATTTCATACTGTATATGGATCTGGGGGCACGGAGTATGGGCAACTGAACAATCCTTTATTAAATAATAAGCACTGTCTATTAAATTACTAAACTAAAAAATTAATAAGTCATCCGCTTCGCCAATGGAAAATACATATATACCGCATATAAGCTTGTTAGCCTTTGTTGTAATTGGTACTCGCAAACCAATAGAAGAGCGTCTAGGAGAAAGAATTGGAAAATTCTTTCATCAAATTATGTTGTTCTGATGCTGATACTTAGTCTCAATTGAGACTACACTAACTGCGGACTTAAGAAGACTGTTAGACTCAACTGAATCCCCATGAAATTTGCTACAAACTCAGCGTTCCTGGAATATTTTATGAGCGCGTGTCCTCACATGAAAAAATGACAAGTTTAGAAATTTCTCCTTTTCTTCATCTTTCTCACTCTCGCTCTTGAAGCTGAATTTCTCCAACCTTGCTCCGGGTCTTTTCGGGGCATGTGCACAATTCACGACTTTGTGACCCATAAAATAGTTCCCCGGAAAGCCCATAAACCTTCCTAGCGCCAAATCATTATTTGGAAGATATTTTTTTGGGAACAAAAAATATGAACAAATTGACGCTCTAAAAACTTCCAATGCCCTCAACGATTTTTAATCCTCAAATATTTACCCAGGTAAATGAAGTAAATTGCAGAAAATGTGGAAAAGAATTTACTACGATTTAGGGGAATCAAATCACTCCTTTATGTAGAGCTCAGGGGCGGCGCAAATATCAAGGTCACCAATAATTTATACAATAATTTCAAGAGAACCAGGGTGGATTTATGGGTTGGTCGACCCTTGCCCGGGCGGCAATAATTAATTCTACTTTATCTGCAACAAATCTGTTTTGAGGAATTAAGGTGATGTACCCAAATAAAATCATCACAGTTATTACATGACGATCAGACCGCTCAGATTATAGATTGCGCCCTAAAAATTACTCTTTCAACTTTCAAAACAAGAAACCATCACATTTTTCTGTCAAAACAAAGTAATTACATCTATAAAAATACGTGTTTACACTACCACGTTCAGTCTTATAACTATAACTACAATTCGATTGGTTAGCGCTAATGAATAACCCTGTGAGCGGTAAAATTCGAACAGCGGTTAATCAGAAATAACGTTTCACATTTATCGCTTAAAAACAACATGAACCCCTGGATAAAATAATGTAATATAATTACTTTGATGATAGTCAATAGTCTCCAAACGTTTTTAGATTAGGACGATCTCAAGTAGTAATCTCCATAAATCATATTTATCGAGTTGTCATGCCTGATGATGTTCTAAATTAGCTGATCGATTTGAAGATCGATCGGGGAGCAATTCAAATGAACCTCCGAAGTGTCCCCTTTGGTCTCGACAAATCAGTGCACTTTTACACTTAATATCTGAACATTAACAACAAAGTTCCGTCAGCCCTCCTGTTCACAATTACATTATTACGCTTCGCCCCGTATATTGACATAGCACCTTGGTGTCACATACTCCTTATTTTGGATCTTCGATTTTGTTGCAGTTATCAGTTAAGTCAAGCTTGCTCAATACAAGTAATTTAAAAATAAATCGTCAGTCATGCTTAACTCCTTGAGTATTTTCAGGTAAAAAAAAGACAAATGTATCCCCTGGTTTTTTATTACAATCCACGATTAAAGTATCTCAACTCACTTCATTCGGTTCTATAGCATTGTATGAGCCTAATTACATGTTTTAGTACCCAATGACTGATATAATTGAGTCGTACAATTAGATCCTATGCAAGAGTTTTACAGAAAAACCTAATGCACGCATTAGGAACAAACCGATGTCTACATAATGAAGCATGCTACACGTTTGGTGTCTTAGCTCATTTAATATATTAAACGGTCGAATTTACTCGCTAGAAGCGAGAACCTAATTTATTTAAAATTGCAGTGCGTTTTGAAATTCAGTTACAGTATGGGTTAAGCTGTAGCTGTAGCTTGTATATTATGTAAAGTTCCTAAGGAGTACAGAATTTTTAGCAAACCTAAAAACCCTAATCTACCCCATCTTAGGAGATCCCGTTACTCGTACTAAGAGTTGAGGACTTCTGGGGTGACTAGTAATAGGTCTTGGACGCACAATTTCCACATTTACAACAGCCGCAAGTACAAGACCCGATAGGACGGCAACAGGAAGGACAGCGAAGTCTGATTCCGTTTACGTTAGGGTGACCATTGCCCATTGGCATCATCGGGTTCCTCGACGGTGCTGCCATCATCATGGGCCGAAACTGCTGAGGTGACCCGGAGCCAAACTGGTAAGGGGAACAGCAAGGAGATGAACAAGTTTTGTTACATTTTTGATGGGCATATGGAGCCATTCCGGGAATGTTCATGAACTGAGGTTGCTGCATGAAGCAGTTCTGACTGGGCTGGCCCCAACCCTGTAAAAAATACATGTGTCACAAAACGTTATATTTACTATGTAAATAAGGTTAGAGGATTTATTTGAAATTATAGTTGCCAATATCAGAAAATGACTTCAAGGATAAAAACTTACGTTTGCATTGCTTCCACAGTGAGACATGATGGATGAGGTTGTTTTGGAATAGGGTAATAATTACTTGGACGAAAAATAATTTGTGATATATGATGTCAATTAGTCTATAAATTATGATAACCTTCTAAGAATTTTGATTCTAATTAGGTGTCACGGACGGACGAAGTAAAACAAAATTATTAATATTATTAATGAATACAGCAAGGCGGAGAGCGGGTGGAGCTAGCTCTCTCTCGTCTTGTATGCGATAAATTTGTCGAAGAATTAAATGAGAAGAAGAAAGAAGAGTGAGTACTAAAAGTAAGTACTAACATGGTGTTTCTGCCTTCGTTTTCTGTGACACTAGTATTTAGTCTCAAACATTTAAAATTTAAAAATAACTAAGAAAAAGTAAATAAAAATATATCTTGTGATCTATAAAATTAATATTCGAATAATTTGTTTTCTTTTTAGTTCGGACCGTAGTGTGGACATCTTTAAAGACAAAAATAGTTGACACAAAAGCAATATATACAATATACGCTTTTTACTACAAAGTACGTACGTAAAAGTGCGATATGTACAAGTTAATTATTATTATGGTATAAAAGAGTTTAAAAGACTAATGTACTCGGGATGTTTACTATAAATTTGACCGTGTTTGAACTATTATTTCGATGAGGTAAAACAATTTTTTCCAAATTACCCACGGGGACAGGTTTGCTGTTCCCGTCACGATAATATGCTGAGACAATTACCCGACAAATTTGCAGTCCCAGTCCCATCCCGAATATCTACTGGGACAATCTTTCTGTCTCGTCCCAAAAATTGGGGCACGGGGACACAAATTTTCTGTCCCCTTTCGTGCGTGTACTTCGAAACAATCGCCCCGGGTTATGTCTCAAAAATGCGTACATCGGCGACTTACTGTCCGATCAATATGGTGAAATAATTCGGGATGTCTCGAAATCGTTGTAAAGTATGTCATGGAAAGTTGTTTGTGAGAAACGTATTATTTTTATAGCGGTGGTGATGAAGCAATATGATCTAGTTCTGTATATTTTTCGACATAATTTAACTACAATAATATAGCAAAATGAAATACTTGCACGAAATTCTTGCAAAACTATGTATCGATGACATTTTCTTTCAACCTACAGGTTCTACAGGATATTTCTATTATATCCTTCCCGATTATCTAAGCGGACAATTAGCCTGTCCCTGACGCTTCCCGAACTCGTAAATGGACAATATTTTTGTCCCCGGAACAGTCCTTTGTCCAACAGGAAGTCCCATTCCCAAGTAGAAGCTAAACTTTGTCTGAAATTTATTGCTTTAGGGAACTCGCAATGTTTCAATTTTATTAATTCTTATGTACGCGATGCCCCTGTAAATGATTTTTGCTATAAGGGAACGCGTGGAACCTGATTTGCAGTCCAATTCTTGTTTAGCGAATACTTAAGATTATTCATGTAAGGGGCTAAATTTTTTGGTCACTGTCACTGGAGCATGCCTTAATAATAATTTTTCAACCCATAGCTAACAATCAAGTTACCTACCATACCATGAGGTTGCAGAAATCTGGGACTGTTGTAAATTATTATTTTAAATAAATCAATAAAACAAAACGTGAAAGTATTTCGATCTTAAAACAATATAAAGGGTTCTCATTAATATTTGAGCACCTAGGTTTTCCGATATCTACTTATCCTGCCGAATTGTAGATATTTTGGCAGCGAATTTGATTGTGAATCTAACGATTGTTGAAACAATACATTCATAAGTACAGGAATTATGACGAATTTTCTAATGTTAGTCAGAATTAAGAGGAGTAACGAAAGAGGGGCCACTTCTCCGTCCCACACAGAGTGATTAATGATAGGATGTGGTTTGTAATGTTTTAATGTAGTTCCTTTCCTGAAGAATTCCAATTAATTCATCGACCAATGAAGAAGCCACATTTCTGCGAGACTGCACCCCAAACATGAAAACAAAAACGACTCAGAAACTTCTGCTCGACTTGCCTTTTTGGGAAAACGTCCTGAAAACTCACCTGATTTATCTTCGGAAAATTGAAATGCAACTTGGAGGTTTTTATAATTCAAGCATTTTCCAACAACGACGCTATTGACATGTTCGAAACGATAATTCAGGTGTAGGTTAATTAATAACATACGGTTATTGGGGGTTGTTATCCCTCCCCCACCTATGAATGCCTATATATGCTGGGGTTGCGATTTGCGATATCGTGATATTGTGATAGTGATTGTATATGCCATATTGATTACACGTTGACTGGATGACCTGCACTTGTGCTGCAGCGTAGACAATCGCCCGAAAGCCGATATTTCATTTTCATCGGATTTTTTTAAAAGATTGGCAATCAAAAATCAAACACAACCCAAACTTTGCAGGAATTTGAAATCTGCCGGGGGTGCATACAGGTGTGCACTGGTAGTCTCCATAATTTCTGTATTATTCTTGAAGAATGTAGACAGTTTGTCATTTTCATGTAATATTTACCTGCCCCCTAATATTTACCATTATGAAAGTAATTCAAAATTTTAAAAAAACAGCTTCTTTACCAAAATAAGGGTTAAATTTTCCGTAGTGATAAGCTGTAGCTTGTCTTATTCGAAAGGACATTAATTGTTCCATGGATAGTATGTACTGTTTAATCCACCATGTTCCCGCCCAATATACACAAAAAATTGCTTAACCCTTTGTTTTCATTCCAAGGTGAGTAGATTTCAGTCTGTTCATGGGTAGTCCTGTATTATTACTAGGGATGTGCCCAACGATATAACGAGACGATATTATCGTCCATATCGTGCATTTTGGAACAAAAATATCGTACGATATTTCTCGTAATTTTTAAACGATATATCGTATTGTTAGGAATATAATTTTTGTAGTTTTTTATTCTAGAAATGTCATACTGCAGACCCCTAACGTTTTTTGTTGAAAAAAATAGCTCCAAATGACGGAAATTTTGTCCCCAAAAAGTCGACAAAACTAACGTGTGTTCAATTTCAACTTGCGAGCAAGCTAACATTTAAAATAGTGGTGTTTCCGAATAGCATACAGTATCGTTATATCGGTTTAGTGTATATCGTTATTGTGTATTTTAAGGTCAAATATCGGTAATATCGGTATCGCTCAAAAATGAACGATACGCACATCCCTAAATTATTACAATACCCCCACATCAGAGTAGTGCCCCTCATGGGTACAGGTTTTACCCGGGTATTTGGGTACAGGTTCAGGTACAGGTACGTATCAGGTACATATTTCTTGTACCCATCCAATTTGGGTACAGGTTCAGGTTCAGTCGTTAGATACCTGAAAATTCAGGTTCAGGTTCAGGTATGGGTACAGGTTCAAAAACCAATCGTTTGGGTATAAACCCATCAGGAACGGGTACGCACTGGGTAAATACCTGAACCTGAATGTAAAATACCTGAACTTTCAGGTACTTCACAGTCAGTAATAATTTCCAAGTAACGCCTGTATAGGTGTTGTTGAGCTTTAAAAACTCCTCCCAATTTTTGACCTTGAAACATTTTACATTAAAATTTATAAGTATAAGCTTAGTCAGGAAATTCCAGAATTCCACCGTATAGGAACACGTGACTAGTTACCCTGCATTAGCTGGAATGACCAGAGATTTTTTAGATTTTTTTTCCTGGAACTGCTAAAGAACAGAGATCTACAGATAGAGCAAGCCTTCTCCAATGGTCCAGATCTTCTGACGCATAAACGTTTATATAAGAGTGGAGTTACGTTAGAAAATGTCTCAGCTGGGCTGAAGTTAAAATCTGAGGAGTTTGAATTCAAAAAAATGTTTTCCATTGCGTAAGCAATTGCATGGTGCAAACCAAATTCTTAATAGTTTAATTTCTCGGCATTATTGAAAGTTTAGAAAATATTACACTGCATTTGCATTGTTGGATTGAACTTATTCATACCGTAGATTTTGCTATCTATTACCTTTTCAACCTTTATGTACAGATAATCATTTATAGCTACTGATAATCCTAGTACTTAGTCATGCTTTCGAAGAATAAAAAATATAAATAAATCTAATCTGATAAATAAATCTACTAACAATAAGTCAAAATTTTTTGGTCCAGATATTTTAATTTTTATTTCGCGTAATATATTTTATTAATCCTTTAAATTAGTACAATGGAAAATACCCGGGTAGTTTCAGGTACTTTTAAAATATACCCGGGTACAGGTACTTTTTTGGGTACTTTTTGGGTACAGGTACTTTTCAGGTACAGGTACTCCTGATTTAGTTTAAGTACAGGTACAGGTTCAGGAAAATTGAACCCAGGTATTCAGGTACAGGTACGGGTATAGGTTCAAAAAATCCATGTACCCATGATTCAGGTACAGGTTCAGGTCCAGGTACAACATTTTTGTACCCATGCGGGGCACTACATCAGAGTAGAATGATGAGTTGTTGTCAGAATCACCTTCCTGGTAAAATAACTAAGTCTGCATTAAACTTAAAAAGCAAATGAATTAATCAAAAAGGTTATATATTCTGAAGGTTCTTTCTTAACATTTACTAATGCGCAGAGGCGACGGAATATTATCTTAAATCTTAATTACCCCAACTAAGCAATCCTACTGAACATCATATCATATTTAGACTTATTTGGACAGCCTTTTAACTTCTCATCATAAAGTCGGCATTGAAATGTTTTCGTGTCTTCTGTGCGTAATGCTCGACGTGGTGGTCGAAAGTCAATTAATAAAACAGTAAAATCTTTGTAAAACTTACTAATTAATGATTTTCGATTTCTTATATTTACATTTCAAATATTGGAAAAAGTTCGAATGTGTGAAATTAATTGTATCTTCGATGCCTTTCGACCTCACAAGATTGTATAACGCAGACACCTTTATGTCACCAGTAAAAGGTGCCATGTAAATTTGTAAATTGAAAATATTTGTGTAGATTTTTCATGTCGTGAACTGATTTAATTCCCATATATTTTAAATGGTAGTTACGCAAGTCTTGATTAGCAACAATTTCCAAAAAGTTGTTGAAAATGTATATTGTAGTACAAACCATATGATGGTCATATTATACTGTTCAAATATTCAAATAAATATAGTTTGGTGTCAAATTATTGACTTTATATATATTATACTAGTAAAAGCCCTGCTCCGCAGGGAGATTTGCTTGCCGTCTTGGTTTGTTGTAACATGTCAAAACCTGCGTGATAATAGTCTAGATAGATAGCGGAATAAAAGCCAATTAAAATGCTAAAAATCGATAAAAACTTGAAAAAATCATGGTTGAGCGCACTGTGGAACTTCACACTAACACCCTGTGCATGTCCCATGTTTGATCCCTAGACCGCGGCTGGGAGTTGGTCCCGCATACATTTTTACAAATCAGTAAATTTAACGATTAAAAACTTCCTTAAAACAATATTTATTGTAAACGTTTCATTTCTGTCATCAAGTATTTTGCTTTGATGCTTAGTGTCTACAATTTTTACTTTAGCTTTCCTTCTATATATAGCTCTGCAAAGTTTATAATATTTCGGGCTCCACACAATTAACTCTATAAATACCATTCCATTCACCCAGTAGTCCCCCCTGATCCTCAGTTTTGTCGAGATGTACATACTTTTTACACTGTATTGAGAAGTCTCTCTAAAAAATTCTACATAGAGCTGACCATGAGTAAACGGTTTTGATAACCAAATGCCTACTTTCCTATAAAACAAACGGGTATCACCCTCATTTGAAATTAGTGTAACTTGGGAAAGAAACATGGTGTCCCCTTCCGCCCTTCCTGTTAAAACCCTAGCGAATAAAAGATTCTCTTTGAGCGGATCAAGCCACCACCTACGTCGGTAGATAACCTCCATTTCCCAATAACAACGCCAACAGTATAACTGCTTGATCCGGTAGTATTAAAATTGTATTGCTGAAGTGATTTTTTTATCGAATATGTTTTAAATAATCATGTTTGGTTCTGAAATACAATTTCGTATGACTATAATCTATTACACAACTTCTTTAAATACACAATTACTTGTGTAGGTTCCTTCACCTTTCTGCAGTGTCATTTACAATGATCTTAATCTTTATTTTTGATTTTTCGAAAATGCAACATACAATTGACCATGTAAAAACATTGGCTTCGATACATAAATATCAACTGTTTCAAAACTTTTCCTTGATAATTTTTCATCCTCACAACAAAGCTTACGTTAAATTATAGTAATTATTAAGAAAGCCCAAAGGTCTCACGTCGCAAGACCCCGGGACAGCTGACCGTGACAATGCCACTGCCCTTGCTACTGTATAATGCTTCAATAGTTAATTTTTTAAATTTGTTTAGAAATACTAATTTGAATGAGTGGGCCGTCTTGGTACTGAATGGCTACCCGTGACAATTTCGCCGCCGTTGCTACTGTATCCGGCTTTAATAATTCATCTTTTAATTTAAAAAAAATTCTTTCCTTTAATTTGAAGGAGTGTGCCGTCTTGGTGGTAAATGGCTGTCCGTGACAATGTCGCCGCCATTGGTACTGTATAATTCTTTAATAATTTATTCAATTTAAAAAAAAATAATTTTAATAATTCATTTAGCGCGCGTAAAATTTCAAATCCGCATTACACCAAGACAAAGACGAAGACTGTCCACTCTTTGAATTTAGTAGAGAGGATGCTTTTTTATTTTTTGTGCTTTTTTACAATATGCTTTTTTATTTTTTGTACTTATTCACGCAGATGTTTTTATATTTTTTGCTCTTTTTTAACAACATGCTTTTTTACTCTTTGTACTTATTTAAGCAGATGTTTTTATATTTTTTGCTGTTTTTTAACAATATGCTCTTACTTTTTGTACTAATTTTTAAATTAGACGCAGCTTTCTTATTGGCTCGTAGATTTGGCGCGAAAATTCAAATGAACATACTCACTCCATATTATAGAAGACTAGCATTCAAGCCATCCACCAAGGTGGATGGGAAAACTGGGATTGCAATGATTTGTAATTTATACAAAATATTAAACTTGACATTATATAATTAGGCTAATTTCTAATTTGAAAGAGTGGACCGTCTTGGTTGTGGACGGCTGTGTATAATGTTTTTATTTTTTTTAGAATATTTTTTAGAATTTATTCAGCTATTACTGGCTCAGCAAATAAAAATAAAGCTCGCTTAAATTTGAATCTCAAATCCATAAAAAAATGTAAAAAAGTTTTTTTTACTAATTTCAAATTATTAAGACTTTTTAGCATCCTTTTTTCATTTTTGAGCAAAATTATTCAAAGAGGAAAAAGAAAAAGCACAAAACAGTATAATGCTTTAATATTTTTTTTAATTAAAAAAAAATAATTTTAATAATTTATTTAGCCAGTTATTGCAGGCTCAGCCAATAAAAAACAGCACGCGCGGAAATTTGAATCTCAAATTCGTATTACACCAAGACGAAGACGATGACGAAGACGAAGACGGCCCACTCTTTCAACTTAGTAGAAAGGATTTATATTATAACTGCTTTTTCCACAGCACGAATATTTAAATATGAAAAATCTAAAAAGTGGCGAAACAATAAAAAGCGTTTTCGTAAAAATAAGCTTTGAAGTTGTGATTATTTACAATATTAATAATAATATGAAAACAATACGAGTTTGAGAAAAATGGACTTACATTCTGTCAAGTAAAATAAATAATGGTAATACAATGCCCTAAAATGAATTAAAAAATAACGCTTTCCTTCGCGGACCAACGCCTTCCGTTTTAGTAGTTGCCAACTCGTGAGTAGTGAACAACGTTAATTCCGTAGAAAATTTACGTTACCAAAATTCTAAATTCTAAATTCTAAGGTCCAGGCGACTTAGCGTCATTCAATTTACCTGAATTATGTCTTGCTGTGGGGGTGTAAGCAAACCTTGAATAATCTATTATTGTGTGATCATGTGGAATTATTTTTTTCCCCAATGACTCAATGTACAAATATTTTTTAAATTTGAATTGTTTTCACAGTGTGGCTGCGGATGCGGATGCCGAGGTTGTTGCTCGAGTCCGTGTTGCGGCGGGTGTGGGTGTGGGCACTCTGGTAGTTGCAATTGCTGCAAGTCTTGTGGATGCACCATCCGACTTCGATGTCCATGCTATTGTTGCTCGTACTGCTGTCCTTGCAGATGCTGTGACGGCTGTGGTTGTGGTTGTGGCTGTGGATGCGGGGGATGTGGAGGATGCGGCTGCTGCTAACATTGTTTATTTTTTAAAGTAATGTACCTTTTCCGAAATTCTTCAATATAGTAGTAGTAGCATTGCTGTTGTAAATATTGAGAATTGAATTGATTTAACTTGCCAAAAAAATGCAAGCTTATGAAATGACAAGGGAAATGTTTCTTTTGTTGTTTGCAGCATCCATGATCTCGCAGCCTACAGAATATGCCACATGTTTTAAGTAAAACCTGCCATTTGCAGCAAAATAGTCTCTTGACCAGAACCCTATCGGAAAACCAGAGGACGATTCAGCTTCAAAACTTTGTTTAAGAATAACTACCTGACCTGATTCGTCCTTTAAAATTATTGAATTGATTTTCAACGTAAAATTCAAAATATTTCACTCTCAGAAATAAAAACACCAATTCAGCTGGTGTTTCAGCTGTTTGAGTTGAGGCTAAAAAATGATTTTGGAAATACTTGGAAATACAAATTCTTAAGCAAAATATGCACATTACACTTATTTTGATTACTGCCTAAAAGTCCTGCGATTGGACTATCTGGAATCTAGGAAATCGCACAACCTATTGATTAAATCCAAGAAAAGGATGTACCTGGATACGATTAAATTACGAATGCGCAACCCAAAATCCACTACTACGTTTTGGAGTACATTTAACTCTTTTAAAGCACGGTCGGTTTGCCGAACCTCAATCCCCTTAGACACTTGGCAAACATTTTACGCAAAAGTCATGCCCCATAAGGAATCCCATCTTTACCCCCGACAAATTGTTCCAAAACCCAAACGAGTACTTAGACGCTGACATCAGTCCTGACGAACTTACAGATGCCCTTAAATCCCTCAAACCCAATAAGGCAGCCGGTATTGACGGCGTTGGTAATGAATTTTTGGAAACATGCTACACCTGAACTCAATCAGCATCTATTATCTCTATTTAATGCTGTTTTTTCGAGCGCAACTACCCCCAAGTCCTGGTCAGAAATCGAATTATTTATGCTACACAAGAAAGGAGACATCGCTCTTCCTGAGAATTACAGGGGTATTGCTCTGATCAATACTATCACCAAGTTGTTTCAATCATTGGAAGGTCAAAGGTCGCCACGAAGTTTGTAGACACGACGATGATTTATCTAGATAATTAAAAAGCGTATAATTCTTTTGGGTTAGATTACTACATATTACGGAAGTTCGTAAAACCGGTATGATGTGTGCTCCCCTGGTAATAGGCATCAGATGTCAAGCTGAAGAAATGTCCACACCTTGCATTTTAAACACCTGCCATGCCATGATCCTTAACGTAATTAATATCTTTCCCTATACCCTAACCTAAGAAGCTCAATCTATACTCTTGTTATTTAACCGACAATAATAAATTCCTTACCTTTAATAACTTCACCTATCCCTATTTCCTATTTACCCAAAAGGACACCTCTAAATATTTTCACTCATTCCAGTTTCCTATAGAGTTCTCCCTATACCTAACCAAAATAGCCTCCTATATAACCCAAAAATGCTCCTATCTAACCTAAAAAACTCCCTCCACCCAAAAACTAAATTGCCAATAGCCACCTATACTCCAATATCCCCAATCCACATCCGTAGCAAAAATACTTGCCCATATCAGTAAACCACAAATATGTCCCCGATCGATTACCCAAAAAGCATCCTAAAAATGGGAAAAACGTCTGAACGCACAATAAATTAAAATCCTAAATGTAAAGATTGACTTGGGAGAGGGGGATACAAGCTATGGGTAAGCCTATGCATTTATGAATGATAACTTGGTGGAGGCTACATATGTAATTATATAAACGAGCAAATAATTATATGGAATAAAACTGAGTGAAACAGGTTCATAGTAAATAATGAAGTCATTATTCAAAAAGTTAAAAAAATAACCTCATAAGTCATAAGTGTTACAGGTATTTCTAGCTACTTCACACTAACTTAAGGTGTCTTGATTTAACAAACAATTTACATCCCTTGACTAAGCCTAGCATTCTGCTCATTATTCATATTTCTGTACTTTAAAACTGTTCGAGTGTTTTCTCCGTAGCTACTCGTTTCTCCTACCATTGCTTGAATCAGTCACTGCTTAACTTTAACGAGAGGGGATTCTAATGCCCAGATGGGATCAGTGATGTGGGATATCGACTCAGCGTTCATGATTACGTATAAATGCATCTAATTTAGTCAAAACTGGCCCACAGATACGACCACAACCCGTTTCGGTTCTAGGCACAAACAGGCCTATTATCAAGATACCTGAGGGGAACTAAAATTTTAATTAAGCCCATGCTGGGATGGAATGGCATAAAGTCAACGTACAGTGAAAAATTATGTACGATAAATGCCACTTAAACAAACTCAGAAAACATATCACACTTCTGTAATCACATATATTTTTGGCCGGTCTCTTTCCATTTTTAGAGGTCAGACGGATAAAAGCTTAAGAATTGGCAAAGCTATATAGTTTCTAATTCTAACTATGTACTTGTATTTATGTAGATATACCATAGGGAGGTAAACGTTTTTCACGTCAGCAAACATCAGTTCAAGATTTGTGTTCACAGATACCCCAAAGTGCCGACATCTATACGCTAGTCAACACAACGATCGCAATATGTTCGCTTTATTTAAATTGATATATAAAATGATGCATAAAATTGATGTAGAGCATATTTGTACAGTTTTAGTTTGATTTTATTAACCAGGGGGCCTCGCCCACTTTTAGCTAGCTTTGGGTGCGGGCACATCCGCACACTACCCAACTAACCGGATCCCATCCGACCCACATCCCCAGATCTACCCTATTAATACCGCAAAAAGCAGTCCCTATCAAAATCGCAAAAAGTTAAATGAGCATTCGTGGTGTTACTAATGTGAAATAAAATTCAAAATCCATATCATGTACAAACGTAGATTGCAACCCCTTGTGGCTGTTAGAACTTGATTCATGCATGTATTAGAATCAAACCGGAGTGGTTATACATAATGAAGTGTGTTAAAAATTTTGTGTCTTAGCTTATTTAATGTATTAAACGGTCGAATTTACTCGCTAGCAGCGAGAACCTAATTTATTTAAAATTGCAGTGCGTTTTGAAATTCAGTTACAGTACGGGTTAAGCTGTAGCTGCAGCTTGTATATTATGTAAAGTTCCTACAGAATACAGAATTTTTAGCAAACCTAAAAACCCTAATCTACCCCATCTTAGGAGACCCCGTTACTCGTATTAAGAGTTGAGGACTTCTGGGGTGACTAGTAATAGGTCTTGGACGCACAATTTCCACATTTACAACAGCCGCAAGTACAAGACCCGATAGGACGGCAACAGGAAGGACAGCGAAGTCTGATTCCGTTTACGTTAGGGTGACCATTGCCCATTGGCATCATCGGGTTCCTCGACGGTGCTGCCATCATCATGGGCCGAAACTGCTGAGGTGTCCCGGAGCCAAACTGGTAAGGGGAACAGCAAGGAGACGAACAAGTTTTGTTACATTTTTGATGGGCATATGGAGCCATTCCGGGAATGTTCATGAACTGAGGTTGCTGCATGAAGCAGTTCTGACTAGGCTGGCCCCAACCCTGTAGAAAATACATGTGTCACAAAACGTTAGATTTACCATGTAAATAAGGTCAGCATTTATTTGAAATTATATTAGCCAACATCAGAAACCGAGAAAATGACCACAGCGCTAAAAACTTACGTTTGCATTGCTTCCACAGTGAGACATGATGGATGAGGTTGTTTTGGAATAGGGTAATAATTAATTCGACGAAAAATAATTTGTGATATATGATGTCAGTTAGTCTATAAATTATGACAACCTTCTAAGAATTTTGGGTCTAATTATTAAGTGTCGCCGGCTGAAAAACACAATTAGTATTAATGAATTACAGCAAGGCGGAGAGCGGATAGAGCCTAGCTCTCTAGTCTTGTATACGGTAAATTATCTTGAATACTTAAAATTTTAAAATTCAGAAAAAATAATAAAAATGTTTTTTTTATTCTTTTCATTGCAGTCCTTTTGATGTATCTTTAAATAAAAGTTTTTTTACAATTTTTTTAAAAGTAATATTTACAACATTATTATTGATACAAAGGCATTTTTAAGAATAATGAGAAAATTGACGTTGTAATGTAATAATTTATTTTAATAAAAATTATGACTTGGCAAGAATTTTGGAAAAATTGGCCGAAAGCACAGTTAGTTTTAAAATCAACTATCCTGAGTCTGAATATTATCGAATTACCAACTCATGTGCTTTAAGGATAAGGATATAAGGACGGAGCTATCCACCCACATGTATTTCGTTTTTGTATGACCTTCCCCATCCAAGTTGCCTATTTCAATGTTAATTTTTTTATTTCAATTTAGGGATAAGCCAATACTAGCATTATAAGAAATAACAGATACAAGAAGCTCCCCCTCGAATTTGGAACAACCCAACAACAAATATGGAACTGGAATGGATGTTTTCTGTTGCAAGTTGCAATTACTCCTAAGGGTTAGGTTAGGAATTGCGACCAAAATTAATGAAACAGTTCCCCCCAGTGCAGTCCGAAGTCAGCATATAGGAAATTAACGAGGTAATAAGCAATATGGTGTTACAATTTGCTAATTTAATATTTCTAATTAGAGTAAATTCTCGTTATAGCGTAAATAGGCACGCCAAGGTGTGTTGTGTTATGGGGTTGAGGATTGTATCAAGATTTGTAAACAGTTTTTGTCAAAACGTATCGTATTAAATGCTCTCCTAGTAGTGAAAATTTCCTTATAAAAGGATTGTAGGAGATTTGACTGCATTTGTTGACCAAGGTCTAATTAACGAGATGCTCCTTTAATTCCTTCTCTGTGTTTAAATGTTAAAATGTTTCTTATTTTCATCTTTCTTTCAGCAATTATTGTAGATAACAAATGAATTTCTGGAATTATTGACTTCTGACCTTATTAAATTTGTCCTTTTGGTTGATAGCTTCAAAAAGTCAACAAAAATAAAATGAGTGGGGACGAATTACGCGCAAGGAATACGGCTGAAAAGCTGTCCATGACGGATGTAGCTCACCATCACAAAACATTAGCAGAAAAATTGAGTGCAGTCAGTCGACTGACGATCCGATCCAAGAAACCCAGTTTGGAGTTTGGAATTTCCTTGAAACAACTTCGGGAATTGATGGAAGAGCGACGGACGGACGCTATTGCCAAAATTGACACTTATGGAGGAGTTCTGGAACTTTGTAATAAATTAAGCACCGCACCTACTTCTGGCAAGTGACCCAGCCATACGGAAAATCCTACAAATAAATACTCAGTATCTTCTTATTCTGCTAGAATTCAAAGGTTTCTATATTATTTAAGGTGTAAGAAACGATCCTGTTGAAATCAAGACTAGGCAGAAGATTTACGGGAAAAATGAAATTCCTCCAAAAGCTTCGAAATCCTTTTGGATGTTAGCATGGGAAGCCTTGCAGGACATCGTACTTTTTTTCCTTCTGGCATCCTCTCTCATTTCTCTCATACTTTGGCTCGTGGATCATTATTCTGCGGCGGAGAAACCCTCTAATGCTGTGGGTCCCGAGGATGAAGACCATGGTTGGATTGACAGTGTGGCCATTTTTGGTTGTGTTGCTATTGTGGTCCTTATCTCAGCTTTTAATGACTGGAGCAAGGAGAGACAATTCCAAGGGTTGCAGAAACGAGTTGAGGGCAATCATGTCTTTGCTGTGATTCGGGATGGGAAAAGTATGGACGTCAACGTTTTTGATATCGTTGTAGGAGATATTTGTCAGGTAGAACTTTTACAAGCTTCCCAGAACATCTTTTTTTAAACCAGGTATTTAGTTTGAAGTAACTTCAGTAAAGCAGTGACTGTTTTATGTTGACTAATAAAAATAGTACCTGCTATTTTTAAATTAACTATTCCTCAGGTAAAATACGGCGACCTCATTCCAGCCGATGGGATATTGATTGCCTCTAATGACCTCCAAATCGACGAATCTTCCCTAACCGGGGAGTCCGATCATGTCAAGAAAACTCCTAAAACTGATCCCATGGTTCTGGCAGGTAATCCTGGGTGTAATTAATTCATACTGTATTTTTTAACTTCATTTCATCTCTTACCATGTAGGTACACATGTAATGGAAGGAAGTGGCAAAATCGTCATCACTGCTGTAGGAGTAAATTCACAGTCTGGTATTATATTGACTCTTCTGGGTGCGACAGGTAAGCACAAAGGTTGAAGGTACACACTTTCATATTAAAAATCAACTCATGGAATCAGAAAAATTAATGTATATTTACGGATAAATAGACTCAGGTGACCCTAAGGCCAAGGAAAAACAGAAATCGAACGTATCTAAAAAATCAAGTGCGCAAAACGCGAGCGAAGCGGAGGCTGGGGGAAAATCCGTTCTTCAGGCTAAGCTTGCAATCCTGGCACTTCGAATTGGTTATTTTGGTAAGAAACGAAATACAAATAGGTATTGTATTCATGGTTAATTTTAGGTCCTGCATATATGTATCATTGTCCAATTACGTTTTCAGGAATGGTTTCGTCTGGGATCACCGTTCTGGTTATGTTCATTCAGTTTTGTGTACGACGGTACATCATTGATAAACAAGATTGGCATAATGAACATTTATCCAAATTTGTGGAATTCATCATCACCGGAATTACTATTTTGGTTGTAGCTGTCCCTGAAGGGCTTCCTCTGGCTGTGACGTTAGCCCTTGCTTATTCTGTGAAGGTAAAATTCCCTCAAAATTACAATATTTTGGAAGCACGCTATATTTTGACTGACTGTTTAAATAAAGTCCAAGGGTTTAACACTATTATCTGAATGATTTTGCCTTGTAGAAAATGCTCAAAGATAATAACTTGGTGAGGCATCTCTCGGCCTGCGAGACTATGGGAAACGCAACGGCAATTTGTTCTGACAAGACTGGAACTTTGACGACAAATAGGTTTGTAATTTGAAATTATATAGCTAATAATTATTAGCAATAATTAAAATTATAAAAACTTCATTTTTAATTCAAAGGATGACTGTTGTCCGAGTTTACATAAATGGTGCCGTGCAACCTAATATTCCAAAGTTAGGAGAACTCCCTTCCAAAATCACAGACATTATCCAGGAAGCGATCCCCTTGAACTGTGCTTTTACATCAAGGGTTGAGGCAAGTTTTTCTAAATAGTAGTGAAAATTTTGTATTTCTAAGAATTACAATTTATTTTGAGCATTTGTAAATTGGTTTAACTGTCATGATTTAAATACGGGGAACAGACTGCTGGAACCTCAACTGGAAGCAAACCCCAGCAAATCGGTAATAAAACAGAATGCGCCCTTTTGGGCTTCATTCTGGAAATGGGTGGAGACTACGAAAAAACTAGGAAGATTTACCCTGAAAATAGCTTCACTCATGTGTACACATTTAATTCTGTCCGAAAATCCATGAGTTCAGTTATTCCTTTGCCGGAGAAGCGTGGCTGGCGATTGTTTTGTAAAGGAGCTTCGGAAATAATCATGAATAAGTTTGTACCCCTTTAATTAATGAATTGTAACTCTGATCCAAGTGGCTTTCCTCCAATAATATTTGTCCCTTGATGTTATAAATGACGACTAGGTGCAGCTGGGTCTTACTAAAAAACGGTGAATTGAGTCAGTTAACCTCAGCATTTCAGAATCAAATAATGACACAAGTAATAGAGCCAATGGCGGAAGATGCCCTTCGGACCATTACTATTGCCTACAAGGACTTCGTGTTTGGAAGTGCTGCTAAGAATGAAGTAATAATTATTCTGCTTCTGAAAAACTACTTTACACATTATAACAAACGACAGCCACCCCTTTGCTTACATCCAGAAGTACTTAGCAATATACACTATATTTTTAGGAAAATATCTCCGAAGAGCCAACCTGGAGTAATGAGAACAATATCATCAGTGACCTAACTTGCATCTGTATAGTTGGTATTGAAGACCCAGTTAGACCTGAGGTTAGTTTTTTCCTAAAACTTAACTTATGATCAGGTTCATTACATTGTAGAATATTTATTCCTCTTCGAATTAGAATTTCAGTGAATCACAAAACATTACATTGATTACAATACAATATTTTGTAATTGATCATGAAACATGTTAACGAGGAAAAATATTTAAATGTTCAAAGGTACCGGATGCAATTAAGAAGGTTCAAAGAGCCGGGATTACCGTGCGGATGGTCACAGGCGATAACGTGAATACAGCCCGGTCCATTGCTACCAAATGTGGGATTTTGAAGCCAGGCGACGGTGGCATCATCCTTGAAGGAAAGGATTTCAATGCTAGAGTTAGAGATAACGCAGGAGAAGTGCAGCAAAACTTGCTGGACCAAGTGTGGCCTTCATTGCGGGTTCTGGCTAGGTCATCTCCAACAGATAAATACATTTTGGTCAAAGGCATTATTGATTCTGATGTAAGGATTTGTTAAGTTACGTACAACTAATCAAGCATGTGATCATCAAATGACCTCGGTTACTGAATTTATGAAAAATTTTATTCATTGAACTTTGACATGGACAGATAAGCGAAGGTCGAGAGGTTGTGGCAGTAACAGGAGATGGCACAAATGATGGGCCGGCCCTGAAAAAAGCTGATGTGGGGTTCGCAATGGTATGAAAACGTTTTATGACAGTTCTCAAATTGAATTTTTTCAGGGAATTTTTTTTACAATCATATCAGTATTTTTATGGTGCAAAGAAATTAGGAGTTATCTATTTGAAATTTTTACAGGGCATTGCTGGGACAGATGTGGCTAAAGAAGCATCAGACATTATACTGACAGATGATAACTTCACTAGTATAGTGAAAGCAGTTATGTGGGGTAGAAATGTATACGACAGCATAGCAAAATTTCTCCAATTTCAACTCACTGTCACAATGGTAGCAGTGGTGGTGGCCATGGTTGGAGCTTGTGTATATAATACCAGCCCTTTGAAAGTAAGAAATTTCTCCAGATCACAATATTTTGTAATCATGATATAAAATAGTACTGTTATATCAATCCATAGGCTGTTCAAATGTTGTGGGTGAATTTAATCATGGACACCCTAGCGTCCCTTGCGTTAGCAACGGAGTTGCCGACGGAGGACCTGCTATTGCGAAAGCCTTACGGAAGAACAGCTTCTTTGATCTCTCCAATAATGCTACAGAATATTGTTCTCCATTCCACATACCAATGCGTTATTATTCTTCTTATTTTGTTCTTGGGTTAGCTTTCGATTTTTATGTACAAGGTAACTCACAATTAATTATTGTTCCTATACGAGCTAACGTCAAGCATTATTATTGTATCGTCCAGCCCCAATGATGCTGAACATGGATGATGGTACCAAAAAAGATGAACCAAGTTCCCATCTGACAATGGTCTTTAACTCTTTCGTGATTATGACTTTATTCAGTGAAATTAACGCCCGGAAAATTCATGGGGAGAGGAATGTCTTCAAAGGAATCTTCCGCAACGCTATTTTTTACTCTATCTGGATTGGTACTTTGGTTGGCCAGGTAGGATTTATATGTACTTATATGTATGTACTCAGTGATTAATCGGTACTAGAAACCTAGGAAGACCGGTTTTGATTTTTTATTCTCAAGGTTATCATTATACAATGGGGTGGCCGTGTGTTCTTTACTTATGCCCTCACCCCAGACCAGTGGTTATATTGCGCCATGTTCGGATTCTCCACACTTCTATGGGGACAAGTTGCCTGCTCAGTGCCAGGAAGTGTCGGGAAAGCGGTTATGAGAAATCTCAACAAGATATTTAGGAAGAAAAAGCCAGCTGTGGCTCAGACATGATGCTGAAAAATCTTATTGAATACTAAGAGCCATTAAAAACCTTATATCTATAATAACAACAATTTTGTTCTGCAGAAGAGTACCATCCCGTTAGAATCAATTAGAAACCCTTCTAAATCTGTGGTGACCAATATAATAAAACCTGCGTTAATTTTTACTTGTCCCGTAAATACATTTTCAAAATACAGTTCCACTTAAATGCTTCAGATGTACAAGAACTGTTGACAGTACAATCATGAAGTGCTTCTACAAACCCGTCTGTAAACATTTTGGAGTTATTACCTCATTACAGCATTTTGACATATTCCGGAAGCAAAACAGCTGAAACGCTGTTTGATGAAATCAATGAAGCTTCATTTTTTCCGCAGATTAAATTTAAAAAAACCAGAACCTCAACAACAGCATGACTGCCACTAAAGGATCTTTGTCCTATAATTTATTAATCTATCAATAATAGTTATTACTGATTTTTATCTTCATATTTTTACCAATATAAAAGTGAATTAGAGTACAGATGGATGACATGGTATCGACAGAACAGAATAATCCGAACTGATTTTAAATTAACAAGCAATGAGGGAGTACATGAAGTAAAGGACATATGTACATACAGTTGCGGAATTTCAGATAGTTCCGTTCAAGACTAGGCTGTAAATAGTTAGTACACGTAAGTCCTTTAAAAGTAAAGTGATTCACCTGGAAGTGTTTCGATCGGAATGTTGCATACCGTAATGGTGACACGAAATTTACTGTGTAATGAGATTATAAACGAGATTACTGGAAACTGGAATGCAAAAGATAGCATGATATTGACATGATATGACTAGAATACAATTCAAAATTGACTTAGTTCGGTTTTTGGTATAATAAATTCCTAATTGATACTATAATGACTAATATTAATGGCATTGTATCATAAAACAAATGTGAAACGCTTCAGGTGCCTAAAATCTCAAGGCTACACGTAGTAAGTTTAAGGAAGCGCACCTTTCAGCCACAGGAATCGTACAACCATTTAGCAAATACTTTCGGAGACATTTTTTGAATGATCGCAGGCATCAATTCAGTTTGACTGGAGTGACAGGATGAACAAACTGGTTTAACTTGTAGTGTAGTTATGAGAAAGGCTGATTGTGAGATTAGGTATAATTATTCCAATAGTTAAATGACAATGCACACAACTAATCACAAGGAATATATCACTCTAGATCGTCGGTGTTTTCATCAGGTGGTAAAACCTCCAGAGTACCATCGTAGATAAAAGCAGTATCCGTTAAGTCAACTTCCACTGGGAAAAGGTTTTCGTTTTCTTTACTCAGACGGTGAATTTCTTCGTAGAATTCAGCTAACCCTTTAGATAATTTTTGCAGCTGAGCGGCAACATCTTGAACGTGTTTATTGTCCAGTAATTCTAACTTTACTTGAACATCCGACCTAAGCTGTGCAAAGCGACCCCTTGCTTCTTGGCGGCATCGCAGAACAAGCCTGGCAACAACATTGATTAAAATATTGTCGGTAATGTTTTAGTATAAACAAAAATACAAAACTATTACCGATATTCATAATTCCCTGTTTCTACTCGATAAAGTGGCTCCTGTATGGATGCATAGTTGAACTCTTCGTCGTCCATCTCTTTCACTTTTAAGCAAAACGACAAATACTCGAATTTGGCATCCGCGTACTTCCCGATTGTCAACTTTGTATCCGGAATAGCTTTATACAAGTACGTTCCCAGATCTGACAGTACCTATAAATACCAAAAATGTTTTCAATTTTATCAACTCCAACACAATATCCTTCATATTTCCTGATATAAACACTTGCCAACATGGATTTATATCAGAAACCATTAGGTACTAGTTCACAACTTACAGGCTTCAGTTGCTTCACCATTTCCACTCCACGTTTTTCAATCTGACGATGGTAATCCGCAAACTGGGTAAAAGCTAAGGAGGCCCTGGGCTGCGGTTCTCGAACTCCAATTTGAGCGAATGTTTCTCCAAACAATTTAATTACTCGTAACAACTCCAAATAAGCCCGCAGAAGCCTCTGAGTGTGCTCTACCATCCCTCTATACATAACCTCAGTTCGCTGAAGTTCCGCCAATTTTTTTACAAGGCTGTCATTACAAAGAATAGCTCTTGAAAGGCCTAATGCATCGGCGGTTGTAGAACTCAAATTCTCAACTAATCGATGCTTTACTTTCTTCAAAATAATATCCAAACTCTTTCCTTGTGATGCCTCTGCATGTAATTTGTTATATTGAATAGTGACTTCACCCTGAAAATTCGCAAATTCCAAAAGTCAACAGCATCTAACAATCAGTTTTAAAATAGAGATATTAATTGAAAAATCAAATTAAATACTCAAATTGCACCTTGATAGCCTGTATCATTTTCGCCACCTCAACTTTGGTTTTGCCTTTCACGCTAACAGTGTTGACTCCAGTAATTTCATCTCCGCTCTGTAACGTGCCTTCTTTGGAAGCCGGTGTGTTGTCAAAAACTTGAACGATGTAAAGACAAGGGCAGTTGGGAGCACCTCCGCCAATACTTATTCCAATCATGTTGGTTGATTCATCCTTGGTTATTGTTACTGTTCCAGTAGTTATTTTCAAACCCCTATGTTCAAAATAATTCATTATTAGTCAGTGTGAACTTCATATACACCGTATTTCTATCAAAATAATCACATCTCAATGCCGCAATAAATAAAGCAACAGAACTGTCTTCCAATACAAAGGTACGAGGGATTATAAATGTCAAAAATACTTTCTTCATCTAATTTTAAATATGGTTAGTAACATTTGGCTGACTTATTACTAGTAGTGTACAACAAATCAATTTCATTACAAAAGATTAAAAAAATTCATTCAAGTACCACTCCAACGGTGGTGGAAAAAAAATATACATTTTGAAAATACAATTTCCACCTAGATATTTGCTAAACGAGAATTCCTACTCGCTGCACCAATGCTTTGACAAGTAATGTGAAACATATTTTGGTTTTACATGAGCACAAATGAGCAAAAACAATTACGTAACAAAACTATCTTTGTGGTTTTACATCCTGCGGTATATTAGCCTGAGGAAGAACTGCCTACACAACAAGCGGAAACACATGATAAGGCCCATAAACGACATACATGAACATGCACTGGAATAAAGGGTAATTATACGGATTCACATCTATGTAAGCACCTATCATTTGGAAAACATTTGGCGAAAGAAAGCGTAACGTAATAAGAGTCAAAGTAAAACTCTTCGAGGAGTACAAGAGCACATTACAATTCCAACATTTCCAATTGTGGATACACACAAAACGATGCATGCAGTTGGTCTGATTTTGAAGTGACACCCACATGACAACTTTGATTATTGCCAATTAGCATAGAGTCACTAATGGTGAATGAATCACCAGGAAATGAACTGTCTGTGTTCGGAGGGTACTCTGTTTCAAAACTGACACGTATTTCTTCATTTTTCAGAGTTCCACAAGATCTCATAGCTTCACTTAAAGTTTCCGTACTTTCAGGGAAAAGACAGTAAGAACTGTGAACAGCAATTAATTCTTCGGGTAACCTGGGAGGTTTTGCTATTTCCACGGAAATTCCAGCAGAATCTGACTGCGAGGTTGATGATGAAATTAATTTTACCTCGGGCCTAAAATAAATATTAAATTGAATCTCTCCCCTTGACTGAACTTCAATAACAGGTCAATACAAAACTACCGATACGAGAGAAACTCTGATAACAATTAGAAGGGTGGGGAGCCAGGTAACTGCAATTATTCATTTATACATCATGTCAAATAAAACGATAACAGTAATATCCGGTTCGAAGTCCATTGTAAGTCTGCTAAAAGTTAGTGCTGGTTATATAAATAGTCCTTGTTTATAATTCTAATAGACTTCGTGTACAATTAATCACCTATCAAATTATTAAAACACAACAGCAAGCATACAAAAGCAAGTAAACAGCAGTGACGTGAATGCTATCACCGGACCAAATACAGTAAACCTGAAACCAACCGAGCCCCTCAAAAAAGAACAAACAGAAAAGCTGTAGAGTTGTTGAAAAAAAAAATAAAATAAAATAAATTACATTCGATCCTCATAAGCATTCATGGCGCTATCCCGATTCCCACCAAAGGGTAACAGCGGGTCCAAGTGGTCATAAAACTCGTAGTACTGTCTATAAAAATCATGTGGGCAATTCCTATGCGCCATGGGTCCCAACCTCAACTCTTCAACAATGTCTTCAATAAATAAAAACTTGTTCAACAACACTTCCTCTCCCGACTTCCCTAAATTTCGTTAAAACCCTGCAAAAATGTACAACTCTACTCGAATTGTTGCAAAATATTATCTACTCATGCAGGCCAAACAATGAAACGTCAATACTTAAAATGGGCCTACACACCAGTCATATAAATTACACTGACACTGCCTTTAAAAACTTTGCCTTCTCACGCAAATACAGCTTGATTTCTAGCAGACAAAAAAAAATAAAAAAAACTCAAAAACATCAAATCAGTCAAAAACAAATAACACTGAGGCTGAGCCACAAGATTTTTCGGCTTGAACAGCAAAAAGGAAATTCGGTACGAAACCAGTATCTACAAAAACGAAATACGTCAATTAAAATCTAATATTAATTGGAATTCCAAAGCAGGAAAAACTACAATTTGTCCTCGTCCAGAATGTAGTCGTCTCCAAAATCCAGCATGTTGGTCAACATTCCTTGCGTTTCCGCTCCGAAAAATATAAAACCATCCAGGGTCACGTCCACCTTACACCGGATTCCAACTTGACAAAAGGTACGTTTATTTCTGAAAAAAAAAATACAAATATATATCACGCTCCATTCAACTACTATTTTTATATTCCAATGGATTATCTTTACCCTCATTTCCCTAATATAGGGATATTACCCAAAATAGTAACCAACAAATTTACTTCACAATTTAACTTTCAAACTACAATCGTTGACATTTGAATTAATGACATTACCTGACTGCTGATGTATGAGTTCCACTCACAAAAATGACAGAAACGCACAAAATTACTAGATTTCAAAATCAGCAATGATTAGGATCCAATAAGTAAATATTAAATATTTGTTCACTCAGGCTTTGATGACCCTTTATTCAGAACTTAAAAGTTGACACTTGAAATTGTTTAATTTGTTAAGAGCTACTTACTTACATATGAAACGATGAACAAGAAATTGTTCCTTCACTTACGTTACTTACTTATAATGCACGACATGAAGACAGCACAACAAAAACCTTATTCCATACGGACGGTTTGATTTAATGCTTCGCGGAACGATATTTTTATGCTACGTCTACATTCGCACTGATTCACACTGATGGTCAGTTACCTCTAGTTCCTTGTGCAGTGCACTACTCTACTTCACCCGCTCCAGTACTACTTTCCATGAAGAACGGAATTATTTTGTGTAATCCGATTTTTATAATTTTGTTGCTTAATTTAGTATGCATAATTTTGCTGGTTTTTTATTCTTTAAGATCTCATTCAAATATTTGTTTAAATCCTTAACCCTAAACGGTCAAAAATGGATCCTGAGCATAGTGGGACAGTACATATGTATATTAATACTAGAGTAAGTACTGGAATAATCATTCATACTATCTTTACTATGTCACAATAACATGACATTTTCCAAAGGGTTGAGGTTTGAAAAAAATTAATCCACGGTTTTAGTTTATTTGGATATTGAGCTATAAGAAGTAGATGTAGGGAAATACAGTAGAGTAGGCAGTATCGGATGAAGCCCCAGATATCCGAATAATGGATAATTCGAAGTTCAATCAAAGAATGGATTAGCTTGCTCAATCTTAATATCTTTGCCTCCAACGTATGTCAAAATCATGCTCATGCAGACAGTGCTAGCAGTGGAGCTAATTACGAAGGTTCCAGCGAAGAAGAAAAAAATTCCAGTGATGGCCATGGCCAAGATCGCTTCATAATTGAAACATCCCATTTGATGTATTACCACTTTCCCTCCCCACATTTCCTGTAATGGCTCTTCGCAGGAGCGGTGCTTCTAAATTTTTTTAAAAAAACAAGACTCTCGGTTTAGTCCCTTGTTGCTAGGAGTTGATCATTTGGTATATTTCAGAGGATGATGTCCATTAATTTAGAAATATTCTTTGAATAAAGTTGTACCTCGATATCACAGCAACTTTGGGGGTAAGATTTAGTTTCGGGCAAATATTGTTCCCAGCTGTGGTAGCTTCTCACGCCGCAGCAATAAAACTACCAGGTGACAGTATTAATTATAATGTTGTCCTTTTATGGCATTTGCATATACACAACTTTGAAATTGCATAATTACGGACGTACATATAGCTGAGATTGCTCTAGCCTTTTGGAGATTAGTGAGTAGTTCGAATTAAGACCCTTATTCATATTTTTTTCCAAACGTGTCAACAGTCCGGCGGTGTTTTTCCCATAGCAGAATAAGCAAAAAGCAATGTAGCCATTGAGAACGACAAAACCAAACCAGCGCTATATATTGGGTCGTGTAAAAAAAATTGTAGTGGAAAGCACATTTGTCATATACGATTTTGTACTCTTTAAAAATTGATATCACAGCACTGTAGGCTTACTAACAAGATTCCCGATCTTCCATTGGGTCTCGTCTGGAAATACAAGAACATAAAATGCATAGAAGCAAGTTATGATTATTACAATTTCCACTCCAATTATGCTAGTGAGGCATAATTCAGGAAAGAGAAATATTTTCTCAAGTTCCTGCCGTGCGTGGATGTCCGGGATGATAACGAAGGCGTACAGAACTGTTCCGTTGATGCATGCCGCCAGCAGGAACATGAATATCCAGTAAATGAATATATTTTTAATTCGACGCTCTGCCCATGTTTTTGGTAAAATAGGGTCACCAATCTAATCATTAAATTTAAATCTTGTAAATACTGTGTATGTCAAATGTTTGTAAAGTGTTAGCATTGCTGAAGAAAATCTCACTATAAATCTTACCACCGCTGCTTTTCGAACAGAAAGAGAGTACTTCCGAACGGTCCCAGATTTCACGGTACCTTCGAATTCAATAGTGCTGACATTATCAATTTTCTTCATATCTTGCTTCTGTTTGATAGTTTGCTCCCCTTTGACTGACTGGATAATTTGTTTTTCTTGTACTTCTGTAACTACTAGTCCTACTAGAGGTTCTCCTGTAACCGGCAATCCACTATCTCCCGTCTAAAGGTGACGTCGTATTTTTAGTGTTGGTCAACATTGAGTAGTCGTCAATTGCCTTGCATCAAAGGGACAAAGTTGTCAGTACGCTATTTCTAAAAATGTGGTAAAAAATTCAAGAACGATCAGAAGTAACTTGACTTATTGTTACAAATACGTTACCAAATACCAATCAATGATGTCCTAATAGTCTGCATCTTTGAGTGAAATGATCGCTAATGGATGCTTAACTACTGACCCGATAATTGCTCTTCAGTCAGAAGCCCAAGTATATTTGTTGTTTCAATAAACTGTCGGTGCTAGTTATAGAACATCGAATCCTGCCGTGCTGACACAGAAATGTAAAAAAACATTTTTAAAATGACCACGACAGCTCGCAGCCATGCTGAAGCAAAAATATTAATAAAATTAGAGTATTTTTGTGTAAAGTGGACTTTACCTCTGTTTTCATTTTCTTTTGCTTTACTGAAACCAATTATTGGCGTGGCGCCAGGGAACCTTCTATTGATTTTAGCTAACTAAAATACCTTCAAAATTCTGGAAAATCACTCCAACGACATCTCTTTAATACACCATTATCAATTTTCAGATGTTTGATGTGTATAGTCTATAATGTAATAATTATATACTACCGTGAAATTACTTTAATGTTACTGTTTACAAAATCGTGTTTTTTATAGGTAGATATTTATGCTCTCAGAAATAATGTTCCCCATGGAAGTGGATCCCCATAACCAGGAACAGATTAATAGCCTTCATTTAAAAACATTATTTATTTTTCACATAGTTTTTGTTAATTTCAATCTTCTGGTTTCTACTTACCTTAACCACTACTTGCTTGGATGTTACAGTAGCATTCTTAAAAATTCTTTGTTTCTTATTCCTGTGAATAGATAGAACAAGCGCTAGCCATTACCATTGTTGGCAGATAGTTGGAATCGTTTGATTGATTTGAAAGGACCCTACCCATAAAGTTGTTTGATATTCTTTGAACTTACGTCAAAACTCAAAACTTTTCTTTTGTTTTTGGTTGCCTCAACAATCTTCAAATTTTGATTAAATTTTAATTAAGTCGTGAATTTCTTTGTCAATATGAAAAACCTACTTGTAGCATTATTGTTTGCACATACTCTGTGTAAATCCCCAAGAATGAAAATGCAATTGGAAGCACGACATGTGCCAATGGATTTTGAACGACATCATTATCCAGGGTTCCATTACCAGAAGATTAACACTCAAGTTGAGGCCAGCTGGAAGGATATTCCAGAGTCGTTCATTAAGGGAAGAAATTCTGAAAACTGTAAAGTTACATTATCAATCAATCTGACTCCGTTTGAATACCATGAAGTTACCATATGCTTGCTCAAGCACAAAACAAAAAGATCAGATCCAATTTTTTATAAGGTAGAGAGAGAAGGTGACAAAAACGAGAGTAACCAATTTACTAAACTTCAATATGTAACATTATGGTTGGTGTTGCTACAATGTAATAATGTATACCTAGAATACTGAAATAAATATTTTCGGCGATACGTATACACCTTCACAATTACTCAAGGACACTCAAGCAGTCACTGGATTCATTAAAGATAATCCTAACTCAAAAGTGTCCGGATTCCTTATCAATGGGTTCGCTTGAAAACCTCTTGAACTGTTGTTCTTTGATGTTTATATATATATATTTACAAGAGTCGTCTTTCAATAGAAAAATATCTTCGCAATCGTTTCTAGAAATTTCTACGGACAGCTACGTTTTTTCGAAAAGACACGTTTCCATCATGTAGTTTTCTACATTGAGCCATTGCACAACATAAAAATATATGATCCGAATTGCAAATGTTCGCAAAAAATCGTAAACGACCCAGAGGGAGACGTTAAGCCGCCTACTGCTCTACTCTTTGAGTACACTCCAAGATTAAATAGAAACTTGCCTCCAGGTGCGAAGGACTACGATGACACAGCTGCTAGAAAGAAACGAAAAAGAAGACATGAAAAGGAATACTCAGAAGAAAATATCGTTCACTCAGACAACGATGTAATTCATATATTTAAATTCAAACCTGCTGTTATTACTCATGACATGTTTGATACGAGAAGGTAATGGAGTTTTTCCGATTGATTATTTGTTGAATTTGTTCATATTTATTCAATTAATATTTAAATGGTAAAAAATTATTAAATGTTAAGGCAAGAAACTTCAATTTGCGAGCTATGCATTTGGCTTCAACCGAATTTCGCTCAGAAATTCGCCCTTGGGGGAAGTGTCCAACATGGCGCTGTTGAAATCATTGAAATTATCCTGTTCCTGAATTACATATTCCGTTCAACAGACTTTAATCAAGATGGTCTGCCAGAAAATATTGGGTTCAGTATAAAAAGGATGCTAATAAATGATGACATTAGAGTCACTACCACTGGACCTGAGATATCTCATCCAGGGAAACCGATTTCTGAAGACTCCGATACGATTTCTGAAGACTCTAAAACGATTTCAGAAGATTACTTGTTTTCGTCGAATGTCAACACAGTCTCCACAAAAAGCGTCCTTGCTCTGGCTACTAAAAATTTAGCCCCAATATTTGACTCGTGCTGTGCTTCCTTAGCTTTCATCTATCACAACATGGCCCCTGCCATGGTAGCTACTAACCTCAGAGGATTATGCACGGACAGGAACATCGCGGTTGTCAGTGGCATACTTCAAGCAAATAAACTGACAAATTATGACTTGTTTCGAGCTACCTTCCATGCTCTTGGCCACCTTTTCGGTGCTCACCATGACGATATGACAAATGCCCGATGTCATGAGACGACCCGATACAGTTTTTTAAATCCATTTGTTATGCATCCCGTGGACCAGCTGAATGTTGGGATGCGACCAGGAAGTCATCGAATGTCGCCTTGTACTAAGGACCAAATCACTCAGTTTTTAGCTTCAAGTGGTGCTGCGTGTTTAATTTCAAGGAATGAGACATTTTGTGGCAATGGTATTATGTAGCAGATTGAGCTTTGATTGGGAAAAAACTATGATAACAATTTATTTTATAAGTTACCATTTACTTTTATTATTCACCAGGGCTTCTAGAAAAAGGGGAGAAATGCGACTGTGGCTCCCTCTGGCAATGTCACTCCCGTGAGGAGTGCTGTGGAGAAGGTGACACGCTTTCAGGCTGCAAACTTTTGAGCTCTCACATTCGATGCCCTGGGCCCAAACGTTGGTAGACAAAAATGTGATATAAAGTAATTACATTTTTCAAGAAGCTATGTATCAACTCCAAAACTTTCGCATATATGGAATAATGGTCCCACCACAAAAATAACACAAAATTAGTAATGCTAAATTCTGGGTTTACAATTTACAGCTTACATCAATCTCAATAGGAGGTTCATGAGCGTGGACATTCATAATTTTTGGGCAATACAAAAAATTATTTATAAGACCCAGGAATATTTTCAACTTTTATGTTTAAGATAATGATGTGTGATTAGTGTCTGATGCTCCTTACAGTGAAAGGCTGGAAATATTGCAATGCTGTTTTATGAATTATTATTTGTATAAGCTTGATTTTTTTCCTTTTAACTTCATTTTGTAAGTAGAACGATATAATCTCTATAGGTTATTACATGCGTTGATGAAATTAAATATTGACCCTATGAAGACAATTATTAGATTATAAAGTTGTGAGGAGTGGATGACTACCACTGTCAAAGCATGACACAGGGAAATTCACGCGTGTATACTTACAATTAGTATAGTACGCACAAAATGTCTTTGATGCATTATGCAATTATTTGATCACCTGCGCACATAAACCGAGTTCAGTAAAACCGCAGTTTGTGTATAGCCTCATTTAGATTCGATTTGGACAATGGAAAAATTAATTAGGCAATTTATGGCTCGTTGGAGCAGTGGAGATTGGCTGTGGAAGAATTACACCTGGGTTCAACCCTTCCTTACAGAACATATTTGTCACTTCAATCCCCCGCATTTGCTCCCTATAATATGCATACTATGTTCATGTTCAGACGTAACCTCAACAGAGATAAGCAACTTGCAAAAGACTAAATATTGTTCAAGTAATGAAACTCCAATGAACTACACTACTGATTTCCGTTCGATTCGACGTATTAGTTTTATTTTTTGATATAATTACATGTACCCTGTTAGACTGAAAAATCCCCAAATGTAGATAAATTGTAAAATATATAATTTGTAATCTCATTACTAAATAATATTTCGGAAAAAAATCTTGTACAATTTGAGCTCAAAGGAAATCGCAGAAAGGTTTATTTAATTGTAAAGAGACTTCCACCTTTAGGGACTGTTTTGCCCAAAGGATGATGAATCTTCTCGACAGTACCGTCCACAGGTGACTTGAGTATATGCTATAGAAATGTAGAATAACAAATAATTTTTAGTAATGGGTTCAATTTTAGGCTTATGTATAAGTATTGTACAGTGGGTTCGAAGTATTGTTAAAAGTATAAATACAATATTGTTCTGTAATAATACCTCCATTTTCATAGCAACGAGTGTTCCAAGCTGCTGGCCCTTTGTGACAACATCTCCTTCCTTTACAGAAATTTTTTCTAATGTTCCAGGCATTGGTGACACGATCTTTCCACTGCTGATCCCAGCATCGTCACCTTGGTTTTTATCAATGGGTCCTAGTGTTTGAACTTCAACACGGAATGATCCATCCTAGACAATAATATACAGCATTAAGCCCATATTTGTGTCTTGTTACTGTATGAATAACAACCCAAAGAATTGTAGTGTAATGTAGTCATAGGCTTACCGCTGTAAAAATATCTAGCATGTTATCCCCCAGAGTAGCACTAATGTTTTCTTTTTTGCCGTCCACAACAACCTGGAGCGAGTATGAATTTCCTTCCTTGTCAACTGTAAGTACGCGGCAGTTGTCTAAATTTTGGATAACGAAATCATCCGAGGATTTGGCGACGACACTCACTTTTTCATTGTTTTTATCGACGTCCTTTAATGGAAAGCTCAAACTCATATCTGAATTTAACCGAAATCTCTTCAAAAATTTTTCTCCTTGGATATGATCTTGAATCGCAGATAGGGTCAATGTGGCTACTGCTAACTGATCAGAAGTTAATTTTGTTTTTGCTAGTAGCTCATCTCGATTTTCCTCAATAAATTTCGTAGTTACAATTTTATGCTTGAAAGAATCGGACTGTAAGATTCTCCTCATAAAATCAATATTCGTTTCAACCCCTCCAACATTAAAGTTGCTCAGAGCACCGTCCGCTTTTTTGATAGCCTCTATACGATTGTTTCCCCAAACTACCAACTTGGCAATCATTGGATCATAATGAACGCTGACTTCATCTCCTGAAAAAGTCATAAATGGTTGTATATTTTCAAACTATTTCGCCAACACATTTACTCACAATGTTTAGTATTTTAATTTACCTTCGATTATAGCTGACTCAACACGACAGTCTGACGGAAGCCTGAGTGAATGAACACGACCTGGCGCAGGTACGAATCCTGCTGCGGTATCTTCGGCGTAGATTCTCATTTCGAGAGCATGACCGAAAGGGCCTATAGGGATTAATTAAAACTAAATAATTAGTTCCGGATGTCTAGTATTTCGACCGTCACAATATTATTCCAACAAAATTTCTATCAGTTTCATCCACATACCTGGAACATCATCTTGATTTTTGACGGGCAACTCATGACCCATAGCAACAAGTAACTGCCATTCAACTAGATCCAGACCCGTAATCGCTTCTGTAACTGGATGCTCCACTTGAAGCCTCGTATTCATTTCCATGAAATAGAAATCTTGATTTTCGACTATAAACTCGACAGTACCAGCCCCAGTGTAATTAACAGCTTTAGCAGCGTTGACGGCAGCAGTTCCAATCTTCTTCCGTGTTTCGCTGGTTAAACCCAAGGCTGGAGCTTCTTCGATGACCTTTTGATGCCTCCGTTGAACTGAGCAGTCCCGCTCCCACAAATATACACAATTCCCATGAGAATCACCGAAAACTTGAACTTCGACGTGCCGTGGAGCTTCAATATACCTGTAATATTAGTAACTATGACATAGTAGAGTGTCTTACAAATATCGATCTGACTAGCAGAGGAATAACCTGAAATAAAATATTTAGTAACTTTAATAATAATTAATTGTACTTAATAACTTCAGGGATATACCTTTCAATTAACAAGGCTCCATCTCCGAAAGCTTTTTCCGCTTCAGACTGACATGATTGTGCTTGACTCATGAACTCTTGATCGTCTCGTACAATCCTCATGCCTTTGCCACCTCCACCTTTGACAGCTTTGATCATGAGTGGGTACCCTAGTCTGAAATGATTTTGAAATCAGATACTTTGTCAAAAAAGCTTCCTAATAATTCTTATACAATTTAGTGTATTATATCCAATGATAAAAAATCAATTACTTTTGTGCTTCTGCCTGCAGAGCTACCAAATCATTAGCTGCTTCCTGTCCATGATATCCAGGAACAACTGGCACACCCGCGGCTGTCATCAGTTCCTTTGATTTGCTCTTTATTCCCATATCAAAAATGGCTTGTGGGGGTGGTCCAATAAAAATAAGGCGATTGTCAGAGCATTTCCTTGCAAAGTCCGAATTTTCGGACAAGAAACCATACCCAGGATGAATTGCTTGAGCTCCAGACTTTACAGCAACCTGTACAACAACAACATATCCCCTCAACATCCATCCAAGTTAAGTATTTATCCACTCCAAAAAATATTCCAAAGTCATTTGAGTCCAAAAATAAAATAATTTGTAAATCCTGTAACCTCAAATATTTTATTTTGATTCAAGTACGACAAAGTAGATTGAGCCGGTCCGATAAAATATGCCTCATCTGCCATTCGCACATGCTGCGAGTTGGAATCCGGTTCGGAAAAAACCCCCACGGTTCGGATTCCTGCCAGTATAAATAAATATCTTCAATGATTACTCAATTCATTACATTTTTCAAAAACCCATCAACTAAGGCCCGTAATAAGACAAGTTCGTATAATTCGTAACAACCTAAGGTTTATACTTGGTAAATAATTTAAAATCTCACCTAATTTTTTGCACGTGCGAAAAATTCTGCAAGCTATTTCTCCCCTATTGGCAACCAAAACTTTGGATATGTCCCTAATTTTACCCGCATAAGCCATGATGAGGACTTTTGTACCCACTTATTATAATACTTAAAAAGTTACAAATAATTAGTATATTTCAAGAATTATTCAATGTCTGTCATGTATTGCGAATTGCGAACCATATACTAATCCTATACCTATATCACAGTTTGGGAAAAAGTCAAGCAACACACAAAAATATTTTGTATCAGCACCTTTCGTGTGAGCTTTTTGACCAATTTGAATTTTACTACATTAAAATGCGTGAAAAAAAAGCTTTCTAATATCCTTTAAGAAACCTTGGGGTTGACACGCGTGTGTATAAATGTAGTTCATACCAAAAGTAGCAAAATCTTGTTCCTTCAGCTAGTTAATATAGTTTATGTAACAGAGGAATAATATTTTTAAAACCATGTACTCCCTCAGCCTCGTGATATTAAACAACCTTGCAAATACATACTTACTTGCCGCACAACATAACTTCTGGTTTTTTTTCCTACCTCACTCACAACACGACTCAGAACCAGCTCAAGTGAAGGAAGCTCATAGAGCATTCACTTCATAAGTGCTGGAATTCTCTGGAGATGCATGAAAAAAAATCTTTGCTGAAGAAAGCAGGTTCCCTTTCTCCAAATGCCAGTAAAATGACCATGATTGTACGTAGTCCCGATTTATGAGCCCAAAATCTCATATGCAATGAGAAAAAGGGAGCCAATGTTATTTTATAAAATTACAGCCTTGACTTGACATATGGGAATCCAATAGTCCAATTTTAGATTGGTTAACAGAACATATTTTATATTTTAATCTAGAGTACATAGTGTAGTGAAAGTATACTTCAATAATTATTGCGGTAATTATTTTAGTAAGGAGATTTAAGGCTGTTGAAATATATATTGGGATTTTGTGGAGTCACTCCGCTGACCCGTCCTCAATTTCCGGCAATGTTCTGATTGGAGTAGTTTCTTTGGTAGGCTCGGGGTTTAGAGCGAGTTCCTCCGCCATGTCAACCTCAGCGTTCTCTGGCTTCTGATACCGGATCCTTTGGAATTCCGCCCTTTTCGGATCCGGCTGACGCATGGATTTCGGTTTGGAACATTGTTTGGCCTTCTTCTTATTTTTGACACAGGCACTTTTCCTGGGATCGAAGTAGTAGTTGGCTATACAGGAGTAAGGAATTGATTGATGGAAGAAGCACATGTAGTATTTCGTGCAATCCTCTGGGTCTTCGACGTAACCGTTGTCGTTACAGTTAAACGCTGAAAAGAGATATCAGACCGTTGGAGAGAATCTGCAGATGAGGAATTCTGTTAAATACAGAATGTATGGGATTGGCGTCAGCTTTTGTAGATAGCAATGACAAAATAATGTACGACACGTAGTATGGAAATATTTATGTATATACTTACATAAGTATCTAGGAATATGAGATTACGTTTACTGACTGGGGGAGGTCCTTACCTTGCTCACATAAAGTCTCTGGGATGGAAATTCGGGGTTGACAGGACTTCAGTGTTGGGTGGAAGGCTCGACGGACGTCACATACTTGTGGAATTGCCCGGCCCAAATGACACAAGAAATAAAAGCGACAAGTTGGGTCCGTGGGGTCGGGATACCTCTCTGTGATGGGGTCCAAAGGACATTTAAAATTTTTCCCATCGTCACTATACACGGTTCCGGCTACTTCAATTAACACTTGGGAAATTAGCACAACGTGTATCCACCAGGGGGTTGAAACCAGGTTGAGTCTGGGATCCATTGGACTTGATTCCTCTTATCCGAACATATGAAGGGTAGCAAGTGGTCCAAGGACCCTATTAATATATAGTCAAACTGTACAATCCGTGTTGCGGGCCTTGAAGGTTAATTAAGTACAAATGAAAGTGCTTCCTAGGGAATTGGGTAATTAGTATTTAGGAATGCAATACTATCTCCGATGCTGCTAAATTCACGACATACTCGTTCATTAATAGCATGGTGTTGACTTATTGTTCATTCACTATCCCACAGTATATGCAAGTATGCATTGTTAAAAAAGAAATCAATTCAAGTCGTACAGAAAAGGTATAGAATTTTTCCATGGATTTGCACACAGTGCATGCATATCATTCGTTAAGGAGCAAACTGTAGAAGAGATCTGATATCCTATGAAACTATAAGTTAATGTGATCAATGAGCAATATGTTTTGGAATGAATATTATCTACATTGGCAGATATGTACTTCTCGATTCTTAAATGTTCAATTTTTGAGTTGTAGTTGTTTCCTAACACTGTTTTTTATTCTTCACAGACTACACGAACACTTTTATTGCTGATATTGATGCCATTCGAATACATACTATATGCACACAAGTCAACGGAACGAACATTTTCCTTTAAATTAAAAGCAGTCTAAATTCATGATGAATAAAGTAATTACCTTTTTTACAAAAGTTTATCAAGGACATAAAAGCCATTCAGTGTACTCTTGCTATAAGACACTAAAAGCAGGCTTAAAGAGCATTTTTCTAATAAAAGTAAAAAAATATTGGGCCCCCAATTACCACAATAGTAATTTTTCTCCGTACGAGAGGATGTCATAAGAGTCAAATGTTGCTCCTACAATCAGAATACTCATTTTTTCCCGATGCAATGGGAAAATGGGGAATTGAGAAAAATTCAGTAGCGGCTCAAAAATCAAATTTTATTATTGTCGAACTGCTATACGACCATGTTTATTCTTTCATCTTTACTTCAAGGTAAATACAAACAAATTAAACATTCGTAAATTTTCATTTTGAAGGGTATATAAATATTAACATATCCATAATTACATTTAAGGTAGGTACATAGATAAGCCAGGGAAATTTCTTACTCAATAACAGATGAGTAAAAACTCCTCCATGGCTCCAAAATAATTATCCTATATAGGAATTCTACAAAATCGTTGCTAGGTAATTACTACTACTGAGGTTTTCTAATGATGTAGTCTAAATAGGAGTATTTTACGTTTCCTGGTCTCTACTCTACTGCGAGGGGTAAAGGTAGTCACTGTACCTTCCGTGAAATGCTCTTCAGCTCATTTTCAGAATTTTCTTCTCATAAATACAAACATGAGGAGTTATCACTTAAAAAAATTATTAGTTGATGATACTTCACATTCATTAGAGGGATCTTGCATTCCTTCATACTTTAGGGAACCCGAGGATTTCCGCTCCTTAGTTTTAATTTCTTTGCATAAAGTCGGCATTTTCAACCTCTTCTTAGCTGTCGTGAATGTCGTCGCTGTTTTCTTCGGTTTCACTCCTGTTGCTGCTGGCTTGTGAATGCCAATCAAACTGTAATACAAAAAATACATCCGTAGGTTATGCATTTTAATTTATTGTATTTACAAAAGCTATGAGAATCATTTTTGGGGAACAGACGTAATAATTTACTGGTGACTAGTCATGGATGAGGGGAATTTTTATTTCGGGGTACAATTCATGACATGTGAAGCAAAATAAGTTTCTTACTTGATTTTTGCAACAACTTCTTTGCACTTGCTGTCATCAAAGGAACAGATGTCGTTTGTGCTGTCTGCAGTAGGCTGGAAGAGATATGGGGGTGGTGGAAAGAGATTATTACTGGTGGACAAAGATTTGAGTGAGTACAAATTATTGTCTTCGTAATCACCTACTGTCGTGCTACAGAAGGATATTTTCGGGGGGGATTTGGATGGAGTTATCATAGCATGGAGATCTTTACCATTTTTAAGGATCATGTTCTTGCCGATCCCAAGCTTCCCGTTGTAATGACAGTGTGGACGGTTACTCAAGGGTAAAATACTGCTCCGTTTTGTTCTTGCTTTGGTGATTTTAGGGATTTTGGGAGGCTTAATACAAGGCTCACCCTTCCGTTTGACGGATTTCTTAACCGGGCGATTAATCTTTTCATCATGTCCGGTCGTCTCAGAGATGTTCAAATGAAAAACATTCCGATGTTTAACAGCCGCACTGCGATTGTGGAAGATCTCATCACAGAAATCACATTCAAACAGGGGTTTGATTTTGTCCCCGGGGATAATCCCGTGTTGAGACTGACCATCCATTCCGACTTTCTCTTGACTCTTGATATGATTTGTAAGTTTGATTTTAAATTTGAAGTCCATCCCACATATACATTTGAGTTCGTGTGCATTTTTTACGTGGGCCTCGAACCTTTGTTGCCCTCCGAGTAACACCAAGCCGCAAATGTCACACTTGGTTTCCCAAAGTTTAACTCTCCTTGGAGATGACTGTAACTCTTGTAAATAATTACTAGTTGGAATAATGTCAAGGGGACCTACGTCGACAGCCTCGGGGGTTACTATGGACAGTTCGTCCGTTAAAATATTACCGAGAATTAAATGGGATGACGGGAAATCGGGACTCAGGTGGGAACTACTACTGCTGGGCTGGAACATCATGTCCTCAGGTTGGAAATACTGCGATGGGGAGAGTAAAGGGGCTTCAAATTGTTCCGGGGTAAATTGAGGTAGTGGAATCGGCAGTGACAAATAGTTCAAGTGACATTCCGAAGTGCCATACAAACTAGCCCGCAACTTGAGCAAGTCTACCTCATCAATGTAATCTGGTCTGGGAAAAACAGAAAACATCTTATAAATTACGAGTCGATATCCAGTGTTTATTTGTGCAGTTCTCGTGTATCATATGTACAGTGCAAATTTACTGTCCTGCTTAAACGATATTACATATACACATTTAGTGTAATGCAAAATTTTGTAAATCAACATTTCATGTAAATCTTCATTCATGTGACATCAGATTAGCAACCATTCATTTTCCCCCATGTCTAGGGAACACTTGCTGGCACTCCTGGCACTATTTCTCAGCATGTGCTGAGTTATATTTACTGCCATTAAATTAATGCTACTTACCCGTCAATGTCGTACAAAGTCACGGGGTTGATTATTTTCCATAGAAGATGATACATAGCATTTCCCCAGCCTTTGAATACATCCTCCAAGTCATAGTCGTCAAGTGCAGGTGTTGTACTTAGTGAAGGCACATCTCCGAATCCACTGTCAGTTTCTCCGAAGTGGGAGAAAAAGGTTTCGTGGACAGGTTCGTGCTTGACCCTGACCACCACTCCTGTCTCTGGTGGGAACTGAGCCTCTTCCTGGAAAAGGATGGAATGCCTCCGGCTCACTTCAGTATCGTATTGATTGACAGGGAGAAAGTTTGGGGATTCCATGAAACGGAAATTCTCCTGCTCCGACATCCCTTCACTTTCTTCTATTGGGAATTCAATGCCAGAATGTAACCTCTCTAATTTGTCATAGAGAGCCTGCATGGAATTGGACGCATCACTGGCAGGTGACCCCGAAGCCTTCCAGTCATTCAAGTCAGTATTCAAATTCCACAACTCTGGGTCCATATTCAGGGCAGGTACAAGGTAATCTACAATAATAAATCAGGCTGATCAACTTTAATAAACCACAGGCCAAGTAATTGTGACATTGGTTCCAGGTTTAAAGCTAGATAATTAATAGTTATTGTGATAATGTAATTATAATAATAAAAATATTATAATTTCTTTCTCAACATGATGTCTCAGTAAATTCAAAACTAGAAATTAATGTCGTTACACAACAATATCAGACAAAATCAAAACAAACCACTTGTGATTTCATTATATAATACCTTACATACAAATACACAGTTTCCGGGTGTTGGGGTATATTGCTTACAATATGCACTGTCTCCGGGTGTCTTGCGCAAGTAACTTTATGTATTCGCACCACTTCACTTTACACGGAGCTAAAGCAAAATCCACTAAAAAATTATGGAGTAAAAATAAAATTTGATCTCCGAAAAAACAATCTAAAAAAAATATCTTCCGGAGTAATTTCATGAGTGTTTTATGAGAGGATTCTTTTAAAAAATGAGTTCTGTCGAAGGAAATACATAGAATCTGCAGGCTACAGAATGCCATAGGAAAGGCTTTTGTGGTAAAGAATCACGATTGTTTTTATCAAAAGTTCCATGAATTAACATTATAAAGGCATTCAAATCAACATCCAATGAGATTACGGGTGACCTGACAAGAAAGTGATAGTAAAGTGCGTCAACCCATAACGGATACTACCATTGAACTCTACGACTTACTAGATTTACATAAAATTTCCAACATTTTCCCAAAATATCTGGGGCTCTTATCTCTACCGGTGTCCTTAAAATCCTACATCGCACAATATAACAACCGCTCATTGTTAGTGATGGCAGGAGGACGACTCTTCATTGAATCCTGAAGGAAATCGGACGCGTGTGTTTTAGCGATGACTTAATTATTAGTTATGTAAAATCAGCAGGGCTCTTGCATAACCTCTATATATGCTCTTCTGTCAGTACTGTTTAAATATAGGTACGTATCCATATTTGCACCTTAGAAGACATTTCAGTATTTCCAGCGGGTAGAATGGAGACTTTAATGAGTGTCACTATAGTGACAGTACACCCTGTGTGCAGATAGGCGGTTCATATAATTACTGTGGTAGCTATAAACTCAATATGTAAGTATAGAATAAAGACATAAAGGAACAGAAATTCATGAGAATTCCTACGAAAACAATGCATTGTTGAAATATTTAAATTCCTGAGAGATAACATTCTACGTGTGGTAATTGCATCCTTCCCACTTCCTGCTATGTTAAGAAGGCGTCATTTGTAAATTATCTTCAATTTTGTTCTCCATTAATGATATTCAAGGGCTGTGGCAATTATTTTCTATTCACATTTTGACATAGAAAGTGCCTACTGGGGTGTGCTTACATCTATTATACCTAATAATTATGTAGTTGTATCGTTTCAATCTGTGAATTAATAAAAGTAAAACTATGCTTTGGAATCGTCTTGTCTGCATATCTGGAATTTAGAATATGTAAGCACAGTGTAGGTACCTTGCTATAAGAGACTCCATTATAATATAGGACATAGGAACTCTTTCTTTATGGCCCAAAAATATTTGGCACAATCCCATTTACCACAATGTCAATTTTCCTCTTTGACAAGAACATTCCTTTGAGGAGGTTTTTGCTGCTTTTAGTAGCTCTTATAGAGTATACTGTTCGTATGTACCGCTTATATGATTTTTACATACAGTAGTTTGTTTAGGCTTACAAATTTATTAGTTGTTAACTAATAAATAATTAAGTTAGAGTTCAATAAAGATGACGTATGAAAAAGGAGGAAGCAAAAATTCAGTCCATGGCTGCTCAAAGTTTTATTTAATCACGCCTTGAAGATCCAGGATCTTTGAAATTACTATCCATATTTAAGTACCGGGTTGATTTCAAAGGAGGATGACGATAATGGTTAGAATTCGGATTATATTGTTGGTACTGGACATTGTTCGCCATTCCGCGTTTTGTCTCTGCATTTTCCGAATTACTCTGATGACCAAACCCAGTCGGTTGGTGGTAACTGGCCTGATCGACGTAGGGAACTTTATCCCCCTTTTTAACCTCGTTGGAATTCAAGTCGTAGCTGTCATAGTTGTGACCATATTTAGATTTAATATTATTTTCAAACTCTTTAGCATCAGAATGTTTCGGGAGTCTGCTACTGGTCCCACCACCACTGAAGGTGAAAGCATTCTCTATTGCCTGAGCGTAGTCCGGTTTGTGATCTTGCTTCTTCTGGACTTGTCCTTGATTCCAGTCGTAGCTTTTATCAAATGGAATCGAATTAGGATCTACTCCATTAAATGACTTTGATTTGACTTGACTCTCATTCTTATTTGTGTCTGTGGTACAGTATCTATAATGTTGTAGGTCGTACGGGAAAGGCTTTTGGCTGCCTGGAGCGGGTCCTGAGCCATGACTGGACGCTGGATTAGTAGTCCCGTTAGAACTACCCCCTCGAAAGGAACTTCCGTCATTGCCGGAGTAGATTTGTTTTTGGTTTGTGGAAACTCCAACTATGTCCCGGGGACGGTTGGACTCTGACGCTTGCCTCGTGTTGGCCTTCTGATTATTTACTTCGACATTGTAAACAAACGGGTTGTAGGCACTCGCCGGAGGAACCAAGGGTAGATTTATTGGTCTACCATCAGGAGGACTCGAGTAGTTATAGTAGTTTAAGTTCGTTGGAGATTGATTCAAGTGACCCACGGGTGCGTTAGTACCTCCCCCGAAAGGGGCGGGTGCATAAGGAAGTCCGTTGGGGTACCCTGCAGGGAATGGGTAAGGTTGACCTGGAGCTGGTGCTGCTGGGTAAGGTTGACCTGGAGCTGGTGCTGTTGGGTAAGTTTGGCCTGGAGCTGGCGCTGTTGGGTAAGGAGGAGGTGGGCCTGAGAAGGGGTATGTGGGTGGAACGGCCGGGTAGCCTGGATACCCGGCAACAGGAGGGAATGCAGGAGGTGGCAAATATGGATCTCTTGGAGGACCGTTTCTACCATTGTCTGGATCCGGATTATCGTAATTTCTGTTGTCCGGTTCCGGAGCCCGATTTGTGGAAAAGGGAATGTGATTTTTACGAGTTAGGTCATTTATTTCCCGCTGGAGTTGCTCCTCGAACCGTTCTCGGTTACGACCTGTATTCTCGTACTCCTCCTCTTCGGGGTTACTCCTTGCACTGTTCGTACTCTGGTAGCTACGGTGGGAATTTCGGTCCTTCTTTTCCCTTGCCCTTGAACTTTTCTTGGAACTACTTGAATGTTTACTCTCTCCTGTTTGTGTGTAGCTCTCGGGGTCGTTGATGTACCGCTCGGTACGCTTTAATTTGTAGGATTTTGAATGTTTTGGCATTGGAATGCCCGCGTAGCTGACCCCTTCGTATTGTTTCTTTACTGAGAAAGTCTCCTTACTTATTCGGTAGTGGGGTAATCTGCCTCGGGGTTTAGTTCGCGGTTGGGCGGATTTACTATCTTCCTTACTTTCTTCAGATTTTTTCCCTATGACGTCTGGTTTGGATGAGCTTGGGGAAACGTAGTCTGGATTTAAGGGGTGCAAGTCGTGATTTGGGAAGTAATGATTGAGTATCCTGCTTTTTGCGGAGTTCGTGTCATTTTTACTGGATGTTGTTTTGTTTGACCTTTTGTCTGACGGACGACGAAATCTGTCCCGAATACTTCGCTTCATTTACGGTGTTTCTCCTCATCTCTGACTTTGGTTGTAAAAACAACGATTTTTATAAGTTGCGTATACCATTTAGTCACTTTAGTCACTCACAATCTCCATTAACAGTTTTTGAATATAATCCCTTCTCTCCAATTGTCAATTCAGGAATTAAACTTCAATTTTGAAGATAATCAACGAGAGATAATCAATAACTTCACTTGGAACTCAGAATTTACTTTGTGTGTATTGGATCTGTTCCGGTCTACTCAAAAGTCTTTGTTTTTGTTTGAACTAGATCACAACTATTGCACAGTTTTGGAATTTCCTGATTTTTAGTTCCAATCTTGTGGGTCCTGCTACATATATACGTTTCCAATATCTTGTCACTAATTTAATGTATTTTAACCTTTGAATTTGGACTTAACCTTTTTGGAATTTTGATTTGTATACTTCAACGCTTCAACTACAGTTACAAATTGCAACTGAGCTGATGGTCTTTGACTAGAATAATAAATGAACGGGGTGCAGTGCATTGCAATAACGTAGAATTTTCGACGTTCTTGTGTAACTCATAATTTCCGCTTGAGTTGTAAAACTTGTAACCTGTTAATTACGTGTAATAACTGCAAAATTTAAATGAAATAAAAGCTGCCACTGTTTTAGAGGAGAAAAGAGTTGAATGATGTTTTGAGCGAATAAGTTTTTTTTAGAATTATTACACTTACAAATTTTTATTTTTATAATAATTTGAAATTATTTCGGTTTTAAAGTATTTTAACAACAATATTAAAACTTTTTAAACGAAGATTTTATTATGCGTCAAATGAGATGAGACCTCTGACTCTGACTCTGACCCTAAAGAAGACAAAATCTAGTTAGTCAAAATACAAATATCGGTGAAGGATATTTATAGAGATGGACATAAGACACCAAAGGGCCTTGATTTGATACACTAGTGTGGAACGGGGAACTGTTGTAAATTTGTCCTAATTGTTTTGTTAACCTTCTGTTATGAATTATGTGAGTGTATAGTGAAGTGAATCGACAAAGTTTTGGCTTCTAAAAAAGACAACCGCCTGTACTGCCGAGTACAGAAGAAATCAGAGACATGGCAAAGAAAAAGAGCAAATCGCCCAGCAAAGCTGGAAGCAAAGGCAAAAAGGAGAAACCCCCAAAGTCGGCTAAAGCAGACAAGGGGAAATCACCCAAGAAAGGAAAGGCAAGAAGAGCACATGTGCTATTACCCTATGTATCTACCTGTATCATATCCGTTCCATTTCCTGAAGTCAGTAAATTACATATAGGCAATTCTCATTACTCTCTTTGAAGGGCTCGAAGGGAAAAGGGAAAAAGGGAAAGAAAAAGCCTCTGACCAAACGAGAGTTAGAATTGAAAAAGAAGGAGAAAGAGAAATTGGAAAAAGAAAGACAAGAGAAAGAAGCTGCGGAAGCTCTTGCTCGGCAAAAGAAACACGATGAAGAAATGGCGCTCCGGGCGGTTCATCTTTTGGAGAGTGGAGATACAATTGCTTTCTACGAAAAAGTTGTGTTTGCTTACCTTCAGCATCAGAAGCGACTCAGAGGTTTGGATCTGATGTAATAAATCTAATAAGGTCCACTGAGCATGCAAATTGCAAAACGTTTTGTTTTTCAGACTGGCAAGTTTTCACGGCATGCAGAAATCTACCAGATTTCAAACTCAATGAGATTAATTCCTACATGACACACTGGGAGGTGAACTTGAGTAATCCCTCTCTTCAAAATGTTTTTTCACTGGCTCCGGAAATCCTGCAGGTTATTAAAATGTAGAGTAATCATGATTACATAACTATCCCTCAAACTGTAATTATCTCACAAGTCATTTTTATTCAAAGCTTGTAGAAGAGCTGAAAGAATTCCTACTCTTGCCTCTGGAAACAGTTTCAGTGGATACAATCTACGAGATCGGGCTGGTAAGCACAGCACTATTCGACTCGTCGAATAAAATAAATTGATGCGTAATAGTCCACAAACAATAATAATTATTATTTATTATTTTTTTCCAATCTATAAAAGCTTTACCATCAATTCAAAGAAAAGCAGCGAGAGTATCTGGATAAAAGCACCTATGAGATTATTCAAGGTGATGCACAGTGAACTTATACAGCAACCCTAAGCACACTTTGCAAATTAGTTTCGGCCCTAAAAATTAATTAAATGTAATTTTCCTTTTCTTGATGGAAGATCTCACGGAGTACTTTGATCCGGAGGAAGGGATTTTCGACCTGACGGAAGAGATCAACCCAATAACTATCAGTATGTATGGGAACCTCTTTGCCCAGCCTGACCTCACAGGTCACGAGTATGACAAACTAAAATTTAAGTTCAAAATCCCAGAGGCTCTAGTTGAACGTAAAGGGGTTTACCGACTTCTGAAGACTGAGTATGATCATTACTCGGACGACTCCAATTCCTTCTTTGCACCTGGAGCTAATAATGCTTTGAAACGGTGTAATAACTTTTATGTCAATTTCTCAACAAAATAATAAGAGACGATTTGATCGCCTTCAAGTACCTAATTAGTAAGGTCATTAACACAGCAATCGAGGACTGGGAGAGAAAGAAAGCTGAAAAATCTACTAAACAACTAGAACTGGCTTCTCCAGAAGAACCTCCAGAGGAAGAGGCAAGTGCATGTGTATTAGTTACTATTGAAATTGTCTATGCTACTGTGTGAATGCGAACAACAATACATTAGATTGACTAATTTTAATAAAACCAATGAAACAAAATACCTACAGCAAAAATCTGAAGGTAAGAAAGGGAAGAAGAAGAAAGGGAAAAAAGGGAAGCGAAGTAAGAAAAAGAAGGGGAGCAAAAAGAAGAAAGCTGGGAGTGGGAAAGGCAGCAAAAAAAGCATGACTGACACAGATGACGAGGATTTGGACGAAGAGTACAAACAACTAGCTAAAGAGTTGGATGAGGCTGAATCCAAGTCCAGTCGGAAAAAAAAGAAGAAAGGGAAGAAGGAGAAGAAAAATAAGAAAAAGAAGAAGGTTGCCGAGACTTCAGAAACGGATGGTGAAGAGGAGGAAGAAGAGGAAGAGGAAGAGGAAGAGGAGGAAGATGGTGAGTATGAGGATGACGAGGAGGAGGAAGCAAAAACATCCACAAAGAGCAAGACCAAAAAGCCTACCATTGAAGACACCGAGCATGATGGAAATAAAGTAATTATTCTGACATTATTTTTACCAAATGAGCTTGCGCAATTATTAGCAGCATATAATACTAACATGGAGTATTGATTATCAAAAATGACATTTTTAATTTAATAAAATAATTGTTTATTAATTGCTCGAACGTGTTTTGAAATGTGTAGGAAACTAGAGAGGAAAGGCGGGCCAGACGCAGACGAGAAGAGGAGGAAATAGAGAAAGGATCTTGGGATGATGATGATGTAATTGCTATGCCTGGTTCAAATAATTTAATTACTAGTTCCTTCTTGAATACTCGTAGATAATTCAATTTTATTTATGCTAAAATCTTCTACTTTATTTTTGGTCATACAGGATGATGCACTCCTCACGTCAAAGAAGAAAGGGTCTGACTCAGATTCTGATGAGGAGGTTAGTATAGCTCCAAAAATAGAGCTCAAACAATAAGTCTTGTTGTGCAATGATTTTACTTTTTCAAAAAATATTCTGAGCTTCTCTCTAGAAATATTTTATGTCTATTGCACCAGCAAAAGAAACGTAAACCCGAGAAAAAAGAAAAGGCGGAAAAAGCTCCAACAAACGACGATGCGGAGAACCCAGAGGCCCAAGAGGATAACGCTAGTGCTGCTCATACGAAAAAATCAACAGCAGCTATTAAAAAGGCAAAATCAAAATACAAGAAGGCAGGTAAAAAGTCCAAAAAAGGAAAAAAGAAAGGCTCCGTAAGTTCATAGTACCTTTGTATACATGTGCAAATCTCCGGAATAAACTTAGAAACTAAAAGAAACTGACACAGTTGTAACCTCTAGCAAATTATCGACAGAAAAAAAAGAAAAAGGGAAAGAAGGGGAAAAAAGGAAAGAAAGGTAAGAGCAAGAGTAGCTCAAAATCGAAAGCCGGGTCCAAATCCGCATCTCCGAAATCGAAAAAAGGCAAGGGTGGGTCCAAATCCAAAGCTTCTGTCAAAGAGTCGAAAAGTAAATCCAAAAGTAAATCAAAGAACAAATCCAAGAGTAGTTCTCGAGGACGTTCCAACTCAGTAAGTGCCTATGATGTATCGCGTACCGCACTAGCCTGTAATAATTCCTAATGTGAAACTAATTTCTGAATGGACATTTCACAGCGTGGAGGGGATAAAGGGAAAGGAAAGGGTAAAAGTTCTTCCAAATCCAAGAGTAAATTGGTAAATCATCCATAATTACCTGTTCGGTTGTTCCTTGAATACATTCTAACTTGAGTATTTCCCTAAAAAAAAGTTTATTTACCAGAAAGGTAAAGACAAGAGCAAAAGTAAAAGCAAGACCAAATCCGCTTCCCGTGGTCGATCAAAAGAGGTAGTACTTTTTAGTATTTCATGTGAGACATGTCAATCAATCCTGTTACCTTAAGATTTTTAAATGTTCATTATTGCATTATTTCATGTTATTACAGAAAAAGAAAAAAGGGAAAGACAAGAGTGCAAGCGGAAGCAAAAGTAAATCAAAGTCCAAGTCTAAATCAAAATCTGGAGTAAGTATTTGTGCAATATACAAATCATATTTAAATGTGTTAATAAATTATAATGAAATAATTTGATATACAAAATGACTGTGACTCATCCTGAGTTTAACATTGTTTCACTAGGGTCGTTCGAAATCTAAAAAGGGTAAAAAATCCAGGAGTAAATCAAAGGTAGGTCCAATTTATTTTCACAAATAATAGAAACTAACCTAATGCCCCATTCTCTGCAGAAAGGCAAGAAGGGTAAAAAGAAATCGAAGAGCAAGGAGCGACAAAAGACAGAAGCAGAATGTAAACACATTTTATTTCATTGAATAAACATCTCCCTTAAAAATTAAGAGAATCTCAATTACAGAATGTACTACTAACAGTAAGTAAAATTATGATTCTCATTAATTACTAATAGTGGCCAAAGAGAGAGAACGAGAGGAGAAAGCGGAGTTCATACCAAAATTGACCCCTCATGAGCTGAATCTAAGAAATTACGCCGTCCTCGGAGGTGTCTTTCATTTCAACTGGATTGAGATCCCACCTCAACCGGTAGAAAGGGGAAATTGGATTTTGCATCTAAGCGAGTACAATTTTATAATCTAATAGAATAAAATTGACTGTGGTAGATACAGCCTCTTAGCTTTACAAAAATACTGTGTATAAGTAACATTAAATTATTATACGATGTCATTGTCATCCTCACAATTGAGTTTTTATTTAAATTATCTCCCACAATACTTTTATTTTTGAAGGAGTTAAATGTCACACCGTATGAAACTGTTTGACACTTGTTTCTCACACAGTTGAGACAGAGCAAACTCTCACGGAGATTGTTTTTGAGGCGGATTTTGTACCCCCAACTCCCCCAGACATGCAAGAAGCAAAACGGGCGCAGGAAGCAGCGGAAAATGCAGCCAAAAATCCGGAGGAGGGAAAGGCCCTTGCTATAGATCTGAAGTAAGTGTTTTAAATTCCTATGGTTTCGATGTAATTCAAATTATATTCATATTGTGGTCTCTCCATGGCTACAAATAACAACTCTACTTTCCCCGTTTCTTCAGCCTCCCTGACATTCCGGATGCAGGTGAGGAGGAGGAGGATGAAGAAGCAGAGTTGAAACGGCAGGAACAAATTTTACAAGCCTATGAGGAAGAAAAGGAACGGCGACTGGATAGATTGGTTCAGATTGATATTGAGTGAGAGATATTTTCATCCCATCTCTTACATTTAAACATATGAAATCATTGTCAGTCATCAATGACTACATGTGAAATCACTGTAGTTATTGAGGGTAAGGAGTAATTTTTCCTATTATTTACCATTCAGTGTCCCAAGGACTGCTTTGTGGTTTGAACCACCAATTCCAGTAATTTGGGACCCGGAACGAAGAATTTGGTCCACAGATGGATTCCATGATGTTCGGTTCAATGAAGATCAGCTCCATCTGACATTTCGGACTACCAAGTTTGGTGTCATCGGGCTTGGTCACAATAGGTACTGTGTAAGATGAAACTGTATGATTGGCTGTAACTAAAATAACTTGTCTGTCATGTGAAGACATTTTTAATTATTTAATTATAATTTTTTATAATAATTTTAAATATAAATTATTTTTAATATTATTTTTAAGGTTTTCCAATCTACCTTACCAAAGTTTCGAACTGGTGCCAGCAGGAACGAACAAATGCGTTCTCACACTTATTGCAGCTATGGCTGCTATTGAGTTCACGTTTGACGTAATGAAGCACTGATATTGGAAATAGCTTTTTCTTGCATATCATAATTGTTTCCGTAATACCTATCAAGGTTGCAGATGATATTTGCTCCTCATGTAATTTTTGTGCACTACACGGTTTGAGATGCTTTATTTTTTTTCTTGTAGGATGATTTGGTCTGCATAAGTTCGCTTCAGAATGTTAGCAATAGTGAAGTTGTGGAATCCATGTTATTAAATAAGTACATGAGACCTCGAGTGTTGATAAAGGTAATTAGCTCCAGACCATAAATATGCTGTTAAGTTTGTACAATTTACAACTAAAGATTCTTTGGCTTTGGAAGCATGTGAATGTCTCTTTTTGTTTCCCGTAGACTCTTAGATACCATGGTCTGGATGTGTTTCCAGAACTTGACTCCTACGCTTACATTGACGGCATTCTCTTGAAGGATATTGAAACTGAAGAGCATTTGTACCAGTGAGTGAAAAATAAACGTATTGGAAATTGAGGGGTAATAAGGGATTACTTAATCTCCAGATTTTGAAATTAGATGCATGGCAGTACTGTCACCAGCTTACAATTTCCATTGGAGCCGATGGAATCTTTTGGCTGGTAGAAGTAAGATGGTGTTCCAGATGCGTGAACGTTTGGGCACCACAACCCCAGTAATTCCAATTCCTCTCTAATTTTAGATTGTGCTTGAATGCAGATCTGTCATCATATAATGACATGATTTTGACCAAAATTTTTTTAGGGAAACCATCAAGTAGTTTTGAGCACACCGCTCAAGTGTTCGCTAATTGCTTGTACAGAAGTGTCGCCCCACTTTTCGGAGGAGCCTGTAGAAGATACCGAGGTTTTAATTAAATTATCAACATCCTCTTTATAAGAGTTCCCTTACAGAAAGGGAAATTTAACTGTTGTGCCATGCATATTCTGTAACAAGGACAAAAATTGTGTTAAATGGGAATGTGTTCAAATAATGTTGCCACTATAGAGAAAATGCTCGTACAAGAGGTTCTCTTATAACGAGAGTTGACACTGTAACCTGTAACACTACGATCACTAGGATCTTCAGTGCTTCCCATTTTTAATTTGTGTATTATTTCGGATTTTCAGTACCACGCGGATTTACTACATTTGGCCACACACATAGCCTCAGATGACGCCAAAAATGCCATCAAGAAAGCTAACGCTCATTTTATTGAAACTGTAAGGATAATGCTAACAGCAATACGACCATTTTCATTCTCATAAGTGTTCTCTCAATCTTTTTAATAAATATATAGTGATTTATTGTTTTCATTAAAACAACACAATCTGTACCAGAACCAAACCTCTTTCGACACTATTTATTGCCATAAGCAGAGCTTAGCATGTGATATGGAGTGAAATGAGAGTTACAAACGAGCACAAAAAGTTCTAGGGAAATCGGAGGGTCCTATGTAGTAGAATATTTTTATTTTAGATATACTGTGTAACAGGCTATAAATCATAGGTTGTAACCAGGTTATTACACTAGTTTGAATAAAATGTATTGCATAGATATATTCATTTATGAATATTAAGCAACTATCATACTCCCTGCTTAGAACACAACGTTGAACGTGGATGAATGGCTACTGTAATCTTTGATTTATATACACAGCATTTATAGTTTAGAAGACTTGACGCTAGTTTGTAGGAAATTTTATCCGGGGGAGCTATGACACAGGTCTTATTTTGAGAAATTGTGGATTTGTAAGAATAGAGAGCGAGGCTGGGGAAAAATTTTCGGGAGAGAAAGTGACAAAGATGCAAAAAAAAATATTTCTGAACTTTCCATTTTTTCATGGACAGCCCGGTGTTCATAAAAATATTTCAGTGCGCTGGAATTGTAGACAATTTCATGGGTGTTCGTTTGAGTCTGATATAATCTTCCTCCGTCAATAGTTATTGCATGTGAGTAAAGATTGAAACAAAGAAAAAATATTCATTTTTATTGCAGCTCTTTAAAATAATTCATACATTTTTAGATCGCAAACCCATGAAAAAATGGAAAAGTTAGAAATCTTTTTTTTTTCATACGTTTGTCACTTTCTTCTCTGAAGCTAAGTTTCACCAACCTTGGTCTTGTCTTACAAAACCACAATTCTCAACATAGAGACCATATGTTTTAGCTCCCTGGAAAGCCCATATTTCCTTCAAACTAGGGTCAAAAAACATTTGAGAAATTTATGTTTAGATAATTATATAAACAACTGCTGAATTCAAAATCTGTAAAATATTTCGACTTTGGTTCACGTCCGTAACCCTGTAACCGTAAAAATTGTCAGAGGTTAATGAAGCAAATTTTAGAAATTCTGGAAAAGAATTCTCTACAAACTGGGGGAATCAAATATTTTATGAATTTCATCTTTATGTGGACTAGGGTGTGGGAGAAGAAGTATATGAGACATCCTGTACTTTCAGTTCATTTGTACTTCAAAATTATTTCTGTATGTCACCATGTATGCCATTCCTTAGTAACCTTTTAGCGAAATGATACTGAACTAGTGGTGAGCAGTTTAGAATAAAATATTTTAGATAAACAACACTTTGCATAAACAGAAACAACTCATTTTAATAATAATTTTAATAATGAAAAGTGAATGGTTGCTGCTGCGCTTGTTGTAGGAGCTTGTGTTTTTGTGGCACACGTGTTTTGGCGAGATGAACGAGATCTGATTTCAGGTGAATAGAAATTATTGTATAATCTTGTAATTAGTGTCAATTTTGTCATGTCAGGGTATCCTAATTAATAATCGTAAATCTCGAAAAACAGATTTTGAAGATAAAGATTTTTGAAACGACTATTTCCCTTACGAAGCATTTGACAGTTTAATGATGCAAGACGAGCGTTTGCTGCATACGAAGTCCGAGTCGGAATTCATTGTGCAAGTTTTAAAGAGACTATTGCAAATGTGACAGTGGCGATGGCCACAGGACTAAAAAGGCCAATCGAGCCAGAACCATTCCACCAAGGCTCGGCAGGAACGTCAGGAACGGACTCATACTTCCGGAAAACTGCAGGACCCTTGTATTTGGACGAATCTCTAGGAGATGATTCAGACGTGGACATTGAGAGTCTGCCTGATGAAGACACTGACCCAGAATTCCCAGTTTTGTCGTACTCAATTCTTTGTCTCATACTGATTCTCTGGGGATTGATCGGAATCGGGGTGACCATTTCTCTGGAAACTTCGCATTCAGTTGCTCAAGAATTCCTCCTAGTGGACAGAACAAAACTTTACCTTCCTTCTAGTATCCTTTATTCCGCTTGTATTGTTTGCGTTCTGACAGGGATTGTAGCCATTATTTGCATTATTTGCGAGTCGAGTATCTTCTTCCCTATTTTTCCCCAACTGAATGGTCTGGTGGTGGGGTTAAATTGCATGGCATCCCTCTGTGCATATGATGGCTGGACCACTGTGAACACGCACACTTACCAGCACCTTCTGGAGGCAGACACGCTCTCAAGATACACCGGAGATAATTCCTACATCAAAATCTTCGGGGATCGGTTCATTGGATACTGGGACAAGCTTCAGACCACACTTCGGTGTTGTGGGCTGGAGGACCACTCCAACTGGCTAAATTCAACGTGTCAATGCATACCCGGTTCTTGTTGCCTCCCTGCTTCAAAACCCACCTGCATAAACCGACTGGCAGAGTTTCATTCAAGTTCATCAGCCAACTACAAAAATATGACATACGTTCAGAGTTACCTGTGGAAAAAGGTATTCTCGTTGGAGCTGTTCCCGTATTTCTTTCTGTGTATTTTTAGAGCCAAACATAGGCAACTCTCCCTCCAAACGCTGCCGGAATAGTCATTTTTTTTTCCGTTGTAAAAAAATTTTTATTTCATTAAGCATTGTTTGTATAAATGCGGCTGGACAGGACCGACCTGAGTTTCGCCGCAGTTACCACCAACGAGAGTTGTCAGTAATATTAATAAGCTTCCATTTGATAATTAGTAATTTTTTAGGATTGCATGGGAGCCATAAACCAAGAAATTGCTAGTTTAAAGCGGGACTGGGTCTCGTTCCCCATCATCCTGCTAGTTTTTCATCTGATCCTCATGTTCAATATCAATTTCATGGTCGTTGCAGCTAGGAGTCGCTACAATCTCGTCGCGGGGTTCATCTCTGTGGCAAGATGGAAGGACGGGATTGTGAAACGCTTCAAATGGTCCTACCGCTACAAGAATCAAAAGGTCCATGCCGAAGATAACGCAGAGCCAATACCAGAAGAGGTGGCTGACAAGGTGGTCAAATCTGGAAGCAAAAATTCTCAGAGAATTCCCGACAACAACGAGAACACCCAGCCGCATTAAATCTTCGACATCTCAGAAAGATCTAAGCTACTATCAAGCGAAAATAGTTTACATCCAAAAATTAAAGTTCCCAAAAACCATTAATAAGGTTTTTGCTATACAGCGGTAATCACTATTTTTATTCTACGCACAAGCCTAGAAGTTGTACACATGTTTCTGCCGTTTAAGTTATACTATTTTTTGAAGCTACGATGAATAAAATTATTTTTTCGATTTATCTTCTCTGCTAAAGTTGGCTGTATTTTACTGACAGTTATTAATTCTAATAATTATTGATCAAGCTGATGCCAGTGACAATTACCCCCTTACTTGCAATTGCCACTTGACACCCTCATTCTCTTTCCAGGCTTTTACAACGGGGCTCTATAGCCATGTCTGACACTATCCACCCAATTTGCTGGAAGATTGCCGAGAAAAGAAATAAATACAATTCTCATTTTAATTTCTGTTCAGTTTCGATTGAACAAAATAGAATAAAACTTTCACATAGTCTGGAACGCAAAGACGAAGTCATTTTCCGGATAATTTCAATCCAAATATTCTTTGGAGTTGGGTACTTCGAAGTGACATTTTGCTACTCTTCTGCTGTAATTTATGTTCTTTACAAGAGCCCTCCTGAAAGGTGTCATTTAACTCTTAAGGCAGAGAGCCGTTATAAAAAAACGAAATTAAATTGGAGTTCATGGGTTTTGGATTTTGTCCAGATATATTTCTATTAGTTGACCATTAGAAATGAATTTAGAGGGGTAACGTAATCTTGCCGCGAAAGTTTGAATTGATGACACACGACACACAACGAAGTGGCGCTTATAGTAGGGATCAAGAAAGAACCTTTTAACTCTCATTGTCTCATTGTCAGTCTTAGACACAAAAAGAGTATGTATTAAAGTGGGCATTGGGAATTTCCACAGGTGAGTTTCCTGTGATTCACCTTTAGTAATAATTGTTATACAATCTGCGAAGTTTGGAATCACTACCTGTTGATTCAACAATTAAAAGTCTTCACTTTCATCACTCAGGGATTATCTAACTGTATACTTAAATAATATAAAAATATTACAATTGAATTCTGGAGTAATAATTCTTCGACGAATTGGAATGTAAATATTATTCGAAATATTTATTTCAAGATCATTTAACATCTGTGACCTGTGATTTTGTGATAGTCCAATTCACCTGTTGATTTGGAGGGTACTTTATTACTTGTGACTTTGATTTTTATATTTTTGTAAATTAGTATGGACTTGCGTATTGAAGTGCCTTGTAATAATTGAGTTTGCAATGAAACAGTGATATTTTTGGATGTGTAGCGCTGAATAATAATTATGTGAATATGAGTTTCCAAAGTGGCATTAATTCCCGATCTCTGGTCCCCGGATCTGGATCCAGTAACAGTACAAAATATGTGTATGACCTGCCCTATTTCAATCGGAAGGAGCTCTGCCGAGTTTTGGATGAGAACAATCAGTGGGAAACTGTTGGTGAGAGATTGGGACTATATTTAACTTGATCTTGAAATTATATTGTTGAATGTAGTTCAAGGAATTAAAGTATAATTAATGTTATCTTAGTAAGCAATGAATTAATTTCTTGATATTATTATTTTTTTTATTTGTTCAGGTGGAGGATATATGGGCTACTCGAGCAGCGAATTGAGTGAGTTCGGTCGGTCGGTTTTTCGAGGGGCTTCCCCCACGGACTCTCTTCTGACAGCATGGGGAAGTCAAAATCATACAATTTTGGAGCTGTTCGTACTTCTACGTCGACTGAATCATTTCAGGGGGATGAGACTTCTGGCTGATTTTGGTAATTAAATTAGTTACAAGCATCCAATGACAATTTCGTCGTTTGTTTGAATGGTTCGCGTACGAGAAGTGAAACTGGTGTATAGATTTAGGGGATGGGTAGGTATTGTAAAGGGTGGAAGAATTTGTAATAAAATCATTTTTTACTGTTTTAGTTGACCCGAAGTACCACGTTTACATACGTGACCCAGACCAAAATGCTACTGTTGAACTAATACAGTTGAATAGTGACCACGATGACAGGGGGGCGGATCCAAAGCCAGTTAAAATACCGGATGCTGCCAAAGGTGAGGTGGCAGATCCAAAAGCTAAGGAAAATATACTGGGTGAGTTAACTAATGATTCAAAATATTCATTATAATGAGAATGTATGAAAGAGAAATATAAAAGGACGGGAATTCGCTAATATGATCAGACGAAAAACGCAAGTATGCCAATCTGGCGGAATCATTTGGCATGCTTCCTCAGATCCCATACAGTCAGTTGGTGGTGGCTACGAAAAACTGGGACCGACGGAACATTTTAGGAAAAGGTGGTTTTGGAACGGTATTTAAAGGAGTCTGGAAGGCCACTGATGTTGCAATTAAAAGGATGGAAAGGGTAATAGACTTGATTTTACATTGATTTTTTACTGAGCAGAGAAAGTAGTGTTTTGTTTGTTTGTAATTTGTAATCATCGTCAACTTCATTTTCAGAGAGGTAATCACGACACGGTCGAAAGCCAAATGAAACAGTCCCTGGGAGAGTTAAGATTTTTGAATGCTTACAGACACGATAATATTCTTCCACTTTACGGCTACAGTTTGGTTGGCGAACATCCTTGTCTCGTATACCAGTTTATGCATAATGGTTCGTTGGAGGATAGGCTTCTTTGTCGAGTAAACTTATTATTTTTTGCAGGTTCTTAAAGCTTCTTTAAGTAGTTGGCACTGTTGGCAGCAATGATTGCTATTTTTTTTATCATTTTTGTGACATATTTGTGTGTTTTGTAAATGTTAAATAACATATGTATGACGTTTGCCTATTTTTCAGCAAAAAACGCCACCATTGAGCTGGTCGTTACGTTATAGTATTGCAAGAGGAGTCGCGCGTGGAATACAATTTTTACATTCAATTAGTGATGAGAAACCGCTGATACATGGAGATATTAAAAGGTTTTGAAAGCTTTTTGAATGTAACAACTGTTATGAAAATTGGGAAATTAAATGTATAGTAAAATATAGAATTAAAAGTGTACATTTTATTGCAGCGCAAATATACTCTTAGACCGAAACTTTGATGCAAAAATAGGAGATTTTGGACTAGCCAGAGAAATGGCTCCGGCACAAGGGGCATCTTACGTTCGTGTTTCTCGTGTTCATGGCACTCGACCCTATCTTCCTGATGAATATCTAAGATCTAAAAAATTGTCTCCAAAGGTGGATACCTTCAGTTTCGGTATAATGCTTTACGAAATTTGCTGTGGACAGCGAGCCTACGAAGAGCATCGACCTAAAAAATTTTTGGTAAACTTAGGTTTTCTTCAGTACTTGTTAGTGTTGGCATACATATTACCTTTTGAAATAACCTTACAAATTGGGTATTTGCAGAAAGATATGGTGGAAGAAGCGGAAAATGTGGAGAACATACGTGATATCAAAGGTGGACAGGATACTTCAGACATTTTTCTACAGCTTATTACCCTCGGAAAAAATTGTACCCGTAGGATTGCTAAAGACCGGCCTGAGATGTCCTTAGTACTCAAGTCGATTGAAGGATTTTTTACTCAGCCATCAAATATTCGTATGTATATCGATATATTCCTTCGTACTGTGGCATGAGCAGCCCTCTACATCAAATGAACCCGAACATAAAATGATGAATGTGATCTTTCTGATTCTAATGCAGGAACAGTAAGTTCTCACGTAACTGGCCTTCCCTTTTTATTTGAAACGCCATCTCGTGCGCCATCATTGGTTCCGACAGCGACATCTGTACACAGACTGGTAACCTATTGTCTTTAACTTTTAGGGGTTTGAGTACACTCTTATTAAATGCACATATTTTTTGCTATAATAATTGTATCTATTATATAATGTAGAGTCCAGAAATTCGAGCTGCGACGGAAATGCGAGCCGTCAGTCCGTACTGGACACCACCACAACCCCAGCACGTCTTCATGAATCAGTACGGCCATCAAGTTCCGCTTGGAAATCCAATTATAGCTAAACCACCCCAAACTGATTCTATTGCATCTTCGCCTAGACGAAGCCCTCTATCTTTTGTTCCTCACTCACCTTCTCCGTCGCCACAATCGTACACAAATCCAGTGACACTTAGTGATAACAACCAGCAAAGTAACCCTCAACAAATGAACATCACGGGGGCGGAGCAGCAGTTGCAACTTCCACACTTCGTTGGCTTCGTTCCTTCCAAAAATTTACGGGCACAACCTCTACAGCCACAACCGCGAATGCCAATACCAACTACCATAGCTGTTAGCACACCGCCACTTCCAATTGACGATGACTACTTCCCTTTGGTGCTTCAGGATCAAGAGTCTAATGACTGTGATGGTGACAAGAGAGATTTTGACTGCAGTCAAGGCCCTGCAACTGTGATTCCGCTAATTACGGAGCTTGGTATTAAGGATACGAACTCTTCATCGGAGGAAGAGGCAAATAATAACAATAGTAGTGCAGACGGGTCACAGCCGTAATTTTATGTATTCTGGATTTGAATTTACATGTACGTAAGAAATCTCAAATCAAATGTAATGCGAATTATTTCTGTGGATGAACTTACATGGTTTACCAGTATTTTTGTGGCCACACTTTATATCTGATAACTTAAAATATATTTTTATATGAAAAGGCTTTTGATTTAAAATAATGTTGTAGTTATTTTTAAAATTGATTTATTAAGAAAGTTTGTCTTTTAAATAAACATATGGAAGTTGCGCCAATGTACACACGTTTAACCACAAATACATTATGCATAAATCAATTCAGAACATCTGACGTTTGGGTTTACTTCTAGGTTTGGAGTTTTGTTGAGTACTGTCCGTTCTAACTAACTTTTTCTTGAGATGTTTTGCAGCATCAGTGGCTTCTTTGTAGAAATTCTGCTGTTCCTGGACCGCAGACTTGACAAACTTATTAATATTAACATAATTTTGGTTCACTCTGCTAACTTTCACATCGTCCATCATGGAACCATCCAAGCGAAAGTATGGTGCTCCGAAGTTTGCCGGCAGTGTAGTCTCATGTGAGGACGATTGGCTTCGATGTGAGCAAAGTTTGCTGTCCCTGCCATCATCTACTGGGAGAAAAATGCTCAGACTTGGCTCTCTGTAAACGTTGTTTGTCTTGTACGAATAGAATCTCTCCTCCTCATTATTATTTGCAGACTCGTCAGTATCAAAGGACCGTTTATAATTGTTGATAATATCTACAACCTCATTGGGATTTTCTGCACCGTTACTACTATTCAACGATGACTGATCCTTCAGTCGAAAATCATGTACAGCCTTAAGAGGCCTAATTTTAACCAAATCTGTAATATTTTTCCTGGAGGGACTTGCCGTTACAGAAGACTTGGACTGGACATCTTTATTTAATTTGATACCTTTTACGTTGGTGTTGACATTTTGCGGTGATATTATTTCTTCCTTTTGATTTTCTTTTAAGGTCTGAGTCTGGCTTGTTTCTGCTTCGAAGGGTTCGAATGTTACCCTCATATATTTTGGATCATCGTGTTTAAGAGTAATGTTAGACACACGAACAGGCCTTGCACTGGTTTGACCACTTGTTCCACCAGATGACGTTGTTGGAATTATCTTTTCGACCTCTTTGCGCTGTTGAAAGGTCGGACGATTGGGGTCATCCTCATCAAACTCCGACAGCTGTGGACCCCCACTTATATTATCCAATCCTTTCAAAAGCTTTACTATATCCTTAACAGCGCTTTTCACCTCTGGACTTGCCGCTGCGTCTGGGTTGAATTTGTCGGGGTTACTTTCCAGTTTCGGAATTAAAGACTTCTTTATCTTTAATTTATTCTGCTGCAAAAATGAAGCCAACATTATGAGATTTTAAACTCCGTTTTTTAAATCCTTCTCATAATATTCACACCGTTAGGTGAGATTACACTGAACAATTTGCTTCATACATTCAACTAGTAAAAAGAGTGCAAGGTACGCTAGGAATCTAAAAAATATCAAGTTACCTCGGTTGTCTTTGACTTGTTACTACTACTACTCTTGGTGTAATTGTGGAGCTCATCTGCCAACCGACCATATGTACTGTCATTTTGGTTTTTCTGACTCATTGGACACGCTTCTTGTGACGTCTCCGTCTTCAGTTTTGAAACATTCAAGTAAGCATTGGATTTAGCTGAGCCTTAGCTATTTTAATATCTTAAGGAATTTCAGTTTTTAAAAGTTTTTTGGGCAGAATTTACATAAGTATTCTAAAAACTGTCGAAAAGTCCATTGGGGCAACGTGATCCCAAAATTGTATCACGAGTACTTACAAAACAATGCTCAAATAATTATTACTCAACGTTTCATATGCTGCATCAAAGAAACAATGAGCATCTTGTCTTACAGTAGGCATTCTTGGGTCATTAGAATTCGTTAGCAGTTGGCCATAAATTCAGTGAAGTCATCACATTCTTGGCCTTTATTTCTATTCACAGTCGCTTCAGTATGGAGAATGATTCCTTACATCTAATCTGCAAAATAATTTTTAGATTGAAGAAGGCTCATTAAATAATTTAATTTACAACACTTGCGAACTTCACGTTGTCTCAACTGACAACAAGATCGAGCAACAGGAGTAGTGTAAGTCACAATCACAAACCACAGAATACTCCATGAATAATTAAATTTTTATTAAATGAAGTACAGTATTCACTATACGACACCATAATAATTTCTATTTGAGTAGGTAATTAAATGAAATTTTGGTTCCGATTCCGAACATAGTTTAAATACACCTGATTTTATTAAACTGCAGCAGGTTCAATTTACTTGTTGGGAAAAATGCAAGATAATTTCCGCAAATATATATATGAGTGTTAGAGTATTGTTAGAAATATTATAGAATTTCAAAATAAAAATGCTCTTATTTTGATGGAAGCTGATGGTGATGCAGTTGAAATAATGAAAAAGTATCTTCGTAAAAATTACAATATTCCTATTTCATTGAAAAGAGCATAACATTTCAGAGACACTGCAAAGCCTTGACGACGTTAGTTCATGTATGCAAGTTATATTATTTAGAAATCAATCACCGGTTTCAATATAGCATTTAATTTTGTTAGGTAGATTAAAAGCAAAAGATAGCTGTAGAGTCAAATTCTTTGAGTGATAATTTAAATGTAAGCCGTGTAATGTAGAGTTTTAGCATGAGAAACTTAAAGGACCAGTTCGAACGAAGTACTTATCCTTGTCTGACAGTAAAATACAGATGTTGTCTTAGATAACGTCGCGTATGCTCTCCGGTAGTTCTTATCAAAGTTTGGGCGACATGAAAATCGGTAAGATGAAATATGAGACCAAAAGTTGATTTTTCTTGGAGGCAGTAAAGATTGGAATGCGTCTGATGGGTTTCTTCAGGAATTTCATTGCCAGCTTCTTGGAAATATGCGTTTCTAATGTGCCACATCACATCACAAATATGCAGTATACTCCTACACTTTAATCAAGCACCAATAACATTTAGAAACAAATTATCATTAAGTCTAAATTTATATTTAGTCAACCTGGAGAGTTGGGGTACACATACACACCGTAGCATTTTTTAGCAGCTAGAAAAAGTTTCTCAGGGGGAAAGTTTTGAAATACAGAAAAGGGAAAGGATGTTATGATTTCACTGCTTCCGTCCAAATAAAACAAATCCAATAATTCTTCGAGATTACTGAAATTTTGGTTGAAATAGCTTGTTAGCTTCCCCAAATACATTTTATAACTTATGAGTGAATCATAATAACAATACTCAATGGAAGCATTTTCATACTTTTCATTGTATTTCAGCAAAGTCGTATTTCCCCACATTTGCTCTTATAACATATACATATGTAATTCCACAGGCAAAACATTAAGCAATAAATTATTTCTTTATTAATATTTTGTTAACTGTTTAACTATTATACAGTTCTTCAAATGCCTCAATCACTGTGGTCTACCTTTCGTCACTATGTACATTTTTTTGAAGAGTCAGGAAGATTACTGCAACTCAGGAAGTGAAACTGCCATAGTGCCATGGGACTTTCTCTTGTGAAAGAACTAACACCGCACGACAAGATAATATTAAGTACATATGGCAAAAACAACTGCATTTTCCCCTCACATTGATGCTCTCTTGGGCGATAAATGGCAACCTAACAGTAACTACACACGGGGTTGCGTATAAATTCTGTAAAAATGCAATAAAAAAGCAAATGGACATGGACACAGTATCTCTCCAAAGAAGAGTACTTTCCACGAACAAATTTTGATAATAGTTCACAGTCAGTGTTATTCACTAAAAACATTTATCAGACTCAATTATCTAACTCAATGGCGTTAGATAAATTTTAAAAATTTGAGAATAATAGATGTAGGGTACTTTCGGTTTGAAGGAAGTATCTTCCTGGCATTATGAACGTCGTTAAAGCTAAACTTCAAGAAGTATCTCAATTATGATTGCAGTAATTTTTAAAAAAGACCACTTTGCTTGTACAAAACTTTTGAAAATTAAAAAACACCTCCTGATGGGACAGTTTTGTTTCCAATTTATTTTAAGCAAGTTGTAAATGTTTTTAATTTTAGAGTTTGGGCTGTAGCACGAGTTAGTACTTTTCAAAATTAAGGATTTTTGCCAGTGGTACTTCTGAAAGTTTAACCAAGGACGTTTTCATTAAAATCCTCCAAAATCAGATCCACTGTGGTCCTGAGCAGGAAATTCCGGCAGGACCGGAAGTAAACTTCCGAAATCGGTGATCGTCAATGACAGCTATGACAATGAATGGGTGCATAATATCCGACTGGGAAACCAGTGCATTCGGTGATATTTATGCCTCCACTCACTTGGTTAGCCAATCATTGGTGAGAGTAGGTAAGGTGTCCGGAAGAGACGTTGGTTTTGGATAGCTGCAAGTATTTTTGGAAAGTTGTTGAGGAAATTAATGCGACAGAACTGAGTCGTTCCTCCAGGTCAAGCGTTCTTTTATAGGTTTGGTTATTTTACTGTAAATACTTGATGAAAGGAAAGTATCTAGGAGGGATCACTTTGGGGTGGAAAAATCAAGACATGGGAATGCCCTATGATTACAATAATGGAAGCCCAAGGGTTTAAATACTCACATGATCTATCCGACGAGGCTGTCGCTTGTGAGTGACAAAACAATTCATTGCACGAATAATATTTTTTTCTCCATGCATACTGACATCATATTTTTAATGCTATAGTCAGTACTACTGACTGATGAACGTTGAAACTACAGTAGCCCCTTCATAAATACAGATGTAACCAAATAGGACTATGTAAACCCAGACAGGATGTTTAGGAGTATTGTTTGAAATTCTAAGTAAGAGACTCCAGCTAACATGATGCTCACTATTAACTACTCGAAATTTTATTAGCAAGAGAAATCAACGCTCCATTCTAGTTCTGGAAGGTTGAAGGCATATAGAGTCATAAACCTTACACATATATTTCCAGTCGTCTCAACTTTGTCACCCGAGTCTCCACTTCCGTCCATTGACCCATGCATATGAGATGCATGCTACTTCGTTCGATTAAGCTTCTTCGGGCATCAACGATACCATATATGCACTTCTGGAAGGTACCCTTTTAAACTTGAGGCTCTCATTACATAATCTTGTGTAATGTCTCTGCATAAATTATGAACGTATGAGCAAGAGAGGGTAAGAAATAATCAGGAGTTGGATGCAACTCTAGAAGTATGGCAGAAGGGTTGCTGGGCGTAATTAAATCCTGACTTCAACATATAACCTGATAAGATGTACTAACTCCAGTGAATGCACTATGTCGCTTGTATGCAGAACTTAGGTGTATGATCATGTGAGAATTATTATTATGAGGCTCCAACCTATTTATTGCATAAGATACAATTACAAGTCTCAATATTCGCTCATGTCGTCATAAACATCTACACGGATTCAGAATCCCCGTTTATTAGCAGAACATTGGTAAAGTAATTTAATGTGTGTCAGCGTAGAATTTAAGGTAAGTTTAAATGTTTTCTTCTTTTATATGTCTCTCGGAGGTGCTGTAGTAACATACTTCATGCAATTATAGCTAAGGCAAAAGGCAAAGTTCAGGAGCAAAAACACAATAACACAAGGCTTGACTTGTCTTGTCGTAAGTTTACGTACAGTGCTAAATCCAACACTAAAATCAGAAACCTGTAATTTTTTTTAAAAAAGAAGCAGAAACATAAAATGTTTCAAAGATTAGAAAGGTCTTTCTGTTAGGAATGCTGTTAATACTTGTCTCAAGCAACACCACAAATGGTGTGCAAGAGTGTTGTTACGGCTGTTTATGACATATATTAATAAAAACTAGAAATGGGTAGCTGTAACATTGGTGATACTAATGATAAAAATTATTATTATTATGTAATGAGAGAAAAAATTGGCAGCATATATACAATGAGATGTCTGGGGTAGGATGTGAAAGATGTCATGCTTTATTTCACAACATAGTTGCACAAATTTCTAAGCAGCCCATCTCTTAAAACCTTTTAGTAATTATTATTAAGTATGAAGGATCGTCTCCAGAGCATTTTCTGTAACCTCTATATAGTATGTGTTGTACTTAGGTTTATCGCGAAGTTATCACATGCTTTATGGGTTACATTACAATTTAAACATTTATAACTTATGCACTCATTGGAATTGAAATCACTCATCCATTTCCAGACACGATTTCTCACAGTAATTAAATTGTAATAAGTAATATGTATGTACATTATTTGTCCAGTAGTGTGGCGAATTATTGCAACAACAACTATGCTTTCAATAGCTAACAAACATTTAATAATGCAGCAATATAATTTATGAATCCAAATGAAAAAACACCTATTACTATACACATTTTTGTATACACTTGGTTTACACTACGTTCGGATTAGCTAAATCCGAAAGGTGCAGCAAAGTTCTTGATTTTAAAGAAACGTTCTCGCATAGCACAATGATGATGAGGGAAGGTATCGTTAAGGTTAATTGTTTTTTGTAAGTACTGTACTGTACAATTCTTTAGTGGTAATATATGTTTATAGCATATTAACGGTACTACAATAGTGATTCATTTCCTTAGTACAACAATTTGAAGCACTGATACGATGTTTTCTGAGCTATATATACTTTTACAATAGTATTCACCAACGTCAAATGCCTAAAACTGTTTTTTCACGTACATGCTACTTAAATCCGTTCCGAAGGAAACGGATTTTCTTCTCTATCTTTTATTATAAGCATCGGCAATTCTTGAGGCTATCTTACTTAAAGGCTTGTAACCTTTTATTCTTACCCACACAATAAGAATCTTAATAGTATGTTAATATTAATCCTAAATACGGATTACTTGAGAAGTTCTAAAGTAAGTTACTTGAAGTATGCCACACTGGCAACTGACATTTTAAAAATTCAATGCAATTTAAATTCATGATACTGAGATTTCATAGTAATACAATTTTTCTAGCTTACTAAAAGCATTATAAACCGTATCAGAATTGTCAATAATGCAGTGAAATATTTTCACTTAGTTCTTAACATTCATACGTACTTAACTTGAACAAAATTACATAACCAAAAAAACAAAACTAGTTAGGAGAAAACTGACCGGGTAAGCAGAGTCTTAACATAACATAAATACGCAAAACGTTGGTTTAATACGAAATCCAGACGAGTTCGCACAAAATACCGTCAGTACATCACGGTATGTAGTGATGTAGTATTAGCAAAGCTTTAAATAGATATAACTCATCCTAAAAACTCTTTTGGTCGAGAAGAACAGTACATATATAATACACAGCGGCACTTTTTTACGGTTGTACATCCAAAAAACAGGTATAACAGTATACTGTGCGAGAGTGAAGAGTGAACATCTACAAACAATTTATAGCATATATTACGCGGCAGTCACTGAAGTTATTTACATTAAATAATTAAAAATACTTTTCCGTGATTCCCCCATACCATACGTGACCATGTTAACTCCGAAATCGTTGTAGAATAATTTACAATAATTACAAATTACGATACATCCGTGAAATAGATGGAAGTTCTTTGGAAACTGTGCAGAACCAGTTCTCTGTTGACAAAAATGTACTTAATTAAAAGTATGTGTATGTAGCGTGAAAATTAAAATTACAAGTTAAACTATTAATATTGACGCTTCCTAGATCTTCTTTCTTCACTGGGAATACAGTTCATCTGAAATTGTATCAAGAAAAATTAACACTCAACTAAAATATTCACAGTTCAAAAAGAATTATTACAACACATAGGAAACAACACTAACCCTACGCACAAACACAAACTTTAATGATTTCTGAACACCTTACCCATAATTCTACCAAACGCAAGCCAAGTATCCGAGTTTTTATTCTTGCCCTTCAACAGGGCCATGTGATGAACAAGTTTCCCCACAATAAGCTGAAGGCGAGGTCGAACATCAGCGAGGCATTTCTCTTTCATAACAATTTTCAAACAACACGTAATTAACTTCGATGCCTCCTCTCCACCATCTTGGATAGCCCAATCTAGTCCCTCGAACACGAATTTTTCAGCAATGCTTCTTGAACATAAGCTTGCTCGTACAACGTTGGCGTTCGTCTGTATTTTCAAAATAAATCATGTAAACGAATTCGCTATTTTTCGTTTATTCTAATAGTTCTAATAACTAAAAAATATTCCAAGATGCAAACACACAAAACTGTGAAAAATTTACCAGTCCGTGTTTAGCAATAATCCGAATGATACTTCCAATGTCGTAAGGTTTCTTGAGCGGATCCACCATGCAAGGATGAATGTAATTCAAAGGTCGCAAAGGAACCCATTCATTCTTGCGTAGATCAAAAATATCAAGAATAAAACACTTCAGCCTGTTATAAAAACACCGATTAGCTCTCTCTAACATTTTATCCAGAACTGGATCCAAGAAATTCGCGCCACTGTCCACGTCTTTTAGCTCTGCTTCGAGTTTTTTCCCAGTGAGGAAAATAAGATTACAAAGTGACTCCAAATGTGCATCTCCAGGGATAACGAGCAAAACCTGAATCATTTTTTGTACGTCTTCACATGCGACGATGTCAGCATTAAAAAGTTCCGCTAGAAGTCGAATACCACCGAGAGACTTTGTATCTTCCTAAACAGAATCAAAAGAATATGCCCCTTAAAACAATAACAACTAAAGATAGCACTAATAACGTGCAAATGCTGACAATTCAAAAATAGTCGTATTATTCTTAGTACCTCAACTGCACGAATCACCTCTGCGCTTACTGTCTTTTCTAAGTCAGGATAAAGATCCCCAGCGACGGAAATCAGCTTTACATAAACTTGCACATATGACGGTTCGGATATGGCTTTGCGTAGTATTGTAGAAATTGAGGTCACCAAAATGCCAGGGTCACTGGACAACACGCCACGCATATATTCTGCCATCTGAGTCAAAGTGCTTGCTGTAACTTTGTTTAAAATAGCTTGCAAAGTCTTGGTTTTTTCAGGCCGAGCACTTCTGTAACCGCCAAACTTTTTGCCGCTGCTTCTTTGACGACTTGCAGTGGCAATCCCAGCCGTTACCATCACCGTAGAATCCAGGTACAAATTTTCTGCAGTCTTTAAAGACGACTTCTCTTCACCATCCATTGAGGTGGCCGAGCTAAACGTTTCCTTACCGCTACCATCATTTTGAATCTTCACAGATGGCGCCCACCACTTGTTATGTGGAGCCCATGAATTTGAACGCATTTCAAGCAAATCCAGAACCATAAATTGAATTCTCTTAGAAATCTGTGTATGATTAATAAAAAAATATCAGATTCCTATAAGGCATGTAATTTCATTTTCTCTTTTCCTCTTAAGCTTCACGTTATGTTTACCGCGTGCTTTTCAGATTCCTTCAAATTCAGCTTGCTACTGACAAGCTCATCCATCCACTCTTTACGAGTCTCTTCTAGTTTCTGACCAGCGAAGGTGAGAACCACACAGAGACATTCCAGTGATTCATCCGCATTCTCAGGATGATTGTAGCCAGTTACGATCTCCTCAACCCTTTCCGTGAGGTATCTGGAAGAACACGCATTTTCAACGTACAACTCAGCAATGAACCGGTGAAGCGTAACGTTTTTTCGGCGTGCGATCCATTCTTGTTCCATAGACTGAGAGAACTTGGCGATCTCTTTATCTGTGCATATTTTCTATGAATATGAAACCAAAACAAATTAATATCGTTATATTCCAGCAGCAGCATTTTTTAACACCCTAAACGTTTTCAGCGAGCAAAACACATCAACAAGCATTTCTCGATATTCAATACATCCACAAGTGACTCTCGCCACTCCACTTATAATAATTCCATGACACTAAATTCTTAGTATAACTCTGCTTAAATCTATGAACAATCAAATATAATATAATAAACGTACTTGGAGCTCCTGATGAACCTGTGAATGAAGAATAGAACGAATTTTAGAGCCCGAATTAGGAGCCCTTCGATTCACTACGTATCCCATGAGTCGAGCGTAAATATTCATGTACTGTGGATCATCCAAAGCCTTTGCAACCACCAATTGCAAGACCTCAGTTATTTGTTCCACACTTGAAGGTATCAAATTCAACCACCGTTTCCGAAGTCGATGAAAGTTGACAGAGCTGATTTTGTTGAGAACCGACCTCACCTAAGGTAAAATCCCCTCAATTAATCCCTATTCCTCAACCCAATTCACAAATCCCCCCATGACATACTCAATCCATCCCTTTTAACCAAAAGCACCTCTAAATAATTATCTCCCAAAAATAACTCACCTTGCGTAATAAAACATCGCGCTCATTCTTCGCAGGAAACTTGTGTGGTCGCATATCGAGTGAATTGAACTTCGCTGTTTCTTCAGTTTCCAGACTAGACATCTCCAAACTTTTTTTGCAGGAACTACAAAATCCCACAAACACACACATCAAAAAACCTGAAATACTCATCCCAAACGGACCCACACAATACACCTTCAAATCATCTCTCTTCAAAAGGAAACGTACGTCAATCCCCCAATTCATCACTAATGGCTCCCATGCTCGTTTTCGAATTTTGATCCACAAGCCATACAATTACCTCCAAACATTCTTCAATTTCTTAACCACTTACCTACATCCCAACACTCCATCCACTACAACAGCTTATGATCATTTAATCCCATACTACTGTGTAAAGCACTAACTCCACTTATTTCTACTTCCCATTGTTTCACTTTTAACTTCCGGTCCTACTAATTTTGCTTGTCATTTCTGTTACTGTTCCCATTCAAATCCCCCTGTTGACATTCTAATTCATGTAGTAAGCTTTCGTACTGTTTTTATTTATATACTGTCCACAATAATTAATTACCCTCACGATCCTAATAATTTTACAGCTTTCAACCCTCCAATAATCCACTCCACTACACTTTAAGACGGTTGTCATCCGGAAAAAATATATCCCTACACCAGAAGACTCCTTCACACGTAAACATTAATCCCAAAACGAAGGACCATTCCTCAAACTTCGGAGAAGAGCAGTACGAGGGAGAAACTATACATATGTATGGATTTATAGGCAGAAGGAAAGGTTGATAAGGGATTTGTGACATACCTTGAAGTAATTTTGCCACGTCGTGGATTCACGGCACTTTCCGAAGGAGAACGGCAATTGAGTACGTCCAGTTCTACATTCATGACTTAGTCCAGTGTCATGGGTCAGTGACCAGACCTTTTTCTTGGCAGTGGTTCATGCAGGTAACTGAGTTAAAACGGAAAAATCGCAATTATTTCATGAGCAAGGTGAGGCCAGCTCTTCTCACAATAAACATTACATCTCAACTGACGAGAATGAGAGTCTTGCGTCCCGAAACCAACCTCCTATCCTAAAACATAGGAATTTTGAAACTCACGCTGTTTATTCACTCAGCTGAGCTCTACTCGACTCTTCGGGGTCTCCAAAAGGTATCCTTGACAGCAACATTTTGCGCAGTTAGTCTCCCAGTCCTTCTCATTGGGCTCTCCTTCCCAAACGTTTCTCCTACCTCTTCACCATCCGTGTACTCACACGGTGCACTGCATATATGTACCTCCTCCATGTAATAATGTAATAGGGGCCATTGACAAGCAAGCGTAGGGATGCCTACCCTTTCGTTGCAGTGGTCGTAGCCGCTCCGTTCCAGGTAGTTACATACGCTGCGGAGTGAGTTCGGCGAAACCACTCGTACAGTCGTAACCGGCCTCATTGGTTTTTCAGTATGAGGGACGAGCCACACGTCCTCGGAACCTGCAGCCTGTGCCTGTAGTAGGTGTTGCACTATGGTTAATAAGGGGACTATAGTTATGTGTTATTATATGTATATGGCCCGGAGAGGACAGACTCAGTTGGGCTCGTTCAAATATGATGATAGTTCCACACGAAAATTTTTATTTTGTGGGAGGCAATTGGCAATGGGCAAAGGCGTTATTTTTGAATGACGGTGATAGTAAAATATGTGTATGCTCTGAATTTAATACTTATAGAGTGGGGTAGGTATGGAATGGACTATATAGGGACCTCCGGGCTGTGGAAGTCCTTGTGTAATTTCTTACATGTGCGTACATAATTACAAGACTCCGTCCGTTTTTGATGTAAAGGTGTAATTATGCTTTGGTAGATCGGCACGGTTCCCATGTTCCCAAATGCCACGCTCACTTCCAAAACAGTAGGGTTCACACGGATTTGGAACGTTGCGAGGCCGCTGATGAGGAGCCCCGAAGACTGAGTCTTCACAAGACAAGGCTAGCAATTTTTAATAGGGTTGACAGGCACTTGAAGTTTTTTTTTTGGGGGGGGGGGGTAAATATGTGGTAATCGATTTTTTAGGATATTTAGAAGGATAATACAGTGTGGTCCTGTTATGAGAGATGACCTTAGAACAGAATTTGCTCGCATCCGAAATATATTTTAGTTTTGCATGGTATGAGCATATTTATTATTATTGGGGGTATGTACTGGTATGTATGTACTACTGGGTAATGGGCTACAATGGATAGAGCTAGAAATGGATACCTTTCCTTTAACTGATTTTTTTTTGAAAGATAGAAATTGTTGACATCAGATAAGTAGAACTTCCATGATAAAAGAGGAAATAGAAAATAGAAAAAAATAGTGGGAATGTAAGAGTAAGAACTTCCTTCCTCCGACTCTTTTACGCCGCTTATAGTGAGGCTGGATTTTTCCTTACCGAATTATTTTTCGGCTTATGTCCGTAATTTTCGTTGTGGAGACCTATCTAGCTGGAAATCCCTTTGAATTTGATACAAAACGAGGGTCAAAACATTTCCTGAAAAAATTTGTTTGGAAATATTTTTTATTGGAATTCTAAAAGTTTTTCTAACTTCAATCACCTCAAATAACCTCACCTCAAATACTGCACCTGGGTAATGAAGTGCATTTTAGGAAATGTGAAATTACGGCCCCTCAAACAGGGGGAATCAAATATTTTATGACTCAATCTCATAGTGGGGCAAATCATTGTGGCCAAACTTGTACAAACGTAGTCATACACACACCAGGACCCTATTTCAAAAAACATTACACCTCATCGGTGACACTTTTACAAGTACTTACAAATGTAAAACAATAATGTGCTTAAAAAAATACAAACACAGATGTTTCATATAAGAGGTATGTATGAAACCAGATTTGGAGTGACAATTTAAAAGTCACTTTTTACTAGCGATTGTCGGATGTAGGATTGTAAAGTTTATGAAATAGGGCCCTGCTGCATGCCGAACACCTGCTCAAATATTATTGCCTCTATCGCTTTGTAAAATATACGACTCACGAAGAAACCAGTACCCTGTGAAAGCGATATTGTTTTGTCACCCACTATGCTATGAATGCATATAGAAAATGAATTTATTTACAACAGCGAAACACAGGAATACATCATTTGAAAATCTCTGTTAATGAAATGAATTAATTCAAGGTTTATTTTAGTGTAGTTTTCGTTCCAGAAAACCAATTGGGTTGGTTATTTTGGATTTAAATCGGCAAAATTTCGGCTATTTCATATATTTCGGTATTACGGTTGTTTGTAGTTTAGAGGTGTAAACTGCTCTTATAACCAACGAATGTATGGTATCTGCTTAACCTTCGAAAAAAAAATTTAAGTATTGTCATTGCCAGTCATTCAGTGTGGCTATAAAAGTGAAGCAATGCCGGGGCTATTTTAAAAACCATATTTGCTTATTCGACCTACCTTTAAAAATGAACTGTTATTTATCGGGTTCAATTTTAAGGTTGTCTATAAAGTTGTCCAGCTATAATGGAAATAGCAGAATCATTTAAAATCAAAAATAACAGCACAGCAACATAAATTGGCACATAACTTAAGTAAACAGACCTTTATAGTTACCCTTCGTGCTTTTGTCTCAATTATCCTGTACTCACTCTTTTACTACAACATAGCATTCAAAATTTTGTGGAAAAATTTAAGCACCACAATAAAAAATTAACTGATATCGAGTCTAATTTTGGTTACCGGGGTTTGTAAGAAAACATATTTTAAAGCAAATTGCAAAATTACCACCACACCCACACCCCTGCCATTGTTGAACTGTTACACCACGGGATATCATTTTATGCAACGTATACATAAATATCAGATGTATTGTACTCATAATAAACAAGAATTCTGAAAAGGTCTCATTTATTTAATGTTAAATTTAGATGGAAAAGAAAAAATGTTGATTAAAAACATCACATGGAAAAAACAAAGAACATTTACTGACCGTAAACAATATTTTGATGTTGTCAATGCAACGGCTTGTATCCGACCTAAACGCGAAAATGGCCGACCTGCATAGCTTTGAGATAATCCGGATTAGGTAATAATCAATATCAAGTTTAGTGGAACTATGATTTGAAAATTGTCAGATGAATTTTCCTAACTTCACTTTGGCGGATGCCTTCAATGCTGGTAAAGATTTAAAATTAACATGACATTGAGCGCTAGTGGCATTGTATTGACGTACACTTAATGTATCTACTCGCGTTCATCAAACGCGAGTAGATACGTAAAGTGTAGTAAGTAGTAATACGCAAGCGTATCTCTTTGCAATAAGGGACATTGATATTACGGAGGTGATATTTGACCTCTCATATTTAAATACGAAACTCCAGGTTTCCGAGACTAAATTCTCCCAGATTGCTATAAATTACACAGACGCACAGAATTAACCCATTACCCGAACTTTCACATATTCAAAATGGAGGAGACGGTTAACTTTGGCTAATACCTTTCTTTGTTGAAGTGGACCAAAATGTGTTGCAACTAAAGATTTCAAATGACTTTCCAATTCGGAAATTCCGATGTTCATCGATGTATAACTGTTTGGTGTAGGAAGTAAAGTTATTGTTTGAAGGCAGAATGCCGGCATATAAAGGATGGGTGACTAGCAAAAAGTGACGATGAGTGCTAGAGTTATGTGCTAAAATATGCCTATTGGACATCATGTGTGAAGTGACCACTGTCTCGTACAAATCGTTTGAACTAGTGACACCGCATAAGTACAAAATACTACTCCGTGATCCGAGGATATCAGACATTGGCGAATGTGTCCGCATGACATTGGGGGAAATATTTTTCCTGGGCTTCAGCCCCCGATACAGATAGCTAGCCATCAAAACAGAAACACTGGAAGTTCTTTACGAAACCATTCGGAGGTCAGAACGAAAAATCCCGTTTATTTATTTAAGAGCACCTATAGTTGAGATTAACGACACTGGAAAGATTGTTAGTGAAACTTTCACTTTGCAGACCACCAGTACCTCTTACGTTGTCATTGCGTTGCTACTTGTAAGAGTAAGAACACTGAAGTCGAAGACCAGACGCAATTAAAAACAACGGTTAATATTGTGCTCGCCTCAAAACTTGAAACAAGAATTTACTGAATCAGGCTGTTTTTGAAGTAATATAAAGTAAGTGGTCAGAAAAATCAATCTTATCAATCATGCATCTGGTAACTACCTCTCCCGCGACGATGGACTCCTTCGCGTATGGTTACAATTCGATTATGGCCAACATAAACGAAGATAACTTAATAGGTGTTCGTCTGCTCATCGAATCCGGTCAAGTTGGAGTGGACGATCGAGACGAGTCGGGAGCAACGGCTCTCATGACAACATGTCACCGAGGTAAATTAAACGTTGTTCGGATTCTGCTGGACAAAGGCGCCGAAGTAAACGCAGAAGATTCAGACAGTTGGACTCCGCTGCATTATGCAGCCAAGGAAGGTCACCATACCATTGTGCAGTATCTGATCAACCACGGCGCTGACATAACTCATAAAGATGACGGGGGATGGACGCCATTGATATGGGCTTGCTACAAGGGTCGGAGAGAGACTGCTCGTATACTAATCGACAAAGGCGCAAACGTGAACGCTGCAGGTTACTACAATGTTTCTTGCCTAGGCTGGGCGGCCGGACGTAATCATCTGGACATTGTCAAAGACTTGATTAAAGCCAATGCAGATGTCAATGCACATGACAGGTATGGTACCACGCCTCTGATTTGGGCGGCGCGTAAAGGTAACTTGCAAGTAGTAAAAACCCTTCTTGCCGCCAAGGCTGATGTCGATGCGGTGGGAATGAATTCCTGGAGGGCGCTCATAGTTGCAACCGAAGGGAATCATCGCGATGTTGTCAAAGCACTTTTGGAACAAAAGCCAAATTTAGACGCTCAAGACAAAGATGGATGCTCCGCCCTAACCTACGCCTGCAAGGCTGGTAGCCACGAAATCGCCTCCGAATTAGTCAATGCAGGTGCGGCAATAAATGCCGTTGATCGCTTCGGAAACTCCAACTTACTCCATGCTACAAAAGCAGGTCAACGGAACGTCATACAACTCCTCTTAGACAACCACGCCGATGTCAATATTCAAGGCCGGGATAGCAAAACAGCTCTGTACTGTGCCATTGAAAAGTTCCAGATGAATGTCATCCCGATTCTTTTAGCTGCAAACCCAAACCTCGAGGCGCAGACTAAAGATGGCGACACTGCTTTAATGAAAGCCGTCCGGAACCGCTGCCCAGAAATCATCTCGCTCCTACTCGATAGGAAAGCAAAAGTAAGCACGAGTGACAAGAGTGGTGATAACAGCCTGCACATTGCCATGCGAGCCAGATCCAATGACATTGTCGAACTACTACTTCGAAATCCAATCAACAGTCAACTCTTGTACCGTGCCAACGCCGTAGGCGAAACCCCTTACGGCATAGATCGGACATCGGCCAAACCGGTCATCACCCAACTGTTTGGCAGTCACGGGACAAATTCTCAAGAGGATTTCGAGAACATGGGATATAATGCATACTGCAGCACTCTTGCCAATATGCTATCCGATCCTACCCTTCAAATGCCTCTGACAGTGGGTTTATTTTCCAAATGGGGCTCCGGCAAGTCATTTTTATTACTGAAACTGAAACAAGAATTGGCCTGCTTTTCCCACACTTGGCGAAATCCTTTATTTTCATGGAGCCCATTATTACTTGCTTTAGTCACTTGTGTCGGAGCACTAGTGGCAACCATCGCCGGGCTAGCAACCTACTCTTACACCTGGGGTGGATATGCTGGTGGCATATGTTTATTGTTTATCCTGACGATTCTTTTTGTGATATGGTTCTATGCTCAACATGCTACACGTCCAGATGCGTGTGCTCAAAAACTAAGTCATTTCGTCGGAGGAACTGTTGATTCTTTGAAGTTAATCTTACAAGTCCTCCTCTGCCGTCCTGCGGGTCGACAGTCGAATGACAGCAATCAAACCCACCCTATCAATTTCTATTTCACAGAACATACTAAAATCACAGTTTCAACTGACAAGGAGAATTCCTTAGTACAAATGCTCTGTGCACTTTATGCATGTATAGAGTCGGATTATGGGGTATTTGCCACAAGGCTCTTCCGGGTATTCACACCCCACCCAGTGGATGCTCACGCGACCTGGAAATGGCGGAAGATGTGCTGCATCCCTTACTACATCCTGTGCACTTTATGTATCCTCACGACGGTAGGGAGTGTAGTCCTTTTATACTTGGATACATATGGGAGCCAACCAATCTTGACAAGATTGGACCCAACTCATGTCAAGTTGGCCTTGTCCTTCAGCTCAGTATTCCTCGGATGTTTCTTCATTGCTAATGCCGTGAGCATATTTAAGATAATAATGGCCGTATTGATCCCGCACGAAAAATATTTAGATAAAATGATTAGTAAAGCTCGAGCCCCCTCCCATCAAGTGTTTCTGTTTGCTATGAAAGCCGAAGTTAATTTGATGATACAAATGGTGGCCTGTTTAGACTCATTTACGGAACGGCAAAGCCGAATGGTGATAATAGTCGATGGTTTGGACACTGCTGAACAAGAAAAAGTTTTGGAGGTCCTCGACGCTGTTCATATACTATTTGGGGATAATAAAGCCCCTTTTATAATTCTCCTCGCTATAGATCCAAATGTTATATCGAAAGGCATGGAACTGGAGATGAAGGCTTCTGGATCCGAAGGAGTTTTCGATGTTAAAGACTACATGAAAAACATTGTCAATCTTCCTTTTTACATGAAGAAGGGCAAGCCCAATAACAAGGGTTCGAAGGGAAGGGAGACTAATGCGAAGAAGACGGACGGAATCCTTTCAGACACAACTACCTCAAAACAGAAAGACAAAGCTGCTGGACTGTCATCACCTTCTGAAGGATCTCAAGTTCATCCGACAATAGGGAAAGAAGTGCCTTTGACGAATGAAGACAACAATTTGAACATGCTACTTGAAGGTGAAGATTACTTTTCAAATTTAACCCCAAAAGCATTGCGAAGAATTATGAATATCATTCATATCACTGGGAGACTTCTGAAAGCTTTTGATGCTGACTTCGCTTGGGAAGATCTCAGCTGCTGGGTCAACGTCACTGAACTCTGGCCTTACAGACTTACATGGATTTGCATCTACTGTCTCGTGTTCCAAAAGCGAATTCGTGAGGAGCTGAGTTTAAAAACAATTTACGACAAAATAAAACCATTGATTCCGGACTATCACTTGGACAAGAACGTCAGTCTGGACACATGTGAGAAGAATTTGGGCTTGTACTTAGAGGAGCACCAAACATCTTTAACAGTCCTTAACTTATTAACGTTCCTCCCTTATACTATAAGCTTGGACCCGTATTTACGGAAGGAAATTGTCAAGAAGTTCCGACCGGACGAGAATTTTTTTATGACTTCTAAAGTGGCTGAGGTGGAGTTCAGTGAACCATCATTCTCGGAGCCAGGAGGAAGTGGTAGAGGTGTTGTGAGCAACGTTGAAAATGAATGGGAAGATAATCCAAGTGTGACAATTACTTCATTCAGACATTTAGAGTTAGTAGAATTGGAGGAGTTGTGTGTGAATGAAGTGGCGGAGCTATTTTTTGGTTTGGAAGGTTTTAGTTTCAACAAAGACATTTTTCGAAATAAGATTAGAGAGAATGGGATCAGTGGGAATGTTCTCAAATGCTGTAACCTGCGGGATCTGAGGGGAGTTCTAGAAATGAATTTTGGAGACTGGGAAATGTTCAAAATAGCTGTTGGAATTTTAAGGCGAAACCGTGAACGAATTCAGTGAAACCTATAGTTTCCAAAATGTTATTGTATGGTTAAAGAATACACTTAAATATATTCTACCATAAATGTAGTAGTTATTAATTACATGTAATATATAGTATTATTATATTTATATAGTAATTAATCATACTGAGTTGTGGTACTGAGCCGTGAGAAACAGATTGGATCGGAAATCAGTGGTACTATTGCATGTCCCTATAACTAGGAGTGAATTTTGTTAATAAAACGATTTAGTCGTACTACTGTTCATGATTTTGTATCAATATGGTTGGAAATTCTATACATTTTATATTTTGTAGCAAACATACAGGTACTCTTATACGTATGAAATGGGGTGCACGTTATCGGAGATGAGTAGTGATTTTTAAATACAAAATATCAGGACGCAATTTTTTTTCAAGCTTATCAAAAAAATTAAGCTTATAATTGTTTTAGCATGCTGTTACAGCCGTTTGTTGAACGTGTGGGCGGCTCCACTACCTTAAATAAATGTACAAAAATGAAACGTCAACATCAAAATGAAAAGATGAACATACCCTGCTAAAACTAAAACGATCTTAAAATCATGGAAGTAACGGTAACCTCAACAGCGCTCCCTACCAGTAACTTTAAAAGCTCCCACTTCCTACTATCCGTGACCTAAAAATTACTAAGGCATAAGGTCCTCCTTTACAGAACGCAAAGCGTTTCCCCTATCCATAACCCAAACATGCCTCCTGGACATGCTCACGTATTATTCTCGTTTTATAATGGGAAAGCTTATTTATTATTATTTTCAGATGATTTGACAAAATTCTCTTCTATTGAGTAACTGGTGGTAGAGTAAACGTTGTCATTCGAGGCCCTTCGAGGCTATAAATACAGTACTTACATTTCTTACTTAATTTGAACATTCTGACAAAAATTGACATGGTGTGGGTTTGCAGTAAAATTATTATAGAAGTTTCAAGTAGCAAAACTAAGTTTTGATGAGTGAGTATTTCATGTATGAAAACTTAGCAGCACAGTTAAATCAAGAAAAACTCGCGGTATGTAAAATCGGTAACGGAATACAATTTTGTGTACTGATTGACATTTGGCTGGTCAAAACCGGTTTGAGATCAGAATTTTGAACGAAATTTTTACGACCAAAAATTAATATTCCAACATGCATTGTAAGGCCCTCGTACTGAAATTTTGCACGTGAATTTCCATACGAAATGAAAACTTTCGGTTTTGACGAAAAAATCTCGTGAGTGAATTAGACTTTACACAGTATTCTAGAGTACCTAGAGGTAAATCTCGCTATAAGGGATGGATATGGCTGCATGTATAATGTACCACAATATTTTATGCTGGTAGAACATATTTCCCTGTTTTCTAGCAAATTGAATAGTAAAATTTTTCAAAATTTGTTCCATCTTAATCGCTCAATGGTGAGGATTTCAACCTTAAGCCTAATGTCTATCAGCATACAAAATTTCCACCCGGCCCCAATTTTACATAACACGAGACTTAAATGACATTTTGAACTCCATAGTACAAAACCCTGATAACTTCGATCATAATAAGGGACTTGTTATGTGAGTGATGACTCATAAATGTTTAAAAGGCCAGTCAACCGAGGATTTTAATTTCCATGAAATGGCAAATTATTTTTAATTAATAACTTAGAAAAGTTTCTCCTGTAAAAACACGAGACATAATAATAATTTATTATTATTCCTCTTCCTTAGGTGGCGGCACATCGATTGCTGTAAAATTAAATGATGGAATTGTTGGAAGCACTTCTTCCAAAGGGATACTTGGAACAGTATGGTTACTGATTATGCCACGATTATTGAAACCGAAAGATATTAGATTGGGATATATACCGATCACATACTGATAGTCAGCGTCCTTGACGTGCAGGAAAAAGACACCTCGTGTCCTAGAATCAAAATATACACAATAAATGCATAAAGGAACCTAAAATTTTGCTGATTAACATATGTATGATTGTGTGTAATATTTTGGATTAACAATAAGAAACGAAGAGAGCCCTTACTTCGTACTACAATGTTCTCCTAAAACAGCCAGGTCGTTCCGGTTCACACAGCTACATTTGTTATCATTAAATGACTGGAAATCCGTACACCGACAACCAACATATCTCTTTGGAAACATCACGGACTCAGAGTACCATTGCGGGGCTCTTCTGTGACCACACCCGACTGAAACAAGAAATTCCCTTATTACTTTACATAACCTCCCTTCAACAGTGGACATAAATTACGGCTCACAAGAACGGCCTCGGAATAACTTACTAAGAACCCCAAGAAAAGAACGACAACCAGGCTGCTTTTTGCCACCGTTTGGATAGAAATTAGCATGCCCCTGAAAATTCCCACCAAATGTATCTGTATCTCCGTGGATGAAGTCCATGAAATTAGCATCATTCAGTCTGATTCGATCATTAGCAAGAATAGTATGAAAACCAGGGCCTGCTGGGTCAAGACCTGGAGATATTTCCATTCCAAGAAATGCTCAAGTTGCTGAATTTTAATTGCAAGTTGGTATTTTGACATGTGAAATAATAAATGATGGCTTACCTGTAATCCTACCAATTTTATGTCCCGTCAGAGAATTTATGCGTCTGCCGACAAGACCCGCAACATGAGCTCCTAAGCTGAATCCTACAATGTGAACCCGGGTCATGTTTTGGAATGTGGTGGTTTGCTGCATGAAGACCAGGAACATTGCAATATAGTTCGCAACTTCATTTAAATGTCTCACAGCATTTATATAATTCCCATCTACTGCATGAATACTCCAATCGACCATCAAAACATTGATGTTTCTCTTTGCTCGGAAGTAAGCTATACAGAAAAGAACAGACAACACTTTTACAATTTACACCACACCTAAAATAAAATAGAAAGTATTGTAGACACACATATGGAGTTGCCTTTCCCAATAGCTACAGCATGATCTAATGTTTTTTAATGAGTAGCGTAAGAGTCACTATTTACATACATACATATATAACGGTTGCAATATAAGAAAAATATTAAGCGTCAAAAACAAATTGAAGATAAACTCTTACCCAATCTTATAGGAACCATGGAATTAACACTGTGTCCTTTCTCAGTGTAACCATGGATGAGTATTTTTAAGTCATTGCTGGCGTTGAAGCAAGTCTTGTTAATAATTGATTTCTCTATTATAATTTTCTCTCCATACTGACAGTTGAGTGTGTGTAAGGTGAAGATTGCACTGCTTTTGTTCGTTCTGGCATGAAAGTCATTCGAAAGAAAAAATAGTTTGTTTTGCTTATTAGAGGCTTCCTCAGTCATAGGAGTCCGTATACTTTGAATGGTTTCATTCGCCAGGTTCACTAGTTCATAAATATAAGGAATTTTATGTTCGTTAAAAATATTATCTATTGTATTTAAAATCATATTCCCACAATTACAATAACTTAATTAGCAACCTGAGGTATTTATTAATCTTATATTGAACTCTCTGGGATTGAGTGTGAGGTTCTTTGCGTATTTATAATTATTCTAGTAATAGTAACAGTTACACTTCGATTCCCGGCTCATACCCTAAGAGTTGTTACTATAGGTGAGCCCAAAAGAACTTATGGGTTCGTTTTAATGAATTTGTAGTAACTGGCGATTTTGAATTTCTTTATGGGGCACTGTCAGAAAGCTTGTTTAGGTATTTACATTACACGGTGTTTCTACATAGTTTAAAGATAAGTACAAGCACTTGAACACACCGAATGTAAACAGAAAAAAATAGATAGTAATCTCTCCTTCTGTTTGCGCAAACAGTGGTTATGTATTAAAAACTTTCCTTGACTCCACCAAGTATGTTCTCGATGTTACATTCCTATGTACCATTTAAGAAACTTTAATCTTTCACTGCCATCAATTGGATGGTGGAATTTTATCCATTAATTCTTCACTAGTTCTGTATTGTATTACCTGCCAGGACGTTCCAAGCTGAAGTTACAAAAAATAAAACAAAGCACCAGCGTATTTGTGAATTCATTGCTTCCGTGTTGACGAGGAAAATTACCAGGTGCTTAGTATGTCCGAAATTTCTTCCTGAATGTAGACCAGATGCACGCAACAACGCAACACAATTACCAGATCCAACCTTTTCTCAAGGTAAGTTGACAGGAACTAGACGCTGAAATAATTTTTCTCCTTGATGGTTAGAATCTACAAGTTACTTCCAAAATAAATCTTTGGGTAATTATAGCTAATGATTAAGTCAGGCTTGTTGCAATTTGCGTAGCTTATAAAACGATTACGAGCAACGGTTCAGCATTTTACAGTTATCATCATCCAGTTTCTGATGCTCACAATTAGTATGTGCACTGCTCGCACACTTTTTCTTACTACTTCGCCGTGAGTTGAAAAACAACTGAACAACATCAGTTCCAGTTGTCAACTTGAATGCTGCTGAAAAGTTTTGATGGAATGCATAGTGTTTTCCATTTACTAACTCATTTTGATTGGAATCTAGTCTGGAGCCAGCAGAAAGACAAATTCAGTGTGATTTCATTATAATCCCTTGTACACACATTACCCCTACAGGGACAAAAATATTCGAAAAATTTCCCGTCTACTACAGTATTAATTCTTGTCCTCACACTGACGTGCATAACAGTCAAAATTTGCTCCTTTAGAAGGGTGGACAGAGCTCACTATATTTGGATGGACAAACGGTCAGTACTTTCGTCTGGTTTTTTGTCTACTGTCTCTACTATCTATAGACGACGTAGTTTTGTGTTGACCATTCTCGAATGAACTTCAGCCCAAATAATTATTTTGCCACTTAGTAACAAATGATTTTTTTATGCGCATACTGCCCATCTCCATTTAACTAAAGTTTCAACAACTACAGCCCGCCCAATTTACCTTCGTATATTCATATACTTTTAGCCCTCCTTCCTTCTAGGTTCCTAGATGAACATTTTCCGTCCTCGCCTATGGTTATCATATGGTAGCTAATTTGGTTCTAGCCTGAACCTATTTAAGATCATATGACCTACTTGTCGTAGTCGTACCAGTACCGTGAGTTGATGTACTTACCTGCAGCGTGCCGCAAAACCTTTTTTTTTCTCCCTCCCCCATAGCCCATGCCCATAGAAGGGGTAGCAGAGACACAACAATATACTTATAATTCCCCTATTTTGTAGCATATTTTCTTTCAGATTTATTAAAATATGTTCCATCCTACAATTCCAAAGCAGTTTTATTTTTTCTAAAGATTTTGACAAAACCTTTAGATGGAATTTATGGACAATTTCAAAAATAGACAAACTATGACGAATGTATGTTTGTAGCCAACAAAGTTTTTCCAACAAGTTCCGATTGAGATCCCTGTGTTAAATATTATATTAGGAAGGCAAAGTATACATATTGTACATATATTTATTATATTATAGCGGAAGTTAAAACGATAGTAAGCCGTCTCATTCCCGAAGCGTTTTTGGTTACTGGCAATAGGATTTTATTTCTACGACGGTGTTTCTACGTGAACGGTCTCTGTGTCTAAGGATAGATAAATATTTTTACGATAGCAGTTTTGCGCATTCGAGCCTCCTTTGTGAAACCCCCTTTAGGTTGATGTAAAATCGGCCTAAATAGAAGTTGAGTATGTTTATGTATGTGTTATTGTAGTTCATTGTTCTAACAAATTCAATGGTTTTTAGGCTAGTAGTAATTTGTTATGATAAATGGAACCATGACGTGCATAATTCAGGAGCAATTATCTGTGGAGACGGGAGACATCCTGACAGAAGGATTGTGCCGTGTGTTATATGGACTTTAAATATACATTATATTAGATGTAATGTGTTGTAGAAAGATTTTTCAAAAGAAGGCATGTCCGCCAGATTTATTTTTCAAACTGTAAGATCTCCTTCGTGAATTAAATGCGCAGATTTTTGGTACTATCAGTTTTGCTTAAAACACAAACCAGCTGTGAATTTTCATTCTGTACGGGTTTCACATTGTTTCTTAACCAGTCCTGATTCAATGTGCTTGTGGTAGCAACGGGTGTAGGATAAATGTTGTTAACATAGGTGTACTTACTTGATCTAAATAACGTTATTATTAATAAGGACAGAATCGTATGGTGTTCGTAAGACACCGAACGTAATTAAATACTTCCGATGGTGTATTTTTTCTAGAATAACTCCCAGGAATTTCGAATGTGAAATAACATATCAATAAAACAGCATGTATTCCCCTGATTGTGACTTAAATTTTTAAGTGTACAAATCGTGCACTCTAGCACAGCTCTGACCAAAAAGTAACAAGTAGCAGCAACGGAAGGGGTGCTACTAAACTCGCCTTAATTACCTGTTGGTTTGGCACTTACAGTTACAAGAAGTATTTACCAAGATTTCAGAGCAAAGTTTGAGAAAAATATCATTGGGTTAGCTTTCGAACCCTCCTTGTTAGTCCTAAATACTAGATTTATGTGTACAATTGACTTTGTCCCTTGATTATTGAGGAATGTTCGCGGGTTCGGGATTATTCAATAATAATTGTTGTAGTATATGCATATACAAATGTTTTTCTGCAGCACAAATTTCTCAAACAGTTGCGAAACAGTTAGGAGTATTTTCGTAAAAATCAACAACCGTAAAAATACTTTCCGCAACTTAAATCTTTATTCGTATTCATTTTTATTGAAAGATCATAACACACTTTTGCACTGAAGTTCGCCAACGAAGCACAACAGCTTAACACTTAAAAGGTGATTAACAAAAAATTGCTGCTACGCCCCACCTTTAGAATGTCTCTTCCAAAATTTCTTGACAAGTTCATGACCATCCTTGTGCACTACTACAGTTCTTTTCTGGTCCGAAGAGTGAAGTAACACATTCGATTCTTGAGCATAATGCTTTATCACTTCGTAATCTTGCTGAGATAGAAACTGATTGTACAACACTCCTTCAGTAAATGTTAGTCGTTTCCGTTCTAGCTCCCATAGTTTAATTTGATCGACTACAGCTGGAGGTAAGGGATTGCTCGGATTCTCCGACCTTTGCATTATCAAATGGGAGAGTAAAAACAGCAACAATTACGATAGCATCTACAGAAGAGACACATTTCATTATGTAAGATTCTTACGATTTGATCATTTCTGGATGTGAGTGCATCTTCAAGAAGGAAATGATTTGGTCGCCTCTGATTCCGCTTCTGAGAGCTTGTTTCACAGATTCCCTTGTAATTACTCCTACGGCCAAGTTAGGGAACCGATACAGGAAGTCCGTAAACATTCCGACTAACGCCAGTTGAAGATCTATGTTTTATAAAAAAGGCTCGGCTAAGTATTTAATTTATCTGTTAATAACATCTCGAGACGACAAGCGCTTTAGCATAAGCTTACCAGAATGTGTGTAAGCGTAAAGCCTGTAATTAGTTTCTACAAATAGGAATCCAGTCTTATGTTTGTCGGTATCTAATGTAACGCGTCTGTTACTGTAGTTATAGAAATTGATAGCCAACCTAGTGGGATAGAATCGTGGCACTTTTCTCTGAAACACACCAATTTTAAACATTGAAACTTCACTTACATATTGTGTCTATATAATATAATAATTTTCCCGCCTCTCAAACTCACAGATCGTTGGTATAGAAGCCCGAATTCGCGAAGATGTTGCAAAAACACCTGCATGTGATCCAAACCATCTGTGCTATAATCCTTGCCCAGTACACCAAAGGATAGGTTAAAAAGAAAGGTTAGACATTCAACAAGACTTAAGCCTCTGGCTTCCACGGTCTCTAAATATTTCACAAGGAAATACCAAACTTGGGATGCAGTGTCGAGCAGTAAAAATTGGAACCCCTTGTTTGTGATCGATGGACAATTGTTCTTGTCATTTTCCCTGCACACAATAATTTTCGACTAAGCACAGATCGATAAATGCTAATTTTCATTCTGAAAATTCAGCGTATTTAGCAGTACCAAATGTCACTCACATCAACCCAGCGTGTGTCAAAGTATATATTGTATCACCAGAGACACTCTCGTCTTGAAGTTGCTTTTCTGCTGCCAAAAACTGAAGAAGAGCCTCCCACCTTCCGAGAGCATATGCATCCAGATCCTTAATAGACCGAGCTTTATTATCGACATCTAAGTGTGCACTTCGAGTCCACGGCTTCCCTCTAAAAACGAAGAATATTCCCAGAAAACAATTAACCCATGAATTGATATAACCATAAAAATTAACTCTGACCTTCGACGTACTTACCCACCAAGTAGAGCCACTTTTAAATTTTGCCTGAATTTGTAATTTAGTGTCCAGCCGAACATTCCTCCACTTATAGACGATTCATTCCAAACGTGAAGCGCAGTTAATGCTTCCACAGCCTCTTGATGTTCTCTAACACAATCAATGACACTTATAAATACAGGGGAATATTAAAGCGCCTCTTTAACAAAACGTAAACAAAACAATAGTTACTGAATATGCTCTTGTAGACACCATGTCTTCACTACATCCTTAGGTACATTCACTTCCACATATAATATCCTTTGGACGTAATGTTTGGCAAGCTTTGGCAAAACTCTGAAACAAAATATTACGAATGCATCATTTACCACACACCACAAACCCCAAGACCCATGATCATCATCCCATCCCATCCCACATATCCAATATTCAAACAAATTTCAAAATCACTCCATTATAAAGTCATCCCAAGTATTTAGCAATAAAGCCATTACCTAAAAATTGCTAAGCACGGACTAGGAAACCCGTACAATGCTTCAAGAACATCTTTAGGTAGACTTTTCAAGTACTCCGATAAATCCTTACACAGAACAAATTCATCCTGTGCGTTCATTTTCAAAATCCAGTAAAAACTTCCCCGTAATTACTAGCAACTAGCCTAACGTCAATACTGTGGTCTCTAAGACCAAATAATAAATCGTGAGTCTATAAATCACACACTGGACGACTGGACTTCACACGTGGACAGAATTCATTTCACTACAAACCTATTATTGCTCGTCAATAGTTCAATAATCTCTATTAACTTGATAGAACTCAAAAATGGACTTTCGTTCAATCAATCGTTGTAATCAAAGTCACTTCAGTTGCACTTAAGTACATGTAATTACTGCCTTCAGATCAAATACCGGACACCGGATGCACAGGCACCTGTAGTCTTCTAGATTTGGGAGTTTTTTGACACGGACTCACAATAGCCCATCACCCAACCATTTTAAGTTTTTAATAAATTAAATTCCCGTTATTACCCTACAATTATTACGATGCTTTAATAAGAATTTGCAACAGTAATAATTATTTTATTTTGTACCGCACCGACTCCGACGTGTATATGGAACGTCGATGGAAACATCCCCTGGTCCGCAAACAACAGAATTTTAAATTCCGCGGGGTCTTCACAAGTGTGTTCTCCGAATAGATACTAAATGCATACGTCTTCCGAACAAAGGGAGCTTCCATACGTGTCAACAAAAAATATTGTCAGCCTTTTGGATAACCCAATGATGTTATTTTCGTCATTAATTCCAATTTTGAAGGACTCACTCCAATTTATGACATCCGTTAAAAATCAAAGCTCCTTCCGAGCAGATTTGTGCTGAACAGAATTTTTCTCCTTTTACATTATATTCATGACTTTATATTATTTATAAGAGTATTATACAACTCTTGATGTGTAGATATGTGAACATTAAATCATGACACGTCTGACAATTTTCAAAACAGACAAGAACGAAAAATGAGGTCAAAGATTGCAACAAGCTAACCATTGAATATTTATTAACTAAAAATTTGAACAGATATAACAACAGCTGAACTATGAGTGTGACTATATTTTATGTTATTTAAGGAAATCAATAGCATCTGGTTTCTAGAACTTCGAAATACTAGTAGTAACTTTAAGCATTACAGTTTTACAGGAAATAACAATTATTATGATTTATATTGTGTATAAGAACCTTCTCCTAATCGTAACTAAGCGTAATTTTTGAGGCCAAGACTTGTTAGTAATATTATTTTAAATTAAATGATAAAAACTAATTTTACGCACGGACGAGGCGAACCCTAGAGTTTTTGTTTTTGGTGTTAAATCCTCCCAAGCGCCTCAGTCCATAGTCCATGTTGATCGATGGTCTGTCATACCTCAAAGTCGGATACATAACTAAAGGATATAAACCTGGTGGAGGCATCAATGAAGTCAATGCTTGACTGTACAATTCTCCAGGACCAGTTTTCAATTTTGCCGAAATGAGGGCTTCAGCCATTGACATCCCTTCCACAGACCCCCGAACTGTAATAACTCTTTCGACATTCATCGGATTGGAGATATTGGCTTCCAAACTCTCACTTTGGACTTGATTCGACACATGAATCTTCGTCTGGGTGTCTTGCATCAACTTCTTTATGTTCCTCCCGTCCTTCCCGATGATCTTCCCGATGAGGCTATTATTAGCGAGGATTTTCAGGGTCACTTCCTTGCTCTCCTTAAGGGCCGCACCTTCCGCCTCGCAGATCTCGAGAATCTTCCGACAAGCGGCTGTGCATCGCTCCGGTGATCCTATGATGCAGACTGTTTTCTCCAATGTGGCGACATGGGGTTTGTTTCGAAGGATGTTGATTCTTGCGCCAGTGGCCGTCGTCAGTTCCTTAATGTTCGCACCTCCTCGACCGATGATAGCTCCGACAAATTCACTTGGAATTAAGATTTTCAGTGTGTCCGAGGATACTGAGGGTGCTATGGTGAGCCAAAAATATGAAAAAAGTTCTCAAAGGTTATCAAAATTTGGAATAATACACAAGACCCCGAAGCAGGCAGTAAAGGCCATCGATTTTTTACGATGATAGAAATTTGTATAAAAACTTTCACCAGTTTTACATACAATGGAGGGGGAAAAATACTTCGTCAAAAATACCACATACCAATGTCGATGTTCGCATTGTTATCCCCAGAAATGATCCTCGATCGAAGAACAGAGTTGATGCCAGGGGCCACTGAAGGCTCCAAAGTCAGCTTGTGGCCCATGAACTCACGGTGCTGTAAAGTGTCGATGAGAGCATCCGCTGAACTTTGATCCGCGCAGTCAATGAAAGCAAATCCTTTCTTCAGCCACAGTCCCGTAATTTGCTTTTCTCCTATTCCATTGTCGTAAATAAAATCCCGCAATTCTTCTTCCGTGGCCTCCTTATTTATATTCCCCAGGTAAACCTTGCTTAGTTTATCCTTCGTCATGGTTGACTTCAAGAAATTACTTTCAAATTGCAATAAATATCCAGTGAAAATAAGATAACGATGCGGACAACAATGTCAACAAAATGCCGTAAGACCAGTGTTGTGCTCAGAAAGAAAATCAAATGTGGACTTACACTTATGTATTTGCGTAAGCATTCAATCACAGTAAAAGTACAGAAATTTTCTCTGTAAGTAGATTTGGACTAGAGATACCGATGCGATGCAATGAGCCATGCCATTGCATTGGTCAACGATACAATTCACATTTCAATTCAACATTCAACCACACGGATACAGTATATAATAGGGTGACCGGATAATTTCGTGTTCAAAATAAAGGGTTAAAATATTTCGGGGAAATATTCTAGAAAAGACTCTGCATCTATCTGTTGTTGCTTTAACAACGTCCATCAAGACGTTTGGGTAAAGTGAGACATCTGATTACAGAAGGCAACACCGATTGGAGAAATATGTATTTACATCTGATATATTTCAGTTTCCTGAGGTCAAACGGGTGACTCGATCTCCCTCAAAATTAATATCCTTCAGACTTATAAACAAAGGGTCACTAAAAATAAATTGTCCGGTGACACTTGACAGTTATCGTGATGACAGGCATTCACAATTAACTTCGTTTCACTTCGCCCCTAAAAATAGAGAGACATGCCAAATTAATTTCACCAGCGGCAATGTCCGATTTTTCTGGGAAGACAGGAAGATTCTACCAAGGAAAAAATTCTGACGGAAAATTTCAAAGGGAATGGATTTTTTTGTGAATAGGGATTTTCAAATTTTGACATTTTTCGGGCAGGGATTTTCAAATTTGTTGGCGTCTGTTACAGAAAGTTTTGCGGACAAGGATTTTAAAAATCATTAATGGTTCCCTGCAGAGACATAATATTCACCAGGAAAAAACAAAAATGATCTTCCAGGGACATTTGTACAAATTCAACACCTGACCAGTGGCGCCGCGGCCGTAGCAGCCCGAATTGTGACGCAAAGCTATAAATTGGGTGACCGTGAAACAGTTTCGGCATATGTATAAATATGTATCAAATAACAAGCTTTAAAATTATCCGATCCTGTAAAATCGGTTCTACATCTACAATAGCTTATCTTTTAGACGGCAGGACTTGTTTTAGCTCAAAATTGTTGGACACAAAAAACTGTCAAAATAAAGTACCTACCCTGCACTATACCGCTCTATATTTTGGACACAAAGACAAAACGGGTTGAAATAAAGTATCATCCTATGAAATACGAAACCGATTCCAACTGGTCACCCTTGGCTACGCCCGTTAGTACTGCCGTCACTGCCGTGATGCTACTCGTCACCAATCACAATCACCTGGGGTTTTGAAGCTCAATTGCGCATTGTGCATTGCGCAATACTGCAGCAACTGCAACTCAACACATATGTACATAAATATGCTTGACATATAGGTCTCGTACAAAACTTTATGACGGATAGACACTACAAATTGAACTGTTGATTTTCTACAGCGATGAAAAAGTTTGATTTTAAAAATATTTCTACTCGCAGCAAATATTTTACGACGTGAAATCACCCAAATCCCAGAGTACCCCTTATTTTGGGCGTTTTGCGTGCTGGTACTGTTTAAGATGCACACTGATATGGTCACGGATTGCCGACAATTTTAAAAATTCGGGATAATGATAACGGATATTTGAGTAATAGTTCTTTATATTTTGTTATTTTCAGTAAACTCGGATAAAAATGTGTACTCAATTACACCAACACTGGATGGACTCGTCAGCGTTCCACACAAAGCAAATGCCTGGTCGATCTTTTATGATTCATTTTTATTTCTTGATGGAACCAATGAAGACGGGAGCAAAATTGCAATATTAATGGTTGACGTGCATGCTGTACGAAGTAAAAAATATTGTAGAATAGTCAACCTCAGCATGTAACTAACAGTTTATAATATTTTAAAAATAGTATCGACACGCTTCTAATATAAATACGTGTAATCTGACCTTGGTTTTCATTTTTATAAAAATACGATAAGAATTCAGATACTTTATTTTTTCATTATATTATCAAAATTGTTTCAGAAATCGGCCTTCGCCCAGATAGGGCTACATACAGAGAGTTTCCTGTTTAAATAATTAACAATTTAGCTTGGAATAATTACAATACAATTTGAATTCATTTATAATGCATTCAGCTACGTATATATGAAAATAAATTACATTAGAGTTTTGAGCAATAAATTAATAACATAACAAACTTTGAACGTGCATAACTTTTGAACGACTTAACATAACTTTTCTGTAATAGAAATCTATTTTGTACAGGATATAGCGTAAAAGTAGTTTACAATTAAATATAACTGTTCTCAATATTTTAACGGATACCGCAGTTTATGAGCCGAAAGCGTCTTACGTACGTATGCATTTGCAATTTGCATAATATATAATTGGAACCAAGGATCTTATTTTAAGCATGGAACAAACGAACTGCGGGGTTTTTGTAGCTGTTAGAAAATCCTCCGAAGCGCCTGAGTCCATAGGAGTCCCAGTCTAGAGACGAACCTTCATACCTTACAGCTGGGAACATTCCCAAAGGATAAAAGCCCGTGGATGGCATTAGAGACGCCAAAGCTTGACTGTACAATTCCCCCGAACCAGTTTTCAATTTTGCCGAAATGAGGGCTTCAGCCATCGACATCCCTTCCACAGACCCCCGAACTGTAATAACTCTTTCGACATTCATCGGATTGGAGATGTTTGCTTCCAAGCTCTCAATCTGGACTTGATTCGACACATGGATCTTCGTCTGGGTCTCCTGCATCAATTTCTTTATGTTCCTCCCGTCCTTCCCGATGATCTTCCCGATGAGGCTGTTATTAGCGAGGATTTTCAGGGTCACTTCCTTGCTCTCCTTCAGGGCGGCACCTTCCGCTTCGCAGATCTCGAGAAGCTTCCGACAAGCAGCTGTGCATCGCTCCGGTGATCCGATGATGCAGACTGTTTTCTCCAATGTGGCGACATGGGGTTTGTTTCGAAGGATGTTAATTCTTGCGCCAGTGGCCGTCGACAGTTCCTTAATGTTCGCCCCTCCTCGACCGATGATAGCTCCGATAAATTCACTTGGAATTAAGATTTTCAGTGTGTCCGCTGATGGTGCTGGAGGAAATGGGAAATAGTTTAGTGTATGAGGTATGGAATACGGCATGCAATCTAACTAAATACACCGAAAATTCAAATCAAACCAAAAAAAGAGTAATATGTACGATTCCTAATGAAATGAGTTCCTATTCATGGAAACACATACAAAGGCGTAGCGAATATTTGAATCTGGTTAATAAATGAAAAATGCCCAGAAAATTAAATATTCTATGGCAGCAAAAATTGCATCGACAAAAGAAAGTCGTGCAAATTCTCATGTTAAGGCTAATTACATTGTCTATGAACGATTTCCGTCGGAAAGCACTTAATATTGTAATATTCGTAATGAAAAAATCTTACAGATGTTCAAAATAGGCACTTACTAATATTATTGCTTGCTTGATCTCTCGAGAAGATCCTAGATCGCAGAACAGATTTGAGACCCGTAGTAACTGAAGGTTCCAAAGTTAGTTTGAGACCCATAAATTCTCGGTGCTGTAACGCATCGATCAAGGCATCGGCTGAACTTTGGTCTGCACAGTCGATGAAAGCAAATCCTTTTTTCAACCACAGACCCGTAATTTGCTTCGCTCCGATACAATTTTCGTCGATAAATTTCCTCAATTCTTCTTCCGTAGCCTCCTTGTTTATATTCCCGACGTAAATCTTGCTCAGCTTGTCCTTCGTCATGGTTGAGCTCAAGGGATTATGTTTAACTGCCCTAAAAATCCAGTAAAAACAGGATGATCTTTTAATTTTCTGTCAACATCAAATCTCGTCAGGACGTGAGTCGGTGAGAAAACGATAACAGCAGCCATACGCAAGACACAGAACATATGGGTTTGCATTTTGTGCTGGTTATTATAGTGGAAGTAGAGAAAATGCAAATCTGTATGAGATCCGTTTCTTAATACTAGACGTAAAAACATGAATTGGTTGCTCGAAAACTCGAGACACCCGATTCGAAAGTATGGTGCTATAAAGTACCACACAATACGCTTTTTTAACCTCTCGCCGCCCGAAACCTCTGAGCGCTACAGCATTTCCGCGACCTCAAACCCAGGTAATGCAGCATTCAAACGGGTCTCACTAAAACACTGAACTACTGAACCGCTGAACTACTGAACTTTACCCTAAAACACTGAACTACTGAACCCCCGAACTACTGAACTGCTGAACCCCCTAACTACTGAAATGCTGAACCCCCTAACTATTGAACTGCTGAACCCCCTAACTACTGAACTGCTGAACCCCCTAACTATTGAACTGCTGAACCCCCTAACTACTGAACTGCTGAACCCCCTAACTACTGAACTGCTGAACCCCCTAACTACTGAACTGCTGAACCCCCTAACTACTGAACTGCTGAACCCCCTAACTACTGAACTGCTGAACCCCCTAACTACTGAACTGCTGAACCCCCTAACTACTGAACTGCTGAACCCCCTAACTACTGAACTGCTGAACCCCCTAACTACTGAACTGCTGAACCCCCTAACTACTGAACTGCTGAACCCCCTAACTACTGAACTGCTGAACCCCCTAACTACTGAACTGCTGAACCCCCTAACTACTGAACTGCTAAACCCCCAAATACTGAACTGCTGAACCCCCTAACTACTGAATAACTGACTGCTAACCTCCCCCAAAACACTGACCAGAACTGACATGGTGACTGCTGAACTCCCTTCCCTAGACGTGCTTTTGTAAATTGGAGGTCTCATAAAATATATAGTACAAGTATATAGCCAAGCACTGTATATGAACGATCTCCACAAGTATGCAAGTAAAACGTACTCCTACTTGGGTGTGTTACGATGAGAAAGTTATTTTTCAACACTGGGTAAGCATATTTGTTGAGAAGAAATAGGTTGATTCAAATTTTGTAAATATAATTGATTACAATTAGCAAAAGTTAGGAAAAAGTTGTGATTCCTGAAAAGTGGGGGGAATTGTATAGCGTGTCCCCCGTGTCCCGCTCAATTGTCAATTTGTTCTAGCAAACCAATTTCTATCATTTAACGATTTGTACTAAACAGCTCTCATTTTTCTAGTAAAAATACATTGCTTCATGCTGCCATTTTTAAGGTGTGCGCTTTGAATTAAAAAACGTGAAATACAGTTCCCCGGGAAATACGTATAATTTATTACTGACCTACCCGTCTGTATCCTAAAATAATATGCATGCTATGCACAAGACACTGGCTGTAATTTTTGTTAATTATGTTACGTGAACTGAAATTAGGTACATAAGTGTTCGTTGTTATTTTAATTAATTTAATATTTTAAATAATTTATTCTAATAAATTAAGCAGTCATCAGTCAGTACCAGAAAGTGTTTTGGAAGAGATCAACAGTCAGCAGGTCAGTTCTGGTCAGTGTTTTGGAAGAGATCAACAGTCAGCAGGTCAGTGTTTTGGAGGAGATCAGTAGTTGGGGTTCAGCAGTTCAGTAGTTTTGGTTCAGTAGTTGTGGTTCAGTAGTTTTGGTTCAGTAGTTGTGGTTCAGTAGTTCAATATTTGGGGTTCAGCAGTTCAGTAGTTGGAGTTCAGTAGTTGGGGTTCAGTATTTGGGGTCCAGCAGTTCAGTATTTGGGGTTCAGTAGTTGCGGTTCAGTAGTTCAGTAGTTGCGGTTCAGTAGTTCAGTAGTTGGGGGTTCAGCAGTTCAGTATTTGGGGGTTCAGTAGTTCAGTAGTTGGGGTTCAGTAGTTGGGGGTTCAGCAGTTCAGTATTTGGGGGTTCAGTAGTTCAGTAGTTGGGGTTCAGTATTTGGGGTTCAGCAGTTCAGCAGTTGGGGTTCAGCAATTCAGTAGTTGGGGTTCAGCGGTTCATTAGTTAGGGGGTTCAGTAGTTCAGTGTTTTAGGGTAAAGTTCAGTAGTTCAGTGTTTTAGTGAGACCCCATTCAAACCACGAGAAAAACAATGTAGAAATGCACACAGGGGCAAAGATGGGCCCCCAGCCTAGATCTAGGATGGAATCTAGGCACAAATGCTAGGCTGGCTTACAATTGAGTTAAAATGTAGGCTAGCGTTTAGGATGGGCTTCACGTTCACAAAGTGATGGGCGTACAGGGAAGATATAGGCAAGTTGCCAAATAATGGAACATTATGGGCTTTAGAGAGTAGGCTAGGCCAAACGGAAACTATATTGCCTAGACGGAATATAGGTTGGCTAGCATATATGGTGCAAGCACGCATACTAACGGATGTATGAGTATGAGACTACAAACAGCTTGCTCTGCACACCGGTAATATGCAAGTTTTACGTTTGCGTTTGCAGTTTGCAAGTTTGCACATCCATTGAAGATGGATTAACAAATGATGGACAAATAGAGGTATTATGCTTATCATGTATAAATATATGAATGAAGGGTACAATTATAGGCTTATGTATGTGTAGGAAAGGTTGAGGGCGAGAGGCTGCCTTCTAGGCAAGGGTTCGCTTGAATGCCTTTCCTATACACCATTCTGGGTAGGCTAATCGCTCTTGGATGCCGTAAATGGGGGATGATTTAATTGTACAAGCTCTGCTTATAGGCCCATTTTATTAAAGAATATGTATTTAAATATTTTTCGAAAATAAAAGCAGTGGCCTACTGGCCTATGTAAAACGTAACTCATAAGGTCACAGCGGTTAAATGAGTGCAGCAAAGTTAAGGTTTTTTCCAAAAACATTTAATTCAAATATATAATTTCCAAAATAAAGGATTAGTGTTAGTGCATATGTTAGCCACTGCCTTCAGCGTTGTGCAGTCTGCAAAGGGTCGAAAACTTGCGATAAGGTTTCAGAGAATTAGACTTGTACCGTACGTACGTACAACATTGGAAGAAATCCAGGCTGTTCCACAGATGCGCAAAGGAAATAGCCTTCCTTCAAGCCTTCGAAGGCGAAAATTCAGTAAAAATTTCACCTTCAACATGTCGTGGAATGAAGCCCTCTAAAAAATCTGCCTTCCTTCAACCTTCCTTCCAAAATACATACACTCATTTTTGCCTTCAGCCTTCTTCTAAAAATAGCCTTCCTTCAATTTTAAACTACAACCCGCTTAAAAACGTTTTGCACCAGCAGGATTCACTGCAGTGAAGAGAGTGGGCACAAATTGTCAGTTGTGAATTCACGAATTGGCTATATTGTTGCGTTAACAGCGAAACGTCGTTGCATATTCTGTGCTTTCATGCTATAGATATTTCATGTACGTGGAAGCCTTCACGGCCTTAGAGGGCTAATATTTAGTAAGCCTTCCTTCCCCATCCTTCCATTCCTTCTGCAACGTTAAGAAAGTTACCTTTCCGCCTTCAAGGAAGCCTTAGAAGGCTGCGCATCTCTGGGCTGTTCTGCAATCTACGGTATCCATCCCCAACTTCGAAACTCATTCTGCAGTACCCCTGCCACCATTTTCTGCCTGTCCAACTGAAAGTGCCGAAAAGGCGATGAAAATGTCAGGAAAGGGCAGGAATTGTAGGCATACGTATTGGGCATTTTTGGCAAAATATGCAGATAAAGTTACCATTATTTATTAAAATGCCATAAGTAGCCTTTTTCTACTGGTGTAAATTTGTCGGAAATTCCAATAAAATCATTATTTTTCAAATATTTTAAAATATCTGAATTTATACTGCATGAAGGAGCGCGTGATCTGGAATGGATTTTAATCTTTTGTCCATTGAAACAGGTTCTAGCTTTTGAAAAGGAAAATGCTGAGACGCTGTTAGTCTGTGGGAGGAGCAAAAACATCTTAATGAGCATCAAATGCTACCGTAAACAGTAAACTTTGCTGCTCTTTGGTACTATTCAAATATTACAGTTATATAGGTGTAAGAGGAAACCATCAAATTTTGTAGCTACATTTTTCTTCCAAACAATCAGTTATTATTCCTGGTTTTACGTCCTATTAGAGATAGTAACTAAGTAACTGAGTAACTATAACCCTCTTGTAAGTACTTTCGTAGCTTCAACTATTGAACATCTTCAGGTCGTATTCGGAAGTTAGCAAGGGAATTTAAGAGTTTTTAGTAGGAATGTTAGCAGCAAAAATCAGCTTCCCAGAAAGTATTTCAGAATCCCAAAAACATCGTCTTCGTTCATGAAATAATTGCAGAAGTATTTACTTACATACGTACAACGTCCTATTTCTGCAATTTACACCTGAGAAATTTTTTTATCTATTACTCCTTATGGGGTTTGTTGAGAACGATGTAAGATTTCTACAAAAACAACCCCAGAAAAAGCAAATTCTGAGCTTAAATTCTATACCCAAATAATGTTGTGCCTACCCAGAGAAGCCAATATTGGTTAATATGCAGGGGTGGATTTAGGGGGTGGCTCACCCTGGCCCGGCCAGGGGAAATTTTAGGGCCAAGGTAAAAACCATTAACGAAGGCCCTTGGAATGCATGCGGAAAGGCTCATCCATCAATTTTGAGGCTGAGGGCCAGGGTAAAAAATATTTTATTAATCCACCCCTGTTAATATGCCTTTTAATATATATTATAAGGCAGTATAATTTAAATAGTGAGAGGATAGTGTAAGCGTAAGTAAGTACTTACTTCAATACTTACTGCGTACATATAAGTACAAATTTCATGCGAAGTTACAGCAGCAGCGACTGCATTCAGGCTTTCAGTATTTGTAATTGTAACTAATCAAATTGTACTGCTAATTTTATTTTAGTTTTATGGCCTAAAATTATTAGCCTGGGGTTTCGATCGCAACATTTTGATAAAATTGTAAATTTTGACATCTTTTCCATCGTCCCGTTGGACATCCCTTCGACTTGACCGCGGGCAATACGGTTCAATATATTTACGAAAGCTGTTGGCTGTCCAAACTTTCCGGAAGAGAATCAGGATAAGAATGGAAATTGAAATAAAAGAACGGAAACGAATGTCATTACTTACAAGGAAGATCTTTGATGAGCCTATGAGCACCAATACATATGTGTACCTGCGTCTGACTGTGAACCATGATGACAATCATATTTATTAATGTAAAACATAATTCTATAACTAGTTCGGAGGAGCAAAGACTCGGCTGATTGAAGATAATCACAAAGGGCTGCGTGGACAAAAAGCGCCTCTAATTTGTATGAAGATGCACGACAGGTTGAAGTATTGTGTTGTTGTTCCTTCAAGTTTTACCCACTTGTTACCATCAAAAGTATTTAGGGAGCATACACAAATTACGTCACCCAAAAAGGTCGATATTTCAGACCCTCCCACCCAACCATCACCATTTGTCATTTATTGCTGAATCCACCCACCCTGTACACAGATGATGTCACTACTGTCGCGCCAAAATCAAACTTGTAATAGAAACGTTTGGTTCTGCGTTTTAAATTCAGGAATGAGTTTATCTTTTTATGCTCGCGTCATCCTAATACAAGCGAAAAATGTAAGGGACGTTCAAAAACGGCGGAAAATTTTGGTGGCGTCATCTTTGCTGATGTGACCCCCACTACTATGTCATCATTGGTCACCAATTACTGCAACTACCTACCCACCCTACGGGTGACGTAATTTGTGTACGCTCCCTTATACGTAAAATTGATTACGTTGGACATGTCACGTACGTAAGTACCTAATCTCATGTTCTATCATTCGTATTTTATTTCAATTGTTTCCTCCATTAAAAACCATATTATCAATTTAAAATATTATGTAGCTCTTCTTGTTATAGGTTATTATTGCAGAGTGTGTTTGTTTACACATATATATGTATGTATATATACAATTGCATACATGCGTTGTTGCAAAAAAATAACAATATAAAGTGAATACCGGTTTTTAGGGGATATACATTACATTAATGCTGACACGTAACAAAAAAATTCAAAAGAATTTAAATATTAAGTCCGGCAATTGGTTCTCATCAGGCTGATCTGAAAATCCCTGGAATTGAAAACATACTTCCCCGTGACCTTTACAGTTTACTATTGTCTTGGTCTTACGAGTTGCTTCATGCCCCGTTGAAGTTGATGGTCCCTAAAAATTTAATTCTACTTTTACGAGATCATTTTTAACACAGATTCGAAAATTACTATTCACTCTCATATCCAGTAAAAATGGGTAAGTTAAGACGGTTGCTAGAGTATTTATTATACTTACAATGATCCGGTACTGAACATGATACCAAATGTTTGGCTGAATAGTGACTGGGTACTCAAAATTTACGAGAAGCTTTTTATGGCAATCTCTGTAAAGATCTTTGGTCAAAACGATATTTTTATGAGCAATTGCAAAGGTGAAGAGGGAACCGTCGAATTTTCGGAGATTGACTTGAAAGTCCAGTTGGATCTTATCCGACGAGACAGGTACTGTTTTTAAGGCGAACTGTCCAGGCCCGTAGAAGCCGAATCCCACTAGTGCGATAGATTTATTGCAGGAAAATCTTAAACATTCCATATTCCTTACCTTTACTTTTGTTCATATCCAATATTTTCTAAATATAAAGATAAAAATTGCAGATACTACGTACATTCCAATAAAAATCACTCTAATTACCTTAACGAATAGTATCGATCTCCAAATTCCCTCTCCTCATGCCCAATGGACCCGAACCGACTGACCGTAAACAAAGGCCCGGGTTTAATTCTTGGTTTAGAATTAAACTGTGTTTTTACTATTCTGGTCTCATGAGGATATTTTTCATCCCGACATTCAGCATCGCTCTCAAATTGAGAGGGTAGGTACATAAGCCGAAGAATCTTGGAAACATCATCTGCGGTTAAGAGGCCCTTTGGGATTACGATGTTCGTGAAGACGTGAGTAGTCATTAATGGGAATCGAATTAAATAAATTGCGTCCTTGAGGACACGGCGCATCATTTCACCGGTGACTGGCCAATGCCTAGAGATGCATTTGTTACTGGCCCACCTATAATTGAAAATAAATCAGTTCCAGTCAATGAATTGTCACAGCAAACATAATGTCAATATTGTGATTTCTGACACATAATGGGTATAATATTTAATTCGTTTTGACTCGTAAATCTGCACTGACTCAACAACCACGCTAAATAAAATTAATTCTTCTGTTTGAAGTTCGTCCTTGGCCAGTAAACATTTTAAATCCTGGAGATCCATATCCAAAAAGGGACGCGGCGGGTATCCGCTGAGAAGTTTTTCCGCGTTCCTGAAAATAAAATAAATCACCTGTTCTAAAAAAAAATATCTTCTATAGCATCATGAAACGCTTCGAGCCGAAAAGTAATTTTACGGCAACGCCTTTAAAATGTGGACCACAATAGTCTTGGACCTTACTCGCAAATGTATTTCAAAGCGAATTCTTCCAGTTCCAGTTCCTCATATTCCCTCGCACGGACCCAAATCATAAAAACATTGTCCGAAGTTAGTTTAAGTAATTTGGGGAAACTTTGGACGCAAACCCACTTCAGCGAAGGAACTTGAAACTTTTGAGCTAGTTCCAATATGTGAAGAAGGATCTCATGGGAGGACCAGATTTTTTCATGAAGTTCTTCAGTGTAAAGAAACTGCAAACAGAATCGTTTAAAGAATGTAAATTATTTTGTACAGCATCTGCTAGGGAATTGTAAATCAAAGTCAATACAAATTCATATTAACGGACATATCATACCCTTAAAAAAATTCGAATAGACTCCGACGAAAACTCCACGAATCGAATAACCGTTAAGTCATCGTTCTTAAAAAGATTCCAGAAGAACGGGGAATTTGTGGCTAGAACTAATTTATGGCAAGGAAAGGATACTAATCGTGGATTGGAATTCTCATCGTTAAATTTTGGATTGGAGTCTGTACCCACGCGGATATGAACGTCAGCGAATTCTTCATTGAAGAGGAGCTGGGACCATTTTTCCTTGAAGGTAAGGGGCTTGGAGAGTGGTTTCTTTCTCAGTTTTTCCGGTTCCAGTTTGAGGAAGCTTTTCAATGAGGAAGCACCAGAGATTATATCCCTTGGGCTTTCTGCTTCTTCGTGAGCCTCCATTACTAAACTGAGTGCTTTTAAAAGGTTACAAGTGAGACCTGGGGATACTATGTAATGAACCCTTTGCACTTACATTAGTAAAAATAAAGTAAACCAAAACTAATGACAAATGCTAATTTTCATAATTTACGCATGTACAAGCACATAGTACCGGAAGAATCAAAGCGTATTGCGTGCGTTACTTACACATAATAAATTATGCAATGTCAAAGCAAAATGCCCTTACAATAAATTATAATAGTAATTAATACCATTATATTATTTTCAATCTTTGCTTGTCCATTGTGCGTACAATGCTTAATGATACAATTTTAGCTTCCGTATGAATTCTAATTATGTACAAATTAGGGTTCCCACTTTTTCGAAACATCATTCCGGGACAAAATAATTTTTTAAAAATTTAATGCATACATGATTTTTAATTGTATTTTTCAGCCTTTTTGGCATCTAATAACATTTTCTTGCTTTCTGGTTTGTTCAAAAAAGAAAAAAATCACAACATGAAAAGGGCATAATTATTAAGCCTGACTTGAAGCTCTGCCTTCACAAGTTCCGTTGACATTAAGTTTCTCTCGGCTGTCCAAACTTTCTTCATTAGGCTGAAATACATTTTTGCAAAAGCGTTGGCAACAGGAATTGTAAGCACGAACGATACAAGCTTGAAAAGTTTAGGACATTGTTCTTTCTTAAAAACTCAATCCACTTTGCACCGACCAATCTAATCACAATCAAAAGCACATAACATTGACGAAGTAAGCAAAATTTATTGTACAGCTGGTCCTCGTTTAATTTAATACCGAGTGCATCGGCGAAATTTAGTAAATAAGCCATGGATACTAAGAATTCCTTTGATTTCAAATTTAGTAGTTCCATTTTCAAAAAAATGTTATTAACACTGAAATCAAAATGTCTGATTAAATAGGTCTTTGATAAAGCTTCCTGTTGAAAGCGCTTTTTTGTTACAGGGGTAAATTTATCCCAATAGTTTATTGAAAACGATGAAAACTCTTGAAATGACGAAAAGCAACGTATAATTGATGGATAATTTTTTCTTGAGTACTCTTTCAAAAGTATTAATAATTTCCAACTTACATCTCAAAATTGCTCAATTCAGTATTCATTGCAAACCAACTTTTTCACAGCTATTTCTGCATCAGCGACAATAATATCGTGGCATTGGTTTTCGTCATTTCAAGAGTTTTCATCATTTTCAATAAACATTGGGATTTATTCTGACAGCATCTACCATAAAACGTGTTTTCAACTTTTGAGGGCGCAAAAGCAACTTCACTTTTTAAGCTTTTTTATCTATTAATTTATGCGGCGTCCTTTTGGAATTGTAAATCTATTGCTTAGATTAGTAGGAAGATTTCAGACAATAATGATATTTGCCAGTGAAGTACATGGACCTTATTGTTGGCTAATTTTTGGAGATTTTGTTTACGTGGACGTGAAACATTCAAACTTACAAAAATTGATTATTGACTTGATTTTCAACCACGAAAGGGCTAAAACGTTTTGAACCAGATAGATAATTTATTGGTCGATTTGGCCTTGGCCCTTACAACCTGTACTTTCTGAACCATCCAGAGCGCTATCAATCATAGCTACATCATTTTAATTAATTTCGGACATGTGTTAATTGTTAATGAACCTCAAAGTTAATCTTATACTGTGCTTACTCTCTTCCCAAAGTTAGAATTGATTTGAGAAAGATTTGGTAACTTATTTAGCATTGCGGTATTTCCATTCTCTCTTTTTTCTTTTTTTGTACAATGGCATTATTTTTTGTTGGCTTGGACAGAACTAAGTTGTATTAACACTTGATTACTATAATTTAAACCTGCCCAAGTAAACAAAAAAGAAATGTTGAAAAAGAATAGCGATTCATTGTTTTCGTGTATTCGTGCAAAAATTTAGTAAAAATAGAAATAAAAGATTTTTTTTGCACAAATGAAAGAAAAAAATGAACTGGTATGCTCAACATGTCGTGTACATAAGTGACCTGTAAACCAAATTAAGGATACAACTAATATTTAAGGGGTGATCCCTTAAAGATCACCAAAATTTTATAGTAACATCCTAGTTTTGAAAAACGTCTCATAATAAAACGTCATGCAATTCTGATTAGTGGAACACCATCAAATATTTTCCAATGGTAAATGAACGGTCACCATGCAACTTAAATTCGCCATTTGCCTCCAATTTTTGTTTATTTTTCCGAAGGGCTCAACGACTTCAAGTGTTACAGGAACACCAAAATTCATGAAGATTCGCAATGATCTCCCATTAACTTTAACCTTTTGATAGTAGAATTACATTAAGTTGTTCAGGAGATATCCAGGAAAGTAACTATTTGAGATAGGGGTGAAAGCATAGCGGTTGCTTTTTAGGGATTCTGGACAGACCTGAACATGCACGCAGACCTGGGCGCGTAACCTTTAAAGCAATTTCTCAAAAAGACAAACAGTTTCCTGCTGCTAAAACGATTTTATTACGTTTGTAAACGCATTTTTATGGTTTTATTAGTTTTATTTAGATGGCACATGATGCTCTCGTTTGTATTCTGTAGAAGGAAATATTTTATTTTTATCTTAAAAACTAATAATTTTCATAACTTTTTGAGCTTGACATTTCCGGGACATTACGTGTCCCGGAATACACTCTTCCGGGACACGGGACAAGGAGTGTCATTCCGGGACTGTCCCGGGCATTCCGGGACGTCTGGGAACCCTAGTACAAATTGATGACCGTCAAATAATCCTGAACTTAATACATCACAAACTCAAATATGCCAAGACATCAACCAGTACTCACAAGCAACCACTGTCAATTCTAAATAAATTATTTTACCTTCTAAACCAGAAACCAAATATTTAATAAATGCAATTTTAAAATGATTACCCATGGCAATCAGTAAAAAATAAAATTACTGGAAAATCATAACCTTACGATTGCATAGCTTATTTTCCACAATATTGCACCCAGAATCAGTGTAAACGAAAGAGCAGGCCAAACAAACAACATTGAGTAATTTCCCCATTATTATATGCTTTAGCTAATGTATGAAAAATTCGGTATAAATCAAGAAGTACTAAGGATAGAATAAAGTGCAGTACCTCGTACGAACCGTCGTGGTAAATGGGAATCCAATTTTGGTTTCAATTTAAGAATTTTCAAAATTTTAACCGGGGAATTTTTGAAAACACCGTCAATTTCGACTTATTATTTCGGATGACTTCTTTAATTTTATGACATACTTATCGTCGAACCAAGTTCTATACCTTGTTTGAACCGCCTTAGTCATCCCGACTCAAATCGTTGTATTAATTTACGGATTTACAAAATTTTAACCTGGAATTATTGAAAAAATCGTAAATTTTGATGTTTTTGATGACATTTTTTTCGCCTAGAAGGAATCAACTGTAGAAATGATCCAGATGAAAGGGATGCCGTGCCAAGTTCCCGAATATGCTCTCAAGGAGTAATTCAATTTTATAAAATTACTTGAAATTACTTTTGAAAATATAATGTACCGTTCACATTGCCACTTCTGCAAGTAAAAACTCGCCTCTGCAAGTACACCTTGCAGACGAAAGTGTCTGGAAGTAAGTTTACTTGCAGATCTGCAAGCACTGTTCACATTTATTTTTGCTTGCATGTACAAATTGTCACATGGGCCTTGTCGTACCAGTTTGAATTCAACTTCACGCGATTGTTGAATTTCATTTTGGTTATTAAAGTAGTGATAATTCTAAAAATGAAAATATTAAGTTTGACTGAGAAAAAAGTCGTAGCAAAAATTGCCATTTTGCAATTCCGAATGAACCAGCGACGGTATTGGGTTCACCCAGAAAATATGGTTAGAGGGAAAGAGGGAGCTCATATCAAACTGGATCGGATGTACAATTTTTACCCAGATCGATTCAAACGGGCGCTACGGATTACTCCAGAACAGTTTGATGAATTGGTACTTCTGCTGGAACACAATTTGCAAAATAAAACGGCAAGAAGAGGGTGTATTCCGCCGAAAATCCGACTGTATGTAACTCTAAAGTAAGTATATTGGGACGAACAAAATTATTTGACAATTTAGTACAATTCAGTACAATTTGGTACAGTTCTCAGTAATGCATATATTTTTAACAATGGTGTGTTTGTTTAGATATTTGGCCCACGGTACAAGCATGCAACAATTAGCGGAATCATTGTGCTTGGGCACTTCAACTGTATCAACTATTGTCAATGAAACTACACAAGTCATTTGGAACGTTCTGTCAGAGCAATACATCCCGACACCAAAAAAGCTCACTGGTAAGATATTGCACAGAATTTTAGTACACAATGGAATTTTCCAAACTGTATTGGAGCTTTCGACGGAAAACATTAATATCCAGCGGCCAAACAATTCTGGTTCGTGCGGTTACATACCCCCCGTGAAGTTCCTGTTTGACTTCACTCTCCTTCGGAAGTACGTAAAGGACAATTATTTTGGAGACAGGTCGAGAGTAGGTTCCTGTGGCGGTTTTGACATCGACAAGTCGTACTCTGCCGTCCTTACCAGGATACACTGCAACAACTACTCCCTTCGGCCAAGTATTACGAGGAAATTAATTATCGGCAATTATTACAATATCATCCGTCTTGACAGGAGGGGATTCAGTATTCCATTTATTACGTCTGTGAAGTGTAGGTAAATACTCTTTCATCCATCTGTGCCAAAAGGAATCTGCCAATCTCTGCAATTCTCCACTGTTTTCTCAGGTACAGATCACTGTCAGAAAATTCTCCTGGTGTAGGATTAGGTCCAGATGTGAATATGAGAAAATGATTTGGCGTCAATGGTTCTTGGTCAATTGGATCGATGGAGACATGTGTTAAGGGCCGACAGTTTACAGTGTGTTCTACTTCACAAAGTAGAGTACGCAGCGTTTCTTCTTTGGGTTGACGTTCTTTGAGTGCTGTATTCAAACCTACTTTCACTGTTTGGATCATACGCTACACATGTGAGGAGATCTGGGAGGAATGAATTTCCAACTTTGATGTAAGGTCATTTCAGATTTAATTTTTGTTTGATCTAATTGTGCCATGGATTTCTTCAATTCTGCCGCAGCTCCGCGGAAGTTGGTTCCATTATCAGAGTAAAAACATTCCGGATTTCCTCTTCTACTCATAAATCGACGAATCGCAAGAATGGCTGCATCGGTGGACAAGTTCTCGAGAAGCTCAAGGTAAATGGCACGGGTACTCAAACAAGTGAAAATTAATCCGCACCTTTTCTCAATGCTCCGGGCTCGTTTGATTTCCATTGGTCCAAATGCGTCCATCCCTGTGTGAGTAAACGGACGTGAAAAACTAACTCTTATTTCAGGAAGTGCAGACATAAACGGAGGATGCGGTTTGGCACGATAGTTCTTGCCCCATTGTCACTGATTCCAACTATTCTTAACGGCTGCCCGAATGTTGAAGATATAGTATTTCTGACAAAATTCATTCACCAAAATTTCTTGTCCGTGATGTCCTATTTTCTTGTGGTGCCATAAAATCAACAATTTTGTATAATCATGATGGGGATCAAGAATAGCCGGGAATTTTGTAGAATCGGGTAATATGGCATTTCGTATGCGACTATTGACTCTTAAAATCCCATGTACGTCCAGTTAGTGTAAGCGGTCGCAATTTACTACCTTTTGGCAAATCTTTCTGATTTTTCAAGCATTGAATCTCAACTGTAAAGGAGGACTGCTGGGTTTCCATTAACCATTTTGCTTCGGCGACATCAATTTCTGCTGGGCTAAGCTCGCCGCTTGGAGTGGATCGATTTTTCGAATGATATTTTCGAAAATATCTTAAAAGCTAGGCGGTGGAAAGAATCAAACGGTACCAATTTGAAAATCTAGATATACAGGGCAGACATTTAGAAGACATTTCATTCTAGGTCTTCAGTGCTTGGTGGATTTTTCTTTAATTGTAGGTCACATGGCCATTCACTGTCGTGACGACGAAGAAATTCTGGGCCAGTTAGCCAGCGACAATTAGTTGTTAGATCTGCCGGTGCATTATTTCTTGTTCCGTCGTCAGCTGGATTTTGTTTAGTTGGGACCCATCTCCATTGTGTAGCATTAGTGGTTTCCTCGATTTCTCCTACACGATTGGCAATGAAGGTTGGAAATTTTCTTGCGTCAGATCTTAGCCAACAAAGTACAGTTGAAGAATCTGTCCAGAATTGAACCCGACTAAATTTGAGATTGTGATTTTCCTGGACAAATGTGGCTAATCTTGAACCGAGTAGTGCTGCCTGAAGCTCTAATCGGGGAATGCTGACTGGTTTCAGAGGAGTACCCCAAGACCGACCATTTATAAACCGGATAGTGATTAATTCTCTTTGTACAAACCTGGCATAAATCACTACTGCTTTCGCTTGTTGGCTATCATCAGTGAAGGTGTGTAATTCGACTTTTGTTTCATCTTCTAGATCCTGGAAGTAACATCTGGGTATCTCAAGAAGTTCAATCTTGTGTAGATCGTCCAACCAAGCATCCCATGAACTTCGAAGTGAATCAGGAATTGGATCATCCCACTCTCCCCCCATTCTCCATACTTCTTGTTTTAGAATTTTTGCTTGAATTGTGAAATGAGCAAGAAAACCAAAAATATCAAAGATGGATGGTATAATACTCGCTATCTCTCTTTTTGTTGGGCTTCGACCCTTTGTCAGGACTTCTGAAGGAACCTTGTGAAATTGTAGTACAAAGTAGAAGACATCTCTAGTTGGCTTCCACTTCATACCAAGAACTCGTTCGTCAGGTAATTCGTCTAAGCTCATTTCTGCATCTTTAGTAGCTCTCAAGTGTTCAGGGATTTTTTGTAAAAATGACTTGGAATTACTAACCCAATTGCAGATAGTAAAACCACCTTTTTGATGAACTTGGATGATCTGACCCGCAATTTTGGATGCAATTGCTGAGGAATTGTGACTATCTAGATAATCATCCATGTAATGGCGCTTTATAATGGCTTCGGCTGCCTCTAGGAATTCGGATGCGTTTTCTTCAGCATTTTTGTTTTTGACAAATTGTGCAGACGCTGGGGATGACATAGATCCAAAAACCATCGAGGTCATCTCGTAAACTTCTGGTTCCTTGTTTCGTTCAACTCCTCTCCAAAGAAATCTCTGAGCCATAGAGTCTTCCGGACGAATTTTAATTTGTGGGAACATCTTGATGTCAGCTCCAATAGCGATTTTCTTCTGACGAAATTTAAACAGAATTCCGGGAAGTGGGTTATAAAGATCTGGAAGGTGATCGTTTAGGCTCCTGCCACTATTCTTGGCCGCAGCATTAAAGACTATCCTTATTTTTCCAGGCTTATATGGATTTTTTACGGCAAAATGAGATAAATAATTAATTTTTGGATCATACTCGTTAGCTTCTGCGGTGGTAAGTTTCTTGGCATATCCTTTTGATATGTAATCTTCAATCTTTTCCGAATATTTTGTGGCATATTCTGAATCTGAGTCCATTTTTCTTTCAACGTGGCGTAATTTACGAAATGCATTTGTCTTACTTTCAGGTAGATGTATCTTATCAGTTTTCCAGAGCAATCCCGTTTGGAAACGATCTCCAACTCTCTTGGTTGTGGCTTCCAGAAGATTTTCGGCTCGCTCAACTTCTCTGGGCTTGACGGTTTCGGCACATTGTTTAACTCCAAAGAATTCAAGGCTGTACTGATGCTTAATTAGTTTATGAAGTTCGTCATCAGCTTTAGTTGTATGAGAGAGCAGAACTACATCGGAATCTACTCGGCTCTTAAGCATAGCATTGTTATCATGTAATATCCATCCTAGTTTGGTTCGACTGGCTATTGGTCCCTGTTTGGTGCTCTCGGCAGATTCACGGACCAAGATGAGATCAGCATTGTCTTCGCCAACCAGAATAGTTGGACACGCATTTGTATAAGACTTCAAGTCAACTTCTTCTAAGTACTTCCATTTCTTTTTAAGCAATTTAGTATCAATGGACTGAGCTGGCAACTTTAAATTCTTCATTGTCTTCACATTTTCGAGCAAGAATTTTTTAGACTCATTTTCCCCCGAAATGGAAAGAGTAATTTGTCGGGATGTTGAGTCAAATTGATTCATTTCACTAGCTCCTGTGATTTTCAACGGATCTGTTGGACCTTTCAACCCGAGCTTCGAAGCCATCTTGTCATCAATGAGTGTGGCTGTAGCTCCATCATCTAATAAGGCAAAAGTTTCAATGGATCCAGCTTGGCCGCTCAGAGTGACTGGCAGGACTTTTAGAAGGACTCTTGGGTTGATTTCAATTTTCGTCATCATTACTTGCGCTTCTTTAGGCTTATTCTCTTCCTCATGAAGAAGTTTGTGTGGGCATTTGCATGAATTTATTCCACACTCTTTTCTCATCTTGCATATTTTTAGGTTGTGGCCGATCCTTAGGCAGGAGATGCAGGCTTTCTTCTCTTTGATAAATTTCCACCTGGAGTCAACACATTCAGCTGCAAATTTGATGCAAGCATAGATCTGATGGTCAGTTTGAGCGCAGAAGATACAAGGCCATTTGGATTTTCCCGGAGCTGTAGTTGTAAGTACAGTTTCTTTCTTTTTAAAATTATTTGGTTTATTGGACTTATCTGATTTTTCTACAACTGATTGATACTTGATTCCAGACAGTATCAAAGCATCCGCCATTTTACTCAACCACTGAGTGAAATCTTTAAGATTTAATTCTCTCTCATCAAGAACGTCAGCAATTTTCTCTCCCCATCTCAGATTAAGATGGAATGGCAGTTTCGAAACTATTTCTTGGAGAAGAACGGGATTAGAGAGATGAAGTGGTTTCTTTAAACTCTGGACAGTGGCTACCAAGTTCTCCACAGCATTGGCAAGTTGTAGTAGCTGCTCAGGTTTACCCTCTTGAATCGAAGGTATGACTTGAATCTTTTGTATCATCTGTTCAATTATTTGACTGGGTTGACCAAATCTTCTTTCAAGCAATCGAAGGATTTGTGTTACGTTGTTAGGCGATACCCGAAGTCCATGGACGGCGTCCTTCGCAGAACCCGCCAAGCATTTTTGTAGACGAATCAAGTTTTCATCATCGTTGAATCGGCAACTTGAAGTGGATCGTTAGTAGGCTCCTATAAATGACGGCCAGTCACGGGAATCTCCAGAGAAATTTGGAAGATCTTTGGCCCCACTTTGTCTTGCAACGAATTTCTTAATTTCACTGCTTTCTTACTCCATAGGTTTGACGGCGTTGGCCTCAACAATTGCTTCAGCTATACATTTGGAGAAACGTTGGAATTGAGACAAGTCTGCAGCATGTGGTTCTTGACTTCGGAGTTTGTGGGATGAATAGCAAGGCTGTGAGGGATTGTGAGTTGACCGTAATTTTCCTCCAGTCATGCAATTTCCCCCCGTAAATTCCTCCTCATCGGAGTAAGATTCATCCGAGTCTGATGAAAGTTTTTGAGCATCATCATCACATTGTTCTGTTTGTTCATTTAATTTTGACTGCTCCAATTCGTTTTTGGTTTGAGTCAGTTCCTTTTTGTGATGCAATAACCTTAACTTGTTTTTAGTATCCAAGCGTGCAAGTTCGATTGGAAGTTCGGATTCTTCTTCAGCAATGCGTATCATTTCCGTTTTGGCCTGAAGTTCAGCTTGGAGATGTAGTCGTTGGATTGTGCTGGCATTACTTCGTTGCGAATTTACACTTGTTGACGAATTTCTACTATTCACTGAATTAGACTTTGATGATACATGATAAGCTTGTTGATTAGGAATTTTTACTTCACTTACAGGTTGGTATGACATCTGATTTTGATCAGCGAGTATAGACGGCGAAGTTGATTTTCTCCGATGAGGTCTCTCGAACGTAATGTAGTTACCATGACGTTGTGGAGGTTGACCAGCATTTACTCTTGAAGACCGGCGTATTGGTACCCCATCACTTGCGGGAAGAAATGGTGGAACTTCTGGATTCATATTCGTGGATGTATATATAACACAATTTACCAGATCTGAAGGATCCGGCTCGAAGGACCAGATGTTGCGGCGTAAGGAATCAACGGTATCCCCCTTCGATGCTCAACATCAATTGTGGATTGTGGCAATGGCACAATTGATGGTGATAGTTATGAATCAATCAGGTAAGGAACAACTATTTAACGATTATTTATTACCTAAAACTCGTACAGTCAAATGCAAGAGAAAATGTCTTAGAGAAAACTGGAATCTTGAGAGGCGCTTTTAGTGACTGTCTCAGTCAAACTCAGTAAAAGCTCTGGTCATTGTTAGTGTGACATAAAAGTGCTGAAACTAAATATAACAATAAAAGAATAATTTTACAATGTTTTATTGATTTTAGTTGCTGGTCGTCTCCATGGTACTCGGCGGTTACAATCCGTTTTGAAGCAAGTACTGTGTGACCTGTTGTAAGAGCTTCCAGGAAATAGTGTTCGGTCCAGTTCAGTTCAATTCACTACGCTTTCGATTCAATCCAAGATAAAATTGAACCGATAGATTCAATTCATAACTTTGATTTGAACTTAATTGTTTTCCTTGAATTCTGCCCCAAAGATTTCAGTAAAAAATCCACCGTTTACAAACTTTCTAGATCCTTTAAGTATCGATATGTACCCTAAATTTAGCTTAATTTTGTTGTGCATATCTGTAGAAACCACTGGTTTTCGATTCAGTTCAGTTCAATTCAGTTCAACATTTTGAACTGAACTGAACTGGTCTTTATATAACTGAATTGAAAATCTAGTTTCAATTCAGTTCAGCATGTGAATTGAACTGAATGGGAAAACATTGAACTGAACTGAACCGTTCCACCACTACCTGGAAATTTAACTAAAATACCTGCCAACGGAAATGTCAATGAATTTTTCTTGTGTACTATAACTTGTAATACCAAAAGTCCCAAAGCACCTACTCTTTGCCTCATGTTCTGTATAAGCTTTAAATGACTTTGCTGATACAGATTTTACAACTGGGAACGGATTTGCTACAAATAGAGAGAATAAAATATTTTGTTCTGTTGTCTCATATGAGCCAGCTTATTATACAATTGCTTTACAATTATAGGGAATATGACTTTAAACATTTAAACAAATTACATGAGTATTCCTCGGATCGATTTCAACAGCTGTTGGTATACAAGTGGAGTAGCTGCTGAAACTTTCAGAGTAATTTCGTATAAGACTTGCGGTATCTTCATCATTTCCGAAGCTCTATTGGTTTCGTCGAATTTCTTTAAGGAAACCGCAACCGATTTAGCGAAAATGTCGTCTGGGTCATCTTTCTTCTCAAGAATTTCGAAGAGTTTCTCCATATGAGAATTATTATTCTTGATTTTTAGTGAAAATTGTCATTCAAAACGGCTACTTTCAATAATTGCACGACCTCATTTCATTGAGAAATGTTTACCTTTCGATTACGTTTGACAACTCTGGAATATGATATCGTTGCGTCGCCATCGCCATTCAGTTTTTGGGTCGATCTAAGTGTATTGGCCGCCTCTTCTGCGTCCTCGTCTGCAGATAGTAACGCAACTACATCTTGTGACAATAGTTTGGGCACTGTGGAAGTTTTTGACGATTCAAAACTATCGTCACTGTCGGAATAATTACCCGGTGTTCTATAATGTAAATATTGGAAAATCGGGAATTTATTAAATTATCGTTTCAAACATTGAATTGTATTGAATCGTTCAAAATGAAATTACTTACTGCCTTTTTTGCATAAAATTATCTAAAAATGACATCCACCTTATGAATTTGGCCTCATGCTTAATAGCTTCTGGAGATTTCTTGGTTCTACCTGAACCACTTGGTAGGCCCTTTTTACATTTTGAATAATAAACCCCCCTCGAACTCATATACTTGTCCTTGGCTGATTTTGCTAAAATAAATCCGTATAATTATTGAGAACATCATTGAGCGTCAATAGCAATAAAGTGAAGATAGACGATTTGTGACATTTTATTTTGTGATTATTTTCATTATTTACCTGACATATTTTGAGTTTGCAATTTCTTCCCAGGCCGCTATTTTAACGTCCCTGTTGTAGGAAGACTTATCCGAAGGATTGTACAAATATTGTCGGCATTCAATTAAGATTAAAAAATGTTCCAACTCTTTTGTAACTACCTTAATTGACTGGGTGGATCGATTTGATTGGGCCATTTTTTTGCAGAATTTTTATGAAATTAGCCGTCTTTAGCTTTGAGGAAAACCAATTTTAGGGTTAAGTACAAAACCTGGTAAACGAAAAACTGTGCTAAAAACTCACACAAAGCAGCGCAATTGCTTCTGACGCAATTGTAAATAGAACAGTGGGAATATATTTCCTACCAAAAGCAGAAGTACACAAAACAGATAATATAAACTACCATTGAATGATGGCAGTCATAGAATTACTTCAGCTTGCAGATAAAAGTAGAATCGAGTTCTACGTGGCTTCTGCAAGCAAATCGTACCTTCTGCAAGTCGTCTCTGCAAGTATTTCGCTTGCAGAAGTGACCAATGTGAACAGAACTTGCAGCGCTGCAAGTAAATGCTTGCAGAGGCGACCTTTTGATTGCAGAAGTGGCAATGTGAACGGTCAGAAGCTCTTTATTCTTTTTCAATGGAACCATGCCGTTCATGAGGAGCACGCCTTCCAATACTCTCTTCTCAATCCCAAAAACAACTATCCTTGTCCTCTCTCCTCATCGACCTCTTCAACCTCCCAGAAGCCTCAGCTTCTCACCTCTTGACCCGTTCCCTCGTCAAGTCTCACATTAACGCCCGTAAAAGTACAAGGTAATATCAGGCCCCCATCTACTCGGCAAATCTCCGCCTTTGCAGGCTCTTAACACACATACAGAGAGACAACCTTACAGCTGAACTTCTACCTTCACATCATCCCCATCCCCATATACATAAACAAGGTCTCCCTCAACGCTTACACACCACACAACTGGGACCTGCCCCAGTATTAATCGTCTTGTGACGTAGTTTTTAAATAATTTAAAATTTAATTAATGTTGACAGAGCTTCAAAATATCAATAAAAAACTTCAAATAAAAATGGTTACCATTTCGTTGTCAAAAATCAAGTGACGTAAAAATCACGAACCCAAATATGCTGACATGTTTTGTAAATATTCATTTTTTTGTAAGCCATGTTTGAATGTTTCACGTTCACGTGAACAGAGTCTCCAAAAACCAGCCTTCACTTATGTGCATATACTTGACTGGTTCATTTAACCATACAAATGATTAGCCCATTCGATTTTAAAAATAATTCGTCACTAATGAACGATTTGAGCGAGAGAGTTGCAGTCACGAATACGTTGAAATTACACTGGAAAACTGAAAACAGTTACAGCCTTTTTGCAAAAATACTAGCGACATAATGTTGAAAGGCGTCTTTCCCTGGAATCAAAGTGTTCATTCAAGAACGTTGTGACAAGTTCTCCAGTATAATGCATATTAACAAAGACGATATCAAAGCAAGACTGGCTGACTAACATTTGGTGAGCTTGAAGTTTAATTGTCGTTTAAACGCACCATGTATATAGCCTTTATTTATCACAACATTTAATTCTTTTTAAACATTTATACTCCGCGTCCTCAGCATCAGATTAATTTGAAAATAATTCTGAAATTTATTTTTTTGCCAGCCGTTCTAATAGAACGCTATTTAACGAAATAGCTATTTACGAAATGTTGTAAAAAGAGTAATCAATGAATTTAGGTAATTTCTTAAATAGGCTAGAGACGGGGCGAATTGTATCGCTAAACCACCCATTTCGTGTTAAGATTATTTAGCGTTTTGATATTTTATGTAATAATTATGTATTAACGTGCAATTACTGCAAAACATAAAATCTGTATATAAAAAACAAGCTTTGCACAACCAGCAATTGCTGGCTCAGCGAGACAAATGTAAATAAGGAAGGCAGTAAAGTTGTATGCAATAGCATAATAATAGCACAACCATGTTCAACACCAGCACAACAAAAATCATACAGTCATATGATTTTTAATTTAATTTTGCACTATTAATTTTTTAAAATAATTATTCTATCTTCTAAATTGAAAGAGTGGGCCTTTAATATTTTTTTCTAATTTAAAAAAATATTTTAATAATTTATTTAGACAGTTATTACTGGCTGGGTCAATACAAAAAGCGAGCGGAAATTTGAATCTCAAATGCACAGCAATTACTGGCAGTAGTATTGAAGGCAGTAAATAGTTGTATGAAATAGCATAATAATAGCACAACCCTAATAAAAGTCTAGACTAACATTTGGTAAAATAATATTTTAATTTAATTTTGCTTCTCATTTATAATTCTCATCTTTAATTCTTTAATTCTCACTTCTAATTTGAAAGAGTGGGCCGTCTTGGTGGTAGACGGCTGCCCGTGGCAGTGTCGCCGCCCTTGCTACTGTAATGCTTTAATATTTTTTCAATTAAAAATAATAATTTTAATAATTTATTTAGCCAGTTATTGCTGGCTCAGCCAATAAAAAACGCGCGGAAATTTGAATATCAAATTCGTATTACTCCAAGACGAAGATGGCCTACTCTTTCAAATTAGTAGAGAGGATTCGAATTATGGTTACAATTTAAATTCATTCGTACCAGACATCCCATCCGCATCGGCGGATGGCTTGATTCCTAGTGTAAGTATATTTAGTAGTTACTAGTAGAAAACTAACTAGTTTAAATAAAACCATATATTGTCGTAAACAGCAACTACTCCAAGTTGCTGTTTGATTTGCACATCAACAATATTTATAGTTTTGTAAATTTTAGATTATTACGTTCTAGTTTCCACAATGCTTAATAATTCTTACTAGGACGTAAAACCTGCTTTTGGTTGCTTGAAATGACTTGGAACTTAGACGAATTCGGCCTCTGCTTTGCTTTGGTCGCATTAAAAAAAAACATGCATGTACATATATGTACACACTCGTCTCGCTAGAACTCTGAGCTGAGCAAAAGTATGATGCCAGTGAGATGCAGGGTTTGATTTAAAAGTCCTAATACTCCCTCGCAGTCCTCCCTGACCCTTGAATTATTCATTAAACCCTTCCATTAATCTCTCTGGAATTTTTATGTAACAATAAATAAATATAAATGATCTTGGAAACACACTTAATGCAAATTATTCGCTTTAAACATGAATCACAATGGCACTTACCTCGATCTTGCATCGACGAAGCACTTACGCGGCTCTTTCTATTTAGTTGATACGAGGTTTCGTTACTTTGTGGCTTGTTTTCTTTCAGCCGAATTTTCTGTTAAAGTTACTTGAGCATTTTGAAGTTTAAAGGTGGAAAACAAAACCGCGTAAGTGCTTAGTCGATGCAAGATTAAGATAAGTGCCATTGTGATTCGAGTATTGGGACTGAAATCAAACACTGCAGCTCACTGGCATGATGAGCGAGTATGTACATGCATGTTTTTTAAATGCGACCAAAGCAAAGCGAAACAGAGACATAATTCGTCTAAGTTCCAAGTCATTTCAGGCAACCAAAAGCAGGTTTTACGTCCTAGTAATAATGCTTCCCATAACTTAGCACTACTGACTAGCATCATTACGATCTGGGACTCCCTCTGGACAAGACGTAGTGCATTACTAAAAATTACAAAGGTATACCTTTGTGAATACAATTACCACCTCTATTACCACTATTACTCTTACTAGTGTTACTTCTATTATTACCACTACCACTACTTCTATTGCTACTATTATTACTAACGAAGTTATAATTTGGAATAAATTGTGCTACTCTTATATTGCTGAGCTACGTCACCCCTCTTGATTGTTATAATATAATATATATTGTAAAAACACTGATGTGTAATGTAAAGGTAGTGTAGGGTGGCTCAGTGGTGGAGAGTAATAAAGATAGGTCAAGCTATGTGAAGAGAGAAACCTGGAATGACCTCCCTTAATTTATTCAACAGAATAGATGGTAGTCGTGTTGTTAGGTAAGCATCATGTAATAAGCATTGGTTAATATCTTTCGTAATATTATAAATTCATTATTTCTAAAACTAGTAATAATTGTTTGACTCAATAATAACAACTATGGTTATTCTAATAATGTCGTAACACTTCTCCTTCCTGGGGTGGGGTGGTTTGATACCGGAGCATCTCTGTCAGGGGATAATTGAAACTTCCTTTACGGTCTGAATCTTTCTCATTTTCTTACGGAGTTGTTGAGCTCGTACTCTTTTTCCTGGACGTCTTTGTTTCGTAATCTTCGAATCGGTTTGGACAACGGGAACTATACTTTTCGTTGGTTGTATTGGTTGGAAACTGACTTTAGTAGACGCTGTGAATAAATTCACTTTATGTTTCAATTTCGGAATTTCATTGTTTGTTTGATGGATTTGAGGTGGAGCCGTTGATTGATTTTTGCTGCTGTTTATTTTTCCAATACGCATTATAGTAGATACATTTACGGATCCAATTCTCAATGTCCTGTTTGGGGTTGTATTGTAGCATCTGTAGAGGGTTATTGATTTCTGGAGGCTTTGATGGTGACGTGCAAGTTGAAATGGTGGTTGAGAAATTTGTTGGAAGTTTTGTGAGGATTAATTTTGGATGTGGAAGATATCTATTGCCGTACCAGATTCCATTTCTGTCACCCATGTGAGTGATATATGGAGGATTAGAATTAGGCGTTGGTGAAATACCACCGAGGAACCAAGAATCATGTACTGGTGAAGGTACATCTACATCAAATAAATCGGGGAGCAGGGAATTTAATTCGACATCTTCAAGCGTTGGATTTTTGAAAAACTTCCTAGGTGTTATTGGATATTCATCAGGGAGATTTCGTTTCATATCGCATACAAATCCAGGGAAAGTAGAAGTAGGAGAACGTGGTGGCGATTGTGGAGTATGAATCAATTTCGGAGTTGGAGGATATGGTGGTTTGAAAACCTTGTTTTTGCGTGAGTTTGAATTTTTTGTTGGAGTGAGACAGGTGGTTTTAGGGAAAGGATTTCCTGGTGTAGTTTCAACAATTAAACAATCATCGTTAGAGGGCTCAAATTCCATTAATTCCATGAAATTATCTGACGAGGGCTCAATATCCATTAACTCCATATTGCTCTATGGATGAAAAAATATAATAGTTGATTAGATATTTTTGCTTGATTAATTATCATTGTCTGAGATGGGTGGATGGAAGTGTTTTAAATGCTGTGTATTCATGGAGATCATCTTGTTCAGTTTCCCAGGTCTTTTATCTATCAGTTTAAAACTGCGAGGATTTATTTGTTCTATGATTTCAAATGGACCTTTCCATCTTGGCATGAATTTTTGCACAAAACCAGGCTTTCGAGTAAATTCTGCAACGAGCACTAGGTCTTTAATTTGGAATGGTATTATTGGATGTAATACGTCGCATTTTTGCTTTTCTTTCTGTCTAAATTTTTCAGTTGTCTGTTTAGCAATATTTTTTGAGAAAGTCACGTTCTTTTCGCTATATAATGGATTAAAGTTGTTTAAATATTGTTTTAGCGGAGGGATAATTTTGTCAAATGGTAGAAATGGTTCACAACCATATACTAAATAATATGGGGAAAATTTCGTGACAGTATGGTAAGTGATATTATGGGCAAAGACAGCCCAGGGTAATTGAATATCCCATTCGATATGGTCTTGTAATAAATATTTAGCCATAATTTATTTTAAAGTGTCGTTATTCTTCTCAGCTAGACCATTTGCTCCGTGACAGTTGGGTGGAGTAGTAATTAATTCGATTTTAAAATAATTACAGAATGAATTGAATTCATTTGAAGTTAAGGCAGTTCTTGGATCAACTATAATTTTTGTGGGGATACCATGGCGTTGTAATATTAAGTTTGTTATTGATTTGATAGCTTGAAAGGAGTCTTGAGAGGGTACTGGTGTTGCTTCTATGTAGCGTGTAAGGTGATCATTTATGATAAGAGCGAATTTATTTCCATTTTGAGATTTTGGGTAAGGGCCTTTAAATTCTATTCCCAAAGTATGAAATGGAATGTCAGGTACTTCCAAAGGGCACATTGATCCAGATTCTTAAAAATTGCGACGATTATATTTTTGACATACGTCACAACTGTTAATGTATTTAGTGACATCTTGATTCATATTTTTCCAATAGTATCTATTTTGTAGAGTGTGAAGTGTTATCAGTATTCCTAAGTGACCGCCTGTGGAACTATTGTGGACTGATTCTATTATTTATATTTTGAGTGTTTTCGGGACGCAGGTCTTGAAAATGATATTGCTGTAGTTTACTTTAGATTTATATAGTACTTCTTTTATTAGGAAATAGTTGTGGAAATAATTTAAGTTTTCGTCAGTTAGATGATCTATTATGGATTTCAATTGGGGATCTAATCGTTGATGTTTAATTATTCTTCTTGTGTCTGGATTATTTGAGGTGATTGACAATAAATGGTCTTCAGGAAAATCTTCTTCGATTGGTGTTGGATCTGATGTTGGATATCTCGAAAGAGCATCTACATGAGCATGTTTCTTCCCAGAATTGTATACAACTTCAAAGTCATATTCTTGTAACCTTAATGCCCATCAAGATAGTCTGTCTGATTTTAGTTCTTTTGTTTTCATTAAGTAGCACAATGAGCAATGATCTGTTATTACTTTGAAATGTTTCCCGAAAATGTGGGGTCTTGCCTTTTCTATTCCGTAAATTACTGCCAGACATTCAATATGTGTAACGGCCCAATTTGTTTTCGTTGTTATTCAAACTTCTGGATAAATATGCAATGGGATGTCGAGTGTTGTTTTCTGTTTGCATGATTATGCAGCCTATTCCGTACAACGAACTTCCGTCAGTGTGTATTTCTATTTCATCTTCTGGGTTGTAGTGGGCGAGGACTGGTGCGGTAGTTAATTTTTCTTTCATTATTTTGAAGGATGTAGAGCATTCTTCACTCCAGATAAAAGGTTTGTTTTTCTGAAGTAGTTGATTTAAAGGAAAAGTGATTGTGGCAAAGTTTTGAATGAATTTTCGGTAGTATGAGCAGAGTGATATGAATGAGCGGACATCCTTTTGTTTTTGTGGTGTTGGAAAATTTTGAACTGCTTGTATCTTTTCTGGGTTGGGTTGTATTCCATCTTTTGATATGATGTGGCCAAGATATTTTACTTCCTGCATTCCGAATTGACATTTGCTAGGTTTTAATGTTAAATTAGCTTTTTGTAAGGCTTGTAGTACTGCTTCTTAACGGTGATTGTGTTCTGTGAAGGATTTTGCAAAAATTAAGATGTCGTCAAGGAAGACCAAGCAGATACTCCATTTTAAATTCCCGAGTACTCTCGATAAGACGTTGCCAAGAATATGGACTATCTACCAGTCCGAAAGGCATACGATTCCAAACATAATTTCCATCGGGTGTTGTAAACGCTGACTTGTGTTTTGTTTCTGGATCCATAGATATTTGATGAAAAGCTGAGAAAAGGTCAAGTGTACTACAATAGGAAAATCCATGTAATCTGTCGAGTGCATCATCTATTCTTGGTAAAGGGTAGCTTGTTTTCTGTTTAGAAGTCTGAAGTCACAACAGAATCGGTATGATATTTTGGTTCCATCTGGTGAAGGTTTTTTACAAAGTACAACAGGTGAGGCGTATGGAGAGTCGGTGGGTTCAATAATATTTGTGTTTAGCATTTCATTTATTTGTTTATTGATTTCATCTCGTTCTATTTGAGAAACTCGATAAGGTCTACATCTGATCGGGGTGTCATCGGTAGTCTCGATCCTGTGTTGAACCAAATTGGTTTTACCAAGTTCATTGGTATTAAATGCAAATACATTTCTGTATTTTGTGAGTAGTTCTTTTAAGGCGACTATTTGTTCTTCCGTTAGATGGTTTGAGTAACTCAGGTTGTTGATCTCTGAATCGATAAAGGGTTTGTTAGATTTATTTGTAGTGTTAATTTGATTTAGTTCACCAATTGTGTTCTTGGTATCCATTCTACAGAGTATGTCTGATGTTGAGAGTTGTTGGATGGTTCCTATAGTTGTTTTTGATGGAATAGTTATTTCAAAATTAGTTGGGTTTGTGATGTAGAGTTTGCTGGTGTTGTTTTCAATATTAATAAGAGATGCGGGTGTCATCAATGGTACCTTGGATTGAAATTTTGTTGAAGGTTCAAAAAGTGAAAGTCCAGACTGGTTGCTGCTTTTGAACTTGATTTGTTTTGTTGTATGAGCAGGAATTGTAGTGGATTCAGTAATTTTAACTGTGTTGATTTTAAGTGGATCCTGTGATGGTCGTTTACTTACGGGTTTTGCTTGTTTTTGATGATTTGGATGAACTGTAGTATTGTTATTGTTCCAATTAAATTTTACATTAAAGGTTTTACAGAAAGTTTTACAAAGTATCATGTTGTGAGTGCATTCTGGTAGTACATAAGATGTCCATTGTAGTTTATGTTGTTGAATTTCGATGGGAAGCATGACTTTTTGTCGTATTAGTGGTGTACTTGTAGTGTTAGTTGCTAGTGATAATTTTCGAGGAATTTGTAGATCTTTGGCGTTGAGTTCAATGTTGGAAGGAAGTGAATTGAAAGCGTGTTCGTTAATTACTGATATTGTTGCTCCAGTGTCAGCCAATGCATGAAATGTCTTATTATAGGTGTTTACTTGAATTTGTATTAAATTTGTGTCTTCTGTTGTAATGGAATTATTTGTATTTTCATTTGATGAATCTTGTGGGTACACGGTTCTTGTGGTGTTATTGGGCTTCTGTTCGGGTATATCAGTCTGAGTTGAGGAATCAATGGTTGTAATGTGTGTAGTTTCAGTTTGAGTATTTGTTGATTTTATAATGCGGTGGGAGGAGGCCGGGTTGAATGGTTGTGCCTGATGGTCTCCCGTTTTCATCAGGCTGTCTAGTTTCCCGATCTCCAGTTTTGGTCCTGGCTGGAGGAGTAATATTCATTGGGGTTGGAATTATAATTTGGTTGTAGGTGATTTAGTTGATTATTAGAAGGGTTAGTATAGTTGTAGCGTGGTCGTTTAGAATAGTTGTTGTCTTGTGAATGGTCATTGCTTTGTTTTGGGTTGAATTGGCTTTGTTGACTATTAAAATGTGAAGGATGCTGATTTGAAGGTAAGCTATTTGACCTCTGGAAATTGTTGTTTGAATTATAGGAGGAAGAGTTATTTGTTTCGTTCAACCATCGTTTGATAGAGCGGCAATCTCGTAGTTTGTGAGTATTTGTATTGCAAAAGGAACAGGTGTGGGAAATAGTTGTACATGTTTGGGGTAGTTGAAGTGGTGTCAAACCTGTTGGCGTTGGTAAGAGAGGTTGAATGATTCTGGTCACTGGAAATTCGTAAAGTTTGGTTACATTTGTTGATGGTTGTTGTTGTAGGACTTGAGAGTTGTGGAATTGTAATTTAGATGTGTAGAATTCTAGTTGTTTTTGGAATTGGGTAATTGTACCATCAGCACCATGTTTTAGTTGAATGTTCCAGGTTAGGTCTTGTGGTAATCCCTGGTAGAGGTAATCAAGTTTGCAGGAGTCAGTCATTGTGGGGTCCATACGTTTAAAGATACTCAGTTTTTTATAAATATATTCGCGAGCATTATCTGTGTCGGCATGGAATATAGTAGCTAAATTTTCTGCTATAGCGATGGCTTTGTCGTCTTTTTCTGAAAAGGCCTCCTGAATTTGTTCCTCAAATTCTTTGAAACGTTGTTGGCAATTAGCAATGTTCAGATTCTCGAGAAAAGAGTCATTGGAGAAGTTCCACCAATGTAGAGCAGGTCCTGTAAGTAGTGAGTCCATATTTTCGAATTTCCATTTGTCAGTTAATTTGAAGTGAGCACATCTGTAGTTAAATGACTTCAGCCAAGCAATACATGATGAACGTCCATCATAGATTGGAATATTAGAGAAAATCTCGTTAGGTAGGAATGAAGTCATGATTTAGTATCGGTGCATCCACTCTAAACCGTCAGGATCAGTTAATATTTGGTAGTATTGGATTATTAATGAAATCTTGAATGGTGTGTTGTTGATAGGTAACAGAAATTTTTGTCAATTGTTCGTAAGCTGAAGAGGTATTGATAGCTAATCGAATGGTAACAATATTTTCTTCGTAATTTGAGTAATAAAGTGTTGGTAATGGGTACGTGAATCAGTGCTCGGACTGGGTACGAGTAATACTCGGGTAAATGGGTATGGGTACAGGTATGGGTACTACCCGGGTACAGAAGTTGCGTACTCGCAAGTACGCGGGTACTACCCGGGTACTCTTGATTTTAGGCAATAAAGTGGGTACGGGTACGGGTACGGGTATGGGTACTCACTCAGTGGCAATCGGGTAGTACCCAATGGGTACGGGTATCGCTATGTAAAATACCTGTACCCGTGGGTGCTGTACCCGAGTATTTTTGGGTACTTCAAGGATTACTGATGGGATGGATTACTATGGCTAACAATAAGACCTACCAACCGTGGAGTTGCTTATTTCTTAGTATACAGATACTTGCGTTAGTGACAGAGCCAAGTGGCTTCGTCTCATTTATGATTACGTGGTACAGTGCACTCTCGCTATAAGAGGCCTCCCTATAAGAGCATGTTCTATATAAGAGCAATCCCAGGTCCTCCCAACGTGATTGTAATAATGTAAATGCTCTCTATAAGAGCACCGTTTATAAGAGCATTTTCGATGTAAGAGCTGTCATTTTGCATCCTCACGGTAAACATTTATCCTTTATAAGAGCATATGAGCAGACAAACGATTATGAAACGTTTCCCAAAAAGCCTCACAAGTGTGCGAACAATGTAAGTAGTTGAATTGGTGACAAAGAAGCAGCATATTATGTTCAAACATCCGCTCACATGCAGAGCCAAAGGTTATAATAATTCCTATCTATACGCTTTGCAAATCTGTCTTGTCAAATTTAAATTTACAAACAAAAGCAACAAGTACTTTTAGTAACTACCACAGGTCTCAAAACAAGATAAGCAAAAATTGTACAACCCGAGCGATTTTATGGAAAGTATGTACATGTAAGTAAGATCAAAAATTCCAAAAAAAGCTGCAGAGCAATGACATTCGAGGAATTTCCTAACCTTTTATGTAACTCTTATTTTGTCCCATGAATGTTTGTTTTGAAATAGTACGGTTAAAATTAAAATATAATGTATGAACTGAATGAATGACATTACACGAAGGTATGAGTGCGTCCATAATGTAATTGCTGCGGAGATTTGCTAATATTTTTGATCATTAACCACTGTTAACTTTTAATTCACTACATACTATAGATATAACTACATCATTACTACAACCATCAATTTTAGAAATCTTATCGCTAAGATGTTGAAAGATAACTTTCAATGTAGTTCTGGAGGTATAACTGTTCCTTCCGAAGTGTTTCGGGGGAATCATATCAGGCGGATTTGGCTGTTAGTTGCACATGGGTTGATACTACAAGTCCGTTCATAAGTTCCAAGACCAGGATACTCGATACTGACAAAACTGGATAATTTGTCATACCTTTCCGGACAATACAATGGAATATAAAAGGAAGGTATGCAGTGGAGGGAAGCAGTCTATAAAAAGAGACAAAGTGTCTGTCATTGATCGAGATTCTTGTCATTGAAACGCTTGCATATCGAAGATGTCTATCAAATCTCGAGAATTGCTAATTGTTTAATATGTCATGTATAATGGCATTGCCCTAATTAGCGCACTTCTTATAACGTATAACCATATTTAGAACCATATGTTCCCTATAAGAGCATACCGTTATAAGAGCGCTTTTGGAGTGCTTTTAGGGGTGATCTTATAGTGAGAGTGCACTGTAGTTGCAATCTAACGCTTCTAATAATTCACCCAAGGAATCTAATAAAGAAATAGAGCGTAGAGTCAGTGAACTCATGTGTTTATCGACTTAAATAGTGAAGCTCATCAACGAAGAATTTCAAGGGGGAGGTTCTTGGGATTCAATTTAATTAGCTTCATTGGGAGCGTAACATTACAATTATTTGAAGACGTATTACGAGATAAGATCGGAATAAATATACATTTATTAGCAGACCCATTTCTTAACGTTACAAGTACCCAGGGTTGCCCAAATGAAAACGCCAAGGCATTTTATGCAGGCAATTTGAGCATTGTCAATTCTGGGTATTTATGACACTTTGAGTATTTATTGAGGTGAATATTTACAACATTTTAGAATGAAAAATATCATTCCTTGTACGCAATATTATATTTCAGTCCCATTGATTAATCTTGATAATTTTGTTGTTAAAAGAACTTGACAGACATCTGAACTTGACGTTCAAAACTTCCATGGGGTTGCATTTTAGTCCTATTTTGCCTGCATTTTTCGAAAATCTCCGTCTCGGGCTTCATAAATGTGAGAGACAGTTTACGAATGTTTGTTTTATAAAGCTGTAATATAAAATGAATATTCAATATTGCCTCCCACATTTATTTCCTGAAACCGCAATATTTGACTTAGAAAAATTATGATCAACTCAATTTTTCCGTATAATATTTTCTATACAGTGTTCGATTAGCCGTAAACGATTAGCAGGGGGGAAAAAATTGTTTCTTGTTCTCCAAGTTGAAAAGCAAGTTATGAAGAGTTTAGTATTAAAGAATCCGTCCCAATTCCAATTAGCGAGAACACATTTCATTTCATTCAGCAAGTTATTATTTTGGGGTAGTAGGATTTGAATTTCGTCAGTGTTTATTTAAAAAATCCTAAAATGCCTTAAATAATTTTTTCAAAAAATTCAAATAGGATGTCTTTAACTCCTGGGGAAAATTCCCAAAATCCCGGACACTTTTAATGGAGGTCGAAAAATTGTCAAATTAAAATTTTTCAGCTAGGCAGGCTAATGTCGCTGGGGATTTTAAATCGGCCAAACTTCCAGTACCCGAGTAATACCCGGGTACACACAATAGATACTCGGGTACGGGTACAGGTTCTGTGTACATTACGGGTACGGGTAAATTGTGGGTACAGGTACTACATTGTATTTTCAGGTACGGGTACGGGTACTGAAATAATTTACCCGGGTACTCGGGTATGGGTACGGGTATAGGTACAGCATTTTGTAGTACCCAATATTCGGGTACGGGTATGGGTACGGGTACACGGTTTCTGTACCCAGTCCGAGCACTGACGTGAATATTGATTTCTAAAGATGGATCAGTTGGCAAGTTGTATTGCTTTAGTAGTGTAAAATCAGAATAATGATATTCGTCTGGTGAAATGTAAGCGATAATGTTAATAAGAACCATGGGGTAAAGTTTTTATAATTTTAGAAAAAATTGGGCAGGGGTTCCCCCTAAATTTGCACTTTGATCTAAATTATTCGAAGTCTTTAGATTTAAAAAAAAATTTGGGCAGGGGTTCCCCCTAAATTTGCACTTTCTCAGATTCCGGTAGTGCTATTACTAGCAAACCGTAGTCTTGACTAATACTTCGGTAGTGCTATTACTAGCAAACCGTAGTCTTGACTAATACTTCGGTAGTGCTATTACTAGCAAACCGTAGTCTTGACTAATACTTCGGTAGTGCTATTACTAGCAAACCGTAGTCTTGGCTAATACTTCGGTGTCACTGTGTAATTGCAATTAATTAATTGCCACTTTAATGTGTTTTTGTGAGTATAGCTCGGTAGGATATAAATATCAACCGTGGCTATAAATTGTAAAGAAATGTGTAAAAAAATGTGGATAGAATAGTCTCTCCGTGGGGGAGGAGGAGGTGGGTATCACTGTGTAATTATTTTAAAAAAAAGCACTGTAAAAATTGAGCACAATTACCAGAATGAGACGATCAGTCGCGAACTCGGCGCCTTGTAAAAACACTGATGTGTAACGTAAAGGTAGTGTAGGGTGGCTCAGTGGTGGAGAGTAATAAAGATAGGTCAAGCTATGTCAAGAGAGAAACCTGGAATGACCTCCCTTAATTTATTCAACAGAATAGATGGTAGTCGTTTTGTTAGGTAAGCATCATGTAATAAGCATTGGTTAATATCTTTCGTAATATTATAAACTAGCACTGCACAGCCAGCTATTGCTGGCTTTGAAAGGCTTCATAGCTTGATGGTTCAGTCGAATAGCACATGATTCAGAAATACACCCCAGTTGTAAATACTACAAATAAGCCGGGTAGTTTGCCTTTAAGGTAATTGGTAATCGCAATCGTTAACCAATAGGAGATGTTATCCGATAGCGGATCAATCCACCACAGGACGGAAGGTGGTGGATAACCATAATTTCCCATTAGGGGGAGGTCACTAATGACGTCATATTTTGAGTGGGTGGGTGGTAACACTTAAAAGTGACGAGACATGACGTAGTAGTAGGGTGGTTTGTTGGGAAAGTGACGTCACCGACTCCATCTGTGTTAAGGTCGAGATCCTTTAGCAAGAACGACAAATGCTAGTATTATTGCGGTTTACATTGTCACATTATTGCTGCGTATTACAGTTTGAATAGTAAATACGGACAATATTCGGGTTAAACCTTACTATTAATAAGCATCCTTTTACCTACAACAGTTACCTTATGACAATTAAACCTTAAAAGCGAGCAAAATAATTGCTGCAGTAAATTATTTTGTTGCAATTATTAAGCATCGGGCGTTGTTTAAATTGATCGTGAGCAGTATTTTCAATCAATTATGGATTTTTATAAAACGTAGCCAAAATTTTCATTTTGATCAATAAGATGTAATTACATGATTAAACTAAACTTACCTTGACGTTTAATCATAATTATATGAACTGACTCGTCCGAATATATTACCATGTAGTATCTCCATCTATCCCTACTGTTCACAAGTTAAAAGCCATAAAGCTCAAAGATTTCTACGCGCCTCTCCGCTACCTCACCGGTCATTCTATTTAAAGCCAATTATAATCGGTTTGCATAATACCCGGGTAGAAATTACTAATTAGTAATTTTCGGGTGGGTGGGTGTAATATATTCGGACGAGTCAGTTCATATAATTATGATTAAACGTCAAGGTAAGTTTAGTTTAATCATGTAATTATATTTCACGACTCGTCCTCAATATTACCATGTAGTTGTTTAAAGTTCTGATGCAAACCGAACATTGAGGTAAAATATTCCATTCATCAAATTCTTGTAGTGACAATTTTATTATTATTCCGAAACATAAGCCACTGATTGTTGTAGAATACTTTCGCTAAATGAACATTCAGAAATTAATGGTCTCTGATAGAAATTAGCAAAAACTTGAGATGCTGTAGTCCACCCAGCTGTCTTCCTGATGACTTCAATATTCATCCCGTTTCTATGGGCAGCGGACGTTGATGCATGCCGTGTACTATGAGCACAAAACAAAGATATATCGATACCACTTCTATCTAAAACAGTCTTTATCCATCGACTAACTGTCTGTGATCCAATAGGCTTATGTGGTTTTGAAATGGAAACCAGAAGTTGTTCATGGTCTCCCCGAATATTTTGAGTTCTATTAATGTACTCTGTCAGTGTCGTTGCAGGACATATTTGTAAGTCTGCCTGAAAAAGAGGCAGATGCAGAAGCGGTTGGGGACGGTTTACTCTCGAAGTTTTGATTCTTGAAGAAATATAAATGTCAATTCCAGTAGGAAGGGCACGTATGTCACTCAACTTTATAACAGTTAATGTCTGTACTCTGTGGCCAGTGACAAGTGCCAACAAGTTAACTAGCTTTAATGTAAGCAGTTCAAGACTGCATTCGCGATTTTCCGGAAGAGACTGAAGATAATTTAGTACTATTTTTGGATCCCATGTTACATCGTAACGTGGTCTTGGAGGCCGCAGATGGCTAATTCCTTTTATAAAGCGAGAGATTTCAATATTTGTAGTGACCTCCTCCCGTGTTATCAAAGATACGGCGGATCGGTACGAATTGAGTGTAGAGTACGAAGCTCCTTGAGAATATTTTAGTTGCAAAAATTCCAAAACCGCAGCTATAGTAGAACAGTACGGGGAAATTTTCTTCAAATGACAATATTGACACCATGATTTAAGAGCTGATGAATATTGTTTTATTGTTGACTCAGATACAGATGCCAGCATTGTTTCCAAGCAAGATGACGGCACGCCACGTTCTATAAATCCTTGCCGGATAATTTCCCTACCAGAAGAGAAAGTGTTCTCCACAGGGGGTGCTGTACTCTGAAAGAGGAGAGAAGCAATTGATTATTTGCTCGAAGTGTTACTGGTTTCGCAACAAGTAGTGCTTTGAATTGTGAAAACCATGGTTGTGAAGGCCAATTCGGGACCACAACTATACCCGTAGCCTTGTCTCTTCGAATTTTCTGAAGTACTCGAGGAAGTATAGCAAAAGGAGGAAAGGCATAAAAATACTCATTAGTCCAACTAATAGTAAATGCGTCTACGTAAGTCGCTTGTGGGTCAGGAAACCAGCTGACATATTTATCACATTTACTATTGTGGTGGGTTGCAAAAAGGTCAATATCTGGGCTACCAAAATGGCGCAGAATGGTTTGGAAAGCCGTTGTATTTAACTCCCATTCGTACTCGTTACTCAAACTCCGTGATTCCCTGTCCGCCCTGAAGTTATCAGCAGATGTGATATACGAAGCAAATAGATAGTTGTTACGAGATTCGCACCATTGCCAAATACGGCGTGTAACAGCATTAAGCTTTGGGAACTGCACACTGCCCATTCTATTTATGTATGACAGTGCGGTTGTGTTGTCAACCCGAACCAAAATCTGAGAATCCTTTCTATTTCTCAGTAGCGATTGAAGCCCATACAACACCGCTAACAGCTCCAGATAGTTAATGTGCTCTGTTGCCTCTACAACAGACCAGAATCCGTGAGTACTTGCTGTATCCAAGCAAGCGCCCCATCCCGTTAGCGAGGCATCCGTCCATATAACATGATCATAACTGACAGATTCGAAATTTTGACCATTCTTTCTGATAGCCTGAAGCCACCATTTTAGCTCGCCTTTGATTTCTGGTGTTATGCAAAGTTTTGCCTTATAGCTCCCATTAGAGTTAATGAGAGCCAAATATTTTGCTCTTTCCAGAATCTTAGTGTACAACCAGCCATATTTTACAGCTCTGCACACTGAGGCCAGCTTCCCGAGTAACTGTGAGAACTTCTGAATTGTGCAACTTTCGAAGTGCTCATATGAGCTGATCACATTAATGATGTCGGCTGTCTTCCCTGTTGGGATTGATATAATCATGGACGAAGAGTTAAGATTGAAACCCAGATACTCGCATTGATGTGAAGGTTGTAGTATAGATTTACTGATATTAATAATAAAACCCAAGGACTTAAGCAGGCGAGCTGCTTTGAGTGTGTTTGCCTTACATACCGCCTGTGATTCTGCTATTATCAGAATGTCATCAATATATATCACCAAATTAATGAGGAGATTCCTCAGGTACGACACTACTGGTTTCATAAGTTTAGTGAATAGCCATGGCGCTACAGACAATCCGAAAGCTAGACAACAGAATTCAAATATCTGACCCTGCCAAGAAAATCTCAAGTATTTTCTATACGGCTTGGCTATTGATACCAGATAATATGCATCCTTCAGATCAAGTTTGCACATGAAAGAATCTTTTGGGACTAATCGACACGCCACTCGAATGTCCTCCATCTTAAAGTGTCTTGGTTCAAGAAACGCGTTCAATTTCTTAAGGTTCAATATAAACCGTTTTGACCCATCAGGTTTGTCTATTAAAAATATCTTTGACAGAAATTGACCTTTCAGGGAAGCAACTGCCTTCACAGCCCCAAGTTCTTTTAAGGCTTCAATAGCCCGATTCATATGTATCTTTTCAGAATATGAAAGAACTGGCTCTTGTGGGACCGATAACTGAAATGGCTGGGAGACTAGTGGCAAGTTGTAACCCTTGACCCACTTTAAAATCACTTCATCAGATGTAATTAATTTCCACTGCTCTAAAAACTTTGGAAGCATTCCAGCATAATTACATCTACTGATTGTGAGAACGACGATAACGATCCCGTTTCGGTGACTCCCGTGATTTCTTGTACGATCGCCCGCCCCTCCACGATGAGTACTTCGTGTTCTGCGGGCGCTGGGAGTTTAAAGGACGGGTCTGACCTTGTTTATTTCCTCTGAATCCTTCAAGTGGTTTATTAATGGATGGTGGGACCTTGCTCTTCTGCAATTCCTTGCCCACCTTTTCAATTGCCTTTGCCGCCTCTACTTTGTCCTTGAAGTCTATTCCATACAGGAAACTTTCGACCGGACTGTTATCGGCAATATTCTTCATTAGGATATTCAGGGTTGGGGTGATGTGCGCTCGGCGAGCAAGTGATAATTTATGTTGCAAATCCGCTAAAATGCGACCAGAATCACTTAATGCTCTTACCCAGTGCTGGGACCTCTACTCTACTGAAAATAGAGGTAGTGGTAGAAATAGAGTAGGGTCGTTAAAATCAGCAAAACATTAGTAGAGGTGCAGTAGAGGTATACAGAAATTCTAGCATAATAGAGGTAGAGGAAAATAGTAGGCTAGCATAAAATTAAGTGAGTAGAGGAGCGTTATTTAGGGTCCCAATTTAGATACCAGTAGTAGGAGTAGAGGTAGAACAGTACATCATATTCTAATGATAGAGTAGAGGTAGTAGTAGTAGTAAGCTTATAGTAATAAGAAGTAATTCATAAATTTACCGTTTCCCTGAACACCCAATTTAATACTCGGAACGACATCTGGTGTCCGTATATACAACCTCACTTCACTTCATCATTACAGTAATTCATGAACGTGTTTTGTAGCTGCAAATGCAATAGAAGGGAATTGGAAATACATAATTAAATGTCATAACCACGTCATTCCCTTTATAAACAAGCTAGTTTTTAAGCTTTGATCTAATTTAGCTTGTGGTAATTTTTTAGCTGTACTGATGGGGTACTGATCTTATTGTATTCAATAAAGCCTCAATATTAACGTTAAACTAGCAGAAATCAGGGCTCTCACGGGCCTAAATACCGCTACTTTTTAATTATTGAGATACGACGGAAAAATTCAGCACAAAGCTAGGTATTCATGAAACAAACTTTCAATTTTGGAGAGGATTTTTTGAATACCATGTTCGACTCGAATTCTTTTTTAAAAACCCGATTTACATCTATTGTGAGCACCGGAATTCAAAAATTCTTTTTGGATTCCGATTCTACTATCAGTGATCTATTTTTCCATGCTCACAATTACTCATGGAAAATGACCATTTGAATACAAACAAGGGTCAAAGTTTTCGGGGCAATATGCAATTCGAATTCCGACATCCAGCACTGGCAGAAATTGAATGACAATTCAGATTCTTAATGAACCGTTTATAGGTACAAGTGAGGACTACTGGTTCTAACTTCATTACTGTTTACATTACATTCTGCTACTTTATTCTAAAACACCATGGATTTCTTTGTAAATACAGTATTTTTTTTGGTAGAGGTAGTGGTAGCTAGCAGAGCCAAAAAAAATTTAGAGAGTAGAGTAGAGGTAGAGTAGCGACAATCACTTTAACACATAATAGAGTAGAATAATAGCTAGCAAGTCAGCTAAATATTATAGCAGTAGAGGTCCTCTATTCTATCCAAAACCGCTGGTAGAGTAAAGTGTCATAGAGGCTGCAATTATTGAAAAATACAATAGAGTAGAATAGAATAACGCTTGCTGAAACGCCCATCACTGCTCTTACCACTTCTAGCTTTGCCTTAAAGCTTTCGCCATCCTTAACCCCAACATGTACCAAGGACCCAATGGCTGTACCAACTGCAGACAGCCCACAAGCCAACTGCTGTTGTTGTGCTACAAAATAACCTTCTTTCTTTAGAAGTTTAGTATTTTGCGCAATACTGGCTTGAACTTTCAAGTTCAAGACCGGAGCCGCTATAGCAGTGCAATTTTGTGGAACAGGGTGAGCCTGCTTTAGCCCCATTCCATTTGAAGTAATTTCCGTCCACACGGAAATTAGCGGTTCGACGAGATCATTGCCTGGTTTGTCTTGCGTCTTAACCGAAGATCCAAGAATTTCATTCAAATCTGTATCATTGGGTGCATGAATGGAGAGTGACCGAGATCGAGAACGAGACGAGCGGGAGTCCGCAGACCTCGGGCGACTTGACGCTATTGAAATAGTGGGGCTCCGTCGACCCGAATGAGACAACTGCTTGGACCTCGACCGGGATCTACTCCGGGATTTCGATGTGTTAAGACCATGTCCATCTTTACTCCTTGATTTCTGTCGAGAACGGCTTCGGTGCTTCGTGTCTTTCGGACTACGATCGCGCCTTTTCTCTTTCTTTTTCTTCTTTAATTTCTTAGCTAGGTCTCTCAAAAGGTCACTTAGGTCGCTAGAACTCTCGGAAGACGTCGAATAGCTCCGATGTTTTCGCTTACCCATCGCTGCGATGAAAAAATAACCCTGAAAATAAACTGAAAATTATCAGACCAAGGTGGAACACGCTGTGAACGCTAGGCACAAGATAAAGAGAAATGACCGGTGAGGTAGCGGAGAGGCGCGTAGAAATCTTTGAGCTTTATGGCTTTTAACTTGTGAACAGTAGGGATAGATGGAGATACTACATGGTAATATTGAGGACGAGTCGTGAAATATAATTGAGAGCAAAAAAACTATTATTTGCTGAAACAATGTTAATGTGAACCGAAATATATTACTTGAATTATTATTAAGTAATCACAGTCCTACAATGTTTTCTCCTCCAATTTAAGAGTTCAAATTTGACAATATATCAGATATCGCAAATAATCACCAGTACTCATTAGGGTGACACCGTTAAACTTTATTGAGCAAAATACGATATTTTGCTATCCTTTGTGACATCACTTTCTAGGGTGGGTAGGTGCCTCAAACAGAAAGTGACGGGAAGTGACGATAGGGTGGGTGGGTGAAATATTTACGTTTTTGAAAGTGATGTCATTAGTGACCTCTCCCTTAGCAACACCGACGAAATCTAGTAGTTTTCGTCGGTGTTGCTAATTGGAATTCCATTGCCGAAATAGTTTTTTTCTAATAGAATATTGTTTAAACGACCTTTGGTTTTGAAATACAACTTATGATTATAATCTAACTTTACAGAACTTCTTTAAATATACAATTTGTACTCGCAAACCTATATAGCGCGTTTAGGAGAGAGAGTGAAGGTTTAAAAATTTCACATGATGAATGTCAAATTCTAGTATTAAGAAAGCCAGTAGCCTTATTAAAGCCTTTTTAATTACAACAAATTACAAAACTTCTTTAAAACACAATTACTTTTGTATGTACCTATACCGACCTTGATATTTCCTCAGACTTAAAAAGCAACATACAGTGGTCTAGTGAAAATTAATGCCAACTTTACCAAAACTTTGTCCCCGATATTTATTAAGTTACTGTCTTTGCAAAGCATAATTTAATAAGAAACTGTCTCTTCTCTTTAATATAAATCGATAACCACCGTTTATGGTATTATAAATGTAGCCAGTGACAGCATCACCACCCTTGCTACTATTTGCTAAGCCATATTACCTTTATGGTAATTTGTATCCGCGAACCTATAAAGCGCGTTTAGGAGAGGGAGGGAAGTTTTGAAATTATCGCCCCATCACGCGCGTTTTATATTTTAGAGATTCATTATTTCTAAAACTAGTAATAATTGTTTGACTCAATAATAACAACTATGGTTATTCTAATAATGTCGCAACAATATATAATATACCATGTTGTATTATATTTATATAGATATAGATACAATCTTAATTCTACATAATATAATGATTGTGTCGTTCGATAGCATAACTAGAATCTTTGCGCTTTCTCTGCCGAGTGACATTATTATTGTAAATTATCCAAATCCATGTACTCAATAAATAATAGTGTTTGTGACTACTATTCATTGTCAATAATTTACCACACATTGCTTTCCATTTGTGTTATTATACTAATAATTTTTGAAGACTCTAGTTGTGTGCACTCATCCAAAACCGAACAAATAATTTTACCAAGAGTACAACAAAGTAACAAAGAGTTCCTGTCGTCGCTATTTAAATTTCATTTTAACGCTAGTTGTCAAAAATTTCCGAATTTTGTTTTTGAGTTATAATTCTGAATAATGAACATAGTGTATCGGAGCAGCTACATGCACATTTCACAATTCACAATATAGGTACATATCAAAATAGCCAGCCAACATCACACAGCTTGTTGTCAATGAAATGGATAACATTAAATAATAACAAACAATTATTGTTTACTGAAACTAATGCAATAAAACTTGGGTCGGGAATATCGTTAGCGGGGTTATGGTTGACGGTTTTACACAATTTTGAGATCTGGATTAAATCATTGCTTCGGCGGAGTTATAACTGGCGGGATTGTCGAGGCGGGTTTAGCTCCGGTCACGGTCTTGCTGCAACACATGAGCATCCCATGAGTAATTTTCAAAACTTTTTTAAAATTTGAAATTATATTCGAGTTGAAAATTTACTATCGTGACACGAGGTAGTTGCCAGGACAGGTAAGCTATAGCCCGGCTACTGCCTACTCTCTGCTAAACAGAGAATAGGCAAGCAGTCAGGAGGCAGGTCCAAATTACAAAATTCAAGCCAGAGAAAATCTTTCGATAGGTACATGCCGTGTACTACGAGTTGAATATAACATACTACAACGGTAACCCGCTCCAGTGTTGGGCACCTCGCCTATATATAGGCCCTATAAATAGGCGATGGTATAGGCGGGCTGGAAAATGCTGAAAGGATGTAGGCGAGGTTAACAAAAAAGGCTAGGCATTGTATAAAAACTAGGCTAGGCGGTAGGAAGGCAAATATATTACCTATAATATAGGCTTTGCTTTCTTGTGAATGAGTATTTTGTGATACATTTGATAAATAAATATAGCTAAGTGATGAGAAATGCAAATGCAGTTATACTTAATCATACACGCAGCACTGCTCAAATGCACTTCAAAACTTCTACAAGGTGTTACCGCAGCAAAATAGGGGAGGAAAAGGTAGGCGATCTATCAGCCTAGTTAGGCAACAATGGATGGGCATCCCTATAGCCCAAAAGGTAGGGTCTTTTTTCCAATATTTTATAGGCAAGGCTGAAGGATAGGCTATTCACTTGCCCATCACTGACCCGCTCGTAGGGCAATGTAATCTAGTATAAGTGGATTACGTTCCAGTAAAACAACTACTTTCAGTTTACAGTACATTACACCAAGGCCCTGCACACGCCCAACGTTTGATCTGTTGATAGCGTCTAGGAGTTAGTCCCACATGAAGCTAATTCATTTACCATAACCATTAAGAACCTTAAAAATAACGTTAATAGTAATATCAACCATGTTGAAATAATTGGAATACGTGGATATTGCTTAGAATCAATTTATTTGCCAAGCTTTCGAACTCAAACAGTGTTCATCTTCAGGGCTTAATTATGACTAACTATGCTATCCTTGTTTGATGTAGTATTTATAAAAATTTTTACATTATTCTAATTTAAAATTATTGAGTTGTGAATATTTTGCAAAAAATAATTATTTTTTCAACAATTTAAATTAAAAAACAAGATCAATCTATTAAATTCGGGATTATTGGCTTCCATGCGTTGCTTAAAATAAAACCTTGGTTGACGTTCATCAATGACTGTTTTGATTGTTGGATAACTAAACCTTCCTTTATTTGTCGTAGGAAATGATTATGTTCGGGAACAACAATCTTTGCATCGTCCCATGCAATATGATGACTTCTGTTTCTTATTATGTGTCTTGCAATAGCTGATTTTTTATATTCTTTTCTTCTGACATTATCTTTATGTTCTTGTACTCTTGTTTTTAGGTGCCTATAGGTTTCCCCAACGTATATTGAATTGCAAGTATTACAAGGTATGATGTATACTCCAGCATTCTCAGAATTTTCTCCATCTTTTAAACTTTTCATTAAGTTGTGGATTTTTATACCGGGTAAGAAAGTAGGTTTCCATTTCAAGATTCTTCGCAAGTATCCTGCGATCCTATTAGAAATATTGCCTATGTATGGAATTGGAATCCATGGTTCAATCTTGTTTTCTGTTTCTATGATTGATGAGAGCAAAATTGATGTGTCTGGTGCAGATACAGGTGTTGTATGATTTTTTATCATTGTTGCTTGTGCGACTATGGTTCTCTTCGGATGTAACTTGTTTCTCATTCGGTTGATTCTTTTTTCTATGAATTTGATCGGGTATGCATTTCTTGTAAGTACTTTTCTGATGTGTAATAATTCAGCTTCCAAATATTTTGGGTGGCAGATTTTAAAAGCTCTGTGAACTAAAGCATCTACGACTGAAATTTTTTGGGAGGTGTGATGAAAAGATTTAAAATTTAGATATCTATCTGTGTGTGTATTCTTTCTGTAGACTTTGGTTTCAATGTTGCCATCTGCATTGCGCATTATAAGAACATCTAAGAAAGGAATCTCGTTATGCTGCTCTTCTTCAATTGTAAATTGGATTTGTGGATGATATGAGTTTAAATAGTTGAGAATTTCATTCTTGTTGGACTTATCAACAATAGCAATTATGTCGTCAACATACCGTTTCCAGAATAAGATTTTGGAGTTATTTACCACTACATCAGCTTCTAGTTTTTGTAAAAATATGTCAGCAATTGTTCCTGAAATAGGTGATCCCATTGGACAGCCATCGTCTTGTGAGTAGATTTCATGGTTATATTGGAAATAAGTATTATTCACTATAAGTATTATTCTTCAAAGTATTATTACAGATTCTCAAGAGAGATATAATGTCTTCAATCAAATTCAAGTTTTTGAATCAGCTGTCTTGATTTCCGTGATTGAATTTTGTTGTATGATTTTGGAATACGAACGAAAGTAGGTAAAATTTCATGGATTTTGCACTTCTTTAATATTAATAGTATATAAATATTGAGTTACTCCCGTCAATTAATATACTATGCTCTACAAATTTCCACATATAACTCACCATGTGCAAAAACTGATCATGGCAAATAAATTTAAAGTCGATCAAATGTATGTCCCTGACTTTTATTAATTGTCATCACAAATATTTGCCCCGTTGCAGTCCTGAAAAATCTCGGCAAAAATATTTGTCCTGACCCCGACCTGAAATAACTCGGGGCAAAATTATTTATCCCGATCCGGTTTTGAAATAACTCGAAATTCAATATTTAATATTCTTATTCAGACCACATTTATGTTCCGAAATTGTCCGGCCCGATCATGTTCTCAACACAAGCAAATGAAAATGATTTAGTTTGTGCGTTTATGCGATCCTAAGGAGCCATTCTTCAGGCAGTCATATTAATCAGTTCGTACATGTTGTTCCGAAGCATGTCTATTTCATACGAACGTAAGCGCATCATAGTTTGAATGCACACAGAGATGAGGAAGTGAACGATATAGACGAGGGATTCACGTTAAGTTACTCGTGAGAAGATACTTCTACTTGAGAGGATACCTTCAATTAAACCTGTTTCCCCATTCGTTGTGCAGACATCATGAGGGTTATAGCTTACCTGTCGGTAATTGACAAAGCATCTAGCTAATGGCCCGACAGTAAGGTACCCTCGAGTTTCTTAAGGAATGAGGAATTATTTATTCTCTTAAAAGTAAAAAAACAAGTACTGATCTTGGTGGAATCAAAACAGTAACAAATGAAACAAAACACCTTTGGTGCGAAAGCACATATTAAACATTACTAGTAAAAACCCTGTGCTTCACAGGGGCAATTACTTATTACGCAAATTAAAATCTAAGCGACTTGAGATTCAAGCCCTTTCGCGGAGACTTATTGTATGCCTAAATCTTGCGCGCTTATTTTAAGAGTACTCGAGTAGCGCGAAGCTTCAATCTGAACCATGACCGCACGAAGCTTTAAATCAACGGACAGAAAGTGGTCAATAATAAAGGATGTTTAGCAAATTAATATGAAGCCCGATGCTTTGTTTCGTTTATTCTTATTCCCGACAATTCCAATACTCGTTTTTTACGCAAAACGATGGGCAAAAAAGCATCTTCGAAGACCTTTAGAACTTTCTCAACACTGACAAAACTATTGCATAAAGTTCGAAGAGATTCCTTCTCCTATTAGAAATGTTTCCTATTAACTATATACTAGCAGTAAAGCTATCCGCAAATACGTATGGTAACACGACTGAAGTTATTCATGGTGAAAGTAACTTTTAAAGAATTACATTTCTGGGTAAGCACAGTTACGTGTGTAAGTGCCATTTCCTTCACATAGCAATTCCCCTTGGTCATCTTCCTTGTTAATTACTATCTTAACATTTTCCTTCAAAGTTGCTCGAAAAAAAAAGAGCCATCGACTAGGACGTAAAAACAGCACCTGGTTGCTCGAGTGGTAGCTCGAACTTATACAACGACCTAGTGCTGCGCTCGGGTCAAGTATTTACAAAGATCCGACCACGAACTTGACTTGACCCCGACTTCTCAAGTACGTATTTCAAGATTACCCGAACTTGACATTTTCAGTTCAAGTAATACTTGAATGAAACAAGTTCGGGTTTTCAAGTAATTCTCAGATTACTTGACCATGATTTTATACGCGCGTTTCGGGCCCAACTTCAACTTGACTTGACCATGACCCGAACTTGACCATGAACTTGAACTTTCAAGTACTTTCAAGTAATCCATTGGACATCAAAATACTTAAATTTTATTGAATTTATATTTATAATGAAAGCGAACCTGGGTTTCTAACACACTGGGTTTCACCTAGCATTTTGCGAGCAACCGCCTCTAAAAATAATTTATTGTATTTTTGGTTCCTTTCAATGAATGTAGAACGATGGTACACTGCAGATCTACTCTGATTTGGTGTATAGCGGGTGGGTATGGTGACTCAGTTGACATTTTCGGGAACACAGAACCCTTTTAGGTTTTGTTGCCACATACTATTATAAACATGGGTGCTAACATTTTTAAATCAATTTCCACGGAGCCTTATGAATGTTGAGCTTTCTTTTGTATTTGCGTACACGGAACAAATTAACAAATGCCGCTTAAGTGATGTATTAAATGCCGTTTTAAGTTTCATTTAGTACAGTGAATCGTAAGTGAATTGAAAACTCCTTCAGCCATGAAGAATTGCACCAACAAAATTACTTGAACTTGTACACGAAAAACTCAAGTTCGTGGTCAAGTACTTCTTAATATTTACTTGAACATGACCAAGTACCATGGTTCAAGTAAAATAATTATACTTGACCACGAACTTGACTTGAGGTAAGAAATCATGGTCAAGTCCATGAAATACCTGAACACGACCTGAACCGTTCATGGTTTTAAATTTATTTACTTGACCACGACCCGAACGCGAACTTGACTTGAAATACTCGTGTACTACTTGTACTTGTACGCAGCTCTGCAACGACCTGGTTGCTCGAGTGGTAGCTCGAACTTATACAACTGCTCTTCAATTTACCAAGCAATCAAGTATATCTTTACAACTAGCACTGCACAGCCAGCTATTGCTGGCTCATAAAGGAAAATGTAAAAAGGGTTGTAGTTGTAGTGCTAGCTATTACATTCATTTTATCAAGCTTCACGGTTCATAAGAAACTTAACTATATGTGCAAGGTATTTAAATTTGAATTAAAAGAATATAATGTATGTCATCACATGATACACACACTACAATTGGTAGCGGTCAAAAGGAAAAAGGAAAAGATGGAGCAGAGGTCAGTATACGGTTACTAGTCGATCCACCGTGTACCGACATTGACCCAACCAACCGTAAAGGTCATTGGCAAGAGGAGAGAGCATGAGAAGATGGAAATGATTGGTGAAAAGGGAGAAAATCCGAAGCGAGAGGAGAGCGATGCGCAAGGGAAACAGCGAGAGCAGGAGTCGACGTGGAGCAGGGAGACGAGAGAGACCGAGCAATTATATAATAATTATATGTATTTTGCGAGTACGAAGTTATTGTTGTAATTTTGAATTGAGTCTTAATTGTTGAATTTAAATAATTTTGTCAGCTCTAGTAAATACGGGCAGTAATTACATGTGTTGTTTGGACTTGGAATTAGTAGTTGTGCAATGCTAGCAGTAAGAAAACGGCAAAACTGACACTACATACATAGCTCACAATAGCAAAGCATACACCATCAGAATTTACACCTAAACGCTAAAACATAACACCGAAAGCTAATGTGAAGTAAATTGCACCATTTAATCTGCTCAATCTGAACTCGCTAAAGTGACTTTCCCAACTAGAGATTACGGGAAAATTGAGAAAAGTCACAAATTCCGGGAAAACGTTAGTGTTGATGTTAAACGGGAGCTATTGAAGGAGGGTTTCGTTGTTGACCCTTGACCCGTAATAACAATGTATACAAATAATCTATTTGCATATCAAAAATAAAACACCTAATGAACCCCAACATTAATAATAAACCGTATAAAAACTATTTATTTATGAAAATGTGATTAATTTTAATCATCTAACAGCATGTTCTCAAGAAACACTTGATGATATGGTATAGCCACTGCTGTATCAAGTTGTACTTACTGCATAAGCTATTCCATCGAATTATGTCAACTACAGTTTTATTTTTATTATCATTTATTACTTGCATTTCCTGAGTACGTGTCGGAGAGACGGAGAATATTTTACAACTTCATACGTACAGCAGAATTAGTTTCTATTGCTATTTTATACAATTGCAGCGTGAGCATAAATATTCTGAAATGTGAGCATGAAATCTAAGCTTCATTTCATCATAAAATTCTAAGCATATGATATTATATGTCGTTTAGAAATAAGAATGCTGCTTACACTTGATTTAATAGTCACCATGGAAAATGCATGAATGTAATTTTAAGCAACTGTGTACTATAAATCACTGAGAGGAAATGTATTTACAACAGTTGAGGTTTGAACGCAAGTATTTTTAATGTACTCAAAACTTTGAACATTAAAGTAATAAGAATGTTGGCTTATGTGTATGCTTGTCATAGCTATGTATCAATACTCCAAGAATTTCAAGATGTAGTTAGTTCTTTTTATACACTACAACTACAACGAATATTAATAAGACACTATTAAAATGCTTCTCATGATTTTGTCTACTATGGTTAAAATACGAATGTACTAGAAACTAAACCATTTCCTCAACTGTTTTGCATTCACGTATCAACGAGAGTAAATTCAACTCTAAGATCAAGATTATCCTTATGACATGAAATTGCTCTCAGAGGTAAGTAAACATTTTTAAATAATTATTATTTAGGGAAAATTTAACATTACAACGATACATTATGCTTGATATTAATTTATTCACAGATTTTCTTCAATGTATGTATTTGAAAATATTTCATTGGAGATGATTGTTTTATCTTATTCTTTTAAAATTTATATTGAATATATTAACATTTTATTTTTAGCTGGTGTCATTGTTCCTGGTTTCAGAGGAAATATTGGCGTAGTGTTGATTAATCATGGTCAAATAAATTTCACCATCCAACCAGATGATAATTGCGCAGCTCATCTGTGAACGTGCTTCGTACACCTGAAGTTTTCGAATTGAAAGTTTGTGATGAATAATTTAAATTTTATTTGATATAACAATGTGCACGTAATTATTTACTATCCACTAATTAATTATGAACTGATTAAATTAAATTTGTTTAAAAAAAGTGCTTAACATCATTTCACATATTTTAGGAATTTCTAAATCCTGATGAATCAACGAGAGGTAAAAAGGATTTGGATCAAAAGAAATTCGCACAAGTGAGAGCAGTACATCACAGAATCTACCAAATTAACGTTTGCATGTAACGTCTATATGTTAACTCATTATTTCATGTTTAAATGCTCATGTAAATGATTTTCCAAATTATAAACAAGATTAGAATTATTATATTTCAATGAAACTGAATTTAAATTTTATTTAAAATGAAATTTAAAATATGTTATGTAGGTATTATGAGGTAATATGATTTTGTTTTTGCAAATACATTTTTGCATGTGTAAATAATTTTTAAAGTTGTACACAAGATTTTGATTTTATTTTAATGAACCTATGGATTTAAATTTTTAGTTGGTATGTGATTTCTTAAGTTATAATTGATAATATAATTATAGCTATTATGATAATAACTTGATGAGAAGGATGTATTTGAAATAATAATGAAGCAAATCAATTATTTTCAATCAGAATTAACAATTCCTTATTTGACATTATAATGAAAATGTCATCACTTCCTGGTTGACTCATAATGCTTATCAATATGATCTAAATCAGTTTGCAGGATAATATGAGAATAACTTGATGAGAATGATGTGTATGAAATAATAATGAAGCAAAACAATTATTTTCAGTCAGAATAAATCATTCTTTATTTTGAAATTATAATGAAAATGTCATTACTTCCTGGTTGACTCAATATGCTTATCAATATGATCCAAAGCAGCTCGCAGATTACCATATGCCTCATTCGTCAGAAAAAATGAACCAGCTTTGCGACCTTCTCCAGGATCACGACGAAAACCCACCACATAATAACCTGTTGATAGGAAGGGCACCCGTTCTATGTACAATCCTGGTGCTAGTTCAATAACTACGTTTGGCACCTCAATAGTATCCTTGCTTCCGGTTTTGCACAGACTGATAAAACCTGCTGGTTTATCCCCATGCTTCAACTTTGACGTCCCGGCGTCGCTTTTTGGCTTTTTGAATTCAAATGATGATGTTGACCCCGTCTGCTCAGAGGAACGCTTTTTTTCCCGTGTTGATCCCCTCACAATCGTTTTCTCAGTTTTCTTTGGCTCCACTGGATCCACAGTCATCACCTGGGTGTCTGGAAATACTTCATCTATCCCAGATGAATTGGATGAATCAGAATCGCTTGTATCAGTCAGTTGCCTAGACTTCTGCCTTTTCAGTTCATACTCCAAGACTTTTGCCTTCATCTTAGAAATCTTGGAGTCATCCTTTTTCGAGCGTATCCTTTTCATATCTTCTTTCGTAAGCTGTCCTGCCTCCCATTATCTAATATAATAAAAACCAAATCATTCAGTTTATTATCAAAAAGCATTGCCAAAGCTTGAGGTACAGGGAACGAAACAAAAATGTTTTCAAATTAAATTATAAATTACTTAAAATTATTTCAAAAGTTTAGTTAAGAAAAAACATACCACTCATACTAGGACCGTCTTCTCTTGGCAAACTCATTTCAACGTAAACAAATTTCTGAATATTGTCAGTGTCATTGCTTGTGGCATGGTAACTGGTATCGCGCTCCGCGCTGAACCAGTTACCATACCACAAGCCACCCCAACACCCAATCCTATTCTCTCCCTCGCAACTCCCAGAAACCTTCTCCAATCCTCTCACTTCCCTCCTATTTCCCATCTTCTTTTCCTCTTCCCTATCCTAATGACTAGACTAATGACTAGATGTGAACTTACATACTATGACTAGGAACAATTGATTCTATAAAAATAAGGCTTATACTATGTACTTACTCTGACCTAACCTAATTTTTGGCATTCATTCTTTGGCTTTGGTTAGCGCTGGTTTTGCTCACGATTGGGATCTTAACCTATTTTCTTGGGTGATTTGCTCTGAAATTAATCTTAACTAAACCTGATTTATTCTTAAATTATTCTTTGGAATTTCTTTGGTGTATTTTGGCCGAATCGTATAATTTTGTTGTTGCTTAAAATAAACTTAACCTAATTGTACAAAAAGTACCAGTTTTCCCGTCATTTTCTCCCTTCCTTTCCTCAACTATCGCAAGGTGCGGGGTAACATCATTCTACATTGAAGAAAACCGAAGTTTTCTCCCCGTCCGTTTTCCTCAGGTACAACTGTGACTTTTGAAGACTTCTTCAGGAGTTCAATCCCGTACTCAGGTACATTTTGTGAATAAGTGTCAGGTACTCAAGGTTTTAAAATAAATAAATAAATATATGGAAATACATAAATAAATAATAATGTTAATGAAAATTTGCCAATGATCCTTTCCAGCCATCTACTTTCCTTATCCTGTTTAGTTTTCCATCTCATTATAAAATTTCCATGACAACTAATTGATTTATTTTCCTGTTGATCTTATTTAGTTACATTAATTTAATCCGGATATCTCATTGATTGGAAAACATTTACCAGCTGTAATACAACGGATAACCTATCAACTCAACAAGATTTTCATCCTTCTACCTCAGGTACTTCTGTGAATCAACCATCCGAACTCTACCTTCCTTCATTTCCAGAAAACAAAATCGTAACTTACTTTTACTTTTATGATTATATGCGAATTAGGCTTGTCTTAAATTACAGCAGTTTATTGTATTTTGAATTTTCTTCGGAACTAGATTATGAAATTGGTCGTGATTGTAATAATGGGATAATAATTCAAGTTTGGAATTTTAGTAGGATCTTGAAATTTAAATATTGATTGAATTTAATTATTTATCTGGTCTTTAAGTACGTACTGTGAGATTTATTGAAGGTGAATTGGTTTATAGAAGTGAGGATGAATAAGATTTTACGTAAGCTTTTGGATCTGAGTGAAATCTAAATTTTATATTCAATTTTAGAATTGGAATTTGTTTCTGTAACTGGATTTTACTTTTGGAATTTAGATTCATGTTTGAAAATTCGATTTGTGTTTAATTTTGGTATTGGAAATTGCTTTTGGAAGGTGTATTTGTTTTCGTAATTTGAAATCATTTAATTTGAGTATTAGGATTTAAAATTTGGAGATATTGAGTTTTGGAATTTGTATTCGTCTTCAGTGGTTAGAATTTGAATTCAATTTGTGGAATTAGTTTGTCATTTTGGAATAATAATTGATTTTGTAATTTGGACTGGAATTCAGTTTGTAATTTGGTTTCTGATTGGGAGGGTTGAATTTAATTTTGATTATCGAGTATAATTTAGAAAATTGACTTTGAGGTTGGAAGTATTGATTTTAATTATTGTTGGAAAATTGATTTGGATTAATGAGATTAATTGGTATTTTATAATTTGATCGGGATAGCTGTCCGATTTAATTGTATTAATGAATAACCCTGAATTAGCTAGTTTTGATATCGAATGGACATTTTATTTAGAAACGGAGGTTACTCATAATTGTGTGTACATTTACTTTAGGTTGGTAATAACTGTTACAAATCATCTAACACAAACTGTAACGGTAGATAGCAGCAGATTTCCTCGACGGATCCCAATTCTTATTTCTGAAGATTTATCCAGGTTCCTGAAGACCAACCCAGATCTTTAACTGATTGAAGGTATTTATTGATTGTTTGTGTAATATTTATGTGATTCCTACTCCTTCCTCATACCTCATCCTGTACCTTGGTGGTAGTTGTGTGTTGCCTGTGCCTACTCTAAGCCAAGCGAGTGGTATCAGGTTTGAATTATTTATTATTTCTTTTGTTTTAATTAACTACGAATTCCTACCTACACATTTACACAGTGGTCAGCTAAAATTAGCATCCACCCTCGCAATTACAATAATTATTAAATATTGCAATTATTTAAATTTGAATATCTGAATCGATTATGATTATTATGGCGTACAACATTTCGGTATCCCAAATCTTTAAGGATCTTCCCATTTATGATGGGAAATCCTCCGCCCAATTATGGTTGTCCTCCTTTGAGGAAATAGCTCTCCATTATAGGTTGGATGAGTTCTGGCGATTACGTAATGTTGGAAAAGTATTGGTGGGTACTGCCAGTAGTTGGTGGACCTGCTATTCACACCTGTATACGGCAGCCCTTAGTGCTCAGTCATCCAAGGCCCTATATAGTAAATTTAAGAGGGAACTAGCTGATTATTTCCCTGAAGAGGATGATTCCCGTATAGCTAAGAACCTGAACAAGTCCCGTAATTTCAGATTTGGTAGTGAGGATCCCATTGACTATGTTACGGACAAGCTGAGTCTCTTTCGGAGAATGAACCCAGGTATGAGTGATGATGACCAGTTGCGTTATCTGCTCAAGGGTTTACCTACCCAGATTTCCCATACTATTCGTAGGACTATTGGTTCTACAGGTACCGTCCCTGATTTCCTCAGGGAATTAAAGTACAATAGTGAGGATCCAAATTTTGTCCTATTCTCCAAACCTACAGTCCCTTCTCCAGTATCTAACTCCCTTACTCACTCTGAGTTGTATAACCCTCATATTCCTCCTCCATCATTTCCAACTCCACAGGTTCCCAAGATGCTCTGTGGATACTGTAATCGTGAAGGTCATATCATGAGGAATTGTCATGCTATGAAAAATGATTATATGCCTAGCTTCCAAGCCCAGAATTTCGTACAACGTCATGAGCTTCCCAGTCTTGGGAACAATAATCCAGGTAGCTCCCAGAACTGGCGTAATCAATCTGATAGGCCCTTGTCTAATAGAGCCCCAAATAACCAAGCAATTCCTTCTCTCATGTCCCAAAATAATAATTCCCGTCACCAGCAGTTAAACCAATAAGCCTGGAATTACGGGTTAACCAGGCTGATGTTACTGCTCCTCTTATTGAAACCCCGCTTTATTTTAATTCTGTGGACTCCTTTATTTATGACAGTTCCCATTATTCTGAATTAGGTGAATTAGGTGAAATTTATGATTTAGCTGCTACTCTTATTAATCCTAGGTTACTGTGTTTGCCTATTACTATAGCCTTTCTAGATAGGGAAGCGATGATAGATTCAGGAGCTGCAGTGTGTGTTATTAGTCAAGACTTCTTTAAAACTCTTCCTCTAACTGCCCAAAGTACTGCTACCCCTTTAGATATTCCTATTCACCTCTGTCTTGCAGTTAAGTCCGACCAGAAATTAGTAATTACACATAGAATTGAGCTCCCGGTACTAGTAAATAATTATTTTACCCTTTGGAAATTCTTAATTGTCCCCAACTCTTCCTATCCTGTAATTATAGGATATGACTTCTTACATTTAAATAAAGCTACGATTAATTTCGGTACCAATTTATTGACTTTTCCTTCCTCTGTAGATATTTTAAATACTCCTTGTACTTGTTCTTCAAATGTAGATACTGGGATTATTAAAGTTCCTATTAATAACAATACCCTTGATTCTTTTACCCAGACAGAATCTATTCTTCTATCTTCCCAACCACAGACTCCTTTACCTAAAGCTTATCTTCAAACAATTTACCCTATAGAGATCTCTCCCTCATCCACAGTTAAAATTCCAGCTTCTTCAACTTATTCCAGTTGTGATAATGCTGTATTTCTCCCTTTTCGTCAAGTTCAATTTAAAAATAATATTTTAATTCCTTATTGCTTGTTATCTGTTGAAAATAATTTAACATATTTAACTATTTCTAATCCCTCTAATAATTATGTAAAGCTCCCTGCAAAAACTTATCTTGGATACTGAAACTGTTAATTGGAATATTATTAAGATTATCATTAAGGGGACCTACTATTTCCGAATTAAGATCTAGTTTACCAAGATTTACTAGGACCATTACAGGACATACTAGGACCGTCTTCTCTTGGCAAACTCATTTCAACGTAAACAAATTTCTGAATATATTCAATACTTGAAATTGTTAATATAACTGATTTTCTACAGTTAACTTCTAAGATTTATATACTAACATAAATTATCGTTTCAGCAATTTGAATATTTTCTTTTTGTAGATTATGCAAAACAAATTTTAAATTACGTTATTAAACAAAGTTGTCATGCATGCATAAAAATCTGCAACATATATCTAACAAGTTCTACATGCATACATAACAATTTTAACTTCACTTACCAAGCATTTTTTCTCATTTTATCCTTATTTGTGCATATTTATTCTTATTTACTTATTTTTATTCCTATTTGCATATTTTTAATCTTATCTAAATATTTATTATTCTTATTTGTACATTTTTATTCTTACTTACTAATTTTTATTCTTATTTGCAAATTATTTATTCATAGTTGCATATTTTTATTCTTATTTGCAAATTATTTATTCTTATTTGCACATTTTTATTCTTATTTACACATTTTGACTAAAAATTTGATTTTATAAATGCATATGTAGAAGCAATATTCAAATAAGTATTCCAAATGTTTACAACTGAATTTCATAGATTAATAGTTCTATTTTTCCAACGTTGAAAAAATGAAGTATAAAAGATTAAATTTCATGAAATTGAAATCATTTCTATTGTATTTGTAGAATACTTCAAGTGATAGCCCCCCTACCCCTCCTTCAAAATGTCACGCTCACGTTGTTCTACAAGAAGAGTGTTAGCTCCAAGTGTTGCTTCTGTAAGAAACAATTTCAAAATCCAAATTATCTTTATCAACATATCATTTCAAGACATCCAAGCGATTCTAATTCTAAGTTTGAAGATAGGTGTTTTATTTGCAAACTATGTGGAAAGTGTTTTTACCCACGTAGCAAATTAGAAGAACATTTTGCTAATTCCCACCGTTGTAATTTATGTTCAAAAATTTTCAATCGTAAAGAATCTCTACAGTTTCATAAACAGAATCATAAGAAAATAATTCAACGTGGTGGTGATCTTGGTTCTATTTCAAACGATTTTGATATAATTACTTCTCAAAAACATTCTTTCCGTACATACAGATACAGTAAAAGTGAGAATACTGTAAGCCTATTGAACTATTTTCATAACAAAAAACACGCTATATCAGAATTATGCAAACGTATGTATCACGTTATTGGTGCTGTGAAGGTACATTTAAAAGTTCACGTAGAATTTCAACGAGGAATTGCAGTCAATAAAAACAGAAATTTTTGACACATACATGAACAGCTTTATGAGAATTATACTGAACACAAGGGAAGTTGTTTCAATTTTAGGTGAAATGTTCGAACAAGTAAATCTACACACAGAACGTTTTGAAAAATTTGGTTCAGGATGGATTTTAGAAAGAGTTTTAGGATTTGATTTATATTTAAACAAATATAAATCGTTAGGTGGTGCTTGTTACATCCCTACTCCTAAAAGAGTTTTTGCAAAAAAGTGTGTCATCAATGTAAGAAACAAGGATAATCAATGTTTTAAATGGGCATGTTTAGCTGCGTTATATCCATGTCAACTTAATCAGAATCGTGTCAGTACCTATAAAAAGTATGAAAACATTTTGAATTGGAATTCACTAAAATATCCAGTTCAGTTACATCAAATTCCACTATTTGAAGATGTGAATCAAATTGCAGTTAATATATTTGTTTGGGATAATTTTGAAGGTGCTAGTGCGTTTCGTGCTTCGAAAAATAACTATAAAGCAGGTTGGAAGACAGTTGTTCAACCCCTCAAAGAGGGGATGAACATTTTGCAGCAATACGTGATATAAATAAGCTACTCGGAAAACAGAACCATCATAAGAAATTCTTGTGTTACAACTGTTTGCAACGTTTTTCAACGGAGCAAAACCTTGACCAACATTTACCATTATGCTTGCTTAACAAAACACAAAATGTTAAAATGCCTAAACTAAATGAAGATGGAAAGCCACCTGTTATGAAATTTCAAAGCTACCATAAGCAACTAAAAGCTGGTTATGTAGTTTATGCAGATTTTGAAACTATTCTCCAACCATGCCATGATCCAGGACATTCTAAAACTAAGAAACTTACGGAACACATTCCTTGTGGATTTGGTTATGCTTTAGTTAGAGATGATCATGAATTAATAAAACATTTTGTGTATCGATGTGAAGATTGTGTTGAAGTTTTTTTCAAACACATGAAACAAATCGGAATTCTAGTGAAGGAAATATTTGAAGAAGATGTTGGACCTGTTGATAATGAACGAGATTTAACAGATTTTTTAAAAGCAATTAATTGTCATATTTGTGGCAAGCCATTAGAAAATTATCGTGTATGTGATCATGATCATCGGAGCGGTAATTGATTATCATGCGCATTTATTTCAATTACTTTAATTCAAAATCAAATTACATAGCATAAGTGACTAAACAAACTTTGTTTTACAGGGAAATTTCGAGGAGCTGCGCATGTAGTTTGTAATTTAAACTATCAACAGCAACGAAAGGTGCCAATAGTTCTTCATAAATTCAAGAACTATGATGCAGCAATTATAGTTCAAGGTTTAAAATACTATGATGGTGAAGGAATCAATATAATTCCAAGTACATCTGAGCGTTTCATGTCAATTATTTGCGATAATTTTTATTTTATTGATTCATATCAATTCTTCAACTCTGATTTAGTAGAAAATCTTCTAATTTGTGATCGTGATTCTAACCCATTCGAAGATAAAAACAGAAAATGCAGTTGTTTTATCAAGTCTTCACAGAACAAAGTGAAATTGATCTTCTTTTAAAAAAGGTGTGTATTGTTACGATTACATGGATAGTTTTAACAAATTCGATGAAACCACTCTTCCAAAACGAAAAATGTTTTATAATAAATTGACTGAACAGCATATAACACTTAAAGAATATATACATGCAAAAAATGTTTGGAAAAAATTTGAATGTAAATCTTTAGGTATGTATCATGATATTTATTTACTCTGTGACGTGCTTTTGTTAGCATCTGTGTTTGAGAATGTTCGTGATATAACATTAAATAATTTTCAACTTGATCCTGTTCACTACTACTCTTACCCTGGATGTTGTTATGACGCTGCACTTAAAATGACCGGAGTGGAATTGGAACTTATAACTGATGTAGATCAAATCAACATGATTACCAGTGGAATTCGAGGAGGAATTTCAACTATACCAACACGTTATGCTTCGAGTAATAATTGTTTAGGTGGAAAATATGATAGCACGAAGGAAACGAGCTACATAAATTACTTTGATATGAATAATTTGTATGGAGGTGCTTTAAGTGATTACCTTCCAATATTAGGGTTTCAATGGTTAGACCAAGTTGAAATAGATAATCTTGATTATGAAAATATTCCTGATGACAATGATTATGGTTATTTCTTTGACATTGATTTGATTTATGATCCTGCTTATCAGGATATACACAATGAATATCCTTTAGCTCCTGCAAAAGTTAAAATAACATATGATATGTTATCTGACTTTCAAAAGAGTCAATACAACTCAGAATCAGATTTTCACGCTGGGTTTCGTTTGATTTCTCATTTTAACTATGTAAAAACTATGTCCTGCATTATCGTAACTTAAAATTTTATTTAAAGAATGGTTTGAAAATTACTGCAATGAATAGAGTACTTAAGTTTCGCCAGAAAAAATGGCTTGAACCTTACATTTCATATAATACCAACATAAGAGCACAGACAAAAAGTCCGTTTACAATGAAACTAGCCAAACTAGGCAATAATGTTATTTATGGTAAACCAGTTGAGAATGTTACAAATAGATCCAATGTGAAAGTAACCAAAGACTATGATAATGCTGTGAAATTGGTTTCAAATCCAAGATGTAAAAGTTGGACAATACTAGACGAAAATTTAATTTTGTTTAACATGGGTAAAGGATCGGTTTCGCTAAATAGACCATTGTATATTGGATTGACTGTTTTAGATTTGTCAAAACTGTATATGTTTGAATTTTATTATAACTACTTACTTCCAAAGTATAAGGAATGTATTTCTGTGCTATGTAGTGACACCGATTCATTCATAATTCATGTCAAAACTGATGATATTTATGATGATATCCTAAAAAATTTGGATTATTTTGATACAAGTGACTATCCAATTAATCATAAATGTTATTCAATTGTTAATAAAAAACGTGTATGTAAAATGAAAGATGAGATGAATGGTAAAATATTAACTGAATTTGTAGGATTAAATAGTAAAGTTTATTCTGTTACTGGACACAATCAAATTCGAAAGAAAGCATATAAAGGAACTAAAACTAGTATTGTAAATAAATATCTTAGTCATAGTAGGTATAAAAAAGCTCTGTTTAAAGCAAAACGCTATTTTTGTCAGCAGAATTTAATTAGATCAACTAAACAACGACTTTATTCAATACGTCAACTTAAGCTTAGCCTAAATTCTATTGACATTAAACGTTATTTACTACATGATGGAATAAAAACATTAGCATATGGCCATTAGAAGTTACAAAACTTGTAAATAATTATAATTATATTTATAATATTATGATTTATTGAGTTCAATACATGATATAAATAGTAACATAGTAAATGATGTTGTTATAAATTAAAAGTATAGTTCAAAATAAAGTTAAGATTTATTCAAACAATACTTTTTGCACGCAATAATTCTTTACATGATTTGTTGTATTGTATGCATAGCAACTGCTTATGTTTACATAATATTATCTTATCATGTTCACATTTTGAAAATTTAGGAATTTTAATTTTTTAAATAAATTGTATCATAATGCGATGATTAATTTTCATAGAATTGCTTGCTAAAATTGATATTATTTCTATCATATTATACCCTTGGTTACGTTTGTATAAATAGTAAACAGCAAAGTTCCCACATGTAGATGTATGACTGCTTTGTACTCTAATAAGTGAACGTTTTACAGTAACATTAAAGGATTGTACAAATTTATTAAATATATTACCATAAACATTTAATGGTAATCCTAAGCTATCGAATATTTCTAAAGTATTATTATTTTTATATATTGAAAACCAGTGTGAACCTGGTTGCGTACTCAAGTCAAGATTACAAATAACTGAAAATTTTGGGTTTCTAATTTTCAATACCTCATCAATAGCATACACACCAGTAAACATATTTTTTGCTTTAACTAGTTTCCAAAGCAAGTAACGGAGTTGTAAACTGTTTAACATTTTATATTACACAAATTGTCTAAATTTATCAATTTCAAATGTCTTGTTCATTTCTGAGTATACAATCAAATTTATAGCTTCTGGCAAGGCTGTTTTAAATTTCACCTCAAATCGTACACTACCACCCTTTTCCAACATTAAAAACTCATCCGAACTGCATGACTTCTGAATGTCAAATGAAAACATAGTGTATCCCTTTGAATAGTTTTCTCTTGTCATCAATAAGCCCTGGTTTTGATTTGATATTCCCATGCTAGCAAAAAGCATCCAGTAAGCTAGTAAGTATTGATCATTGCTAAAATCTAAAATAATAGGTGGGATTGGAATAGATATATTATTAACAGAAACACTTAAATAGTTAATATCATATGGTGTAAATCTGAATGGATTACTTGCATACGTTCCATTAAAACTTGCATTGCTAGCAAGTGCAATAACTAATCGAGATGGTACAGCAGACATAAAAACATTTTCTGCTATGAATGTTAGATTTCCTGATGGTATTGTAAAAAATTTAACCTCACCTCTAGTCATTGGATATAAAGCATTTTTTCCTGATTCTAATAATCGCTGATGCGCTAGAATAATACTCGGGTAAATAGTATGCTTTCTAATATAGAAAGTAGCATCAAGAATGTATATTTTTGCTTTGCATTCTAACGTATTTGAATTTTTGGTGTAGTCAGATCCATTAAGTATGAATGAGTCGGATGACTTCGTTAAACTCAGTGTAAAATCCATATTGTTTAAAACAAATCGGTCTTGCATAGCAATATCTATATGAAGTTTATCAATTAATTCTAATTGTTTAGAATCAGCAATATAAGTTTTACGTCTTTTGTATCCAGAGTTTACGTCTGTACATGAAAAATCATTAGAATCTTCAATAAAAAGTGCAGTTTCACCTTGTGATTTGAAATACTCCTTTCCATAGGAAAACACCTTTTCAAAATATGATTTGTAAGCATAACAATTGTTGCTGGTACTAATAATTTTTGCGTTTGACAATAATTCAACTTGACTAAACATTGAATGTAATAAATTATTTGTAGTACTTATGTCTTGATTATTTATAAGTTTTGAACCATCTCCATTGACTACTTGAATTCGAAGATATAAAAATGAATCATAAAAATCAAGGTATTGGTCAGAGTTGCCTATTATTTTAAATTCAATTTTACCATTTGAATCATGTGTATTGATCAATGGTTTGTAGTCAGCATACAGACTAAAGTCAACAGTAGTATCTGACATAGGTAGCTGAAAAATATTACACTCTGCACGAATGTCTGGTTCTGATATTTCGCTAATTGTTCTCATTATGATAAATAATCAAATTTTGTTTTTCCTTTTTGTTTCTTTACGTTGCGTTTTTTGGTTTTCACTTTTGACTTTGTTATTGCTATTAATTTATTTGAACGCTTGTTTGAAATTCCTTTCCCAGACTGATTTATATGTTTGCTTATTTCAGATTGAATATTTTTCGCAAACTGGTTTTTATTGTTTCTAAGTGATGCTTTTATATTAATTCCTTTAATAACATCATGTGCTACATTAGCAAATGCGTCTTTAGCATGCGGTATAACATGCTTTTTTACTAATGGAATAATTAGTTTTAACCCCCTTTTAAATACTCCACCTAACCCTCCACCTTTTTGGAACACTAAAACGTTTGTAGAAGTATTTGATGGATGTAATGTCTTGTAGTACAGATCGTGATCAAAAACGTATTTTATTTTCATTGTGTAAATATAATGCTTACAACGCCAATGTTAAAATGTAAATGATTGAAAATTAATTATAAACAACTCATAAGTAAGAAATCAAGTATACACTTTTATTATTTGATCATGTTTGCAACGACAGATTGCGCACCGAGTTTGCGTAACAACAATCAATGCAATATGATAAATGTGAACAAGGAAGCATTACATAATCTGCTTTGTTTTGTAAACAAATTTTAAATAAGGATTCTTCAACTTCTTGAACTAACGTTTTGATACCTAAAAATCAAAGCAACAAACGTTAATAACATAAAAATGCTAACGAATAATATAGTTGCTAATATAAATGTAAACATACAGTTTAATAAATCCATTCTTGTAGCTTTTCCTTCGTTGTCATTTAAAATTGTATAAGGTTTTTCCTAAAACATAAATCAAACTGAATAAGTTATAGTTTATAAGATAATAATAAATGTTTATTCTAGGAATGATACATTAAATATAACTAACAAAAAATAGTTTTTTAGCTGATTGTTCTAAATATACGGTTGAATACTTAATTTTTTTGTAGAACGACGAATGGACAACTCGGAGAAAATTTTGCATGCTCAATAAAAGGATCGTCACAAGGATTCCATTCACCTATTTGAATTCCACAATAGAAACAACATACTTAATCTAGTTGACCGCTCTATATGGTATTGCAGTTCTTGGTTTAGGCGTTTGGTTCATTGTTCTATGAAAAAATAGGTTTCCAATTTAACCAACCTGTATTTTTACTTGGGCTATTGTTTTCCGGTTGATCTGGTTGACTTGATAATTCCGTTACAACAGCAGCATTTGTTATACTTGCTGCATTGTTTATGCTTTCATTTGATTTAGCTTTTGCAGTAAATAGTCTTTCCACTGGATTGGAAAGTTCAGTTCTAAATCTTAAATTTAAAAGTGATAGTTGCTCATGCGCACCAAGCAAAGCAGCTTTAAAACGATTAATAGCAACTGGTCAAGTTGAGTTTGGAAATTTAAATTTTGGACGAATTACATAATTAAGCAAATCAGATATGTTTGAACCTTTTACGTGCTTATCGCTTTTTAGAAAATATATTCTTCCAACACTATCCCATTTTATCATTTCAGTATATTTAGCTAAATGTTGTAGTATTAAATTTGCATTTCTTTGAAATGATTGAGGAATATATTCTAAAATTAAATTTACTGAAGGTGAAACAGCTAATGACTCATTCTTTGTTTCCTTGCTTTCATTCGTTTGAAGAACGTTTTGCTTTATATCTTCAAATTTATTGCTTAAAAAACGTGTGTATGCACTAATAATTGCTAACTTAATATCATCAGGTAGTGATTCATTATTTAAAATTTCTTCTGCAGTTTCCTTTTTGTTTAAGAATGTGTTTTCCTCTCTGTGCTTGATTTCTAGTACTTTATTCATATTTAAAATACTATTAAGTTGTTCTTCAGAAACTAATTTTAAACGTTTTGCCATTATGTAAGTGATGTTGCGATTACTGTACCAGTAATTGTACCAAGTATGTTAATAAAAGGATTAATCACATGTGGCAAAAATCCACCAATTTTAGTTAATAATTTTCTTTTCCTTTTAAACGATAACTTTAAATCAGCCAACCATCGTATTTTAATTCTATGTCTTTTAATTTTACTTTTTTCTTTATCTGAAAATATTACGTTACCATTAATAATATTATGTGCAATTTCTGTTAAAGCTGCAATATTATCATCTATACCAGAAAGCAGAAGTTGTTTTCGTTTATGCACACTACAATTAATTAATGTTTTGAGAAAACTTACGTTCCACGTAACGCACTCACTCATCACAGTCTAAAGTGTTTAAATGTAGAGCAAATGTTTTTGCTTTAAAAAGTGCACAATGCTTGTAATCTTGATGTGATGGAATTATACACTTTTCTGTAATTTTGGGACAATGCTTCTCTTTTAAGTTGATTATTGACAAATGTGGTAATATTTTTTAAGGAATGAAACTTTCTGTGCACCTTTTGCATAAATTTGATCCGAAAAGTTGAAAGACTTTGAAATAATTCCATTTAAAGTAGAATAATCACAATATCCTTTGCTCCAGCGAATTTTATGCAAACGTTTTTCTGAGGAGTAAACGGTTTGTCTTTCTGATCGGTTAAGTTGTTTCCAAGAAAACGGTGGTTTAAAAAAATACTTCTTTGCGCTATAATCTACACAACTAACAATAACTAACTCCTTGACTATAAATGTACGTGTTGAAACTCAATTCTCTAGTTCCTTAGAATAATGCGAGGAATATGATTTAGCAAATTTCTAAATGAATTGCTTAAGTGAGTAGCGTACTCTAGTGAATAATTGACCAGCGACGTCTGGAACTATTTTAATGTAACGCAAACAAGAACGATTATTTTATTGTACTCACTGCTCGAAGGTTGAAAGAGAAGTCTCCTTAAAATGATAACGAATTTTTCTATTACAGCTATTGCTATGATAAAATGCATAAGCAGTATGATTAGCCGGAAATAATTCATATTTTTAAAATTCTAAGCTAGACAACAAGCCATCATCAGTTAAAATGAATAAGATTAATATCACTAACTCCGTGGCAATTTGGTATCCAACATTTCTGCCCCCATTGAAATATTATTTCAATTAACTGGTTGGATCAATAGGTAAAGGACATAATTTAATAAGGGGTCTCTTGAAGATTCCATCTGCTGTCCGGATGGTGAAGACCCTTGATAGACCATCCGCTCCAGGATGAGCCTCTACAATCCTGGCCATTTTCCATTTTAAGGGTGGAAAACGCTTGACCTTAACCAGGACTAAATCTCCGGTTTGGAGTGTTGGTCTAGTCGAGAGCCATTTGGGTCGTTGCTGTAATTTGCTGAGATATTCGCAGCTCCAACGTTTCCAAAAATGCTGTACCACCCTCTGCATCATCTTCCATCTTGTAAGGACTGACTCCGGTTCACAAGAATGATTTTGTTCCGGTAAGGCGGTCATAGCGTCTCCTATTAAAAAGTGACCTGGGGTTAAAGTGGAATAGTCATTGGGGTCAGATGTAAGTTGCGTCAACGGTCTAGAGTTAAGACACGCCTCAATCTGACAAACGATCGTTTGCATATCTTCGTATGTGAAGACACAAGAACCCATAGCCCTTGTTAAGTGGTGTTTTAAGGACTTCATCCCAGCCTCCCTAAGTCCACCAAAATGCGGACTTGCCGGGGGGTTGAAGTGCCACTTGATTTGTTTCATTCCCATAAAGGTGCCAATTTCATTCGTGAAACTGACAGATTTCCATTGCTGCTTCAGTTCCTTATCCGCTCCTACGAAGTTCCTCCCGCAATCTGAGTAGAGGTCACTAGGTTGACCTCGTCGGGCAATAAATGTTTTCAAGGCGGAGATAAAGTCCTGGGAAGAAAGGCTACTAACTACTTCCAAATGTACTGCTCTGGTCACCATGCAGATGAAGAGTGAAATATAGCCTTTGTAGTTTTTATTTCCTTTGCCTCTTGACTTCCGGAGTAAAAATGGACCCGTATAGTCAATTCCCGCTTTCGAAAATGGCCTCTGTGGATTGACTCTCACAGATGGTAAGTCGCTCATCATTTGCGACGCTGATTCGGCACGAAAACGTGAACATAGGACGCATCTTCTTATTTGACGTCTCACTGCATCACGTCCGTTCACGATCCAAAATCGTCTTTGGATAGTAGCTAGTACTAGTTGAGTCCCTCCATGTAATTGATTTACATGCTCCTGCTGAATAATTAAATAAGTTAGAGTATTATTGTTAGGCAATAGTATTGGATTTTTTCTTCCTTCACTAAGTTTGGCATGTCTCAGTCTGCCCCCGACTCTAAGTAATCCAACCGGATCTATAAATGGATTGAGTTTGCGTAATCTGCTTTTCACCGATACAGCTTCTTTGGTTCGGAGATCTTGTATTTCATGAGTGAAGGAATCCTCTTGTACTCTTCGAACTCAATGAATAAAAGCCGACTGTAATTCCTTGGAAGTTTGAAAGCATTTTACTTTTTCTTTCAGCAGTTTTTTAGCGCGACAATTACCCATGAATCGGAAAATGTAAGGAGTGACTCTAGTTAATTTCCAAAGGGATGAATAATTCTGCAACATCGACAGATCGTTCATCACGTGGTGCAGAGTGACATTTCATACCTCACTTCTAGATCCGTTTTATACATGGAAAGATTGGTTGCATCGGTTGTGATGAATTTGGCATCGACGTCTTTTAGCCATTGTGGTCCATAACACCAGAGGTCATGCTGTAGAAGATCTGCTGGTTTTAATCCCCTGGAGGCGCAGTCAGCAGGATTTTCGATTCCCGACACGTGATGCCAAGATTCGTAAGGTAATGATTCTTGTATTATAGCCACTCGATTGGCTACAAATGTGTTCCATCTCTTGGGATGTTTTGATAACCATGCAAGTACCACAGTGGAGTCAGTGAATGCATAAATGTTTTATGGCTTGCTAAGAAAAGATCCTGAAATGGCTTCGATTAACTTCACAAGCATTACAGCGCCATTTAACTCTAGCCTAGGCAGAGATAATTGTTTTAAAGGGGCGAGTTTAGTTTTCCCTGCAACTAAACGTATGCACACATCCCCTTTAGGTAGTTTGGAGCGAACGTAGACTACAGCTCCCATAGCCTTTTCTGATGCATCACAGAATCCCACTAAATCGTAACTACTGCATCGATTAGGTTTGACACATCGTTCTAACCTTAGAGCTTCGATACAAGGTAGCCCGTTTCGGTATTCTTGCCATTCGTATTGTATAGCTTCAGGAACAGACTCATCCCAGTCGATTCCTAAACTCCAGACTGATTGTAGTATCATCTTTGATACAATTGTGACCGGGCTCACTATACCAAGTGGATCGAAGATTTTAGCGCTATCGGATGATAAAGTACATTTAGTGATTAAACTTCGCTGTGATGGAAGGTTTATTTTAAAACAAAAATTATCAGTTGCGGGTATCCACTGAAGTCCTAATGTCTTAACCGAATCGTCCGCATCGATGTCAAGCGGAAGTTGAGTTTCGCGTAAACTGGGTTCCAACTTCTGTAGCAGTTCCGTAGTATTCGATGACCATTTCCGTAACGGCATACAAGCGCTATCCATGAGCTCTATTATCTCTTGTTGTAAGTCGAGTGCATGTTTGAGTTCAAAATGGCCGGACATCAGGTCGTCCATGTAATAATCTCTGCCAGCTATTACACTCGCCATTGGGAATTTCTCAGCATCATCTTCTGCAAGTTTTTGTAGGCATCGCTTAGCAAGATATGGAGCGGAGGAAGTACCAAAGGTTACCGTTAGTAGTCGATAATCCTTGATAGGCTGCTCTGGAGATTCTCTCCAGACTATTCGCTGGAAATCTTTATGTTTTGATGCTATCCAAACCTGCCGGAACATCTTGCAGATATCGGCTGTAAAAGCATAAACAAACATTCTAAAGCGGACCAAAATAACAAACAGATCATCTTGTAGTTTTGATCCCGTCATTAGCATATCGTTAAGGGAATAGCCGCTGCTGGTCTTCGTCGATGCATCGTAAACAAACCTTAACTGTGTTGTAGTACTCGACTCTTTGATGACGGCATGGTGGGATAGATAGCAAACTTGCGAGTCTTGTTTTACTAGATCCTCTTCCGGCACCAATTCCATGTGACCCATTTGCTGTTACTCACGGATAACATCGACATACTTTTGTTTTAATGCAGTTTGATTTTGTAGCTTACGTTCCATTTGCTTCAAGCGTTTTATCGCTGCTGTTCGTGATGATCCCAGAGTAGGGGTACCCTGCTTAAACGGCAGCTTTACTATGAACCGACCTTTGTCATCTCTAGAAGTCGTAGCTACAAACTGATCTTCACAAATCTTTTCTTCTTTTGTAAGAATTGGTTTCGACGGAACTTCCTCTAACCTCCAGAAACGTTCAAGTAAGTCATCGAGATTACAATCAGATCGTACCAGGTTCACCGGTGCAGCCGATGCAAACCCTTGGGATGGACAAGCTCCTCCCACTATCCAACCAAAAGTCGTTTCCACAGCCTCGGACCGATTACTGCTTACATTGATATGTCCGCCTTTCAAAGAATTAAAGAAAATATCAGATGCAAGCAAAAGATCAATGGCACCTGGCTGATTGAAGTAAGGATCAGCTAATGGGATGTTATCCAAATGTGCAAGTTCTTCTTTCGTACAGGGTAGCTTTGGCAAGATTCCTGTCACTTTCGGTAAAATATATGCACACACATCAAAATGTATATCGGAATCATATCGTGAACCTAATCGAAGATTAACCATGCCTCGTGCAGTCCCAACGGTTATAGCCCCCAACCCAGACATGTTGACATTTGTTTTCCTTCGTTTCAACCCTAGTTTTTGAATGCATCGTTCCGATGCAAAACTCACATCGGCTCCTGGATCGAGCAAAGCGCGATAACATTGCGTTTGACCAACTTCATCTACGACAGTGACCAATGCGGTAGCAAGTAGCGCTCTTCGTCCTTTACTGTTAAAACTTGCCGTGTTAGCAGATACAGTCTCTGGCTTTGTTGAGGAGGGGGTTGGTTGTTCCAGGTGAAGCATCGTGTGATGTTTTTGCTGACACGTTTTGCATCTGGATTAAGATGTACATTTAGCAATGACATGGTTAGCTCTCAAACAATTGTAGCATAATGATAATTGCTTTGCTTTTGCTCTTCTATCAGCTACTGAAATATCTACAAATGTCTTGCATCGATAGATCTGATGACCTTCTTCATTACATAGACTACATGAATTATTGACAGAAGTCTGATGTGCATGAGCAACTTTTCGCCCATTACCAATTGTACTGCCTTGCTTGGGCTGACTTTGTTGTGGCTTTGGTTTCCCGCACTCGGATGAATTCAAGATGGCGGCTCTGTCGTCTAAGAATTCCAGGAGTTCTTGCAACTTCGGCAATCTCTCCCTTCCTACATTACCTTCCCACAATGTGTGGGTTTCCGAGTCGAGCCTAGTAGTAATTACATACATGGCTAAATCGCATTCGTCGTTGAATGGACGATTGAGTGCTTTCAATGCGCGAGTGACAGAGGTGGCAATATCTACTAACTTGGTTAGTTCATTCCCAGACTCACATTTCATCATTGGTATTTCCATGAATCTTGTTAATTGCGTACGTACTAACTCACGAGTATTCTTGTACCGCTTCTGCAACGTTGACCAAGCCTGGATATAATTCGCATCTGTGATTTGGAACGACTGCAAGAGATCTGCGGCAGATCCGGTCAGTAAGCTCTTCAAGTATTGGAGTTTCTGTGCTCCATCTAACGTGGCATGATTATGGACGTTGGACTTGAACAAGTCGTAAAATGTCGTCCATTCTAAGAGATTACCAGAGAACTTCGGAATATCAAGCTTCGGTAACTTGGTGCTGACCTCGTTCGGAACGGCTTGATTTCGCGACAGTCTCCTATTCTGGTTTAGTGGTCTCCCTCCAAGTAATCCCCTAAGGATCCTCTTAATGGTTAATTCCACTTCATCGCAACGATCTACGTATTCATCGCATTGCCTTTGATGCTCCTCTTCCTCTGTCGGACAGCTGGCAAGGATGTCCTCGTAAAGACAATGAATTTCTGCTCGTAAATCATCTACGTGTTTTTCATAAAGGTTGACCGTATCAATATCCCACTGCTGGGCAACTGGATCATCAGCTTTGTTTTTCAGCCTTGTCAATCTTCCTCTCAGCGTTTTCCTCTTGGCAATTAACTCATCCATGGTTGCCAGAGTAACGAGTTTTTCTCAACGAAAATATAAAAGTTCGGACAATGACATCCGGCTCGAAGGACCAATAAAATGTTGAAACTCAATTCTCTAGTTCCTTAGAATAATGTGAGGAATATGATTTAGCACATTTCTAAATGAATTGCTTAACTGAGTAGCGTACTCTAGTGAATAATTGACCAGCGACGTCTGGAACTATTTTAATGTAACGCAAACAAGAACGATTATTTTATTGTACTCACTGCTCGAAGGTTGAAAGAGAAGTCTCCTTAAAATGATAACGAATTTTTCTATTACAGCTATTGCTATGATAAAATGCATAAGCAGTATGATTAGCCGGAAATAATTCATATTTTTAAAATTCTAAGCTAGACAACAAGCCATCATCAGTTAAAATGAATAAGATTAATATCACTAACTCCGTGGCAATTTGGTATCCAACAGTACGTTTCAATTGAAATCCTTCAAAATCAACTATATATTTCATAACGATTTTGGAAGGTACACAAAATTCTCTTCTCCAGGCAAAATACCACTCTGCACTCGTAAATTGTCTGGAGCGTGTGAGTGTAGATTTATGAATAAATAAGAGAATGGTTTATCTGTTGCCTTTTTATAATCATCGAAAATAAATTTAGGATGAGCAGGATACAAAACACGGCTTAAATACATTATCTGAGAAGTAAACATTGGTGATTTAAAAATAACTAAATAATGTGTATTCAGACTAGAGCATCACCCCGTGGGATATTTTAGGCCCGTGCCCGCCCGTGGCTCGTAACGTTTTACCCGTACCCGCCCGGCCCGAAATTAGTGTCTATCAAAAAAGCCCGGCCCGGCCCGCAAAATTAAAAAAAGCCCGTAGCCCGCCCGCAAATACCATACATCTTAAATACTGAAAAACTGTATTTTAAAATATTGGTGTTCTTGACGGTTACATACAGTCGTTAAACTATCTTGTTTATTAAGAAGGCAATACAAAAGCTTATGCTGCTATTTCGGCTTTGGTAAGCACTTCTGGTGGCGTTCTTGAATTTATTACAATGTTAACTTCTGGATTTTTATTACAAATACTTGAACTACTAGAAGGATTCATCTTATAGACTAAATGGAATTTTCCACAGTAATGAAGAGCGAAATGAAACTTACTAAATAACAAATGCAGGTATGCAAGAAAACTTTTCTTGCATACCTGCCTTTGTTATTTATTAACAGTCGTACAGACGGGCACGGGCCTAAAATATCCCACGGGGTGATGCTCTGTCGTACACCAAGCGTTAGTTTGTTTGAAAGCTAAAATTGCAAACGTCTGAAATTCGTTCAAGTCATTCAAGTCTATGTACATTCACAACCGCTGCTCCTGCATTCACAACTAATGGAATTTCTCACGGGCTTTTACGGGCTTTCACGGTCTTTTTTAACCGCGATGAAAAGACCGTACCCGCCCGTAACCCGTCAAACGTAATAATTTTTACCCGTACCCGCTCGAAGCCCGTGCGGGCCGGGCTTTTTGCGGGCTTACCCGTAAATTTTAACCGCCCGAGATGCTCTAATTCAGACGTATATCTCTACCATTTTTTCCTTGAGGGTAAAGATTCTGGAAAATTTGAATGATAGATACACAACGATGATGTATTCCTTTAATATGTAACTCACTAAGTTTAGCAGAGTTGCACACATCGAATTGCTGATCATTCACTATGAGAAGGGTGTCGTTTGGAATTTTAAAATCCAATCCTTTCATGAACACTATTCCAGGAAACGTTTCGCAAATGCTCTTATACTGCTCTATGTTATCTGAATAACTAAATATAATCTTTTTGGTTGTGTTTCAGATAAACTGTTTAAATTTTTTAATAGTTTAATTGTAAATACAGTTTTACCGCTTTGGGAACACCCCGCGATATTCATTGAAAAGGGAAATTTTAATAATGGTTCTGATAAATAAATTTCTTCAAAGTCAAACATATTAATCATTTGTTATTAAACTAAAACAGTGTGAATGAGGTATTAGTTTGTTACTACAACTTACGCTTACGAAACTCTAATGTAATGATTAGTTTACCCTCATTAACTTTAATCTCCTCTCCACTTGCATCACAAACCTTGATGTGTATTGTACTTATATAGTTCGGTTCTACTTGTATAAAATATGGATAATGATAATTAATTCCTGCTAATAAATTTGAATTTGAAGAGTTATGCACAATTCGCAGGAATTTGTGATATGAATCACCGTATAACTGAGGTGAAATTATGTTAGAATAAATGTAAATTAAATCATGATTTAAAAATTCATTCTTTCCAAATTGTGGAGAATCTGATGCAATTACTTTCCCACAATTTATAATTTGTTGGGTGAATCCTAATTGTCTTTCAAGTTTATTTCTGAAATGCAACGAATATCCTTCCTTAACGGAAACAGAAAATCGATTTTTGGATGCATAGTAACTAAACGAAATAAATGTATTTAATGATTTCCCAATAATATCATTTAAATCCAATGCATAACTCTCACCAGTTGTGAATTTAAAATTTATATTTTCAAACAAGTACCAAATATTCTTATCTGTACATATTTGAAATGAATAATTAGTATTTTCAGGAATATATCTACATTCTACTAATGCAACTTCAAATTTTGAAACGCTGAAATCTAGTGTGGAAGCAAGTTTTACTCTATAATTAGATGATCGGTTTTGAGGGAAGTAATTGAAAGAGTCAACGGATAGAAGAGTTAGTATAAATGACATAATTTTGATATTGCTGCAGTAAAACTAACTTTCATTACTTATTCCTGGTTTTATATAAACGTTTCGCAAACATGATTATTTGGTTCTAACCTTAGAATTGTGTTAGTAGTAAAATGAATGACGTTAAGTTAGCAAAAGAATACTTTACTCCTAGCAATAGTGGAAGTTTTGGTGGTATTGATAGGTTGCATAGAAGTGTAAATGTTTCCAGAAAAAATGTAGAAACGTTTTTACAAGGACAAAATACGTACAACTTAAATAAGTTTGCACGTAGTAAATTTTTCAGACGTAAGTTTTCTTCCCCATATGTAAATTATCTCTGGCAAGCTGATTTAATACATTTAGAAAAATTATCACATTTCAATTCTGGATATCGTTACATACTTACTGTAATAGACATATCCAGTAGATTTGCATACGTAAGGTTATTAAAACGAAAAACTGGTGAACAAGTCTGATGCTTTTGATTCTATAATTAAATCAGGAAACAAACCTCATTATTTACAGGTAGATGAAGGAAAATAATTTTTTTGTAAAACGTTTCTATCATATTGTAAAATTAATAACATAACAACTTTTCAGATTTTAAAGCATGTGTAGTGGAACGATTTAATGCAACATTAATGTCAAGGATTTACCGATATTTTACTTTTAGAAATACTAAACGTTATTGTGATATACTTGCTGAAATTGTTACATCATACAACAATAGTTATCATAGAGGAATAAAAATGAAACCATCAGAAGTAACAAAAGAAACTGAAATGAAAGCCTGGTATAATTTACATAAGGAATTATTTGAAAAAAAAATTCCTCGAGACAAATTTAAGCTTAATGATATAGTAAGAATAATTAAGCCTAAAAAAATGTTTGAAAAGGGATATTGTCAGAGATTTACAAATGAAAAATATCTTATTGAATCAATTATTCCAGGTTATCCTACAATGTATAAGCTGAAAACATTTTCAAATAATAGTCTTGACGGAATGTTTTATTCACAAGAAATGACTAAGTGTTTGTAATAATGAAAATTTAATTTTATTACTGAGAATCAACATTAGCGTAGTGTTTAACGATGCAACTTAAATTCTAGGATTCGAGTATACTGTAAGGTATTCTATCATTTAAATAATATATGCATATAAATGTAGATAAATTTCATATTTAGTAATTAGGTTGATAATGTTGATTCGCCTGAAAAGGGAAAACATAAATTTGGCTACCTTTTTGATCTAAAAAATACATGTATATATTACTTTTTATTTCAAATCATTGAAACATTTCCTCACAATACTGTATAGTATACACATAGATGATTAAAATTGCATTCACGCATTTTCCAGTAAAATCAAGTGTAAACAAAATTCTTATTTCTAAACGAAATTAATATCATATCCTTATAATAGCATGATGAAATGAAGGTTAGATTTAATGCTTACATCTCAGAATATTTATGTGCATGCTGCAATTGTATAAAATGACAGTAGAAACTAATTCTACTGTACGTATGAAGTTGCGAGAGATTCTCCCCTCTCAGACACATATTCAAGAAATGCAAGTAATAGATGACAATAAAAATAAAACTATAGTTGACAGAATTCGATGGAATAGCTGACTCTGTAAGTACAACTTGATACAGCAGTGGCTATACCATATCATCAAACACTTGCTCATCCTGATTTAACGCATGCTCATCCAAATTGGGCCCAGCTGGCTGAACTGCGGCTCCTTGATTTGCAGGAACTGCTAATAGCGCTGGAGGATTTTGCTGAATAAACTGTGCCGCGTTGGAAGCCAACTCGTTCCTCATTTCCTCAGTAGGTTCTTAAGTCAGCGTAGGTGGGCTGAGTGGGTCCTTCCATAGTTTGTGCCAGCTGGGGTGCGGTACTGGAATAAAGCACAGAAACGTTGACCATCTGGAACAAAATCAAAAATGAGTTTATTAATTTTTACCTATGAATCATTTCCCAATCAATAAGGCTGCAATAATGTTAATTATTACCTTGTACAAATACCATCTCGCATACCTGACATGCTGTCCAACCCTCAGGTGTCGGGGGCATTTTAACGAACGCCGTAGTCTGCCGGGAATACTCATAACGGCATACGTCCCAGGTCCGATGTATACATACTACCAGTATACTGGTTTTGAACAATATGCGCAAAACCGACAGACGGCGCTTGACCTGATGTTGGGTCGTATGATCCTCGGCTCCGCAGCGGTGGGTTGTTGCCCTCTCCTAAACGGATTCATTCCATGCAATTACAAAAATAAAAATCCTACAAAAGTTATAATGTAACAAATGCTGGAAACGATGTCTAATGTTCAAATAATTTGTTCAAATGTAATAAAACCAGTTAAAACGATAGACTGCTGCTGTGAATAAACTCCGTAATATCATACAATATCTTTACTCCTTGCGTCGAAAATTAAACAATTCCCAAATAGTTGACACATTAATCACAGTATTTACAAATTATAAATATAAAAAGTAAAGTAAACACAATTACTACCCTGCAATTTCGAGACTGGTTGCTTCCAGGGGTCGGATTTTTATAGGAAGACGGGAAGATTCTTCCCAGGGAAAAAATATTTCTGGCAGGGAAAATCTCAAAGGGAAGGGATTTTTTTACGAACAGGGATTTTCATCATCGTTGAACTTTTTTTGGCATAGATTTTCAAATTTGTTGGCGTGTTTCAGTGAAATTTGTTAAGCAAACACGGATTTTTGGCTTTATTGGTCTAATTTGGCTGGGATTTCACGTCTTGGAAGGGATTTTTTAATGAACAGGGATTTTGAAAATCTTTGACCTTTTTTTCAGCAGGGATTTTTGAAATCGTTGAGGACCTACCAGCAGGGAGATAATAGTTAGCATGGAAATTTACAAAAATATGACCCCTGGTTGCTTCCGATCCTCCTCGTGGAAACACTCCCGTCTTGCACTACACTTGTGTGAGTACTACTGGTGAGAGTATAGTGAGCGAGGTAGGAGCGCCGTGGTATCGAAATGCATTACATTGCAAATGGACAGCCACCATCCATTTGCAATGTAATTCGCATCAACAAATCATTGCTCATTAGGTCAGCCAGGCAAATGTAATTTGGGAAGGCAGTAAATAGTTGCATGCAATAGCTAGCTGCGCAGAGCTATGGTCGTGGATCCATCAAGAGCGCGCCTATACAACATATAAACCTACCATAAATAATATGAGCCTACCACATATCATCCATGTAGCCTTTATGGCAATGTGTACACGCAAACCTAAAAGGCGCGTTTAGGAGAGAGCGAAGATTTAAAAATGCCCTCCTCTCAAATTTATCTTCGAACTAGCAGTACAGCCATCCGCACATGCGGATGGTAACACGACTGATGAAGTTATTCATGGTGTTAGTAACTTTTAACAAAGTACAACATTTCTGGGTACACAGTTGTTATTTCCTTCACCTAGCAATTTACCTTGGTTGTCTTCAGCGTTAATGACAACTTTAACATTTCCCTTCGAAATGGCTCGGTGAAAAAAAGCAATGGTACATACATACCGCAAATAAGACCGTTAGTTAACTCTTGTGGTACTTTGTATTCCCAATGGCAACAGCAAGAGCGCATTTAGGAGGCAGACCAAAAATTAAATCTTTTTTAATAATACAAATTCTAAAAAATAATTCTAAAAAATTGGAATTACCTTTTTGTTATACCTTTAAGTTGTAGTAACACTTGCTTGCCATATCGTTAGCGTAGCTATAACTTAAGCCTTTCCAGTGCTCGGACTGGGTACAGAAACCGTGTACCTGTACCCATACCCGTACCCGATTATCGGGTACGACAAAATGCTGTACCTATACCCGTACCCATACCCGAGTACCCGGGTAAATTATTTCAGTTCCCGTACCCATACTTGGAACTACAATGTAGTACCTGTACCCACAATTAGTGCTGCGATCGGGTCAAGTAATTTCAAAACTTGACCATGAACTTGACTTGACCACGAAACTTCAAGTAATTTTCAAGACACAACTTGAACTTGATAACTCACGTTCGTGTAATTACTTGACTTGTCAAGTTCAAGTAATCAAGTAACTCTTGTAAGACCCGAACTTGATCAAGTAGTTAAAGTTCCAAATTTGACTTGAACTTGACTTGACCATGACTTGAACGCGACTTGAACTTGGTAATTCAAGTAAAGTATCACAAAAAATCATAATAGGTCGAACTTACATCAGCAAATTATTTCCTTCAGACTGAAAACCAAATTGCATTCAGAAAACAATTTTACTACTACTTTTTATTTAAAACCATTCGAGGACAACTTTGAGCGTGTACTGAATACAATAAAAGTTCGATATAAGGGACTATACAATTTATAAAGGAATTTCCCTTATACAAAACGTCTAATAAAGCATTGCGTAAATGAAAGTTGGGGTCAAACAAATGCATCCCTGATATAGATATTTCCTTATAAGTGGAACCCTTATTACGGACTTTTACTGTATATCTGACGAGTTTTACATAGTGTCAAGTTTTATTTAATGTTCATATATACATATTTGACCATAGATAGCGAGCACTCTTAATTTAAAATTTAATAAACTAGTATTTACTTATTTATTAAACGCTTTTTGTAAAAAGCCATCCAAGCTCATTTTATACTGGAATTTATTTAAACAAGTTGAAACAAATAATTCTAAGCAACAATATGAATTATCAAGATAATTCCTTTGGAGAGGCCACTGCAACAACTAACAATGAGCAACGTCTGGTAAACAAGACTTTCATAAAAAGGACTGATTTTGAATTTTGTCTTTTGATTGATGGCATGTGCAAATAATATACACTGGACACGACATGAAATTGGATTGTGATTTTGAAATTGCTTCCGCCCTTTATGGCATGCGCAATCTAAAATTACTTGAACTTGACCATGAAATCTCAAGTTCATGGTCAAGTTTTTTCTTTCCATTACGTGACCCTGAACTTGACTTGAGATTGAAGTAAATTTCTCTTACTTGTACTTGAACCTGACTTGTCTTAGAATGTCATGGTCAAGCCGAGTACGTACTTGAACTTGACCCGAAAGATTTAAGTAAAAAAATTTACCTACTTAAACTTGACCCGAACTTGAACTTGACTTGAAAACTCAAGTATTACTTGAACTTGTCCGCAGCACTGCCCACAACTTACCCGTACACGTAATGTACCCAAAACCTGTACCCATACCCGAATACCAAGTTTTTGTACCCGGGTATTACTCGGGTACTGGAAGTTTGGCCGATCAAAAGTGCCCAAGAAGACATTTGCCTGTTCAGCTGAAAATGTTTAATTGTCTATTTTTCGACTTCCATTAGAAATGTCCGGGATTTTGGAAATTTCCCGTAGGCGTTAAGGGCATCCTATTTCAAATGGTTTAAAAAATCATTTATGATTTCTTTTAAAACTGACGAAATTCAAATGCTACTACGTCAAAATATTAACTTACTGAATGAAATGAATTGTGTTCTCGCGAAATGTATATTGAACAATTCTTGTATGGGGTTAGGATAACCAACTGGGACAAATTCTTTAATACTAAACTCCATAACCAAAAACTTGCTTTTGAACTTCAAGAACATGAAACAATTTGGTATAAATATTTACTGCAACAAATAATCAAAGTGTAATAAATGCCCAGGATTGAAATTACTCAAATTGCCTGCACAAAATGATTCGGCGTTGTCAAATTGGCAACCTTAGGTACTTGTAGCATTAAGAAACAGATATGGCTCGAAGCTATAATAAATGTATATTCATTCCGAACTTATCTCGTAAAACGTCGTTAAATAATTATAATGTCACGCCCCCAATGAAGCTAATTAAATTTAATTAACTTCACTGGCCCTACCCCCTGAAATACTTCTAAGGTAAGCTTCATTCTTTAAGCCGATAAACAGTTTATCCATTTCTTTATTAGATCTGAGAGGAATCAGAAGCGTTCGATTACAACGACCACGTAATCATAAATGAAACGAAGCCACTGGCTATGTCGCTTACGCAAGTATCTGTATACAAAGAAACAAGCAACTCCATGGTTGGCAAGTCTTATTGTTAGACATAGTAATCCATCCCAGCAGGAATCCTTGAAGTACCCAACAATACTCGGGTACAGCACCCACGGATACAGGTATTTTACATAAGTGATACCCGTATCTATTGGGTACTACCCGATTGTCATTGAGTGAGTACCCATACCTGTACCTGTACCCACTTTAATGACTAAAATCCAGAGTACCCGCGTACTTGCGAGTACTCAAATTCTGTACCCGGGTAGTACCCATACCGGTACCCATACCCATTTACCCGAGTATTACCCGTACCCAGTCCGAGCACTGAGCCTGTCCAAGTAAACAAAAGAAATATAATAACCATCCACAAAGGCGGATGGTAACAGAATGTGTACTCTTGTCGCTCTTCTGCACAGCTCATGGGCGCCCGGGTGTCTCATGTAATGGGACGGCGCGAAGATTCAATTTTGACGACAGCCTTCTTTGAATTAGTAGTATTGATTATAGTATAGTGTCACGACATTATTAGAATAACCATAGTTGTTATTATTGAGTCAAACAATTATTACTAGTTTTAGAAATAATGAATTTATAATATTACGAAAGATATTAATCAATGCTTATTACACTATGCTTACCTAACTAAACGACTACCATCTATTCTGTTGAATAAATTAAGGGAGGTCATTTCCTGGTTTAGCTCTTGACATAACTTGGCCTATCTTTACTACTCTACCACTGAGCCACCCTACACTATTTCACTAATACATTATACATTATTACAATAGAGATGCTGCTTACTTTTTTCTGTGGCAACCCATCCCATCTCTCACAGCTCATGCATGTGTACTTGACTATTTCTAGCCTTAAGTACTAATTCAGGGACTCTCAGAGTTGCCTTATAGTACAATCTAAATAGTCTTAAATAGAAGATATAAATAATAAGCAAACGTAAATTACAAGTAAACAGAAAGCATTACAAAAATAATCAAAGTACAAATTTATGGATGGACTTTGATTAAATATATCTGCTGAGACGATTGTCATTCCTTGGGTATATAATCAGAGCTGCGTTCGGGTCAAGTAAATTGAGGATCCGAACTTGAACTTGACCTGCACTTGAACTAGCAAGTATTAATTTGCATGGACACGAACTTGGTATTTTGAATCTTGTCAAGTATTTGGCCATTCAAGTAATTTTAACCAAGTATATTTTGAGCTACCTGAACTTGAAATAGTACCTGAAATTCGATTCCAAAATTGTGTAACCCGAACTTGAACTTGAACCCGAACTTGAACCCGAACTTGAACCCGAACTTCTTTCAAGTATTACAAGTAATTTTTTAAAATATAAAACTATACTATAATTTCTGGAACACAACGAAAATTACATTTTATGAAACAAATTGTGGTGAATATTTTAGTTAAACAAAAGATTGATGTTAAGAAAATATAGTGAGATGGTCATATTTATTCTACATAAGTACAAACAAACTGATTGCTGCAGCTATTATTACGCATCCCCCAGTATTCTTTGTACTACCGCAGTAGCTCTCAGCTTGAGATAATCGTCGCGTTTCTTAAATTTCAACCATCCCTTTATGCAAAGACAAGTACGAACAGTGTCTGATAACATTAACAGACGATATTTGAAGAAGCGAACACCATTTATAAAAAATCCAATAATTAAAAATTATAAGTACTTAATTTCAGTAATTAAATTTATAAAGATTCTCTAATCCCATTATATGTAAAATATTGATGGGCAATTGTAGAATTGAATTTCCTCTCAATCTCCGGTTTTGCAGAATGACCATTTTCTGTTAATTCTATAATATTATCTCTGAGCACGAGAACTTATTTGTACATAAAAAATAATTGTACTTACAATACCCGTGTACTATGAAGTGTGAATCCGAAAGCAAACGGAACCCTCGTCTAGTCCTTATCCTCCAAACATTGCGGTGTAATTTGTATGATTAACGAGTCACGTTTTCATTATGAGCGCGGAAGCAGCTCGTTCTCGGGGGAAAGTATGACTGAACCGGTGGGGCATTTGAAAAATCGTTGAAAAATTGAGAATCAAAATACTTGAAATAATACTTGCATTTACACGTTCGGGTGCAGGTATTCCATGAGCTCAGATTCGCACTTGCAAGATATTTTGATGCAAGTATAATTTCTCAACCTGCACTTGCAATTCACCCGACTTGAATTACCAAGTTCGGATTCCCCTTTTATTTGTACCTGACCCTATTTATCACGTACATTTAAAAGCTCAACCCGAACTTGACCCGAACTTGACCCGACTTGATACGTGTCAAGTAATACTTGTACTTGAGCGCAGCTCTGTATATGATGCATTTCATGGAATACGAGCACTGCACAGCCAGCATTTGCTGGCTCAGCAAGGCAAATGTAATTTGGGATGGCAGTAAATAGTTACATGCAATAGCTAGCTCCGTAGCTCTATGGTCGTCGATGCGTCTAGAGCGCGCGAATATTTGATTCTTACCTTCACTTTCACTATCACTATCCACTCCTTCAAATTAGAAGAGAGGATTTAGATTGTACTAAAGGCAACTCTGACGGTTAGCTCAGTCCTTTAATTAATATTTAAGGCTCACACACATGCACGAATTGTGAGAGATGATGTGTTGATGAGGATGGGTTGCCATAGAGTATAGCACTGTAACGATAAACTTGCTTGTTTAGTAAATTGAAGAGCAGAGGAGAGCAGAAATATTATAAGTGCTACCACTCGAGCAACCAGGTGCTGTTTTTACGCCCTAGTATCGGCTTCGCCAATAGAAAATACTTACATACTGCAAATAACCCTGTTAGTTAGCTCTTGTAGTACTTGGTATTCCCCCAACAGCAAACCAGTACCACTTCCACTCTGACTGCCGAGCAGAGTGGTTAAATCCATATGGCTCTGTCATTCCTGCACTGAAACGATACTCCAGGCTCCTGGCTGCCACTTAAAGCCACGGTGAATGGTCTCACCCAGCTGTAACTGCTGCCAGGTTCCTGACAACCTCCAATGTCACGGCTGTGTCAGCCCAGCTGTAACAACGAGGGAGTTACCTTTGACCTGGACAGCAGACTCCAGTCGTAAGCTACTTCTTTTTCACCTCAACACCCAGCTAGGAGCAATATCACATTAGTGCATTCATCCACTTCCAAAGGACTGACAGTGACCCAAACTTGACTCAAGATCTACAATACTCGTATCCAATATCACTATACACTACTCATACCTTAAGACTTACACTAAATTATTTATTTTATTTTATTTTACCTATTGACTAATATTCTGAGTAGAAAATCTCCCCTTTATTATGGCTTATTATAAACCAGGTAGCAATGAAATTTGCAGAATTTGCTGTAAAGCAAATTCTAGGAAGGCTTTTATTACATGTAGAATATGCAAATCTGTCTATCACAACACTAATTGTCTGAACCTGTCACTATCTATACCCGATTTCCGCATGCTAGCTAATTCTGGAACATGGTTATGCACTTATTGTAATGACCTAGATGATAGGCACTCTATTGACTCGCTGCATTTACTTCAACTTGGAAACAATAATGATTCCTTCTTTGAGGACAGTACATCCTGCCCTAATAAGATAAATGCCGATGCTAATGTTACTCCAACCTTACTACCCAAATGTCTCTCTTTATTCTCCCTTAACATTTGTAGTCTCAGAAATAAAGTAGATGAGCTGTCAACGCTAATCTTCAAGTACAAAATTGACGTTATATGCATAGAGAAACTTGGCTCAGTGCAAATACTCACAGTAATGAGTTAAACATAGATGGGTATACACTTTACAGAAAGGATCGTGGATCCGCAGGCGGTGGATTAGCAATTCATGGAAACTCAAACCTTCTTAATCAAATTATACCTACTTTAGGTGACTCCTTTGAATCACTGGCTATATCTGTCACTCTTCCGCACACAAAACCTATTGCTATCACTAATATATACAGACCACCAGGACAACTGGTGAACGATGATAATTTTCTATTTGAATTTTCGGAACTCACAAAGACACTCCAAAATTATTGCACGGAAATCTACATTCTTGGCGATCTAAACATTGACCTATTAACTACTAATAATAACCAACAAAAACTTCTCCCTCTCACTAACCGTCTAAATCTCTCACAGTTAATTACTGAAGCAACTAGAGTTACGCAAACATCACGTAGTCTGATCGACCACATATATACTACAGACACTTCCCTTATAACTGCTTCTGGAATTATACACAGTAGCCTTTCCGATCATGATATTATTTATGCAGTTCGTAAGAAACCTAAACTACACTTTGCCCCTGTCGTGATAACATGCAGAAGCTACTGTAATCTTAACGTAAACAAACTAAAAGATTCTTTAGCAAATGCAAAGTGGACTTTAATTGATTACTTTGACTGCATAAACGATAAAATTGTAGTCCTGGAATGTTTAACAAACTATAATTGATGACTGCATACCCACTATCAAAAGAAGAGTAAGGGCAAGACCTGCAGACTGGATCACGCCGCAGATTAAAAAACTTATCCACCACAAAAATCACTTGAAAAAAATCGCCATTAAATCAAAATGCGCAAATGCATGGATAAATTACAAAGTTGCGCGAAACTCAGTAACTCAAACCATTCGTAATTTGAAGGCCAAGTTTATTAATAATAAATTTAGTAAATGCAAAATCTCCAAAGAATCTTGGGACGCATTTAAACAATTAATTGGAGATAAAATAAATAGTACTAACATTCCAATCATTGTATGCAACGGCATTAAGCTCTCAGATAAATCTGAAATCTGTGACAAGCTTGCTAAAGCCTTTGTCCTTGATCACCCTAATGACGACCCTTTCTTAAATAGTATTACATCCTCCATAAAACGAAACAATTTCTCTGTTAAATTTGTTGAAAGAAAAGAAATAATCTCACTGATTAAATCCACAAAAGGAAACAACTCTGCGGGATTTAAAAACATACCATCCAAAGTCCTCAAATTATTCCCTGAAATATTTGCTCCTATTCTTGCAAATATATTTAATTCTGCCCTGAATATAAGCAAATTCCCGTCAGCATGGAAAAAAGCTATTGTCACCCCTATTCATAAACCGAAAACCAACAAATTATTAGCCACATCCTATAGACCAATCTCAATCCTACCTTTCTTGTCTAAAATATTTGAATCTGTCATTGCTACACGAATAATCAGTTTTTTTAAGAAGTCTAACTTATTATCTAGTTACCAATTTGGATTTCGAAAAAGTAAGTCGACATTGCATGCATTAATTGAAGTAACCCATAATCTATTTGAAGCTATAGAGAGTATAATGTATGTAGGTGCACTGTTTGTGGATCTTCGCAAAACATTTGACAGTATCAAATACAAGAGATTAATTCTTAAACTCCAACAAATTTACCAGCTCCCAGCTAATTACCTTATAGGCATTCTATCATGCTACCTACATTCTCCGTTAAATTGGGCACTTTTCTCTCTAAACCATACGGGCTGTATGGTGGCGTCCCTCAGGGAAGTGTCTTGGGTCCAATACTATCTATTCTCTATTTTAATGATATTACTAGCGCGCTTAAAAACTGCTCTCTTTATGCAGATGATATTGAAATTGTATGTTCTGCGAAAAATATTACTACTCTTAAGAATGAACTTGAAGTGGCATTGGGAAATATTCACTCTTGGTGTAACTCCAATGACATGGAATTGAACTTTTTAAAAGCGGTTTTCATGACTTTTACTAAACCTTATTCAAAATTAAACTGCAATCTCAACTCAATATCTGTTGGCTCAAACATAATTAGTCGAGTGGATTGCTTTAAATACCTAGGAATTCATATTGACAAACACCTTTCATTCAGTAAACATGCCAATGAAGTTCAAAACAAAATAACATTTAAATGTTCTCAGCTTATTAAATACATTTTTTTTCACATTTTGATGGACATTTATTAACCCTTTCAGATAAATTGCATACAGTACCTTATTTCAGTTAGCATTGATTTATGTACGTGAATTGTACTCAATTGATAATATTCTTACATCTTCCGACTTATATAATAATGTGACTAGTATAATGGTTGTAAGTTTACTCATCCATACTCACAGGCTTCCGGCTAATGGATTACAGGAGTGGCCTATTTCTCCCAGCTAAATGAGTGGTCTGGTTATCACTATAGTTGAACCATTTACAAATTAATTATATTTTATCTTACTCATCATTTACAAAGTTTCTGAAAATCAAATATTCTAAATGAGAGTGATTCATAATTCTGAGGTCGGTTCAGTAATTACATCATAGTCTAATATCAATGTTTCTGCCACAGATTTTAAACAAGTGGTTGACACTCCTCCAATACAATTCAAATCTTAATGACCCGAGACTTCCTTCAGTTACTTGCTTATGGAATTCACTGTAGAGTTTTTCAAAGAGTTTTTGCTTATACCGGTGAAGTGGGTTCTTGTTGAAACTATACTTATTAATGATGAAGAAAAGCGTCTGGAAAATTATATGATGAGCAGCAAATATTAGATGATTGAGGCAGTTTGGCTTTTCAATACCATGGATTTTGTACGTAGGTTTCCTCATAACATTCTTAAAGGGAATGTCTTGGACCCATTTCCACATCTGAGTGAAGTAGTCACAAAATATATAGTGATTAACTGATGGTTTTTTGTTATTACATAATGGACAGTTCTTGGTATTTACAAGTCCCATGTTGAAAGCAATTGCAGGAGTAAATATTACACCATGCCAAACTTTCCACGTTGTCACTTTCTCATGAAGGTTTAGGGTGTTATTCAGCTTTCCCCATGCAAAATTGTTAATTTTGGCTTTAGACACTTGGTTTGGATAATGGCTGTAGAAGATGCATGCAGTAGCGAAGTCATTTTCTGTAATCTCAATATATTTATGGTTGTCTAGTGGGTCCTTTATGCTCAATGTGTTACTTTGTTTTGGCTTAAATTCAATTGTTTTTAATTGGTGCCTTATAATTCCAAGTTTCCTCTCTTTCACTGCACTTATATTAGTAGGACATGTAGTTTCACACTGCACTTGATAAATGTATTTGAAGCCAATTTGGTTAAGGAATGCTCCATTTCCTGCAGTTACGTAATTGGCATGTGTCACTTCAATTGATTGTATTGTTGTTCTTGTACCGCTTAGGAAACGCACGTTTGTCTCTTTAGCAATCTTACTCATATTAGTGTAAAAATTATTTTGGGATGCACTTTGGCCTTTTATAATAATTAATGTTGACGGCAAGTGAGCATAGCTCAAGAAATAGCTGGTTTTATCCACATTGCTTAGTTTCCACAGATGGCGTAGTCTAAATATTTTTAGCTGTGCTTTAGGATCTTTTATATTCAATCCACCTTTATTAACTGGTGCAAAAATAAAGCATTTCTTACCTAGAATTCTTGTATTATCCCACATGTATGTGTTTATCATACTATTTATGGTTTCTAAGAATGATTCAGGTGGATCTAATGTTTTGAATACGTACCATATAATTGATAATACATACATATTAAGGATCTGTGCTTTTAGAAAAACATTCGCATGAGGGTACTTGGATCCATAAAATAGAATTTATAAAATAGAAAATAGAAATTATTAAATACAAACGACTTATTAGCCCTAAATTCTTACCTATAGTGTTTAAATCTCTTGTATTTTCGCAAATTGATTACGGGTTCCCTATCTGGGGAACAGTAAACAACTCTGAACTTAAAAAATGTCAATCCACCATTGATCATTTCCTAAAGTGTATACACTTCAAAGGGTATTATTTCAAACCGATTTACGACAATCTCAAACAATCCAACTTACTAAAATCCACACAAAAAAAAACAAATCGACCTAATTAAACTTTATGAGAACTACTCGATTCTTACCATCTTCAAAAGACTTACATTTATTACAGCCTCCTTTACTAAAATTCTCTTAAATCAGCCAGAAAGATTACCTTGCCTCTCTCAGGTCACTAGGCCTATCTCAACTCGATCGTCTAGACATCTTCACTTTCTGCGCATACTTGTACGATCATCTTTCTTCCAAAACTCCTTCCAATACCGATCTTGCAAGATCTGGAACTCAATTCCTTCTAATATTCATTCTCTACCAAATATCAAAGACTTCCAGTTTGAATTAAGTAAATGGATTATATCTAAACGCAAATGAACATACTATAATATTTATACTTTTTCACATATGTATGTATACATGTTTATTACCACTAACCCTACTGACCATATGATTACTTAATATATTCTATCGTTGATTAATTACCAAATTATTAATTAGATGCACTGTAGCTCCTAGACATGTCTATCACTGGAAATCAGAGCTTTGCTCTGTGCTGATTTGACGCAATAAATCAATTACATTACATTACAGTAGGAATGCATTGAGAAGGTAGACCGAACATTGAATTTTTATTAATAATAAAAATTACGAAATAATAAAGCCAAAAAATTGGAATTGCCTTTTGTTGACTTGGACAGGATTAAGCTGTAGCAACACTTGGTTACCATATCGTTAGCATGATTATAACTTAAACCTTTCCAAGTAAACAAACAAAATATAATAACCATCCGCAAAGGCGCATGGTAGCATAATGTGTAATCTTGGGGCTCTTCGGCGCAGCTCATTGGCTCCTCAGAATGTATCAAGTAATGGCGCGCAGTTTCAGTTTGAACGACTACTACAGCCTTCTGTGAATTATTAGTAACTAGTAAGTAAGCCCTGCTCAGCAGGAATAATTACTTACGGTTTTGGCATACTCTTATATAGAGGCTAGAATATACATGAGAATTATGTGGCTTGTCTTTTGAAATATTACAATAATTTAAAAAAATATCATGGTTGAGCGCACTTGGGAACTTCCCACCAAGGCCCTGCCCATGCCAAATGTTTGATCCGTAGATCGCGGCTAGGAGTTAGTCCCCCATGCTTGAAAGTTAGAAAACTTAAGAATTAAAACGTTCTTTAAAGACAACGTTGGTAGTAAATGTTGCGCTACTACCTTCAATCAGTTTGCCTTGCTCATCAGTATCCGCTATTTTGACTTTGACTTTTCTCCTTGATGTAGCTCTGGAAAATGCCACGTACAGCTGACCATGGCCAAATACAGGAGATGGCAAGTAAATTCCTAATTTGGTTAAAAGTTTAGACTTATATTAATCGTCATTACAAAACTGACTCGAATAGGAAATTGCCTTCGCTTAAGCGTAAATGGAATGTCAGTGTCTGACGATACCAAAATAAATAAATTCTACACAATAAATTCTGCAGGAATATGAACCTTGTCATTTGGCAAACCCACAGCGTTGAGCAGCTCTCCATTGCCTATTTTTAGGAGCCTGTTTGAAAACTCTACCTGGTCTGCATCTGTGCGCATATTTTCAGTAAATCTTATTTGTTTGAACAATGGCTACACCCGACTGTTCAAGAGGCATGATTCTAAAATTCTAACCCTGTTTCCATGCTTAACAACGTTGAGGCACTGTCGCCAGTCTCCTAACAGAATAGATTTCCCTCCAAACGGCATTGAAGACTCCAGAAGCTCTTTCAAATACCTATCCATTTCATTTAGTATGAGGTTGGAAAGCATTGTTACTTCATCAATTAATATCAACTTTGCTAACTTTAAAGTTTTTGCATCGTAAGAAGCTCCTCTAATGTTAGAAACGGAAGTCTCTAGAAAAGGTACAGGTAATTTGAATAATGAATGTACCGTTCTTCCCCCTTTCAATAAGTTAGCGGAAATACCTGTACTCGAGCATGGAAGTAACGTATCACCTCTACCTCTTAGTGTACTCAAAAGAACATTGTACGTGTAGGTTTTCCCTGACCCCCCAATTCCATCCCAATAAAAGCATCGCTGAGATATTTCATTGTCATCTATTGCTGCCAAAACTAAATCAACGTTAAAAATATAACTTATAAATATAAATTAAAAAATGCGTAAAAACGTAAAAAATAAATTAACGTTTGCATTGCGTTGTTTGTAATAATTTATTTCTCCGTTTCACCGTTCTAATTCGACATCAAAATCGGCATGGTTTAGAATCACTTGGGAAGGTAAATAATAGTTCTCGTTACGTTTCCCGTGTAAATAGAGTATGTTCTGTATCTCAGTCAGCGCAATGTTGTCAGACCGGATCGGATCGGTGGACTGGCGAAGGTCTTCAGTTAACGTCTCTTTAAATATATCACATAATTGCAATGCATTTTGAGGATTTCCAAACACGCAAATGTAAGCAAACAACTGTCGCAAACATGCGGGCATTGCATACAAAGACGCTTCAGATAAGGCTCTCTCCCATTCACTATCATCCGCAAGTAACCCAAAGCTTTTCACAGGATCTTGATATGTGTTATGTACAACACCTTGCACTGTTCGTGTACTCGTATAACTGGTTGCTCCGCGAATGTTCAGTAGCAACAAACGAAGATAATATCTTTCGGGATCCGAGGGGCTAACTGAATACATTCTAGCAATAACTCCGTCGTAATTTTGCTGTGCCAGTCCCATTTCTTCTTTTTAAACACAAAATGGTTGGGTATTTCTGGATAAAAAAATTTCCTAGCATTTTCGCATTGTTCATTCAAGTAAAATTATGCCGTCAACGTTGTATCGGTTTTATTGCTCAAAGCGTGTTCCTCTTCCCCGTCTTTGAAGTACACATTGTGGAAATTTTCCAAATGTAATTGCAACCTTATAATTGCGTGAGATTGTTCATGCATTTTATAACCAAACAACCTCCACATTGCTTCAGGAGCACAAACATATCTTGAATCCAAGTAAGATTTAATTTCGTCATGATTTAAAACTTGCTGGTTACCAATTGTGTCAGCAATTTCTATATTGGCACAGTCGTCACCTTTGTAGACATATTTGAACACGTATTTAATACTGCTGATAGTTGTACAAATTTCAAGATTAATATGACAATTGTATCTCAGTAGTACGTATGGATTGTAAGGCACAACTAATCGGTTATCTACAGGTTTCCCTTTAATAACAACAGAATCTCCTTCGCGTCTTCGATAGGCAGGATAACCAATCTCATTTTCATTTGTTTCATTCCTAAAGCACTTCAGAAATTTCTTGGTGCACTTTCCTGCAGCTATGCATGGTGAGTGTGTATTCAGGTTACCACATGGTCCGTGAATCATATGCTTAACGACTATATCGTAGAGGCGAGGGTTGGTTTCTTTTCCAGGTATCTCAGCAGATACGTATTCATCGATCATTTCTCGAGTTCTGGGCTTGTAGTCTTCGAAAATTACAAGCATATGCATGTGGGGAAGAGATCACTTTTGGTATTCAATTGTGTAAACATGTGCAACAACTAACCCAAGAATATTATCTTTTTTGATCTCTTTTAGTATCTCCTTAACTTTCATGTTAAATACTCTGGCAACTAAGTATGGTCTATAAGAAACATTTTGTCCAGGAAGTATGTTTTCTAAATTTCTCTCCAATTAGTATTTGTAGTCATTGTCATAAATAAATCTGGCTTCCCATATTTACGAACAATTGCCATATTATCCTGGTAGAGTTGCTGCATGTTTCTGGGACTTCCCATAAAACTGCTTGGCAATATAACTGCTTTTCCGGCCTTAACTCTGGTATACCCAACAAATTCCATTGAGCCTGGGCCCAACGTGAGGACAAAATGTTCCCATTATAAGAATAGGCGCTGGGGCTCTCCAAATATTACCTTATGAGGTCAAATTTTTAATACTCGCTAATTTAAAGTTTCGAGCGTGAAAAATGCTCAAATGTTTGTCAAAGCATTCAATCTCCTATAAATAATGTGTATAAATGAAACTAACCGAATTTCGGTTAAAACCAAAAATCGGTTCTTATCAAATTTTTCGACTACCATTAGTAGACAACGCTAATAGGTAGTACAGAGGGAGTAATTTGTTGCAATTATTTGACACCGAATTTCGGTTAAAACCGAAAAATCGGTAAAAACCGAAAAATTGGTTTTTAATTTGATCATCGAATGGACAAAGATGTGGCCGGTCGCTTCTTCCTAGGGTATGTCGATTTGGAAATGCCCGGCATTTTCATTTCAGAGCGATGGCGGCACAATAGGGCATATTGGTCAAGGGCATTTTGGACATTTTCATTCGAGGACAATTTGGCATTTTGGAGCAGAATAGTGGAATAAAATTTTACAATTGGTACGATTTGGCAGTCGACTTGAAAATGTCTGCAATTTTGAAAAAGCGTTCAAAAATGCCTTGCCAGACATATATAATATATTACACATAATTATTATTTATTATATTATTATATAATATGTATATATATGTAAATGTACATAACGTAATATATACAAAAAATTACTGTATGGGTTGTAATTTGAAGAAAAAACGTGTTTCACATAGTAAATATATATAAAAACCACAATACATCCATACAGTAATTTATGTATAGTCATTATGTCAGTATTTATATATTATGTTATATAGTATATATATATATAGATATATATATACTATACATATACTGTAATGTATATGTATTGTAATTTGAGTCTACACATACAATAAACTAAACAAACAATATTTGGGGACCTGTGTGGAGGATGTACATTGGTTTTTACTCGAATCATTTTTCATTTTTCAAGTTCTTCTATTTCAGAATTTTTCGGGGCTTATAGGAACTACCGAAATTCATTATCATGTTGGGGATCAATTCAGAAATAGATGAGGAACGATTACAAATTTTTTCGTAATCCTGAATTAATTAAGTTGGTAATTAAACGGTAAACTTTAACAAAATCAGGCGGTGAGGACATTTTGTCCTCACGTTGGGTATACCAGAGTTAATACCTTCACTGTTTGCTCGATTTTCCATGTGATCCAGAAGTCCTGTATACATTTCAACGCGTAAATCTTTTTGATGCGATCGAAGCCAATATAATCGATTTGCTTCAGCTTTCGCGTATGCATCTACAGCTATTTGGTGTGTCAGTTTTATTTAGGAAAGAGTTGAACCCATCCCGAATTGAAAATCTGTAGGCATAATATTCCATCAAACTTACGTTCATATGCTTATGTAACGATTCGTTATGCTTGTGAATTATTCCTATTTTCCACCCCTGTCACAATGTGGAAACAGTATTGGGTAAACCATGGGGTTTACGTCATTATTTAAAATTGCTTGATGAATGGCAATTCCTTTTGTATGCAATCTGCTGTAAATACAAATATCACGTTCAAAAGGTGGTTCGCCTTTATCACTTCGAAAAATCACTGCTGCTTCGGTAAAACGTGGTGCATTATATCGTCGTCGATCACTTTGCTTATCAATGTGAATAGACATCGTGATTTCTCGCGGAGGCCGACCCTCTTGGTGAGCTTTGTCAGTTTCCTCCTGTTCAACTTCGTGCATCATCTTGTAAGCTTTTGCGTAATTATTGATTGCTGACAATAACTGTGCAAGTTCATGCATGAGATTTTCATTACAATCTTTATTTGCATCGACTGCCATTCTTGTTCTTAATGCTTCATCCGGATCTAAAATATAGAGCTGAGCATATTTTGGGCTATCTCCAATTTGTGGATGCAATGTACATGGACACTTGCCCATGTATTTTGTACACGTATGGTCCTCGGTGATCATTAGCTCACGTAGCGATTCTTGCTACCATTGAGGCAAATGCTAATGCGCTGTTAAATGATCTTGTATCATCAAAGAAGTTTTTAAAATGAATATGCGTATGCGACATAAGGTTTCTTAAAAGTTCTGGCGGTGGCTTAATCTCATCCAGTTCCACAGTACCTTTCTTGCAACAAACCGTGAAGTTTTTTTCCGTGTCTATTTTGCTTTATAAAACAAACATACTCCATCAAGTTGACCGTAGTACTGTTCTTCCATATGTAATACGTTTCCTGCAACTGCAGCATTGCACATACCACGATTATTTCGTATTCGGTTTGACGTTACTCTGAGTCGATCACGACGTTGTTCGTTCGTTTGCTCAGCCCTGCTCTGAGCATTTTGCAATGCTCTTGCGATTGAACGATGTAATCTTGTTTCATCATCAAGAGCAGCTCTTGTTTCTCTATGTCTAGCCGCGTTCGCAATTAAGCGTGATTCTCTGTTTTGACACGCCTAAGCGTCACGTCTGCTTCTTACACGTGCAGATCTTTCTTATGGTGTTTCCACCTCCCTCAACTCGTTATACCTCTCACTCCAACTCTCGCTCCGATGTAAAATATAATATACACTACGTCTCTCAATTCGATCAATTAATGTACACTCCGATTACAAATTAATATAAACTCCGTCTGTCTCTCCGATGTACAATTTAATATAAACTCCGTCTGTCTCTCCGATGTACAATTTAATATAAACTCCGTCTGTCTCTCCGATGTACAATTTAATATAAACTCCGTCTGCCTCTCCGATGTACAATTTAATATAAACTCCGTCTGTCTCTCCGATGTACAATTAATGTACACTCCGTCTGTCTCACCGTGTACAATTAATGTACACTCCGTCTGTCTCACCGTGTACAATTAAAGTACTTTTCGTCTCTATCACCGTTGTTCAATAACTTCTCTCTCCGATGTACAATATTTGTACTCTCCGTCTGTCTCCGGTTTACACAGTCGAACGTGTTGGCAGTCGTCTCTCCCCCTCTTGCGGTTAACTCTCGACTGTGCGAGTAGCACTTCTCGTGCCTCGCTGCAAGCACGTTACATGCCTCTTGCTAAAGACACTGAATGACTATTTCATGCGAGCGTAAGCGCGTAGTTTAAATGTGTGCAGAGATGACCGGGACGCAGCGAAGTGAACGATATAAAAGAGTGATGCGTCAAGACACTCTGAATGACTATTTCATGCGAGCGTAAGCGCGTAGTTTAAATGTGTACAGAGATGACCGGGACGCAGCGAAGTGAACGATATAAAAGAGTGACTAGACGGGAAAGCCAGCAACATTGCTGGCAACAGAGAGCAGCACAATGTTTGATCAGTTATAATTACACACAGTATTAATAGTACAGACAATTAACTGTGTGCATACCACTGCCTTCACCATGTATCTGGCCTTGATCCCCAATATTTTCCACAAATACTTCAACATTTTCTTGAGAAGTGGCTCTAGAAAATGCTACATACAGTTGTTCATAAGTAAAAACAGGTTTTGATAACGAATTGCCTACGTTATTAAAACTTTGACCCTGCGACTTGTTTATGGTCACGGAGAGGCTTAACTGGACGTAATCGTCTTATTTCGTGCTTCTTCTGATCTATTGTGATCCTGAAATTTCGCGAAAAGCCTGCAGTGTATATGTGTTGGTGAAAAAACACATCTCCATTGCAGGCTTTTTATGACAGGATCACACTAATTCAAAGCACGAAATAAGACAATATTATACTGGCGGAAGTTCTACCTCTCCAACAAAAAACCAGGAACTGTGAGAGAGCGAGTGAGGTGTCGTTCGAGGCGTGAATTTCCTATGCGAAACCATTCCCAAGCGCGATCATCTCACTCAATGACAGTCAACTCTCGCTGTAAAGGACGCTCAAGGTATCAGCAATATACATTGTTTAAATGTGAATCGGGACTGCAAATCCAAATCCCTTATTAGGGTATCCCTTATAGTGGGAGTCCACTGCACATTTCGTTTTACGGTGAACGGTACGGTATACTGTTGGTGAGTAATTGTGGCGAGGATCGACGACAAACCGTTCAGGTTGCTACTTGGTTCGCCTCAGTTAGTGCATGTCTCGTGTGGTGTTACGCGCGGAACTTCAAATATATCCTGACGACGGGCCACTCTTCAAATTAGTAGCGTTAGATTAGTACTAGTAGCAACCCTGTGTTTCACAGGAACAATTACTTGGAGAGGTGGTATTGTGAATGTAGAGGCTTAACCGCTTACAAATCAAACCCAGTCGTGGAGACTTACTGTATGCCTAAATCTTGCGCGCTGAACTTAAGAGTAGCGCGCGAAATTTTAATAGCCACAAACTCAATGCCTAGGCGGGTAATTTATAAGGATTGATTCTGAAATATAAATAAAATATTAAAGTAATGTTTTGTATCACTACGACTGGGAAAAATAAATACCAAATATATATATATTGTCATGATCCAGCTACACTTAATCATTGCCCACTCGTCATCACAGAGTGAAGACGGTTTGGTGTCACGGCTACGCGCCGCGCTTCATGAAGATTATTGTTTATTGAACAATATTATTATTATTGAAAATACGAAATGACTGAATTACTAATATTTCCATTATTATTATTTTATAAAATGCCATATTGGCATTTGTAATGCTATAAGCATTGAAGTAATGTTAAAGGTACTGCGGAGCCAGTGGACTCTGACTGATCCTGTCATTTCTAGGTTAAGTTTTCTTCGAATAAAGACGTACCTCTTCTTATAATTTCCTCTTATCACAACAATATATAGGTGGATTTATATTTCCAGGACATACAAACAACAAAATATGCCAGCGATTTTCATTCCGCCCAAATTGATGTAATAACAATTTTTTTTATTGTCAAGCAAAAACAAAAAATATATATGCGAATCTTCAGGATGATATGCACATAATAATTAGAAGCGAAGGAGTTTATTAATAATTCTACCGCTTACTGCGCTGTGAATCTCGGGAAGATGCGATAACCGATGATTTTTGAGATGCATTACCTGGTGCTCCCTTCGAAGGTGATGATTTATCGGTGACTTGATGATGAGATTGCTCCCTCGGAGCCTCATCCCCGCGAGGCTCACCAGGTTGAGTAAGTTCAACTAAGAAAGCGTAAGCTACCCAATAAAAGTACCATTGAAGCAAGGTCCAAATTAAGCCATACCCATACGTTCCATAGAAAACGAGCCTTGGCTTAGCATAATCGTCCTGAGTAAAGGTTGTAACGGCAACAATCATGACGATAAGTATAACCAAATTGATGATCACGATTCCAAGAAGAAATAACGAAACCAGACAGCGATTTCTCTGTTAACACAAATATAGAAGTAACTGTGTAAAGCAATGAACTAGAAGTGATGATTGTATAATGAAGATATAAGCTAGATTCCTACGTAGAGATTATAATGAGATAAATAGGTACCGCAAATAACTGAATGTTTAGTATCACCATAAGAATTTCTTAATACACCAGCAGAGATAATTGGCATTATTGTTTCAATAATTATTTTTCCCATTAAGAAATCATGTATCATAAAGTGATGTATTTCTTATGGGAACTCCTAAAGTGAGTATAAATTAAGGGAAATACCGCCAATGCTCCAATTAGCAACAATATGGATACCACAATCCACAGCATTGTGGCAAATAAAATAATTGCAATTAGAACTGAGTCCACCATTTTTGGTGTTGTTTGTTTTTGTATGTGAGCCACGTCATAGAATATTACTGCCAGAGTTGCGAAGCCGTCGAGCTGAAATTCAGTAATACTTTTGAGCAAACTTAATTATTGCATTTGTCACGTTAATAGTTTGTGAGTTTACATGTAAGAACATTTAACACATGAGTTACATAGCTTATCCAAGTGTAGTAAGAGGGCAACCTGTATATAATCACAGAGAGAACATTGAATTACCATGTAAAATATTGCTGCGATAATGGATCCAACCTGCAATGGGATACCACAAATGCCACAAGGCTGACATGATGTACACTTTCCAATGCCTCTTCCCATATTTATGTGTGTTGGTTAAAGTTCTAGAGCATTTTATATTCAATCAATGAAACCAAGGAGGTCCTTCTCGCAGTAAGTAGTTATGAAATTAGTTACAGGTTGCATGCTTCGCAAAATCCAAGGGCATGTTTTAGCTCCTCTTTCAAAAAATGTAAAATACATAGTTAAAAGAAGCTAAAACAGCCGTTGCTTTTGCGCCCTCAAAAGTTAATAAAAAATGAGGTTTTAAAAAAACCAATACGAAGCTGCTTTTACGGTTCTAAAAGTGAAAAACTAGCATTTGGTATGCATGGGAGGAATTAGAGCAATAATGAACGATACAAAGCATCTCGGGTGCAAACACATAAGTATACATAATATATTATTCGGTAGCACCCGAGATGCTTTGTATCGTTCATTATTGCTCTAATTCCTCCCATGCATACCAAATGCTAGTTTTTCACTTTTAGAACCGTAAAAGCAGCTTCGTATTGGTTTTTTTAAAACCTCATTTTTTATTCAATTGTTTTCAAAATTTTCTTGGCTTAATGAGTCCATATTATTATGATAGTAATTCATTATTAAAATTTTCATGAAGCTCAAATAATTTAATTAGTTGTTAATATTGGAAGACTTTAAGTTACGTCTCGAATATTGAAGTTTATGATTATGACAACCATACTTCGCATTTTTAAGTAATTAATTTTTAAGGGTCCAAGCCCTTGGTCGCACATCATAAGATTTTGCACACTAGCTTGCAATAATTAGACAGTCATGTGTGCAAATTTTTATCAAAGTTGTTGTGGGGGAAGACCTTTAAAAAAACTGCAATGTATTAGGATAGGCAATTCCGTAGACTCAAGGGAAAACTTGGGTATAAACAGCTCCAGATCTCGTAAACTATACACGCTGAAGATGCACGTTAAGCATTGGACGTTGTACAAATTCTGTCATTGACTTTAAGCCCTTAATATTCGGATTTGGTCAAAGGGTGCAGAAGTTATCCTTAAATCTTTTTTTTTCAGGGGGGGGGGGTAAGTGCATATCTACGCTTTGCGTTTTTTACGAAAACGAATTTTTTCAAAAGTTGAAAATTCTAATTTTTGCGAATCAGTAAAAAAGCATCTTCGTAAAAACAAGTTTTCTGGTTGGGTTTGTCAAAGGAATCAATATTCTGTTACTGAAAATTATGAAAACGCTTGAAACATTTTAAAGCTATTGCATACAACTGTTTACTGCCTTCCCTAATGTACTATGGTTGCCGATTTTTTGTAAATCTTTATTTGATTCTTAATAATTATTTCGAATTATTGAGGATTTTTAACATTCATTCAAATAATAAACTTAGCAGCAAAAAAGCTTAAAAGTAAAGTTGCTTTTCCGCCCTTAAAAGTAATAAACAAGTTATGGTACAATAATTATTTTATAGTACAAAAATATGCAGGAACAATGAAATTATTTATTGAAAAAGCAACGCGATCACACATGATTTAATAAAGAACTTTTTCTCACACATGTTTTTGTAATATGTTTTTCTTTGCCTTCTGCGATTATTACGCAATCTGTGATAATCTGGTGCAGGTAACTTTAGAATTTTATAATTATTTAAGCGTGTTGGAATTTGGAGCAGAGGATCACTTTGGCAATGAACTTTTTCTTTTCGCTTACAAAATTTGATTTTTTTTCTTGTAAGGCAAACGTTGGATGTAGATAAATGTGTAGTGGCTGTAGCAGAACTTCATTTTACGATAAAATTACACAAAGTATTGTTTTATGCATTTTCGGAACACCATACGAAAGAAGATGGAATCTGTAATAACATATTATATATTACAAAATATTTGTGTGAATTAAAAATAGTGTGATCGCGTTGCTTTTTCAATAAATAATTTCATTGTTCCTGCATATTTTTGTACTATAAAATAATTATTGTACCATAACTTGTTTATTACTTTTAAGGGCGGAAAAGCAACTTTACTTTTAAGCTTTTTTGCTGCTAAGTTTATTTATTTCTTTTACAATTAGTATCTGTTACATATGGATACATCTGCAAGTATAGTGCCGTAATTAAACCATGTATGTATTATTTTATTCCAATACAATGCTGGACTTAAACATTTTAACAAAAATGAGATGTATTTATTAAAATTTAGGCAGACAGGAGCAGAGCTGCGCTCACGTCAAGTAAATCCCAGAATTGACCCTGAACTAGAATTGACCCTGATTGTCAAGAATATTTTTCAGTCGGTCTTAAACTTGACGGTTCATTGGCAGACAATTACTTGAAAATTCAGGGTCAAGTATTAAAGTACGTTTTGCGTAACTTGAACCTGGCCAAATACACCCGGGACAACTCTTGACTTGACCATGACTTGATCATGACCCCAACTTGAACTTTCAAGTCTCAACACTCAAGTCTTTTTCAAAATAGAAATAGAAAAATGGTATTCACACTTGACCATTATTTGAAATACTCATGGTCATGAAATACTCAGTAGTCCAGCACTGAATGTATTCAACTACCTTCGTTGAGGAATGGCTTCAAAGCCCGGTGCACCTGTCTGTCGCGGAGGTGAGAGAGATAGATGTTGGGTTCTGCGGTATGTACAGATACTGCTAGTTAGCACACACCAAACGCTCACTTCAATGTGAGTGGATTTTGTGATTCCTCTTTCATAGCAGTAGTTGTAGTATCGTTATGTTATGATATGAAAGACTTTTCCGTTCCAAAATTTCTTTTTAGCCGATTTATTCGTTAACTTTTTTATTATTTTTTTTTTGTTTGAAAAGATCAATGTTTCAAATAATGTGATCAATTATTATTTTTTCTTTCAAAAGATTAATGTTTCAAAGAATCCTATTATTTTTTTTTGCTTCAAACGATCAATGTTTCAATAATCTTACGCTAACTGTGGTAATCAATAGGTCTACTTTAACGCAAATTAATTTCTACAGTGTGAACCCTTCGTTTGCGCAACATGCCCTTTTGGACATAGATTTACATAATATTAAGGGACCTTTGTGCCAAATTTTAAGGAAATCGCTAGTGAAGAACACCCTTAGAATTTTTGCAATGCTAATTAAATGGTAGCTATGATAGGTCTTAGATAGCAACGATGCCAAAAAATTGTTGGTATATGCCAACAACTCTAGAACCCCTTCAGGTGCAACACTAAAAATATTCACGCACATTATTTGAAGTCTCCAATCGACTTTAAGCCCTTAAAATTTCCAATCAGACCTTTCGTTTAAAAGTCACATGCAAAATCATTTTTTTACCCTCGAGTGATAACAGAGGTAGTTGCTTTTTAAGGCCAGAAAAGTTGTTTTGCAAAAAATTAAAAATGTGACAGAGAGAAGATAAAGCAACTTTCCAAAAAAAGACAAAGCGCGCGTAAATTTGAATCTCAAGCACGCATTACACCAAGACAATAACGAAGATGGCCCACTCTGTCAAATTAGTAGAGGACTAGCATTCAAGCCATCTACCAAGGTTGATGGGAAAACTGGGATTGCAATGATTTGTAATTTATACAAAATATTAAACTTGACATTATATAATTAGGCTAATTTCTAATTTGAAAGAGTGTACCGTCTTGGTTGTGGACGGCTGCCCGTGAAATGCTGCCGCCCTTGCTAGTGTATAATGTTTTTATTTTTTTTAGAATATTTTTTATAATTTAGTCGGCTATTACTGGCTCAGCAAATAAAAATAAAGCTCGCTTAAATTTGAATCTCAAATCCATAAAAAAATGTAAAAAAGTTTTTTTTACTAATTTCAAATCATTAAGACTTTTTAGCATCCTTTTTTCATTTTTGAGCAAAATTATTCAAAGAGGAAAAAGAAAAAGCACAAAACAGTATAATGCTTTAATATTTTTTTTTCATTTAAAAAAAATAATTTAAAATAATTTATTTAGCCAGTTATTGCTGGCTCAGCCAATAAAAAACAGCGCGCGGAAATTTGAATTTCAAATTCGTATTACACCAAGACGAAGACGGCCCACTCTTTCAACTTAGTAGAAAGGATTGTTGCAGTTCAATTATAATTATTAAAATTAATTGGCACGTGACATCCAATCCGCGTCGGCGGCAGGCTTGATTGCAGAAGAAAGAGCACAAAACAGTATAATGCTTTAATATTTTTTTTAATTTAAAAAAAATAATTTTAATAATTTATTTAGCTCGTTATTTCTAGCTCAGCCAATAAAAAAAGTGTGCGGAAATTTGAATCTCAAATTTGTATTACACCAAAAGACGAATACATAGAGGAGGATGATAAGAAGAAGGCCCACTCCACTCTTTCAAATTAGTAGATAGGACCGGCACTTTCAGTTTGAGGGAATTAATGTGGCTTGCTTAGATTGCAGCATCTATTATGCAGATACGTCTGCTTAGCTGAATAGTATTAAATTTAAGATTTTAATAATTTAATAGACGAATATACGTTGTCAATTTTTTTATCGTTTAGATTGCAAGAATTTATGAAATTTAGTTTTTATTAATTTTAATATTTATTGTACATGAAGTCCTAGTTACTAAAGGCACCCTCCGGAAAAATTTCATGTAGTTCCAAGGGGTGGAACACACATTCCTAGCTTGCAATGCTAAATGAACGGAGTCCATGGATGTTTTTTAGGAAATTGGGGTCAATTTTTGTTTATATTTGAAAATGAATGCCAAACCTTAAGGGCTGTGCGATTGTAAAAATTCATGAAGATCCGCATTGCACTCCCATTGACTTTAAGCCTTTGACATTCCAAGTACGACCTTTGGTTCACGAGTTTTCTGAGAAAGTCGCTTTTTGAGGTATGGGTAAAAGGTAAAATTAATAGCTAAAAAAGCTAAAACAGAAGTTGCTTTTGCGCCCTCAAAAGTTAAAAACAAGTTTTCTGGTTGGATTTGTCAAAGGAATCAATATTCTGTTACTGAAAATGATGAAAACGCTTGAAACGACGAAAAGCAACGCTACGATATGTGTATAGTTTGTAGTCACCATAAAGTAGCCAAGCAGCAGCACTATACCTTATTTTTATGCAATCCCACAATATGCTGCATTTATTATTCATTGATTACACAATTATTGCAATTCCAGGAAATTCAGAAATTCTCACGTGTTGAAAATACTAAGGCGGAATTTCGTATTTTAGAATATTAGGAATGCATAAAGTTAGATCAAACCTTATTCTGAAACAAAGGTATGGTGCTTCTACTCGGCTACTTTATGGTGACTATAAATATATCGTAGCGTTGCTTTTCGTCGTTTCAAGCGTTTTCATCATTTTCAGTAACAGAATATTGATTCCTTTGACAAATCCAACCAGAAAACTTGTTTTTAACTTTTGAGGGCGCAAAAGCAACTTCTGTTTTAGCTTTTTTAGCTATTAATTTATTTCCAACTTTTTGATTCAAAAGCACAGATTACATTGGTATCCAATGCTAAGGGGAAAAATGATTTTCACGTCCAGTAATGTTAACAACACAGGAAAACAAATTATTTATTTCAACCATCAACAATATTAAACTAAAATATTCCTTAAGCTAAGGATATCTTCCATTCCATGCCTGTTGGTTAGCATTAGTTGTTCAATATCAGTTGCGTATCCCGACCCCGACAGTGCTTTCAGTTTGAGGGAATTATTATGGCTTGCTTAGATTGCAGGTGTCCGTCTGAAATCACCTTCGTTCATCCTTCAGGAGGGGAACCGTTTCCAATTACCCGTTCCTTCATTGTTCAGTAAAATGAAGCCTTCTGAATATTTACCCATCCTTCGCCCTTTCTTCATTCAAATCCTACTATAATCCTTCTTTCAGACTTCAAAAATATTTAAATGCCCTTCATGCGTTACCTTCCTTCCATGTTCATTCAACACAAGTCACAAAATCAGAGCTTTAAAATTCAAACTGCTTACCGCTGAAAAACTAATAATAGCTTACAATTAACTGCAATTATTGCAGAGTATCAGTATTACTTAATGTACAGTGAAGGGAATAGAATGCTTACATGCTCCGGGTATCACGCTGCCGACGCTGCCATTGTGAGATAAGTTTTTCTAGAATAACATTAAGTAGGTCCGCCAGAAAAATGTTTTTCAGTTGAGTAACAGTGTACGTATGTATATATAATACGGTGTACGTATACGTACATATACTGTAGTTACGGAAGGAATTTATCTAAAATATAGGAAATGGGATTACTAACGGCGTTCGAAGGCTGTAAAATTAACATGCTCCTTCGCATTCGATTATTTCTGCAAAGAGCAGAGGCCTTCGTGCAGCCTTCGTTTCCTTTCCAGCCTTCCTTCCGCTCCCTTCATAATTGCCAAAGCTAACGCTTAATTCGTTCAAAGAAGCCTTTTTTGAAGGAAATCCTTCGAGGGATAGACACCTCTGGATTGCAGCATACATTATGCAGTTACGTCTGCTTAGCTGAATAGTATTAAGTTTAGGATTTTAATAATTTTTTTAATAAACGAATATGCATTATAAATTTTTTATCGTTTAGATTGCAAGAATTTATGAAATTTAGTTTTTATTAATTTTAATATTTATTGTCCAGAAAGTTAAAAATGTTGTTGACAATGATTGTTAAGGAAAACTATATTTAAGGGCTGATCCCTTAAAGATCACAGTACCAAATTTTTATACTAAGATCCTAGTTACTAAAGGCACCCTCATGAAAAATTTCATGTAGTTCCAAGGGGTGGAACGCACTTTTCTAGCTCGCAATGCTAAATGAACGGAGGCCATGGATATTTTTTTATGAAATTGGTACCAATTTTTGTTTATTTTTGCAAAGGAATGCCAAACCTTAAGGGATATGCGATTGTAAAAATTCAAGGAGATTCGCCTTGCATTCCCATTGACTTTAAGCCTTTGACATTCCAAGTACGATTTTTGGTTCAAGAGTTATCTGAGAAAGTCACTTTTTGAGGTATGGGTAAAAGCATATAGGTTGCTTTTTTAGGGGACAAACCTGAGCACGTACACAGACCTGGGCACATCTCCTTTAAAAGCAACTTCTTAAAAAGCATATAGGTTTCTTTTTTAGGGGACAAACCTGGGCACATCTCCTTTAAAAACAACTTCTTAAAAACGATGCTTGACGACGAAAGATACAAACAATAGCAATCTGAAGCAATAGCTAGCTGTCGAAATGTTACTTGTACCTTCGTATTAGCGAGGATAAATAAAGTTTTTGAAAATTAAAAAACAATCAAATGAAAACACTCACAGCATTCACAGCATTCCAAACACCGACCAAAATTCCATCGTGATTTTGAACTGTTCTATTTTGTAGTAACTATAGTACGTAGTGGCAATTTTGGCGTTTAAGGACTCAATAATAAACCTCTTGTCATTTGGGTGATATATTGCATATACAGTGCTTGATTTGAAACTTGATGCTAAATCAATAAAAGCAAAAAAATGCGTTCTGTAGAATGTGTAAAGTTAAATGAAATCGGCAGATAGAAACGATAGATATATTTAGTTCTGCGCATTAATTAGGAATCTTCGTTTAATCGTTTATTGATTTTAATACATTTCTTCATAAATAAATCTCAATTAAGCAGAACCATTCCAGCTCAATACGCGCTGGGCGTGGTTAGTACTAAAATTGCGTAATCATGTATGGGTTAAATTATAATAAGAACCTTATCACCAATAGTAATTTAATCATTTATTAATGATTTACAATATTTGGTTGTTTTTTGTTCCCAAAAACATGAACCCAAATTTAAAATTGGTCAGCTTAGACAAAATGTGAACTCAAAATTAGAAAAATTTTGAAATCGGGATCATTCCCAGTCGGAAGAAATCCGGGTGGAAAAACTATGCATGACCGACTACCTACACACACACATTATTTAGATTATTATTATTATTATTATTATGATATTATTTAGGTATACACGTAAATAATATCAGCTGTGGGACGGCCTGCGTGTCAGAGTTGTATCAGTGGGCGCTTGTGCGCTCCAGCATTGCCGGGTTAGCAGCACAGTTTATTACTTGAGGCGCCCTCTGTTGTGGCGCTTTCATTACTACGCCGCCTTCAATATACAAAATTAATAGCGCCCTTGATCAGCCGAATGTATATGAGCGCTTTCCAAATTAATATCAGGCGCATCATTTATGCTGTATGCCTTATGATGCGGCGGCGATGGTAATATTAATTTGCCCATATTATTGATATTTAGTTATTACTTCTTTTATGTAAGAAATCAACAACCATGGGAATACATACAAAATCGCCAATATCATTTAAAGGTAAAAATACACATTTCCGAATTATTGGAAATGAATCGATAGTAAATACACTTAAAACATGGCTAGCTTTAACAACGTAGACAGACATTAAGGAACTTGGGAGCGGTTTAACATACAATGGTCGAAAACTTAAATATTTAGTTAAAATGTTTTCCCGATGTGCTGTCTGAGTACCAGCATCCCTCGTTGCTACATAGGGAAGCTCTCTAGTTTCCGGAACATGTGCAAATATTATCTGACTTCCTTCTTGCAACGTACCTAGAGGCTCCTATCCTTCTAAACGTTCAAGTAAAATGCAATCTGACTCGGATCCTATATCAGAAATATCCTATGTGGTGACCGGAGTGGGAATAGGAGGATGGTTTGGAGGATTCAAAAATGTATCTGTAAAACACAATATACGTTATATTTTGACATTGTATATTAATTACGTGGTACTCAAAAACGCCTAGTGTCCGGAAATAAATTCTACGTAATCAAATATAGACAATTCCTTTAAAGATTCCTTGTTCTGGTAGTAACACAGGCAAGTTGCTACTATGCTTAGTAGTTTCTCTCTCTTCGGAGTCGCTTCTTTCATAATCGTTACGACAAGGTTGTTTCCGTCTTTGCCTGGTCCTCCCTATACTCAGAACCTCATTGTCAGTGTCGCTTTCTATAGTAAACGTTTTCATAGCCTTTTCCTCACCTTCACGAGCAGATTTGAGAGTTCCTGATAAAAGGCCAAAGAGTGTGGTGAAAATAAAATGATTAAATGAATTCAATTGATGCCACCTTATTCTACAATGTTAGTTGTAAAATAAATTCAAAGTAAAACTTACAGTATTTTCCTTTGACTTCAACACTGTGGAGTTTCCATGTAGTTTTCGGTACGGAATTTGGATGTCATTAACTTTACCAATGAGGGGCCACTAACATCTGGCCAATGGCAATTTAATTTATCCGGTGTTAACCATGTTATTGGAACCACTGATGTCTTTTTCGCGTCGAAACAGACAACTACAAAGTTTCTTTTTAACTATTCCCAGAGATGACATGTTGTTGTCTCGACGTTCGCAGAATTAAACTGACAAAACAAAATTCAGCATGCTCGGTAGTGCCCCGCATGGGTACAAAAATGTTGTACCTGGACCTGAACCTGTACCTGAATCATGGGTACATGGATTTTTTGAACCTATACCCGTACCTGTACCTGAATACCTGGGTTCAATTTTCCTGAACCTGTACCTGTACTTAAACTAAATCAGGAGTACCTGTACCTGAAAAGTACCTGTACCCAAAAAGTACCCAAAAAAGTACCTGTACCCGGGTATATTTTAAAAGTACCTGAAACTACCCGGGTATTTTCCATTGTACTAATTTAAAGGATTAATAAAATATATTACGCGAAATAAAAATTAAAATATCTGGACCAAAAAATTTTGACTTATTGTTAGTAGATTTATTTATCAGATTAGATTTATTTATATTTTTTATTCTTCGAAAGCATGACTAAGTACTAGGATTATCAGTAGCTATAAATGATTATCTGTACATAAAGGTTGAAAAGGTAATAGATAGCAAAATCTACGGTATGAATAAGTTCAATCCAACAATGCAAATGCAGTGTAATATTTTCTAAACTTTCAATAATGCCGAGAAATTAAACTATTAAGAATTTGGTTTGCACCATGCAATTGCTTACGCAATGGAAAACATTTTTTTGAATTCAAACTCCTCAGATTTTAACTTCAGCCCAGCTGAGACATTTTCTAACGTAACTCCACTCTTATATAAACGTTTATGCGTCAGAAGATCTGGACCATTGGAGAAGGCTTGCTCTATCTGTAGATCTCTGTTCTTTAGCAGTTCCAGGAAAAAAAATCTAAAAAATCTCTGGTCATTCCAGCTAATGCAGGGTAACTAGTCACGTGTTCCTATACGGTGGAATTCTGGAATTTCCTGACTAAGCTTATACTTATAAATTTTAATGTAAAATGTTTCAAGGTCAAAAATTGGGAGGAGTTTTTAAAGCTCAACAACACCTATACAGGCGTTACTTGGAAATTATTACTGACTGTGAAGTACCTGAAAGTTCAGGTATTTTACATTCAGGTTCAGGTATTTACCCAGTGCGTACCCGTTCCTGATGGGTTTATACCCAAACGATTGGTTTTTGAACCTGTACCCATACCTGAACCTGAACCTGAATTTTCAGGTATCTAACGACTGAACCTGAACCTGTACCCAAATTGGATGGGTACAAGAAATATGTACCTGATACGTACCTGTACCTGAACCTGTACCCAAATACCCGGGTAAAACCTGTACCCATGAGGGGCACTAATGCTCGGAAAGCATCGTTTTGAAATCATATAGAAATGTCTTGGCGATTTACCTGAGTTTTCGCAAAGGCGTTTGATCGTATTTCAAGCATGGGGCATATTGTGAGATGATGAAACTTAATTTGTCGATTTGATTTATGTCGTTTCTACATCAAATCAATGTAGCCGGGCGTCGCTAGATTTTATTCGCCACTTCGTGCTGTTTCGACAGCGCCGTTACCTTCCTAGCTTACCAGTAGGCTATGGCATACTCTAAAATGACAGGCACCTAAAAAATTACTTCAGAGCGCTTTTAGTTTTCCGACTGGGTTAACAAAATGGGCACGCCGCCAACAAATACTTAATAAACGCAGTTTTAAAATGATTAGCCATGGCAATCAGTAAAAAATAAAATTACTGGAAAATTACCATACGATTGCATAGCTTATTTTCCACAATATTGCACCCAGAATCAGTTAAAACGAAAGAGCAGGTCAAACAACGTTGAGTAATTTCCCCATTATTATATGCTTTAGCTAAGGTATGAAAAATTTGATATAAATCAAGAAGTACTAAGGACAGAATAAAGTGCAGTACCTCCTTCGAACCGTCATAGCAAACTGGAATCAAATTTTGGTTTTTCAAAATTTTAACCGAGAATTTTTGAAAACACCTTCAATTTCGACTTATTATTTCGGATGACTTCTTTAATTTTATGACATACTTATCATAGAACCAAGTACTATACCTCGTTTGAACCGCCTTAATCATCCCGACTCAAACCTTAGTATTAATTTACGCATTTACAAAATTTTAACCTGGAATTATTGAAAAAATCGTAAATTTTAACATGTTTTTGATGACAATTTTTTCACCTAGATTTAGATAGGAATCAACTGGGACCTGCCTTAGGACTAACCATCTTGTGACGTAGTTTTTAAATAATTTAAAATTTAATTCATGTTGACAGGGCTTCAAAATATCGAAAAAACCGATTTTAAGACCTCGAAGTACTTTAAAAAAACTGGAATGCCTTTGGTCTCACAAGACACATCTCTGTCGATGTTAGCTAATCGAAAAGGTGTGTGATTACAAGAGAAAGTAATGTCAGTCAAAATTTTGGCGGGATATTCAAATTTATTGACCTTCGACCATAATTTCAACAATTTTCTTCGCCAAGAAGGAGTTATCTGAGACTTGTCCCTCCACATGATAAATAATTGTCTTTCGATGAAGTTTTTGAATAAATTAAAACATTTGAAATGCATGTCAATGGGTGTTCAAAACTTCGAAAACACTTATTGTTGGGCGTCTTGAGACTCAAAAAATCACAATAACTTTTGAATGAGATGCTGTATCTCGACCACTGATGCCTCATTTGGAAGCTACTTACATGCCCCAAAAGGTAAAATAGTGCCAACCAAAAATCCGAAAATATAATCGCAATTTTACGTAATCGAAATTTTGGTGGGATATTCAAATTCAATGTTTCCACCAGCATTTAAATTTTGTTTTCTTTACGGAACTATCTGAAACCTCAACAAATTGTCTTTTGATGAAGTTTAAAAAAATCAAATTCATATTCATTGGTCTTGAAAATTTCGAAAAAACACATGCGACTGTGAAATCCGAAAACCCACAGTACATTTTGACCTGGATCTCTTAATAACGTCTCATTAAAAAGATGTTTAATTAAGACTTTTAAAAATGAAAGTTTCTGATTAAACTAGCACTGCACAGCCAGCATTTGCTGGCTCAGAAAGGCTAATGCAAATAGGGAAGGCAGTAAATTGTTGTATATGCAATAGCTAGCTGCACAGCTATGCTCATCAATACAGCTAGGAGGATTCTTATATTATATTATTAAATCAGATATCTTAAGTGGGACTACTTTAAATGCATTATTAGCAGAAATACTAATATAAATTATATGGTTATTCAGTAATCTGCCGGAGACAAATACTATTACTTTATTATTAACTAATTGAAATTATTACAAAAACAACATGCATTCACATCTGGGCATAGATGTGCTATGTGCATAATATTGGCATACAAATCCTGAAGAAATTCACAATTAAAGTTGTTGCAGATCTGAGGAAAATACATAACAAAGCTAACACTGTGAAAGGTTTGAGGACATTGTTGTATGAAGCCTTGCCGCCTCACTTGAGATTAAATCCCATGAGACATTTTCAAAAGTATTTTTTTAAAGAAATTATATTCGAGTTGAACATTTACTATCGGGGCACGAGCTAGTTGCACTTTGCCAATTAACGACAGGTAATCTATAGCCCGGCTACTGTCTACACAGCGAATGGGGAAGCAGTCAGGAGATAGGTACAAATTACAAAATTCAAGCGAGAGAAAATCTTCGCATATGTATGTGCCCTGTACTACGGGTAGAATTTGCTGTATAACATGTTCACGTTAAAGCCAAGGCACTCGTTAGAAGATATCTCCGCAAAGGATACCTTCAGGTAAACGGGTAAACCTGACTGTTTCCCCATTCGTTGTGCAGACATCGTGAGGGTTATAGCTTACCTGACGTTAATTGACAAAGAGCATCTAGCTAATGACCCGACAGTAAGTTACCCTCGAGTTTCTTAAGGAATGAGGAATTATTTATTCTCTTGAAAGTAAAAAGACAAGTGCTGATATGGGTGGAATCCGAACAATAATAAATGAAGCAAAACATCTTTGGTGCGAAAGCAGATATTAAACATTATTAGCAAATTAATATGAAGCATCCTAGATGCTTTGTTTCGTTCATTGTTATTCCCGCCAATTCCAATACTCGTTTTTTGCGTAAAACGATGAGCAAAAAAGCATCTTCGAAGACCTTTATTAGAACTTTCTCAACACTGACAAAACTACTGTATAATGATCGAAGAGATTGCTTCTCCTATTAGGAATATTTACTATTAACTATTTATTCTGAAATATAAATAAAATATTAAAGTAATGTTTTTCATCACTAAGACTGGGAAAAATAAATACTAAAAATATATATATAGGCAGATCTAGGGTATGTAGATTGAAAATCCCCTGGCATTTTGGGCATTTTCACTCGTGAGCTTTGGCATTTTTGGGCATGCTGGGCATATAGGGCACGGGCAAATTGGGCAAATAAGACGTTCATGATTTTACACACACATTATCAACAATCGAAATTATCATGAACTTGGCAATATCAATCCATTCTAGCTTGGTTTACTGAAAGCTCGGACGATTGCTGATCGTTTTGCTTGCGTTTATTGTAAAGTGTACCTACAATATGTGCTGCAGTTAATGGTCTACATAAATTGCGCTACTGTTCAATGTCTAAAGAGTCATCGCCAGTTATCTTTACAGTTAGTCAAGTCATCAGTTTTAACTCATTAGAAAACGTTTAAATATGTTTCGTGGGAATCACAAAATATGGTTACATTGGACTGGCATTCCGAATACATTGAACAAAGTGAAGTGTAATTACTGTGCAAATACACAGCAGAGGCACACAGTCCAAAGTACAAATACACAGCAGAGGCACACAGTCCAATGTAAAAAAGCATACTTCGAAGTGCAGTAAGGCGAGTTTAAACGTTTAACGGGAATTTGCTTCTTCTAACAAACAGTTAGCAGTAGTAGCTGATGTGGAAGAATTTGATAGTAGTGATTAGTGATAGTAGCAACGAAACTCCAATGGATTCGTCAACACCCTCGGCAACCTCGTCGAAAATCGAACAATCCTCGCAGCCACCACATGCAAAACAATTAAAATTGGATGTTTGAAAAAGACCCCATTTCTTACTGGAGAAACATGTCTACATTCAGTCAAGCAGGTCTGATTTCGAGCCCTGCGGCTGTTTTCTATCCCGACAAGTTCCGCGGGTGTGGAAAGAAGCTTTTCCATACAGTCCGCACTTCATACAAAAAATCGAAATGGAATAGCTGCTATAAAGGTAGAAAAATTGATGAAGATCAAGTGGGCGCTTAAAAAGGTAGAATCGTTAGCAAAAAAGAATCAACATCTGGAAATCATTAACTTCCGTTCATATATTTTTGAAGATATTGACAGGTTTGAAAATGAAGTTGCTGAAATTGTGTCTGACGATGAAGACCTTGAAGAAAACGCCATTTTATCTATGGAGGATCCATTTACGGAAAGTGAACTTGAAATAATAGAAGTCTAGTTTATTGCATTCAATTAAGCTGGGCGTCTGTCGTTATTTACCAATGATTAAAACTTTCATTAACTGAATGATATAACTATACGCGTTTGATGAATAAAATGTTGCCCAAAAATTATACTATAATTGATCTGCGGTCTTTTTATAGAATAAAGTAATTTAATTAATTAATAATACTTCTTATATACTTACATATATGTATATAACAGTATAACAGTTACTTGCCCAATTTGCCTTGCCCAAAACGCCCAAAACTGGGCATTTTGAAAAGCTGCGTACTGGACCAAAATCTAGGCATGTGGACGGGCCTACTGGGCATCGTCAGCTGGGCGGGCAAATAGTGCAGGGCATTTTCAATCGACATACCCTTGGTAGATCTATATTTCCAGAACATACAAACGACAAAATATGCCAGCGATTTTCATTCCGCCCAAACTGAAGTAATTTTTTAATTGCCAAGTAATAACAAAAAATATATAGTATGTATATCTGCAAGAAAAGTGAAATGGATATAATAATTTAGAAGTGAAGGAGTTATTAATAATTCTACCGCTGACTGTGCTGAGAATCTCAGGAAGATGCGATAACCGATGATTTTTCAGATGCAGTATCTGGTGCTTCTTTCGAAGGTGATGATTGATCGGTGATTTGATGCTGAGATTGCTCCCTCGGAACCTCATTCCCGCGAGGCTCACCAGATTGAGTAAGTTCAACTAAGAAAGCGTAAGCTACCCAATAAAAGTACCATAGAACTACGGTCCAAATTAAGCCATACCCATACGCTCCATAGTATATGAGCCTTGGCTTAGCATAATCGTCCTGAGTAAAGGTTGCAAGGGCAACAATCATGGCGATAATTATAATCAAATTATTGATTACGATTCCAAGAAGAAATAACGAAACCAGAAAGCGATTTCTCTGTTAACACAAATAGAAGTAACTGTGTAAAGCAATGAAATAGAAGTGATGATTGTATAATGAAGATATAAGCTAGATTCCTACGTGAGATTATAATGAGATAAATAGGTACCGCAAATACCTGAATGTTTAGTATCACCATAAGAGTCCCCATTGATTAAGAATTTCTTTATACACCAGCAGAGATAATTGACATTATTATTTCAATAATTGTTTTTGCCATTAAGAAATCATGTATCATAAAGTGATGTATTTCTTAGGGGTACTCCTACAGTGAGTATAAATAAAAGGAAATACCTTCAATGATCCAATTAGCAACAATATGGATGCCCCAATCCACAGCATTGTGGCAAATAAAATAAATCCAATTAGAACTGTGTCCACAATTTTTGGTGTTGTTTGATTTTGTATGTAAGTCACGTCGTACAATATTACTGCCAGAGTTGCGAAGCCGTCGAGCTGAAATTCAGTAATACTTTTGAGCACACATAAATATTTCATTGTCACGTTAATAGTTTGTGAGTGTACATGTAAGAACATTTAACACATGAGTTGCATGGCTTATCCAAGTGTATAGCATGAGGACAACCTGTATATAATCACAGACTGAACACTGAATTACCATGTAAAATATTGCTGCGATAATGGATCCAATCTTCAATGGGATACCACAAATGCCACAAGGCTGACATGCTGAACACTGTCCAACGCCTCTTCCCATATTTATATGTGTGTTGGTTAAAGTTCTAGAGCATTTTATACTCAATCAATGAAACCTAGGAGGGCCTTCTCGCAGTAGTTATGAAATTAGTTACAGGTTGCATGCATCGCAAACTCCATGGGTATGTCTTAACTCCTCTTGCAAAAAAAATGTAAAATATAAAACGATGACGCTGTTAGCTACAATTTAATTGTAGCTTGCATTCTGATAATAGCATTCTGAGCAAGCTATCGAAATGTTCCTCGTGCCGTCGTATTAGCGAGGATAAATGAAGTTTTTGAAAATTATAAAGTTTTTCAAATGAAAACAGTATTCCATACACCAACCAAAATTCCATCGTGATTTTGAACTCTTTTATTTTGTAGTAACTATATATATAGTATATATAATTATATAGTACGTAGTACGAAGTGGTGTTTAAGGACAAGGACTCAATAATACATACACCCCTTGCCATGTGGGCGATATATTGTAATATACAGTGCTTGATTTGATACTTGATGCTAAATCAATAAAAGAAAAAAAATGCGTTCTGCGTAATGTGTAAAATTAAATTAAATCGGCAGATATAAATCAAATAATAACCCCCTAGAATCGAGCACAGGCTATACAAGAATTTCTTATTAAACATTCTAATTTCATAGATTAAGGAAATCAAACTAAAAGTGAACGTCTCCATGAGAGGCCGTACAGAAAATATTTTGTCCGGGTGTTTGAAAGATATATTAATTTAGTTCTGAGCATTAATTAGCAAACTTCGACAATCTTTTATTGATTTTAATACATTTCTGCATAAATAAATCTCAATTAAGCAGAACCATTCCAGCCCAATACTTGCTGGGCGTGGTTAGTACGAAAATTGTATAATCATGCATGGGTTAAATTATAATAAGAACCTTATCATCAATAGTAATTTAATCATTTATAAATGATTTACAACATTTGGACTTTTTTGTTCCCAAAAACATGAACCCAAATTTAAAATTGGTCAGCTTAGACAAAATGTGAACTCAAAATTTCCAAAATTTTAAAATCGGAACCATTAACAAAATGGGCACGCCGCCAACAAATACTTTCTGTGACATCATCCAACACTCATGTAAGCTTTGTGGAAAATTGACATAATTGATATGTAATTATAAAATTGTATTTACGTGAGATTAAATGGAACAATTCAATTAAAGTTTTAAGTTTCTCAAACGACCACTATACAAAACAATTATTCATAAGCAATGTGTACAATAAATATTCAATTTTATTCATAAATATGTTATCATTTGGGACATTGATACTGACCACGTTTGAATTGTGTAAATCTGATTACAATTACATTTTTAAATAGGTCAGGAAAGACAAAAACTTTGCGGCTTACAAAACCGCCCCAAATGGAAGAGACCATTGTGCCATGGCTATCCTTGCTGTGAAGATCCATTTTATGACCGATACCCGGAAATAATCGATAAATTGTGTCCGTACTTCTGCTGCGACCCAACCTGTTGTGATTCTCCCGGTCCCGCCTTCAAACAACCTAGGTCTAAAAGTAAAAAGAAAAAAAAGAAACGACCCAGGCCTCCAGAATTTAGGCTACCTGAAAATGAGCCCGAGCCTGAACATCCGCGTGTGACATACGGCCCCTTTCCATCTCCGGTTAATATACACTCTGTTCCTCCCCAACCCGTGGAACCTTTACGTGAGCCATTTGAAACAATTAAAAGGTACCTAGGCCCGCCTCCATGTCCACCGGGATCCACGCACGTTATTTTATGTGCGCCACCAGCTGGCACTATCCCATCCAACGTTGCTCCTGGTGCCAGTTGGAACTTCGGACCTTCAAGGACGTCTGAGGGTATCATTATAACAAATCTATTATGATAGACGTGTTAAATCTGTCACTGAAAATTATTTAAAAATTATTGAATCAAGATACGCATGTACATTGATGTACATAATAAAGCTTAATGTAAATACAAGTAATGAACAAAGTGTTTGGAAAATTTTGAACCAGTACTCCTAATTTCCAATGGTCCATCCCAGGAGTCGTTGTTCAACCGTGTGCGAGAACTAGTGGAAAAAATTCCAGGCAGTCGGGGAATCAAAACTCGTCAAAAGATTCAAACCGGGGTACAGACGTACATAGACGAAGCATCGCAAGCATATTTTACACCACCCTTAATATATCAACCTTCAATGGTTAATTCCCTTGTAGGCAACACACAAAGTTTCTCTTCTCAGATCACACCATCCGTAGGTCAGTATTTTCAGCACTTATAATAATTCATGCGAAGGTAGATGACGCGGACTAACCGAACAGAAATTCTATTAAAGTTCGTCAGCCAAGAAACTCGGTCGCAGTGCAATTTACTCCTCCTTCTGCCAAATTTTCAAAATCGCGTTTTCAGACCCAGATTGTACAAACGTCAAGTGGTCCAATGCTTGTACCATCCGATCAAATTCTAACTGCACCAGGCCCTTCAAATTTGGGAGTAAAATCTTTGTACAAACGGTCATCTTTTAAACTTGCCTCTCCCTCAAAGTCAGCAACTTCGATTGGAAAACCACGTCGTATATCACCGTATACTTCCAGGACTAGTAAGGAAGTATTTTGTTCTGTACGCTAGATACATACATATATATTGACATATATATATATGCAGTGAGAGAGAATTTTTCTTATAAGGGCAACAATATATGAGTATTTTCATTTGGAACAACACTTTTAATCATTTAGAGATTGTGTCATTGTGATTCCTAAATTATCTTGCTCAACCGCTAATTGAGAGTTCATTGATGAAATTTCGAAGAGTAAATATTTTACGAGTAGTAGTAGCCTATATTGGAGTTTGTATTACGATTTCCCTCGCTGGAAAACTCCTAACACTCGTTACACTATTGTAGAATATAAAATTATTGAAGTCTACATTCAACAGGTTTCTTGCGAAGAGACCTTCCAGGATATCCTTATCGTCCAAAGACGGTGTCCAGAATTCCACTCCGACATCCGTCTTATGCCGAATGGTATAAAAAACATGGTTTATCGCGGAAGAGCCTTCCAGCACATTTTCAGCGACCACAAATGGTGCCCAGCATTCCACTCCGACATCCATCTTATGCCCAGTGGTATAAAAAACAAAGTTTATCGCGGAAGAGCCTTCCAGCACATTTTCAGCAACCACAAACGGTGCCAAGCATTCCACCCCAACATCCGTCTTATGTCGAGTGGTATAAAAGACAAAGTTTATCGCGGAAGAGCCTTCCAACACATCCACAGCTACCAGAAACAGTACCCAGCACTTTATTTCAAGATCCGTCTTACGCCGATTGGTCGACACCTCCCAAACCATTCCTTGTTTCACGGGTACCAAGCAGCTTCCAATACATTCCAGGATCAATTGTTAGTCAAATACCTGGAGAGCTGCCAATATTATTCCCTTCTGAATACTACCAACAATCCTTTACCCATTGCATACCTTGGCCACATTTTAGTTGCAACGTTAATTGCGATGGAACTATTTGCCCTGAATCTTCTCAATGCGAGTTTCCACCTCCATGTATCGAATCCGTATGCGTACCGATGTGCCTATGCCCTCCTATAGAAATGTGTCCACCACCAGAAAACTTTCAACCGCCCCCTCCTCCACCTCCACCTCCAGAAGTTGTTCCTCCAAAGATTGTTACCCCTCCACCACCACCACCACCACCGCCGCCACCACCACCACCGCCACCACAACAACCACCACCTCCACCGCCGCAACCACCACCACCTCCACCGCCGCAACCTCCACCACCTCCACCGCCGCAACCACCACCACCTCCACCGCCGCAACCTCCACCACCTCCACCGCCGCAACCACCACCACCTCCACCACCGCCTCCTATTAACTGGCAGCCGCCACCTCCTATTAACTGGCAGCCGCCACCTCCTGCACCACCCCCTCCACCACCTCCTCCACCACCAGCACCCCCACCTCAAAGAATTCTACCACCGCCTCCACCACCTCCACCACCAACACCTCAACCACCTCCACCTCAACCACCTCCACCGCCTCCACCTCCACCTCCACCAACCCCAATTTTTAGACCACCACCTCCACCTATACCACCTCCACAACCTCCGCCACCTACACCAATTACACCACCTCCACCACCCCCACCACCTCCACCACCTCCACCAACCCCAATTTTTAGACCGCAGCCCCCACCTCCTCAAACTTACTGGAAACCACCAATTAGACCAGTACAACCTCCACCACAATACTTCCCTCCACCTAGACCCGTGCAGCCTCCACCTCAATATATACCTCCACCTAGACCAGTGCAGCCTCCACCACAATATCCACCTCCACCTAGACCAGTACAGCCACCACCACAATATCCACCTCCACCCAGACCAGTACAACCTCCACCACAATATCCACCTCCACCTAGACCTCAATACTGCCCACCACCTACGCCAGTGCCACAATGTTGCAATTATTGTGAACCTCCTCCTTGCTGCGAGGAACAACCGGATTTTGGTTGTTACTATTCTCCTGAAGATAATTCAATATGTGATTGTTGTATACAGGCTTGCCCGTCTCTTTGTACTTCCAATGAAGATTATTCAATGTGCAGTCCCATGAATTATTGCCTAAATACTTGCCAACCAAATACTTGCCAACCAAATACTTGCCAACCAAATACTTGCCAACCAAATACTTGCCAACCAAATACTTGCCAACCAAATACTTGCCAACCAAATACTTGCCAACAAAATACTTGCCAACCAAATATTTTCCAACCAAATACTTTCCAACCAAAGACTTTCCAACCAAAGACTTTCCAACCAAAAACTTTCCAACCAAATACTTTTCGCATCAATCTTCCTAATACTCCTGGTCCAAATCAGCATTGGGATAGTAATTGCTACCCAAATGCACTTTACTTCAACGTTCGAAACCCACCCAACCAAAAACAATATAATGGTAGTAATTTTCAAAACACGGTACAATTCGACGCCCCAAAATCTGGTGTTCGAAATCAGTGTCCATGTAACAATCCGAGCACAGAAAAATTCGAAAGAATGCGCAAACTAACGGAGGACCTCTATAAATTGGTCGCTGGCACAATCAATGTCTCCAACGAGGGCACTACACCAACTAACGACGATTGTGTAAACGATCGGAAGGAAAGATTTCGAGAGGTGTCATTCTGCCCAGACCAAAACAACATGCCGAAGATTAAGTCTTGCAAACGAAAGGAATGTACGAGGAAAAAATTATGTCCCTCCCAAAATGTTTTTATGATCACAGACAACATGGGAAACAATCTCATTGCTGAATGTAGGTCAAGAAACAAAAAGAGCTCTAGCTGTCGGAAAAAGTGCAAACTTGATTTCGTACCTTGTTTCCGACAAGGCTGTAGCAAACCAAAAACAAACCTTTTTATTCTTCAAAACAAAAACTGTACGGAATAGCAACAAGACAATGTTGAAATACTTTGCATTCTCTGGGTTGTACTTAGAACTGTCTCAAAATATTTATCTTAAACAATCAGCACAATAACAGCGAGTGATATATGAAGCTGGGTCAATCTGAATGAAACATTAATTTGGGATATGAATCATGGTTAACTAAAAATTCAAAAGGGAATGCTGTACAGTAATTATGTTTGTATTAATTAAAGTAGAAAATATTGTATACCAATATATATATAAGCCTATTCAAATTTAAGTATTTTCATTCACTTGTGTTGTCATTTCTCACAATTGTTGTAAAATTTGACCATTGAATTTTAGATTGTACAACTATTAATTACTTATTGCAGAGATCTATTAATTATAATTTACACTCGTGGAACTCCAACCCTTGTTGAATTTTTAAATCTAAAATAATTATATTTTGCCTATTGTTGTATCAATGTTTCAAACATGAATAATAATAAATTATATTTTCCTCGCTTGTTTTACTTCAGTAGCCATTTTTATTTCCTAACAAAATGACATGTCAGTACCATCCAGTTTTTAAAATCTTTTGCACTTCACGCAACAATAACAACTTTTATTTCGTGATTTTGCGTCATTTCAAATGATGGTAGTAGTAGTAAGGTATTTGCTACATTTTATTCATTTAAGAAATCGTAATTACTTAAAATGAATACCATTCCAAACTAGATATTTTAATTAGCTTGGTGTAGCAAATGTAAGACTTACCCCAAACAAATTTTTTACCACGGCCCCGTAACCGAACGTGCATCCGGAATGAAGAAGGATAACTAAAAGCTTCATTAAGAGTAACCTCGGCGTTGTAGAAACACAACTTCCTAATACCCCAAGACAAATACACGATGTATTTTCTATTTCTGTTACGTTGTGACAGTTGTTACATTTCGTATTCCACAATTTGTTGTATTTTATCATGATGTTGTAATCATGATTTATTATTTTATGTATTTTGCTGCACAATGATCTCGACACCAGTCCAAATATGTCCGATCGTGTGCATGGTCACGAGGTGTTGTCCCAGCTCATGTTGTTTTGTTTGCACACCAGCAGTGCTTGTTCTAAAGTCATGAATGACACGAAACGCCCAATCAAATTACATAAATAGATGCCCCTAATAGATAGATATTGCAAGTGATAATCAAGGAACATTAATATCATTATTAGTCCTGGCAGTTAATCAGGTCCTTTGTAACTCACAGTGTTTTTTCCGTTCTTACAACTTTCGCCTCACTAAATGTTTATGGATGCGTTAAATTACCGAGTTGTGCAAGTATCACTTTGCAAATAAATGCACAAAAATTTTGACCGTGTATTTATGTATGAGAAACTAAATGTTCACCTCTTTTGTCTCAAATTTTGTTGGATGTTGCATTTCTGTGATTACTACATCATTCAAAAGCCATTTCAACAGATATTGCGAAATCAAATTACTTCGTTATTTAAATTTTAACATAATAGTTCACCAAGAAAATATTGCCCCTTATTATTAATTATATTAATTGAGCTCGGTTCAAAGTAATTTTCGAAAATGACATTTTGGGAAAGATTATTTAATTTAAATGGATAAATGTAAGCTCTACAAGTAAAGTTAAAATCATGTCAATCGAAACTAGCGCATAACCATTTAAAATCAATTCTTCAAGTTTGGGTTTGATGTTATGGTCGTGTCGGAAAGTGCGCTAGATTAGTTCGGTTGGAAAGAAGTGCTGCTTAGCCCTATAAGGGTGTCTCTAATATATACACGTCGCGAGTGACGTAGGCATAGTCGTCTGTCTGACCAACTTTTCCGAGATTTTTTGAACAATTTATTGAATAATTATCAGAGTTGGGCGTAATCCGGATTAAAGTGACCGGGGATTACTGAAAATTACCTGATAGTATAATCCTACTCCGTAATCCTTTTCAACAAAACTTTACAAACGTAATCCCGGGCAGCAAACCCACTTTCAATTATTTTTCAAAGTAATCCGTAATCACTGCCCCATGTATTCGAAATGTAATGACGTGATCATAGTCTTTCACGTCTTACAAGAGATATCTGTAATCCGTAATCCAACATTTGTTTTGTGGAATCTGCTCAGTCCCTGTAATTACTCACTCACAAGTTACCTCAACAGCGTTTGTTATTTAAATTTACCGAGAATTTACAACTTTAAACTTCGGTGAAGTTACCAGGGCAAACCAAGGCTAGATGGCAGGAACTTTTGTACTAGTGGAGAAACTCGGTCAGGTTTTTACTTACAAGTTACAAGCAGGAAATAGAGTTCCACTCTCTGTAGTTAAGACGGCTTGTGTCCGCGCGTTATTTTGGAAAACCCTGTTTGAGATTTTTTTTTTTATTACTATTCCGTATGTGTATTCGTAAATGAATTCTTAGTAGAAACTAATAAGAACCCTAATTTTTTTTTAAAGAGAAGCCATCACGTTTTTGATGTATGTATATAAGTAAATACATTAAAAGTCGAATCTGCAGTTCTCACAATCAGTCCATTTTTACGAAGATGCTTTTTTACTGATTCGAAAAATTAGAATTTTCAACTTTTGAACAAATTCGTTTTCGTAAAAAAACGCAAAGCGTAGATATGCACTTACCCCCCCTTGAAAAAAAAAGATTTAAGGATAACTTCTGCACCCTTTGACCAAATCCGAATATTAAGGGCTTAAAGTCAATGACAGAATTTGTACAACGTCCAATGCTTAACGTGCATCTTCAGCGTGTATAGTTTACGAGATCTGGAGCTGTTTATACCCAAGTTTTCCCTTGAGTCTACGGAATTGCCTATCCTAATACATTGCAGTTTTTTTAAAGGTCTTCCCCCACAACAACTTTGATAAAAATTTGCACACATGACTGTCTAATTATTGCAAGCTAGTGTGCAAAATCTTATGATGTGCGACCAAGGGCTTGGACCCTTAAAAATTAATTACTTAAAAATGCGAAGTATGGTTGTCATAATCATAAACTTCAATATTCGAGACGTAACTTGAAGTCTTCCAATATTAACAACTAATTCAATTATTTGAGCTTCATGAAAATTTTAATAATGAATTACTATCATAATAATATGGACTCATTAAGCCAAGAAAATTTTGAAAACAATTGAATAAAAAATGAGGTTTTAAAAAAACCAAAACGAAGCTGCTTTTACGGTTCTAAAAGTGAAAAACTAGCATTTGGTATGCATAGGAGGAATTAGAGCAATAATGAACGATACAAAGCATCTCGGGTGCTACCGAATAATATATTATGTATATGTATGTGTTTGCACCCGAGATGCTTTGTATCGTTCATTATTGCTCTAATTCCTCCTATGCATACCAAATGCTAGTTTTTCACTTTTAGAACCGTAAAAGCAGCTTCGTTTTGGTTTTTTTAAAACCTCATTTTTTTTATAGGTTGTATTGAATTTTAAATGGTTTTACGAGAAATTCTCATAATTTAATCGGAAAAGCTACACATTTCCCACTCCTATTTTACAAAAATTAGTTGAAATCGTACACAAAGTCAGTACTGACTTGCATAACCATTTCTTCCCCATCATCGCATATAGTATCGCCAGAGCCTCTTTCGCTGTCAGTTTCTGTATCAGTAACCTGGGAAATGTTTTTCATTATTCAATTAATTCGTGTCATTATTTCAATAAATGGCAAATGTAATGATCTAACTTCAAAAAGTGAACAAGCAAAATTCCTTAGATGTACCTCAATGTCCTTGAAATACTTATCCAAAACGTACGAAGCCCTGGAGCTAATAGTTTTATTTTCATGCGTTTGAAGTTGCTCCATGAACTCCTTCCCTTGGGCTTCCTCTATTAGTTCCAGGTATTCATCTAATTCATCGTACTTGTCTGCAATCTGAACAACATTGTCAAATCAAATCAAAGATTCAAAATTTATAATTTACACACTACTCACTGATGATTTATCTGTGCCTCTTAAAGAAATAGCTTAATAATGATTTAAAAATTACTCACCCTCAAAATATTATGAATACATTTAAGAGCATTGTAAACCCCAGAGGAGTTACGGCCATTGAGGTGCGTGCAGACTGCAGGAATAACATCTTGTTTTTCTAGGTACACCAATTGATCCATCTTGCATACTGTCGTGATGTTCGTCAGTAGGTGAAGTGCTTCAATCACACTGTCTTTGTCTCCCTATTTTTTGAATTTTATTTTGTAACTGTAGTCCCTCACATATGTACATATGTAGGTACTTATATTTTTGGTAAACCTAACTGACAAGTTAATTATTAAAATGTTTACATGTTCCAGCACATAAATAGCAGGAACTGTTACTCCTGCATTCAGAAGTGTAATGATTTGTTCTAAAGTCCCACATGCAATATTTCCAGCAGTCCTGGTTGCTTCTTTCATCAAATATTTACGGGTGCTCTTCATCAATGAGATTATTGAGGGAAGGGCGACGGCATCAATTAAGTATTGCACCTGAAGGATTTGGGTGCTGGTTTGTTACAATTTTAGTAGCTCAGAAATATTTATCACAGCCAGGGACGGGAATTTGAATTCGAATCGGAATTCGAATCGGAATTATATTCAAAAAGTTCGGGTATCCGAATCGATATTGGAATCGGAAAAACATTCACAAAGGTATTTGTATTCAAAATCGGATTCGAATAAAAACAAGGGCATTCGAATCGGTATTCGAATATTTTTTATGAATTCCGATTCCAATAAAGTATCGATTTCATTGGGTTTTATATTGCCACGTGCGAGAAAAAGTTCATAGAAAGCATTTTTTGAAAGCGAAGTTCCGAACGGTTGGTAAACGAAAAGTGTATGCATGTTAATGGACAGTGCGCTTTTGCAAAAATTCCTGCAAACAGGATGAGATAGCTGCATAGTCTCGGTCTTACAGGACTTAACCACTATTAACAAAAAGTTAATCAAGTTTCTCACTTCTTAAATCTTGCTCTCAAGTACATTCTAATTACGATGTGTTATCAAACAAATCGATTTACAAATACTGTTAGAAGGAACTTATCGGAAAAGTAGTTAGACAGGTTAACAAATTACTCCGAGTTTTTAGAAATTTTATGGGATCACTCCTTGCTTTTCTAGTTACTCAAATTTCAGCTGAGCGTGTGTTTTCTGTGCTCAAGTTTATAATAAATGATTTGAGTGGTTATTTTGCCTTGAAAAAACTTAATGTGTTATGTATCGCTTATATTTTTGCGATTAAATTGTTCTTTTGAATAAATTCCCATTTTTTGTAAGAATATCCGAAAAGTATTTGAATCGGAATCCAAATTCAGGAAGTATTCAAATATATTGGAATCCGTATCGGAATTCAAATTTGTAAGTATTTTAAAAAATAATTGAAATTGAAATCGAAATTAGAAAGTATTCGAATCCACATTTAAATCCGTATTTTTCCGATATCCCGTCCCTGATCACAGCCCGACTCTTTTGTAAACAAAACATCTCAGTTGTCATCAAATTACATGGAATGCTACCTGCTGATCGCTGCCAGAAGCAAAATGTCCAATGATCTTCAAACTGAGTTTGACTAATTTCCGATCTTCGGATCTCAGGAATTCTACCACTTCTGTTAGCACATTTGAATTGTAAATGCTTTCCAACCATTCTTCCTTAAAGCTGAGCATCGAAATTCCTCGAAGTGCTTCGCCTGAAAAAGTTTTTATAAATTAGTAGTCTTTAAAAATTGTATTAATATAGGTGAATATTATTGTAGAAACCAAAAACGTACGAACAACTTTCATATCTTTGTGAAAAGTTCGACGAGCGAATACGGAAAGACAACTTTGCATGTCCGTACTGGGATATTCTGGATTTTCGCAAAGATTGGCCATGGTCCAAACCCGAACTATGTTGCTTACATGTTCCGACTGACAGAAAAAAGGCGCAATTAACCAGTATTTTTAATGGGAAGTGTTTTTATTAAACCTGTACAAAATGAGTGAGAATGTCACTTACAGCCAATTTCTTATGACTTTGAGCCATTTGGACAAGTTTAGTGACCAGTCCTCTACTCAAAAGATGATTTTTCATCTCTGGACCATCTCCGGAAATATTCCCAATGCACCAAATTGCCTGATCAACGATTCGCGGAACGGGCGAATCAAAGAGATGCAGCAATACATCTACAGCTCCTGCTTGAACAACTGCACTGGTTTGCTCATGATTTCCAAACGCGACTGTTGTTAGGACCCAGCACGCAATGTACTGCATTTCTGGATGTTCTTCCATTTTTAAATACTCAACAAGTTTTGGGACGATCCCATGAGTGACAAACAAGTCTATGGGTCGAGGTCTAGCCGTTTTGAGGAAGTTGTGGGCCATTTTCAAACCTTTCAAGTGCTGCAGCGGGTCATTCCTATTCCAGGCAGAAAAATGGTTGCAACAATCAATTTATTGAAACTTTCAGGTCCATAATGTACATTTCCACAAAAAAACCAATTTATACCAAGGTTAGCCTAGCTACAAGTAAAATAAATACCCAGTCATTAAATTATTTATAGCAACAATATTTTCCAGTCTTTCTTGTTGTTCCTGAGGATTCAGTTCAAGGACTTCTTCCGGGGAGCTGTCATCTTCATCAATTTTACGCCTGCGAGTCAGTTGATCATCTTTCGTGGCCTTTCGAAGTTCCACCATTTCTTCTACTCTCCGTCGACGGAGCTCCTACAAAATATGTACATTCGTTTTAATATTATTAACATGCATATCAAGGACCTATTTAGTGTCATTCAATTCCATTTGAAGGCAGGTGCGGATATAACTCAGGAGAGCCGATTTTTATGGGCTTTAAAAATTATCCATTATACGTAATTACTAATTGTTGTTGGAGCTAGCTGGAGATTTGCCTCATGGATGTTGTTAATTTTATTCGATGATAATTATCAACCTGCGTTACAACCAAATGACGGTTTTTTTACCTCAGAATCCTTTGCATTTATCTTAAATTGCTCCTTGAGCTTGTCCATGTCCGAAATAGTAAATTTTCCTGGAATAATTAAACTAATAATTGTGTGTACAAGCCTAGCAAGGTGTTATTGAGACTACATGTACAGTGCTTGTTAAGCGCGTGGTAAAAAAAATTTGAATGAAGACTTATTTGGACAGGGGAGGTGGGGCTGGGAGTGACTGATTATGAATGAATACACCCGGTCTAATTTTAATTTAAATTGCAAACAGTCGTAATTGGCGCAGTACTAACTACCACAAAATGATAGCTATCGGAGTAATAATTTACACAAAGAAGAAGTTGTTACATCTTCCTTAATCCTTAATGGGAGTGTTACATGTATCCAGTATATCCATATTCAATAAGTACTAAACGCTACTAATGGTATCAAATTTCGGGAAACCTTCGCAGTGAACGTTTTATAAAAATTGCTGACATGCATTTCCAGGAAACCTGATTTTAAAGATTTTGCTTGGAAAACAAATTGAATAGAAATATTAATATTGGTAAATTGGTATGATTTTATTTATTTCTTTAGAGAAAGCCAATGAATTATTAACATCTCAAAGTGTTTATAAAAATTATGGAACTCCGTTTCCTCCTGAGCTCCATGGTAAGTAAAATCATTATTGGAGCTAACTCAGGCGGGTTGTCGTAGGATAGCATTCCCGGATTTTTTAAATATTTTTTCTGATGCTATCACTGGAATGTGCATCCGAGTTGAGGCAGCAATGAAGGAGTTGTCCTTTTAATGGTGTTATTTGGGCTTGTGAGAGAGAATCAGCAGCAACAGCCACAGGCAGAGCCAACTCCACATCCACATGCACAACAACTACTACAGCATCTGTAGCAGCCACGGCAGTATGGGACTCCGCACCCGCAGGCACAACAACCACCACAGCAACGACCACAACAACCGCCACAACAACCACCACAACAACCACCACAACAACCTCCACAACAACCGCCGCAGCAACACGGACTAGAGCAACAACCTCTACAGCAGCCGCAGCACATGATGACGCAAGAGTCGCACGCCGCAAGTACTGGAAATTTTGACTAGGAAATTTTGACTTCGAAATTCCGGTTCAATGGACAACGTTATAAAGCGGAAATACGAGATATTAAGTTATGCGCCAAATGGTTGCTTGTAGAATCGGTTCTTTGGATATTGATTCTTTAGAAGGTCAAAGTGGACCCGTTGAGGGGTTTGTTCGTATATTGGAAAACCGCTGTGACCAGATGGAATGAGTTGCGTAGCGGCCTCCTATGATTCTACTCTGCAACTGATCGCTTAAGTGCAAGTATCTTATTCAAATTGTAGGGAAATTGAAATTAATAATTTTTATTTCGGCTTGATTCGTCAATGGTAAAATAACAAAATAATATTATGACAATAATAAATTATTTCAGTATAATGTTGAAAAACTTCCTAGTCAGATTTAAGAAAGCTTATGCAACGAAACTTATACAATTGCATGTAATCACATTTTTACGAAGATGCTTTTTACTGATTCGCAAAAATTAGAATTTTGAACTCTTCAGCTTTATTTTTACTCCACTTTTGTCAAAGAGTGGAATAGTTTGATTGCGCCTACAGGTGGTGCTATAATTATGTGTAAAATATGGGCACGATTTTACAGATATTTTTACATAATGCAGGCCATACAAAAAAGACTTGAAATATCGTAGTTATTTAGGCACAATCAAATATGTGTGCAACGTGCAAGCATTGCAATTGCAAGCAACAATAAAATTATATTTTACCAAATTATAGACACAATATGCAAGCTTACGGATGTGTGCATGGTGACGGTGAGGCATATTTTAATCTGTCTCCAAAACTCTCCGAACTCCTCCCATAAAAGGGAGGAACCAATTTGCGT